>CM029015.1:138493709-139693709 GCA_016801055.1 Panax notoginseng
ATAGGGAAATAATCGGACCTGTCACCCGATCAAAATCCAAAAAGGCAACAAGCCTACAACCAAACATGGCATCATCTGTCCAATTTAATCCTACTCCTGTCTCCTGTGAGGAGTTCGAAGAATTAA
This sequence comes from Panax notoginseng, assembly GCA_016801055.1. Classification (NCBI taxonomy): domain Eukaryota; kingdom Viridiplantae; phylum Streptophyta; class Magnoliopsida; order Apiales; family Araliaceae; genus Panax; species Panax notoginseng. The sequence continues at coordinate 138,493,836 of CM029015.1, forward strand.
GCCACCAAATTATAGAGTTAGTTATTCTGCTGAAAGAACTGCATCTGTCTACTCAGGGTGCTCGAATGCCCATACATACAGAATCCTCTGCACATGGAGGAACTCAGGGACCGGATAAAGAAATTCCCACACCTAAGTTGGATACAACCCACAAAAATCCTGAAAACAGCCATCTCAGAGAAGATCCAGACACCGTTGATATCAGGAAAAAGGTCTTACTGATGGAAGAGACCATTCGGTCTATCAAAGGGATTGGAGCACATGAGAGTGTTTCATATACATATCTTTGTATAATCCCTGGTGTGCATTATCCAGAGAAATTTAAGACTCCTGACTTTGAAAAGTACGACGGGTTGGGAGATCCTTACACACATTTGAAAGTCTTCATTGGAGAACTCGGATCTTATGTCGAGGATGAGAAGCTTAGAATGCAGCTGTTTTAAAAGAGTCTGACTGGTGAAGCTAGATCGTGGTATACCAGATTAGACGATTCCAAGATTCATAGTTGGGAAGAGTTAGCACAATCTTTTCTCAGCCAATATAGTTTCCAAACTCATATGGCTCCTGACCGATACCAAATTACTAAAGTCAGGAAACAAATTAATGAATCTTTTAGTGAGTATACTCAAAGGTGGAGGTGCCTTGTTTCTCAAGTTATTCCCTCTATGACTGAGTCTAAGATGGTGATGACCTTCATAGACATATAAGAGGCTCCCTTCTATGAGATAGTTCTAGCTGGCATTGGCAAACCATTCTCCAAAATGATCAAACATGGAGAAATGGCTGAGATGGGTTTAAAATCAGGAAAGATTCAAGACCTAGCCACTCTAAAAGCTGTTGCAGAGCACATCCAGTCCGAAAATTATGGAACCAACCCTCAGAGAGTCCATAAAAAGAAAGAGAAGGATGTTTCCTTGATACTACAAAGTCAGAAAGGTAGTCAGAATATGCCTATCCAGAGGAGAAATTACTCCCCCTTTAAACCGCAGTCTTCAAACCCTCCATTACCAAAGAACGGAGAAGTCAGAGGCACTCGAGTGTTCACACCTTTAGGGGACTCACTCAAGAACATTCTCAATCTTCTGACAACTCAGAAGAAACTTACCCATCTTCTTCCACCGGCCAACCCGAATGGGAAGGGTTTCAATGCTAGCCGGAAATGTGCTTATAATGCTGGATCTCCAGGTCATGATACTCAGGATTATTGGGCCTTGAAACACAAGATCCAGGATTTGATTGATAACGCTGAGATCGTGGTAGTTAAACCTGACCAACCCCATGTGCAAGACAACCCTCTTCCTCAACACAAAGAAGAAGAGGTTAATATGATTAATTGGAGTAATGGACAGACTTCCCGTTCCATTGGTGAATCTTCCCAAACTAGCAAGGATAGTGCTGACAAGTGGGACTGTGCAAAGTTCCAGGTTATGATGGAACAAAAAATGAATGCTCTACGTGAGCAACTCAACCAATTAGCAGAACTGGTGATCCATCAGCACCAAGTTACACGTCAATTATTCAGCTAGGAGCATGCTAGCCTCCTGCCTCTTGTTACAAATACTCCACCGCGTACTCAGAAAATGAAACACTGGAGGATAAAATTGCAAAAAGAGTAAATGCCAAAGCCCTTCGGGACTTAGCCAATCAAAGGGAATTTACATACCTAGGCCAACCGATAGAAGAGATATTTCAGATTCTGGTAAATGAAGGAAGAATCACAGCTCTGTTACCTCCAATCAGCCCACGTTCAAGGCGGTTTGATTTTAATGGAGTGTGGCAATAAAAATTCTTGCTCTCGCGATCACATCACAGAAGAATGCTGGGCACTCCGCCATCTTATTCAGAACTTAGTTGACAATGGTGTCCTATAGCTGGCAGACGATAACACTGTTTTACTAGAGAGTGGGGATGCGTTTCCTATAAATTGGAAGGAAGTCGTACAGTCATATCTTCTAAGTCAGATTCAGCTACCTCCTCATATACAATTCAACCTATTCAGCTCAAGGGAATTGAAAATACCTTGAAAGTGGTTGCGCCAGAGCCAATCATTTTACCATTCAGACCACAATATCATGTTGTCAGCCTACAAAAAGTTCCATAGAATTATGGAGAGGTTGAAGGATCCACATCCCACACAGCTTTTGCAGTGTCGAAGGAAAATCCACTGTATCTTCCCCATCAGGTGATGAAGCCTACCATAGTGTCAAAGGGGAAAGTGCCCGTGGAGAAAATCGAGGAATTCCTCCGTACTAGGGGACATAATGAAGCCAAGGTGGTTTCAAGCTTAAGAGAAGCTTCACAACAAATTTACATACTGGACTTGGTTTTCTCTTCCGAAGATCATAGGAAGGTCTTGCTCAGGGTTTTGGAAGAAGCCCAATTGCCTAAGTCAGTAGATGTTGAAAAATTCCAGCATCTGGTGGATCACATTTTTAACAACAATGTGATATCTTTCACTGACGATGATATACCTCCTCAAGGGACGGGCCATTGCAACCCATTGAACATAGCGATAATGTCCTCCGGATACGTGGTTGCATGAGTATTAATTGATGGAGGATCATCCTTGAATATCTGCCCTTATGCCACTTTGGAGAAACTGAATATCAATCTCAAGAGAATCCGAAGCAGCCATACGGTTATCAAAGCTTTTGATGGATCCTGACGAAATGTTGTTGGAGAGATTGAACTACCTGTAGAGATTGACCCACATACATTCAATGTATCTATTCATGTGCTCAGAATAGCTAAAGGATACAACTTGCTCTTAGGGAGACAGTGGATTCACATGGTTGGGGTCGTCCCGTCTACCCTTCATCAGCAGCTCAAATACATCATTAACAATAACCTAGTCACTGTTAATGCTGAGGCAGAATGTCCTGAACAGGGTGACATACCCATCATCAGTTTTAATCCTGAAGTTGAGCCTATCAGCTTCCAGGCCCTGGAGGTGAGTAACACTCACTACCATCCCATTGGGGCACCACCTCTGATACCTAGAATCTCTGTCGAGGTAATGTCGGCAAGTTAAGAGATGATATATTTGGGATATCAACCTGGACAAGGGTTGGACAAAGACCATCAGGGCATGAAGCACCCAATTAAAGTTCCCAGTCAAACACGGACAACCGGACTAGGCTATTCTGCTAGTTCCAGTCAAAGTAATCCACACAAACACAAACAGGTTCCTTCATCCCCAGCCACACGGTGATTATTCAAACCTGCAGATGTTAAGCCTGTATAAACTTCAGTAAAGGTTCCTGCACATGTAATGACTATGTTATTTCTTAAGCCGATACCGAGGCATAAGCAGGACATTGCAAGGTGCTTATCAAATATACGCATCATAATCCACACGGACAGTACAAACAGGGTCACCTCAGACGATGATTGTCCAGATATCATGGTCATCATTCGGGAGAAAGAAGACGATAACAGCCTCTTCATCACTGTTGTCCACCAGGACTTCACCCTTGACAATTGGAGCAGCACTCCTTGCATTTGTCGACAAGGGTAAAAAGGAAAAAAAAACTCCCTCTGCCCTATAGATATCAACCACTGCTTACTTTTTTGTACAATATTAGCAGTTATTTTGTCATTATGTGCTGACACATTGTATGATTGAATAGATTCATATATTAAGTGAAAGCATATTTTGTTTCAAGACTCTGAACTTAGATGTGCATATACTTGCTAATGAGGTGCCTTTTCTCCACAAGGAGTGTAACTTTGATGAAAAGTTGGACTCAGACTTGATGGAAATACAAGAGGGCATTGAGATACCTCAGGAGATCAAAGAATGGGTCAAAAATAAACCCAAACCAAACCTTGATCAAACAATTCATTCAATCTCGTAACCTTAGAAAGCCCTAAACTAATCCAGATTGGTACGGACCTTACTTCAAACCAAAAGAATGACATGGTTACACTATTAACCCAATTCCAGGATGTGTTTGCATGGTCCCATGAAGACATAATCTGTTTGTCTACTGACATAGTCATTCATTGCCTCCCCATTAAAGAAAGATTCAAGCCAGTCAGGCAAAAGCTCAGGCGATTATAACCTAAGTGGAGTTTAAAGGTTAAAGAAGAAATTGTGAAATAATTTCAAGCCGAGATCATCATGGTTTCCACATTCCCTGAGTGGCTATCCAACATAGTCCCTGTGCCTAAACCAGGAGGAAAGGTGCGAGTTTGTGTAGATTATCGGGATCTGAATAAAGCTTTCCTTAAAGATAGATTTCCTGTGCCATTTATCCACCTTCTCATTGATAATATTGCTCAATATGGCATGTACTCCTTCGCTGATTGCTTCGCGGGGTACCATCAAATCATGGTTGCTAAAGAGGATTGTGAGAAAACTACATTCATCATTCCTTGGGAAACCTTTTGCTACAGACTACTGTAATTTAGCCTCATCAATTTCGGAGCTACCTACTAGTGAGCCATGATGGCTATTTTCCATGATTTAATGCACAAGGGAATAGAGATCTATGTGGATGACATCATTGTCAAGTCTCGAAGGGAGGAAGACCACTTAGACCATCTCAGAAAGCTCTTCAACATGTTGCGTAAGTACAACTTGAAGTTAAATCCAGCCAAGTATGCCTTTGGGGTCAAATCAGGCAAGTTGCTAGGATTCCTAGTCAGCCACAAAGGGATTGAGCTAGATCCCACCAAAATCTAGGCCATTACCAAAATGCCCATTCCTCAGATAGAGAAGGAAATAAGGGGATTTTTGGGAAGAAACAACTTCATTAGCAGATTCATATCCCAACTCACAGCAACCTGTGAGCCTATCTTCAAGTTGTTAAGGAAGAACTCCTCCATGAAATGGAATGATGAGTGCCAGAAAGCCTTCCTTACAATCAAAGAATAACTAGTCAGCGCTCTTGTTTCGGTAACACCCAAGGATGATGTTCCCCTATTCATGTACATGTCCATTAATGATAATGACATGGGCTGCATGCCGGGACAAAAAGACGATAGAGGCCAATAGCGAGCTATCTACTACCTCAGCAAAAGATTCAGCAGCAGTGAGCACAAGTACACTCTAATTGAGAAAACTTATTGTGCATAGGCTTCCTTGAGGTTACATCACTACCTCCATGGTCACACAACTCATCTTATATCCCGCGTGGATCCTCTCAAGTACGTGTTCAGTAAACCCATGCTAAATTGTCGACTGTCCAGATGGCAGTTTATTCTACAACAATTTGACATCGTCTACGTGATGCAAAAGTCCATCAAAGGTCAAGGAATTACAGATCAACTGACCGCTGCACCTTTAGGGGATTTCAAACCCTTGAAAACGTATTTCCCCGATGAAGGGGTAATGACAGTTCAGCAATACCATCAGTACGATGCACGCAAAATATGGAAGATGTATTTTGATGGAGCTATAAACATGGAAGGTTTTGGAGCTGGAGCAGTTCTAGTATCTGTTTCGGAGGAGCAGTATCCCGTCGCAGTTAAATTGCAGTTTGCCAACACCAACAACACAACTGAGTATGAAGGCTGTATCATAGGGCTAAAACTTTCTCAATCAATAGGCATCAGAAAGTTAACAGTCTTTGGAGATTCCGAAATGGTAATCAGACATACCACAGGAATCTATCACACCAAATGTTTACATTTACTGCCTTACCATCAGCTTATTCTACAGATGACTTTAGAGTTTGAAGAAATAACATTCCTCCATAATCCTCGGAATAGGAATGATTTTGCGGATGCACTAGCAACCTTGGCCTCCTTGATCAACATACTTGACAAGGAAAACATGCCAACCATCACATTTGCCCGATAAAAGGCTCCAGCTTATGGGAATTACGTTGGAGAAGTATCGGATGAGCTACGTCCTATCCAACACCCTTGGTATCAACATATCAAGGAGTACTTAAAAGATTGATCTACACTTGCTGAGGCGAGCCCGACTGAAAGAAGGCAGATCCATCGACTGGCTATGAAATTCTACCTGAGCGGAGATGCACTCTACAAAAGAGATGCAGGACTAGGTCTTTTCAGATGTTTGGACAAGGACCAAGCTCAGAGGCTCATAGATGAAATCCATGGTGGAGTATGTGGCCCACACATGAGCGGCCCCCTGCTTGTTAAGAAGATCCTCATAACAAGGCATTACTGGCTCTCTCTCAAGGATGACTGTGATGATCACGTCAAGAGATGTTACCAATGCCAAATTCATGAAAATGTTATCCACGCCCCTCCAAAGGAGCTCCACAATATGAGTTCACCCTGGCCCTTCTCAATGTGGGGAATGGACGTTATTCGGCCCATCGAGCCTAAAGCCAGTAATGGGCATCGGTTTATCTTCACCATGATCGACTACTTCACCAAATGGGTAGAAGTAACATCCTTCCCTAGAGTTACAAAAGAAGTCATCATTGCTTTCATTAGAAACAATGTCATCTGTCGATATGGACAGCCAAAGGTAATTGTATCAGACAATGCTAAGAACCTCAACAACAAAATGATGAAGGAGTTGTGCATTAAATTCCACATCAAACATCTCAACTTTGTCATCTACCGTCCAAAGATGAATAGTGATGTTGAAGCGGCTAACAAAAACATCAAAAAGATCATGCAAAAGATGTCCGCCAATCACAAAGGATGGCCTGACTTATTGTCTCTGACTCTGTTAGCCTACAGAACATCAATGCGCACATCCACTGGGGCAACCCCCTACTCATTAAACTATGGGATGGAAGCAGTACTCCCCATAGATGTGGAAATGGAATCCCTCGGAGTATTGATAGACGCTCAGGTAGATAAAGACCAATGGTTGCAAGACAGGTATCACCAATTGTCTCTAATAGACGAAAGGCGAAGTGCTGCTATTTTTCATGGTCAATTATACTAACAAAGGATTGCCAGATCCTACAACAGAAAAGTTTGGCTATGGCAATTCAAACAACACGACTTGGTTTTGAAGAAGATCATTGACAACCAAGATCAATCTAAGGGAAAATTCGCCCCCAAACTAGGAAGGACCGTTTATTGTCAAGGACGTATTGACAAGAGGTGCTCTCCGATTGTAAAAAATGGACGACGATGAATTTTCACAACTCATCAACTTGGACACCATGAAACGGTACTATGTCTGAGGTTACCATCAAGCAAACATCCTGGTTTTGGATCACCAGATCCCCAATCATTTCAAGTTTTCTAACCCTTCACTACATATAACCTTTCTTCACGCTCATTTGCCCCATCAGGTACAAACACACTTTTCCAACCAGTAGCCTAGTTTCGGATCAGTAGATCCTTCACACAACTTTTCCTTCAAAACTTTTCACACCCGCAGTTTTGTAACATTAGGGATTAAAACTTTTCACACCTAGAATTTGTCCTATATGTGGGATCAAACTTTACCCCTCGCAGTTTGTCCTGAACATGGGATCAAACTTTTCATTGGCTGCAAACCGCCCTGCACATGGGGCGAACTACGGTGATCTGATTTCCTTGATACACAGGAGTACATAGGCAGCCATTTTATATGGTCCGGTCGCAATAAAACAAAAACAACAAAAACATTTCTACACCCTTCTCATTACAAAAATAAAAACATTTCTACACCATTTTTCCACAAACAGCGTTGAACCTCTTACACCAGGTTCGAATTACGCAGACATGATCTCCTCTTCAATAGGGGTACATAGGCAGCCAATCATGGTACGGTTTCACCCCCTACCAAAACATAAACACTTGTCAACGATACTGGGATCATCATTCAATCCACCACATTTCATTGGCTTCAGACCAAAGGGATGGACTGCCTGACCTCCCCATGTAAACGGGAGAATCGACGACCATCTAAGTTGCGACTGATTCCTCAAAGAGAAACACCAATCCATAAGAGATGGAACTAACTAGGCTCCCCCATACAAAGGAGTACTGGCGACCATCAGTGGTGCGGTTAACCTCAGAGAGGAACGCCACACTTCTCTCCACATCTACATATAGAAACCAGTCCCAAGACACCAAAGATGGTAGGGAATACGCACAGATTAATGATCCATTCTGAAAGATCCTGAGATATCTCAATGTCCATCCAGCAAGGAGGAGTTCAGAATACATCGAGATCATAAGCCCTGAAGAAACAGGAAAATATCAAGCAAGTAGCAATGCACAACAAAAAGGGAAGTGAATCAAAATATATTTCCCTATCATATATAATGTTGTTTGGTATATAAAATATGAACTGTACATGACAAAATGGCTAAGCTAGTATGTGCAGGAAAATACAAGCCCATCTACAAGTCAGTGTATATGCGATCTATCAAACCTAACATGGCATCCCTCTCAGAAGAAGGAGGTAATGTTGTGATCTCCTGTACAAGGGTCTCTACGGGAGCTAACGGATCTACAGCCATTTGCATGGTGACACTGTGCTCATTAATATACATACTCATCTCTGTAATGATGCCAGTTGTAAGGGACCTCACTGTGGTATTGTCTGTAACGGCTACATCCCGGGCAGATATAGCATTATCCCGCTGCATAATCACTGCATCTCTGGCTGATCTGGCCTCATCCCGCTTAATGACAGCAGCATCTCTATGAGCTAATGCCTCATCTCTCTCTAACAGAGTAATGATTCTCTCATCAAGAGCTGTCAATATCAAGGCCCTAGCATGATCTCTCTCGAAGGTCATCAGATGAAGACTCTACTTTAAGTATTATATGGAATGTTGAATCACAGTAGCACTCGTACTGGGAGAATCTTCAAGAGCTGTTGGCAACCCAGTGAATGGCTCCTCCTCAGTGTGAGAATCAATGTCCTCCACGAGCTCTCCACTATCTGAATCAATCCTTGGCACTGTGGATACTACCGCAGCCGATGAAGTCTCTGTCTCCATCCATGCATAATACTCTATCGAAGAGCCCAGATGGGTAACAGAAAAGTTAATACGTTCACGCTGATCCCAACATGCATAAATTATGGATCTGTCCTCTGCTGACAAATGGCAAGAAGCTAAACGCTGACCTAACGCCCCCTCAAAAGGATGGAAGTCCTGAAACTGGTCAAACTGTGATATCATAGTCAGTGGGTGGTAGGTAGTCATGCCCCTCAAACCAGCCAGAGGGAGATAATCCTTGACAGGGGCATGAGTAATAAATTTGTAGGGTGAGTTGAGCCCTATACATGGCAGAATGTCAAATGGATCTCCAATCCCTGCCAAGAATACCGACAAGGATACAAGGTCTACACACTCTGTTGGCTAAAAAGAGTAAGACGTGGCTATCTCATGGGAAAAATAATACCCACGTTGTCGAAACGTGTCAATCGGTCTCAAGTGTGACATGAACCACACGTACAACATGACCGAGTTACCTATAAATACACCTATAGGATAGGTGTGGCAAAACGTGGCTAATCTCAGTGTCTCCGCCATAATCATCGGAATAATGGTATGATCGTCCCTGAGAGCTCTCACTACTATGATAACACCGATGTCTAGGTCATCCATATATCGTGGCATGTATACATACGCCACTACACACATCACGAGTACATCTACTCTGTCCACATACCATCGATCCTTTGGCGTGGTGAAATCCCTGGATTGTCGAGCATAGCTGTCCAATGAGCCAAATCTGTCTATCAAAAAATGCTGGGATAATACATAGCCGGATATTACTCATCATGCACTACTCTACGCCGCAACTTGGTGAGGGTCATGAACTGTCGGTACATATCTCTGACAGCCATCCGAGCGCAAGGACTGTCTAAGGGCAAACCCGTCAACCGCTCATACTCCTCCAGCGTAGGAGTCAACTCCTGGGTCCCAAATTGGAAAAACCTGCCTCTCCGGTACCCAATGCTCTAGCATGCCATCTACGAAGCCCAATAGAACTTGGAACGTCAAGAGGGTCATGGAATATTGCAATAGCTGATCTACGATCATCCTGTCTGAAAGGGATACACTGTCATATCAAGCTCTCAAGCGTGAGGCCACCAATACTGGTGGGGTGTGATCAATACGTCTGACTGTCGAAGAAGACATTTGTATGGGCTGTAATATAAGACCATCCAGGGGTCAATGTTGAATATCTCTGGACATGCATATTCATGACATAATACGTGCATAACAGATAATAGATGGCAATATGATGTAGGTAAGGGAAAATAATATTTACACTCCTAAGTACATCATCATCTAAATACATCATCTCTGTACAAACTGAAAAAGACAGGGAAATGTGGCACATATGCCCTACTACTAATAGAGGCCTGTCAAAAGAGATAACAAGAATGGGGCACAACCACCCAGTATCTAACAGAGGCCTATCAAAAGATATAACGAGAATACACATCAGAAGAAGACAATGGTGACAATATCTACATCATCAATCATGTCCACCAGATGTAACTCCTCCTGAGTCACTGGATGTCCATCAATGGGGATGTCAGGCCTATACAAGGGAGGATCTGTACTGGCAAAGCCATATAGATCACCTAAAGGGCTAGCACCTGAGCTGGAAGGATCAAAAGTATCCGCCTCTGAAGGATCTCAGCCCAAATGCCGGATGAAAAAATGTGCCCGATCCTACTGCCGGGTCAAACTGTCAATCTGTGTCAAATGAGTCAGATCTTGGACACATGCCATCCAATCCGTCATCATCACAGATCAAGGAACTATATCCCCCATAAACTGAGTGGCACGGGTCTGGGCTCCGATGGTACGAGGGGGCCACCAGGGGTATAATGCCTCTTGTGTATATGAACCCTTTGACAAAGTGTAGCCGTCAACGCCCAACAATGGGATATCATTAATAGACGACTGCAATACAGGCCAATAACGCCTGGCAGGAGGCAAGATTGGCACACGAATCTCTCCTATGGTGCTTCTAATAGCACGTTCTCCTAAATAAATCTCCCATCCTCCATCTGTAAAGAGAGGAATCCTACGGGTGGATATCACATACTCGACACCAGTCGGGAATCCATCCTCAAATCTAACTGTCAAATATTCCCCAGAGTAGGGAACCCAAGTGATGGCATTAGCTATCAACAGCTCCAACTGTAAGCGACAATGAGTGAAACCCTCAGCTATAGGAACCTTCGCCAATATGGAGTGATGCCATCGCCGTCCTCATGGATAGGTCTCTAAACCTAACACACTCACAGGATGCAAACATGGGAGCCTCTCATAGGCCCAAAAATGCTAAAATAAAGGCAAAAATCTGGTGTCAGTAAACACTCTTAACCTATGTATAGGAAATCAAAAGAGAAATACTCACCAGCAGAAACGGGTAAAATCCTAGCCAAGCCTCTGTCAAGCCCTGCTAACACATATGCATTCCCTTGAGGAAATAGGCAAAGGTGTAGGAGCCCCAATAATACTCTCCAATACGGTCCACCTCTTGAGTGGCGGTAATCAAAGCGAGTGACACCGTGGAAGAGTTGTCGGCTATGAAACAACTCCTGATAATCATCAGAAATAATCGCTAAAGAATGTGATCCCTGACTCTCACATTAATATGTATGGGTTCACTCAATAACCCACTTAGAGCATCTACGTTCAAAGGACCCGTACGGATGGTCCTACCCTTGAGTGCCTCAGTCGGGGTAATGTTCGCTGTACATGGCACTGGCGCCCCTCCAAACTCCATACCGATGATAAATCGTCAATCCATTAGTGTCATTATCACCTCACAATCCAACAAATAGAGAGTTTGAGTCTGGTGAAACTAGCACTCAGACAATGCCTTGAGGTAACCCCAGGGATAACGACAGGGGAGAATGGAAAAGAACGCCCCAAAGTCCTAACCATGCACAATACCTCAATAATCTGGATGCAGAGCCTAATACAGGTAGTGTATGTTGAACCAAATCTCTCGAGGCTGCGTAGAGCCGGGAACCTACATCAATGGAAATCAACATCAGAATCCTTGTGCCTCTTCAATAGGAAAAAGGAAGATTCAAACCCAGCTTTTACCTCGTTTGCTTGTAAGTAAAGTAAGGGGCGGCGACTCAAATCACCCTGAAGATCTGGAATAGCCACCTAAATGCCTGGAAGATCCCTACAGGGAACATGAGCAGCAGGAGCTGGAGTCGCAATCGGTACATCCTCCTCCTCATCCTCAACATCCGGAACATCAACCCAGATAGGACGAATCACCGCCTCCACCAAACGGCGAGGCTGTCTGACTGAACGGGGTCAAGGCACTTCAAAAGCCCTCCTCCGCACACCTAAAATGGTTTTGCGAGAACTACTAGACAGATCTGGATCCATAATATCTAGACACAAGTCTCCAAATCACCTCAGAAAGGGTGTGGTAAATTCTAACTTGGAGCTTTTCAAATGTATTTTATGACTATATGCATGCATGCTTTACGTTAACATACACCTACAATAGAGTTAAAAATACATGTCTACCCAATGCCTAGACTTTTGGAAATTTTTTGTCATAGTCTCCTTTGTAAACAAGATTATCCACATGCGCATAGGCATGACTAGGTGACCATTCAGTAGCACACCTACCCACAGTCATAAACATCCTATAATACATGTACATGTCAAAGTCATAGTCCATAAGGGTAGCCTAATTACCAGGATTACTTTGTTTTCTTACCGTTTGCTCATTTGTCCTCAAATAAGATAAGAAATAGCAGAAAAAGGAACCAATTTGACTGTCTCAAAAGTTAAATTTTTCTTCACATCATTATGTTCAGCATAGTTTAATACTAATATTTACTATGTTGAATATTTTTTATCAAGTCATATGAGCATGCATATTCACTACTATGTGCTTAGACGCATTTCATATGATAACTCATTTTCCAACTGACGAAAACTGGAAAAGAAGACATGCGTACGTTACCAGGATAGTGTGAAACACTTGTACGGTGACAAAATTTATAGAAAGATGCCCGAACTCAGCAGATCTGAAGAAGAGCTCTCAGATTCTCTATGTGGCACAAGTTAAAAATGACTTGTGAAAGCAACAGGCAGCTTAAAACCACCCACGGTTGGCCTTAAGTGTACCTGTGGCTCCTTTGGGTGGGGCCCACCCCTCTGGCTCGGTCCAGTTCGAGTTGCAAAGGAGATCTCACAAGCTAAAAAAGTCAATTAAAGAAAAAGAATGTTACGCGATTGAGCAAAAAATCCTGAAATCCTTGTTTTCGTGGACCAAACTACAGGTCTACACATCACTTATTGGTATTTACCTGGACACATGCTTACTATACCAATAATCACAACTGTTACAAACTACATTCGATAATATATCACAAAGATCCGATGTCGTCAGTTTGGGGGTGCACATGTTAACGAAGGTCAAGCAACCTTAACAAACCCTCAGTCGATGGCATGTAAACCCATTGAAGCATCAAAAGCCATTCGATGATTTCATCCGTTGATGCACATGTTGACAAAGGTCAAGCAGCCTTGACGTCATCCCCAATAGGGATTCTACCTGTTGATGTACATTTCAACGAGGGTCAGGCAACCCTAACAAATATAGACTATTGGCAGTAACTCCGACAGACCATTGGAAAGACCTGGTGATACAATCCTCGTTAGGGTGGACCAATGATGGAATCTGTTATACACAAAAATTTCATCCCCACAGAATCTCTTGCAGATGAGAGGAACATCTTTTGTGGGAAAGCTATTTCAAGGATTAGGGACTTTGGTGATAACCCCAACATCAACATCCTGGAATTTCCTAAGAACTTTGGAGCACACATCCAAGTAGTTTCTCAGGGTTATCAGTGATAACTCCAGGCCCTGTAACGAATGATTTGTTTGAATTGTGATTCTGAGGACAGAATCCTTGTAAGGAGGGAATGATGTAACATTCCATAATTTTAAAGTGTGATATTAAATATTTATTGATTTATTTAAGTATTTAATGGATATATTATTGTTGAATAAATAATTGTTCAATTTGAGTGATGTGGTTTATTTAATTATTTGTTGAATAAATAATTAAATATTAAATATTAAATATTTATTGGCAATATTAAATATTTATTGAATTATATGACAATTTAAGTTGATGTGATTTAATTAATTATTTGTTGAGTAAATAATTAAGGAGCTAAATTAATTAATTATTATGAGATTTTATAATAATGGAGTTTAATTTAATAAGCTAGAGAGCTTATAATGATTTTAAATAAATAATAATATTTAAATGAGAAATTGTAGTTTGAAATATTAGTTGATTAAATGAAATTATAATTGTAAAAAGAATTATAATTGTTTATGTGTTAAAGTAATTTAATAGATTAATGTTTAATTGATTTATTAATTTAATAAAGGTGTGACTAATAACCTTGCTATAAAGGAGTTATTAAAATAAATTAAAAATGGTTTAATTTAGTTTTGTCAAACAAGGCTTAATGCATAATAAGTCTTTAATCTATTAGGATTTTAGCAAACAAGGTATAAGGATTAATCTATTATATTTTAATTCAATTTACCAAACAAGGAGTAAGGATTAATAGGTTATTTTTATTAAGCTTAACCAAACAAGCCTTATGGCTTTTAATTTTCAAAATAATATAACTGATGTCAGTTAAATTCTATACTAAATATATCTATTATTACAAACGTTATGTTATTATACGTAAACTAGAGAAAGACTCAGTGAAAGAAAAGAGAAGAAGAAGAAGAAAAGAGAAAAGGGAAATAAAACTTGAGAGAATTCCTTGAAGGTTTGAGAAAGGAATTGGAGAAAAGTAATTGATAGTCAAAAGTAGCCATCAACTTTTCAATCAAAGGTAGGAGCTTAACCTTTTTCTTTAAAAGTCTAGTTTTCTTCTTCTTCTAAAAAAAATAAAAAAATTCTCTGTAAATAATTATGGATGATGAATTTCTTGTGTATATAGCTTTAGATGATGATTGTTGTTGTAAAACTATTTTTCTTGAATGTATGTATGATTATAATCAATTTCTTTATGTATGTATGCAAATTATGAAGAAAATTTATCACAGTGTTCATATGAAATATATATATGAGTATGGCTATTTTAAAATAGAAATTAAGGTTTTAATTGTTGTTAAATTGATAAATTGATTATAAGAATTGCTAGAGTATGAAAAATCATAATCATGATGCTTGGAAATTTCTGTTTTGATTGAATATCAAAATCACAGTGTTGAATTTCATGGAAAATATCAAAAATGGTGTTTTTGGCAAAAATATTAAAATTGGGTGTTGTATAATTGATGTTTGTGCTAATTGATGGATAGAAAAATGTTAGGAGTACTCACAATATGTTTATATGATGTCTATATGCAATTTTCATGATAATCAATCTATTAGATTCGAGCTTTTTGGCCAATTTGGCTTTTTCTTTCATGGTTGCCGAAGCTGTCAGTCGACGCTGACAGTTCGCGCCGCGGCGCGGCCCAGCAGTTCATTGCTGGCGCCGCAGTGCCATCACCATGACGTAAACACGGCCTGTTGCACAATCACTGCGCCGCAGCGCCGGCTCATAGCATAATCGCTGCGCCGCAGCGCCGACTCAGCGCCGCAGCGCGAGCCACAATACAAACTGTGGCGCCGCGGTGCGGCTTGGCAGAACTGTCTGACAGTTTTGTTTAAATGTACAAAACTTGAAAATAAATGTTATGTGTTTATCATAATAATGTTAAATGATAATTTCAGTATGATTAGACTATGAACTATCATGTTATTAAGTATTATCTACTTGAAAAATAATTGATTATGTGAATGGGTAATTCAACCCATATGATGAATGTAATTATTTATATAAATGTATAATGTTGGTTAGGACTAATTATGTCAATATGACATATGTTTAGGGTATCAATTCAAGTGGTAAAAGTGTAGCTTGTGCTAAAGGCAAGTTTCCTAAACCTACCTTTTACATTGAGCAAGTTTCTAAGCCTTAACTTTTGATATTTAGCAAGTTCTTTATTGTATAAGTTTTCTAATCATTGGTGTTATTGAACTAATTATTGTTTCAATTTCGATTATCCTATAATGGTGTAAATTTATTTGGAGCAAGTTATTCTTGTACTTAACTTGTGGTTTAGCATGTACAATTATATACATGTTGTGGATGTTAATTATTCAATTAACCTTGTCTTATTATTGTTCAGGCAAGGTAGGTTATAATTATTCAAATTGTATGCTATTAGATTATCCCTAAAGCATGATGTCAATTTATAAACATCAATTAAACTATGATTATTCCATAGTATACAGTTATGTCGTTTGTAATCAACTAAACCTTAGTTGATTACCGTTGAATTCTAAATTACCCCATGATGTATCTAAACCAAACTCACTTTGGTACGGACTTGTATTCTAAATACTGAGAAGAACAACTCTTTTATAAGAGGTTACGCTTAGCGTTGAAATGATTGTGCACAATACATTGTACGAAGGGTTGATCCCCCTAAGTACGTGAAGTCCTTATAGTCTTATGACTGTTAAAGTTTAAGTTGAAAAATTACTTATAACTGTGGACATGATTCGCGGTCATTAGACCCTCAGTAAAGGTTAAAGCTTTCCAAAAGTTAATAGAATATATTGTTAAATTCTATTGAGCTTAATGTTGACAAATGATGTAAAAGTTTAATGATTTAATTATTGTTATTTCAAGTGGGCCTTGTTTGCTCACTCTTGCCTGTAAAATTTCTTACAGCTAAGGTTGAAACTGGTGATGTACCTAGTACCAGTAAAGGGAAAGGAAAGACGAAACAATGCTGAAGACTTGTAATAGTTGAATAGTTTATTTTCAGACTTGGTTTAAAGATTGTAATGAAGTTTATTTTAATTTTTCCGCATGAATGATTGTTTGTAAAGGTTAGTTAACCTGGGAGATTTATTTAAGTTTAATCCTATATGGGCAGGTTTTGTTATTCAATTTTATTATAATTGGGTAGTTAGAAATGAATATTTTGATTACGTGAACACCAAATCCTGAGGAAATGAAGTACCGGGATTTGGGGGTGTCACAGGTTGGTATCAGAGCTTTAGGTTATGAACCTTAGGCGGGGGAAAAAAAAGCCTTAGGAAGTAACCTTTGAAAAGATAGTGGAGATAACTCTTATCGAGTTTTAAGAAAGAAGTAATAAAACACTTATGTGCTTATGTGTTTATAACTTATGTGCTCGCGAGTGTCGAGTAGAATGATTAATAACTAAAACTTTAAAATTTTGTTGTCAAGATGACTAATGTCGGAGAATCCAGTCAGGCTAGGGAGGAGGGACCTCAAATGCCTATAGAGGAGGAGCCTCGCGACATTCGGGTAGTTTGGGAACAACTACTGCCACGGGAGTTAGCCCCGTTGGTCACAGTACTTGAAGATGAGGAGGATGATGTGGAGACAGATGAGGAGGATGAGGAAGAAAGGATTCCACTTAACTCGATAACAGGCCGTATTTACGATGAGGTGCATGACCGTAACGTGGAACTTCAGGATACAGTTGAGGAATTGCAAGAGATAGTAGCTGAACAACAGACTGCAATGACACAGAAGGACGATGAGATCCTGGATCGTGAAGAACGACTGACTAACGCTGAGGAGAAATTAATACAGACTGAAGGAGAGAAAGAACAATTGATCGAGATGGTTGCTGAACTGGAGAGCAAGCTGAGAGAAGAAGCTGCTAAGAGGGCAAGAGATGAAGATGCATACGAGGAAGCTTATCAACGAACTGGAAGAGCAGCGAGAGACGCGCAGGCAAAGAGGATGAAGATGGAAGAGATGGATAAAGTATTTAACACCGCAATTAATCGAGCTCAAGATCGGGTCATGGGATATCCGATTCAGTTCGAGACGCTGCCATCATTCGTGTTAGATCGCAGAATAATGTTTCGAGTCATGGAGGAAGAACGTGATAGGGCTATGAAGTACCTTAATAGATCATCGTAGAAAATGTGTCGGTAGTGTACGTAATAAGTATTAAATAATGTGTAAGTCCCTAGTGTTAAGTAACCATGGGATATGATAATAATGATGTTGTCCTGAAACTTTTGTAGTTCAGGAAAGAAATGTAGATAGCAGAGATGCTATTGTGTTATGTTTTCAGAAAGTTTGTGAATAAATAAATGTTATTATTTTGTTCAAAGTGTTATGTGCTATGTGGGTATTTCTTTTATAGAGGCAAGTTAATTAGAAATACTTAAAGAAGTTGAGTAATGGTCTAATAGATGTTTTATTTTAACAGAAAATGCCTCCCAAACGTCAGCCAACACGACAGAGAACCACTGAAGAAATTAACAATAACGACAATGTTGATGCGAATCCCGTTCAACAACTAGTAACACTACTGACAAGAGCGTTGCAGAATCAACCTCAAAACCAAGGTACAACATTTAAGGAGTTTAAGGCGGTTGGACCACCTGAATTCCGTGGGTCCATGAATCCAGTCGAAGCACAAACCTGGATTATGAAGATAGAGAAGGTGTTCGATGTCGCTAGGGTAGGGGATGATCAGAAGACTGCTTTCGCAACGTTCATGTTAAAAGCAGAAGCTAGTTATTGGGGCAGGCTAATAAAACTCGTGAAGGGCCAGGAGTGATGACTTGGGATAGGTTCAAGGAGTTGTTTTTCGAGACCTATTTCCCGGAGGGTTCGAAGAGTCAGCTGGAAGTACAGTTTCTAGAACTGAAGCAAGGGACGATGACGGTATCTGAGTATACCGCAAAATTCAATGAATTGGCGAGGTTTGCGCCATATCAGGTTAGCACAGATGAGCGTAAGGCGAAGAGGTTTGAACAGGGACTGAAGCCATGGTTGTACAGTAGGGTTTCCCTGTTCCAATTGAAGACGTTTGCAGTAGTGATGGAGAAAGTAGTACTCGCTGAAGGTGGAGGCGAGGCGGTGACAAAATTTAACCAGGAATAAAAGAATAAGAAGAATGAGAATGAGGTGAAGAATAGTGGTAGTAGTAGTGGAAACAACAACAATAACAACAACAATAACAACAACAACAACAAGAGGAAGTGGAATGGGAGTATGGGTACTGGAAACTAGCAAGGTAACCAGCAGAACAAAAAGTTTGAAGCATGTGCGACATGTGGAAAGTTTCACAAGGGTGCGTGCTTGATGGGAAAACGAGTTTGCTACAATTGTGGCCAGGAGGGTCACATCGTCCCAAATTGCACTCAATCAAAGAAGAATGCGTGCTTCACGTGCGGATCCAAAGATCACTTTGCTCGTGAATGTCCTAAGAAGAAGGAGGGAGTGACAACCAGAAGCAAAGGAGATAACAATGGAGGTGTGTGGGCTATTACAGGACCTGCAGCATCAATCAAACTCACAGCCAGAACCTTTAACATGACTGTGCAAGATGCTGTGCAATCAAAGGATGTAGTTTCAGGTATTATCCCAATCAATGATATTGATGCATATGTATTATTTGATTCGGGTGCTACTTGCTCGTTTATATCTGATGAATTTGCTAAGAGGTTAGAATTGCCTATAGAAGAACTGAATTTTTCTTTGAACATAGAAATTGCGAATAAGGAATTAATCCCTGTTAGATTCGTATACAAGAACTGTAGGGTGAACATTAAGGAGAATGTCTTGTTGGTAGATTTGATTCCGATTAGACTGGGGGAATTTGATGTAATTTTGGGAATGGATTGGTTGTTCAAATGCGGAGCGGTAATTGACTGCCAAAAGAAATGTGTAAGCCTTATGACTCCATCAAAGGTAGTATTTTATGGTAGTAAGTCGCCTAGACAAATGAAATGTCTGACGACTATGCAGGCCAAGAAATTGTTGAGTCAAGGTTGTGTGGGCTATTTAGCTTACATAGTCGATACTTAAAAGAAGGGGGTAAAGTTGGAAGAAATACCAGTAGTGAGGGAATTCGAAGACGTTTTTCTAGAGGATTTGCCAGGACTTCCGCCTGACACAAAAATTGAGTTCGTGATCGACTTAGTACCGGGAACAGCACCGATATCGAAGGCCCCGTACAGAATGGTACCGGTAGAAATGAAGGAACTAATGGTTCAGTTGCAAGAGCTGCTGGACAAGAAATATATTCAACCAAGCGTATCGCCGTGGGGAGCGCCAGTTTTATTTGTGAAGAAGAAGTACGGGTCAATGCATCTTTGCATTGATTATAGGGAGTTAAACAAAGTCACTATTAAAAACAAATACCCGTTGCCAAGAATAGATGACTTGTTTGATCAACTGAAGGGTGCTAAGTACTTTTCGAAAATAGATTTGAGAAGTGGTTATCACCAATTGAAGGTAAGAAAGGAGGATATACCATGAACGACATTCAGAACTCGGTATGGACATTACGAGTTTCTGGTGATGTCTTTTGGTTTAACCAATGCACCTGCTGCGTTCATGGATTTGATGAACAGGGTGTTTAAACCATTCCTAGACAAGTTTGTAGTGGTATTCATTGATGACATTCTAGTGTATTCCAAAACTTAAGAAGAACACGTGGAACACTTACGTCTGACATTGGAGACACTAAGAAAGGAAAAACTGACGCGAAGTTCTCTAAGTGCGAATTTTGGCTCGACCGTGTACAATTTTTGGGGCATGTGATTGACAAAGATGGGATCTCAGTGGATCCGTCGAAAGTGGAAGCAGTAATGAATTGGGAACAACCAAAAACACCGTCGGAAGTGAGGAGTTTCTTGGGACTGGCTGGTTATTATAGAAGATTTATTCAAGATTTTTCTAAGATAGCCACTCCGCTAACAAATTTGACAAGAAAAATTGTAAAATTCGTTTGGACGGAGAAGTGCGAAGAGAGTTTCCAAGATTTGAAGAAGAAGTTAAGTGTGGCACCTGTATTGACTTTGCCAGATAATACAGGAAATTTTGTGGTATATAGTGATGCCTCACATAAAGGGTTGGGTTGTGTTCTTATGCAGATCAGCAAAGTTATTGCCTATGCATCAAGACAATTGAAGGATTATGAGAAGGGGTATCCGACTCATGATTTGGAATTGGCTGCAGTGGTGTTTGCTCTAAAAATATGGAGACACTATCTTTATGGAGAGAAATGTGAGATCTACTCAGACCACAAAAGTCTGAAGTATATTTTCACTCAGAAGGATTTGAACATGCGTCAAAGAAGGTGGATGGAATTAATAAAAGATTACGATTGTGAGATCTTTTATCATCCGGGTAAAGCGAATGTAGTAGCAGATGCTTTAAGCAGGAAAGGTCGGGAGAAGTTGATGCTTATAACAACTCAAAAGGAGCTCATTTCAGCAATGACAAAATTGGAGTTGGAAATCAAATTTCCAAAAGAATCTGACGAACAACTATTCCAGATAGAAGCTGATCTAACTTTAGTGAACAAAGTGAAAATTGCTCAATTACAAGATGGAGAGTGTGGAAAAATCAAAGAGAATTTGGGTGAAGGCGGAGATGTAAAATACAAGGTCGATACCGAAGGTTTACTACTGTTCGATGGGCGAATTTGGGTTCCAGCAGTGGTAGAGCTGAAAGAAGAAATTCTGACTGAAGCTCATAGCTCAAAGTATTCAATTCATCCAGGAAGCATGAAAATGTATCAGGATTTGCGCCGACATTTTTGGTGGCCAAATATGAAAAGAGATGTTGCTGAATGCGTAGTGAAATGCTTGACATGTCAGAGAGTAAAAGCCGAACATCAAAGACCCAGCGGATTACTCCAACCGTTAGAAATACCGAAATGGAAGTGGGAACATATCACGATGGATTTTGTGGTGGGTCTTCCAACTACTCAGAGAGGATGCGATGCGATTTGGGTAATAGTGGACAGACTGACGAAATCAGTGCACTTTTTACCAATAAAGATTAGATTCAATCTTGATCAGTTGGTAAGATTGTGCATT
Source organism: Panax notoginseng (assembly GCA_016801055.1). Taxonomy (NCBI): domain Eukaryota; kingdom Viridiplantae; phylum Streptophyta; class Magnoliopsida; order Apiales; family Araliaceae; genus Panax; species Panax notoginseng. Next base: position 138,515,640 of record CM029015.1, read on the forward strand.
AAGGAGATCGTTTCGAGGCACGGAGTGCCAGTATCAATTGTGTCTGATAGAGATCCGCGGTTTACATCGAATTTATGGAAGAGACTACAAGAATGTATGGGAACACAGTTGCGAATGAGTACGGCTTATCATCCACAAACAGATGGCCAAAACGAACGAACAATTCATACATTGGAAGATATGCTGAGAGCATGTGTCATGGACTTTAAAGGAAGCTGGGAAGATCAACTACCATTGGTGGAATTTTCTTACAACAACAGTTATCACGCGAGCATCGGCATGCCACCTTACGAGGCATTGTACGGCAGAAAGTGCAGAACCCCACTGTGTTGGGATGAAGTCGGTGAACGCCAACTGTTAGGACCAGAACTGGTACAACAAACTGCTGATGTTGTCAAACTCATCAGGACAAGACTGGTCGCAGCTCAAGACAGACTGAAAAAGTATGCTGATCAACACAGACAAGATCGTACATTTGACGTAGGAACTTTTGTATTTTTAAAAGTTTCTCCCTGGAAGGGGAAAATTCGTTTCGGTAAAAAGGGAAAGCTAAGTCCGAGATTTATTGGACCCTTTGAAGTGCTGCGAAGAGTGGGAGAAGTGGCTTACGAGGTAGCTCTACCTCCAGTGTTGAAAAATATTCATAATGTTTTTCACATTTCGGTGTTACGACCATATAAACCCGACTACAAGCATGTGATCGAGTATGAACCTTTGCAGTTCGAAAAAGATTTGACTTATGAAGAGGTCCCTATCCAGATAGTCGACAGGAAAGAACAAGTGCTCAGGAATAAAGTGATACCTTTGGTGAAGGTGATATGGAGAAACCACAACGCTGAAGAAGCTACGTGGGAACTCGAAGAGAAAATATTGAAGGAATACCCTGAGTTATTTGTTTAATCTGTGTCTTCGATTCTGGGGACAGAATCTTTGTAAGTAGGGAAGAATGTAACGAATAATTTGTTTGAATTGTGATTCTGATGACAGAATCCTTGTAAGGAGGGAATAATGTAACATTCCATAATTTTAAAGTGTGATATTAAATATTTACTAATTTATTTAAGTATTTAATGGATATGTTATTGTTGAATAAATAATTGTTCAATTTGAGTGATGTGGTTTATTTAATTATTTATTGAATAAATAATTAAATATTAAATATTAAATATTTATTGGCAATATTAAATATTTATTGAATTATATGGTAATTTGAGTTGATGTGATTTAATTATGAGATTTTATAATAATGGAGTTTAATTTAATAAGCTAGAGAGCTTATAATGATTTTAAATAAATAATAATATTTAAATGAGAAATTGTAGTTTGAAATATTAGTTGATTAAATGAAATTATAATTGTAAAAATAATTATAATTGTTTATGTGTTAAAGTAATTTAATAGATTAATGTTTAATTGATTTATTAATTTAATAAAGGTGTGACTAATAACCTTGCTATAAAGGAGTTATTAAAACAAATTAAAAATAGTTTAATTTAGTTTTGTCAAACAAGGCTTAATGCATAATAAGTCTTTAATCTATTAGGATTTTAGCAAACAATGTATAAGGATTAATCTATTATATTTTAATTCAATTTACCAAACAAGGAGTAAGGATTAATAGGTTATTTTTATTAAGCTTAACCAAACAAGCCTTATGGCTTTTGATTTTCAAAATAATATAACTGATGTCAGTTAAATTCTATACTAAATATATCTATTATTACATACGTTATGTTATTATACGTAAACTAGAGAAAGACTCAGTGAAAGAAAAGAGAAGAAGAAGAAGAAAAGAGAAAAGGGAAATAAAACTTGAGAGAATTCCTTGAAGGTTTGAGAAAGGAATTGGAGAAAAGTAATTGATAGTCAAAAGTAGCCATCAACTTTTCAATCAAAGGTAGGAGCTTAACCTTTTTCTTTAAAAGTCTAGTTTTCTTCTTCTTCTAAAAAAAAAAAATTCTCTGTAAATAATTATGGATGATGAATTTCTTATGTATATAGCTTTAGATGATGATTGTTGTTGTAAAACTATTTTTCTTGAATGTATGTATGATTATAATCAATTTCTTTATGTATGTATGCAAATTATGAAGAAAATTTATCACAGTGTTCATATGAAATATATATATGAGTATGGCTATTTTAAAATAGAAATTAAGGTTTTAATTGTTGTTAAATTGATAAATTGATTATAAGAATTGCTAGAGTATGAAAAATCATAATCATGATGCTTGGAAATTTCTGTTTTGATTGAATAACAAAATCACAGTGTTGAATTTCTTGGAAAATATCAAAAATGGTGTTTTTGGCAAAAACATTAAAATTGGGTGTTGTATAATTGATGTTTGTGCTAATTGATGGATAGAAACATGTTAGGAGTACTCACAATATGTTTATATGATGTCTATATGCAATTTTCATGATAATCAGTCTATTAGATTCGAGCTTTTTGGCCAATTTGGCTTTTTCTTTCATGGTTGCCGAAGCTGTCAGTCGACGCTGACAGTTCGCGCCGCGGCGCGACCCAGTAGTTCATTGCTGGCGCCGCAGCGCCATCACCATGACGTAAGCACGGCCTGTTGCACAATCACTGCGCCGCAGCGCTGGTTCATAGTATAATCGCTGCGCCGCTGCGCCGACTCAGCGCTGCAGCGCGAGCCACAGTACAAACTGTGGCGCCGCGGTGCGGTTTGGCAGAACTGTCTGACAGTTTTGTTTAAATGTACAAAACTTGAAAATAAATGTTATGTGTTTATCATAATAATGTTAAATGATAATTTCAGTATGATTAGACTATGAACTATCATGTTATTAAGTATTATCTACTTGAAAAATAATTGATTATGTGAATGGGTAATTCAACCCATATGATGAATGTAATTGTTTATATAAATGTACAATGTTGGTTAGGACTAATTATGTCAATATGACATATGTTTAGGGTATTAATTCAAGGGGTAAAAGTGTAGCTTGTGCTAAAGGCAAGTTTCCTAAACCTACCTTTTACATTGAGCAAGTTTCTAAGCCTTAACTTTTGATATTTAGCAAGTTCTTTATTGTATAAGTTTTCTAATCATTGGTGATATTGAACTAATTATTGTTTCAATTTCGATTATCCTATAATGGTGTAAATTTATTTGGAGCAAGTTATTCTTGTACTTAACTTGTGGTTTAGCATGTACAATTATATACATGTTGTGGATGTTTATTATTCAATTAACCTTGTCTTATTATTGTTCAAGCAAGGTAGGTTATAATTATTCAAATTGTATGCTATTAGATTATCCCTAAAGCATGATGTCAATTTATAAACATCAATTAAACTATGATTATTCCATAGTATACAGTTATGTCGTTTGTAATCAACTAAACCTCAGTTGATTACCGTTGAATTCTAAATTACCCCATGATGTATCCAAACCAAACTCACTTTGGTACGGACTTGTATTCTAAATACTGAGAAGAACAACTCTTTTATAAGAGGTTACGCTTAGCGTTGAAATGATTGTGCACAATACATTGTACGAAGGGTTGATTCCCCTAAGTACGTGAAGTCCTTATAGTCTTATGACTGTTAAAGTTTAAGTTGAAAAATTACTTATAACTGTGGACATGATTCGCGGTCATTAGACCCTCAGTAAAGGTTAAAGCTTTCCAAAAGTTAATAGAATATATTGTTAAATTCTATTGAGCTTAATGTTGACAAATGATGTAAAAGTTTAATGATTTAATTATTGTTATTTCAAGTGGGCCTTGTTTGCTCACTCTTGCCTGTAAAATTTCTTACAGCTAAGGTTGAAACTGGTGATGTACCTAGTACCAGTAAAGGGAAAGGAAAGACGAAACAATGCTGAAGACTTGTAATAGTTGAATAGTTTATTTTCAGACTTGGTTTAAAGATTGTAATGAAGTTTATTTTAATTTTTCCGCATGAATGATTGTTTGTAAAGGTTAGTTAACCTGGGAGATTTATTTAAGTTTAATCATGTATGGGCAGGTTTTGTTATTCAATTTTATTATAATTGGGTAGTTAGAAATGAATGTTTTGATTACGTGAACACCAAATCCTGAGGAAATGAAGTACCGAGATTTGGGGGTGTCACAGGCCCCATCACAAATTATGGGAGCAAACGGTCATCGTATCCCGTTGGAGGACAGTCCAACAGACCACATACATTATATATTTGCATCATGCTGTAGTACATTGCATCATGCATATCTTTTTACATTTCAAGTGTCTAGTATTCTTTATCCTATCCATGACATTATATTGCATGAATATGATAAAGGGAGGCATCTGTAGACACTCAAATTATATTGCATTCCTGTTACTAACATTACATGAGGGCAAAATCGTCTTTCAGAGATAACCCTGGAAGTCAGTTCAGTTTCAGTCCCAGAGACAACACCAGGATACTCAGTTTGCCATCTCAGAGACAACACCGAGATATTCAGTCAAGTCCCGAAGATAACCTAAAGATACTCAGTTTCAATCTGAGAGACAACCCCGAGGAATAAAGGTCCAGTTCCGAAGACAACCCCAAAATCCTCAGTTCAATCTCGGAGACAACCCTGAGATATTCATTTCTAATCTTGGAGATAACCCTGGGAGATGACCCCGGGAGGACAACCCTGAGATATTCATTTTCAAACCTCTGCGATCAGCTTCAACACTCGATGATAGCCCCGAGGAACTCAGCTCCAAACCCGGAGATGACCCCGGGAGGACAGGCATTCAGCACTTACAGCAGCCCAATCTCATAGATAACCTTGAGCAACGACTGCTAAATCAGCCCAAAACCGGAGATAACCACGGTCAGGGGAAAAATCATCATTTTGCCACCTCAAACCCACATTTGCGCCGTCTCAACATACATTACACACAGGAATGTCCTACAAGAACAAAATATCTCCAATCCCGAGTGACTACTACATATGGCAGCACACCGAAGAGAATTTGAAGATTTGAAGACTCAGGGCATGGTCCCATCTTCCTGACTTCGTACAACCTCTACTCACATGTCATTGTGTAGCTCTCGATAATAGCATGCCAAAAAGGTCTTATACACCTTGATCGGATGCCTAGGTTGAAGTTTTAAAAGTTCGAGCGGACATCACATTACACGCGTACACGTACTTTGACACGACGAGACCCGTAGAGCCTGGGGCACCCCGGGCAGCCGCAGGTGCATCCATTTCAAGCTACTTTTTACCGGTGGGAACCGAGTGTTCATCCATTTCAAGCTATTGAAGTCTTCTTTGGCAGTACACTGTAAGCCTTCTTACATTATTTAAAGTCTTTTCTCCACTTCTTGCACACACAATTGTTCACGTTGAGAGTCGTGTTATGTGCGTATGCCCGAACTTCGGTCCGTGGCTTTTTATTTGTTTTGTGTGTGTGTATGTGTGTGTGTGTGTGTATATATATATATATATATATATATATATATATATATATATTGTAACGCCCCTAAATCCGGGTATCTTCCAACCCGACAGATGGTGCTATACTGTACCACATTCATACATTCATCCAATTGAATAGTCTCAAAGAACGAATATAACTTCTATATATTAAAGTAATATTTACAATTTCCCAGGTTATATACCCGTTACAAAGGTTCTTTGTCATAATATTAGTTACATTACAATAATAGACCTATACTATTACAAGACAGCTTAACAATCTACCTTAGCTTTTCCTTTATCCCTTTTTGATCCTTCGGGACATTCAGTCTTAGCTGCATTCATATGGTTCAAGCAAGAGTGAGCATGGCTAGCTCAGCAAGTATAACAATTCAATAACAACATGCTTGACACATACGAAGCGTATATCTTCAATAACTGAACAAGGGCTATGAAGTACTATTGATAATTCAAAATAGCACTTCATCTTTTCTTTCAAAAATGTTTTACAATAACAATAATATTTAGTAAAACATCCACTCTGGTCAAAGACCTTGAGTATTCATTCTTTATTGAAAAAGGACAACCCGGAACGAATTCCGTAAGCCCGATATTACTTACGAGCACTTCTAGGTGATCAGCCTATTGTACTCTATGTTGATCAACACTACATCCATTAAACGTATGTACGTTTAATCATTTGGCAACCTCACGTGCCTGTCGTTTTACCGACAAAACATTTGTTTAACATTTCAGTCTTCTTTTGAAAACCATATCAAGTAGTTGACAAAAGACAGCAACATTTGATAATACAAGAGTAGATTATCAAGTTTAGCCAAAAAAAAGATTGGCTTTAACCTCAACATACCTCAATCCATGCGAAAGAATACATGAATTTTAAACTTGTTCAGATTGAACTGAAACAAGAGTTAGAATACTTGCCTTTAGCGTCTGCTACCGTATATTAACTTTATGTTTAAGTCTTTCAAGTCCCTACAGTACATGATCACATAATGCCTTACATTAGGTCACATATAATCAAGTATGTATACGACTATATCTTACTTTTCTTCTCAATCTAATTGTGTATTAGATTCAGTTACTATTCATTCTGGTTTATCATTATCATTGCGTTTACGTTTGACTAGGTTATATTAACCTTTACATCACATTCCTTAAGGTTTTAATAAAGTTTAACAATGTTACATTACCTTCCTTAAGTTATGTTTCATGTTAACTCAATTAACTTCTCTCCTTTGTACTTTAAAACATTCATTACTGTCTTTGTTCTGAGTCTGGCGCTGCGGCGCCATCTCTATGCCTTCCTATCGCGCCAGGGCACGAGCATTATGCTTCTCTGACTCAGACTTGGCGCTGCGGCGCGAGTCCGTGTGTAATGTGCCACGCTGGGGCGCCACTCTCCAGGAGCTTATGACAATGTATCTGGTGCTGCGGCGCGGGTTAAATGCCTTGGGTTGGCGCCGCGGCGCCAACTCTGTGCACCAGATACCAAATTCAGTTTGTGAACTTTGTGAACTTCCCGGATGCATAACTTCTTCGTTATAGCTCCGAATTGGCTCGTTCAAAAGCCTACGGTTCACAAATTACATAATCTACATGATCATTCAAGAATTTTATCTATTTAAATTCATTTGCTAAAACTTCACCTATTTGTTCATTTTTAACGTAAACGATAAACGTTCGTGAACGTTCAACGCTCGTTTCTTCGTTCTAAGTCGGAATCCGGTCATTTTTGAGTCCACAACTCTTAAATGCCAAATAAGAATTGTCTCCATTGGAAAACAACGGTTTCGTAATCCAACCTAAAATTTGACTTCCATTCTGAGATTGTTTTACGAATTCGACCATTATCGTCAAATCGCACAAATTCCGGCAATTCTTCATTCTTATGATTTGTTCAACATTACAATTTAACTTCATTCATTATGTGAACATCGTGACATACTTGATACAACAACTTATTATCATTGTTTGATTTTTGGACTTATTCTTCATGAGTTTATGACTACTTATAACTCAATTGTTCATAACTTATGATAATTAGAGTCTTTTAATCATCATAATTATATGTTTTCAACGTATAGCTTCATTTATGTATACGTAATACATATTCATACAAGTCTTTACTTTCATTTTACTAACCTTATTATAATTTCTTATATTCATACTTAATATTCCATGTTAACTCATCATAAGTTTATAACTTATATAAGTTCAAATGACTTATTACCAACTTATGTGGCTTAAGTTCATTACTTAATCATACATGTTTCTTAATCCCACTTTTCTTATCATCCTATCATGTTAGAGACAGAAGATAATTGGAGAAGAAATCTTACTTTTGTTGTCTTGGTAAGGTAGCTTGCTTCTTCTTCTTACTTATGGAATGACTTATTGCTAGCTTATTCTCTCTAACACTCAAGCACTTTGGGAGTTGTTAGTTTATTTGAATCAACCAACAAATGGCTTACAAGCCTTCTATATTTATAGACTTAGCAAAGTTAGGGTAGTTTTGTCAATAAAACATACCACCTCCTTTAAGCCACCTCCTTAATATTCATTACTTGGCTATTACTTCAAATTCTTGGTCAATACACATACTTGCTCACCACACATACTTGACCACCACACATTCTTGATTCCCACTTATCTTTGTCATCACATCACTTGGTCACCACACATTAACCATATTAATATGGCTTTGCCCCATGGGTCATTTAACTCATGGATTCTAGCTTGGGCTTGGATTAATTAATCCTTTGGGCTTTGTATTAATAAACACTAGCTTGTTCATTAATCAATTATTGGGCCTCTCTCTTTAATCTACTTGGACTTATATTAATTCAATCAGTCATCCAAGTCCATTAATTATCTCATAATACATACGCATATAGTTCATGTATTATTTTCGTATTTCAATTCTTATAGAATTTATATACCGTATTTCATCCTTCATACAAACTCGTATAAGACCTCGTATTATACTCATTTACATTACTTTGTACAATACACAAAGTATCATACACCATTACTCATTCCTTAACATTTCGCTTTACTTAATATACACAAATTAAGTCCCCCAGCGAAATATCGTTTTTCCCATAACTAGATTATTATTACATAATCCATCTTACCTTGATATTTCATCATTATGTATTTCTTGAAATCTCAAAATTATATCCCAAGCACATACCGATGAATAGTGTTTTTCGAAAAATTTCTCGTAAAACTTTTATTTTCGTCTTGAAAATTCAAACACTTTAATTCATCTACGTAGCTCAAATACTACGACATTCCAACGTCACTAGGTTATATAACGACAACCATCTTGATAACACATAGGATAAGATTTTATTATTATTTAAATTAATAAAATCATTTTACAATAAGATCCAAATTTCTCGATCGTTACAGATATAAAAGTTGTAAACGCACCGGATGCAAAATCCAGGCTCAATCAAACATAGTTTGATGACAATAATACATACATATACATACATACATATATATATATATATATATATATATATATATATATATATATATATTTAGTCCCGCCTGGAGTTCACTTCGTGGTGGTTGATTGCTTTTACTGCTTTCTTTACATTTTCGATCCCCCGTGGAGGTGCTTCGTGGTGGTTGATCATTTATATATATATTTACAACTTTTATATACTTAAATTTTTTAAATCCCCCATAGAGGTGCTTCGTGGTTGTTGATTGTCTGTATATATATATATATATATATATATATATATATATATATATATATATATATATATATATTATTTATAGCTTTCATACAAACTACTACATCATGTGAGCCTAGGAATCATGTGATCACAGATTCAGTCTCCTGAATCTAGATTCGATTCCCGTGATAGACATTTTTTATTGTACATGGCTTGTAAATTATTCACGGTATTTGAATTTCCTTAGACGGCTCTCATGCCCACAAGGAATTTGGCGCTGCTATATATTTTATTTTCTCGAGGATGCCTCACATCTCGAAAATAAAAGCAACTAAGCCGAACATTTAATAAAATGGAAGTATCAAAGGCCTCAATTACTATTGAGCATAAAGGTTTGAAAAATCTCTTTTACAAAACATTATTGATATATCTTGTTAAAACTGAACTTTTATATAAAATTCAAACCCTTTGTATATAGGTGAAAATGAGATATAGCACTACTTTCAAATAATTGCACATTGACCCACACACACACGCGTATTCATATAATAGTTAAATTCAAAAGTGGCGGTCACCGTGGTAACACGAATGTCAGGGGTGCCTAACACCTCCCCTTCGCATAATCAACCCCCCGGACCCTAATGAATCTCGGTTTCACAGACCAGTTAAATAGTGTCACATTACTAGGTCAATGTGCAAACCTTTTCTCTGTTGAGTTGGTGCAACCATTTAAAAATATCAACTGGCGACTCTTACAGTCCAATCGTCAATATATACATGTCGGACCTTTTCACAACTTATTTTTCAAATAAATCTCACCTAACATGAGAACACCAAAAGGCAAGAACAAAAAAGGGACAAATAAAAATCCCGACGTCGATACTCGTATATATATAAATTAGATTGTAAGACTGCATGGTATGTCAGTATTTATAGTTTTTGATCGAGACCTAAGATTCACTTCACGATTTTGGGTTAGTTTGCAAAAAGTTATGGGCACGGATTTACGATTTAGTTCGGTATACCATCCTTAAACGGACGGGCAGTCGGAGAGGACTATTCAAACTCTTGAAAATTTATTAAGACTCTGTGTCCTTAACTTCAAAGGAAGTTGGGACAAGTTCTTGCTATTGGTGGAATTCTCCTACAATAACAGTTATCAAACAAGTATTGGCATGGCTCCATTCGAGGCGTTGTATGGACGCAAGTGTCGTTCTTCAGTATGTTGGGATGAGGTGGGTGAAGAAACGTTGTTGGGTTCAAAATTGGTATGCATGACAGCGGAAAAGATTTAAATGATTCGGCAACGTATAAAAACCTCACAAGATCGACAAAAGAGTTATGATGATCTTCATCGAAGGGATGTGAAATTCAATAGTGGAGATCATGTGTTGTTATGTTTTGCTTAATGGAAAGGAGTTGCAAGATTTGGAAAAAGAGGAAAGCTTAATCCTCGATTCATTAGGCCATTCAAAATCCTCGATCGAGTAAGAACTGTGGCATATAGACTCACCTTACCGCCAAGTATGTCTCGTGTTCATAACTTTTTTTACATATCTATGTTACGTAAATATGTGAAAGACCTAAACCACATTATTTAATTTGAACCAGACGAAATAGCGGAAGATTAAACGTGTGAAGAGGAACATATTCAATGCTTCAAGATTATACCTCAAGTCAAAGGATTGTGGAGAAACCACGATGTTGAGGAAATAACCTGGGAATTAGAATCTGAAATGAAATAAAGGTATCCTCACCTCTTCGACATACCATGTATGTACCCTAATTTCAAGGATTAAATTTCATAAGGGAAGGTTGTAAGACCCCAACTTTTATGAATAAATATTAATTTTTCTCGAAATATATTTTTGAATATCATGGTGTGGATTTGATATACTAGTTGTTGGTAATATTTATAAATTTTGCAAAGTAAGCAAGTTGTTATAAAATATTTGATTGGTCGGAAAATATTCGTTTTAATAAGAAATATTCGCATGACAACATAATCATTGGTGGACCCCACAAACAGAATTATTATCAGAGTTAGAAAGCGACATAAATATCTTTTTATAAAAATAACAGCAAAAGTTTTACCGTTAAACTGTTAAAATACTCGGTGTTAAAAGTACAGTAATACGCGTGGTTTCATAGTAGCACACGATATTGTACAGTATCTTTGATTATTGATGCTTACGTGAGAAGTCACTCAGTTTTATTCAATTATTGCCACAATAATTATTGCATATTATCTCACATATTATTGATTTAATTATTGTCACATTATCATATGCATAATATTTTATATTATTAAATCAACAGTTAAGACGACAAAGTTATTCATATTATTATTTGCATTATTGACGATATCTAGAAAATTCTGTCGAGGAAAGAGGTTTGGTCACCTAATTGTACGCTAATAGGGAGAAATCCTTATCGGAAAGCCCCCTCTTTCCTAGGAATGATCTAGTTGTTAATATTGTGAGTTATAATATTGATGATGAATAAGTTCATGTTGATTAAAGATGTTTGTTCATTTAGTTTTATTTAATTATTCTGTGACCCAATTACCCTCAAAGGAGGTAATTCTGTGTTTGGTTGGTTTTGTTATTATTCACTAAACGGGTAATTAATCGGATAAATGAGCAATTAATTACTATTAGTTCACATGTAAATAACTATTTGTTCACATGCATGGAACTATTGGTTCACATGCATGTACTATTAGCGAGGTTGTGTAAGATTGTTAATACTTGAAGGACTAAATTAAAAATAGAGACAAAGATGAAGGTACTAAACTGTAATAATTTGAGCCCCTAAACGTGCAATTATCGAATCTACGTTTTCCTATAAATAGAGGCTCATTTCTTATTTCATTCTCACCAATTCACTAAGATTCACAATAGCAAATATAGAGAGAGAAATTATATAAAGGAAGAAGAAGAGTATTCTACTACTTCACTATTGAAGTATACAATCTTCTACTGAGGTAAGTGATATTATTTTTGTTCAATATTCGTATAAAATAATATTTTCTTGCATACTCTATAGTATGTAAGTAATATTATTTCATTTTATATTCTTAATTCTACACTCATTTTGTTAAAGTATTGCTTCTATACTCCGTGAAATTAGTAGAATATCCTTAAAATTTACACTTCATCTAGTATCATTTCACAATAATATTTTTTGAACATTCTTGTTAAATTTTATGTTTTTCATGTCAAAGTACTATTCATGGGTACTATTCTTTTATACGGCATTATTCATACGACGACGATATTCATATGTACGGCACTATTCACGAAGTACTATTGTGACGCCCCTAAATTTAAGTACTTGAAACCCGAACTCGGTGCTTCACGATACCATTTCTATGAGCGGAATAATACTAATAATAATAACAATAATATAGATACCAAACTTAATTTACATATCAGAGTCTAAATCTAAGGTACGCGACCTTTAAACATTCATTACATCATAGATAATAAATATCATTGTCTTAATAAACTTTAACTATTACACAGAATATTATAAAACTCATTCGAACAACTTTCGTTTCCCCTTGTTCTTGTCTGAACCTTCTGATTGATCATACTTAGTTGAAAACATTTAAATTTAAAACAAGAATGAGCATTTGATTGCCCAACAAGTAATATCAACAATAAACATTAGCTGAAAGGATTAAATATTTTATTTGTACGATACTTCTATAACGAATCAACTGTTGTGAACCAAGCTGAACCAATAATAACAACATATCAAATCTATATCAAAATTTTAAAAGTACGTATTGACTTTAAATGGAGATCAGTCGACAGACTATGAACATTATTTTCTATTTTCAAAAAGGTATACAGAAATTCATCTGCAGACCGTCATAACTTACAGGCACGAGGGGGGGTGATCAGCCCGTTATGCCCTGTATTGATCAATACTACATTCAAGAACGATATTATCGTTCATCTTATCCACCGTAGGTGCACAAAAGTTTTCCCATGTTCGGGATGTTCATACTTAGTCGGGAATTCGAACCAAAATAATCTGGTTTGATACAATAAAGTTCTATATTGTTCAACAATATTTTTAAGTTTATGTCTAGCTGAATCAAATAGCTTACACGACTTTTAAGTCATCGTATACATACGATAAATAAATAAGTATGTATCAACATGTGATTAAATATAATGATTATCTAAGTGAGGACACTTGTATAACCATATTTAAAAATTAACAAACAGAATAAATATCTGGCATAATAATAATAAAATTCTAAAATATTCTTACTCATGTCCATTGCATAAAGTAAATGCAAAGGTAAGATATTTAGCTGAGCTGCTGCTTCTAATAACACAACTTAGTTTTATCTTTTATATCGAAACCTATCATTAATAAGATCATTCGTTCGATTAGAATAATATATCATATTGCATAGTACTGCTATTTGCAGTCAACACATAATCTAATCATATCGTCACATAAGTTTAACAATCATTGATTTACAAACAAACACTTATCTAGTCCAATTATATAAGTCCAGATCAATTTTTGAAATATTTCGGTGTACCGACGGTTTTATCGGGTAATTATCGAGTCTAAAACTCTATTCGTTTAGATAATTTAAATATCAATTATATTATCTTTCATAGTTTTATAATAATTTTTAAATAATTATTATATTTTATCATGACTTTTCAAACACTAGAATCATTATTAAATGATTTAAATATTAAATAATTCTTTTACCATTAATATTTAATTAATATTAAATTATTAATAAAAACACTACAAAAATATTAAAGTTATTTATAATAACTCAAAATATTTTTAAAACATTTTTATTACCCTTAAACGATTTTTAAAACATTTAAAATAATTTTTAAATAATTACTATTAATATTTAAATAGTAATGTATTATTTATCAAAATATTAAAAGTCATTAATTATAACTTAAAATATTTATATCCTCTTTAAATGATTTATAAATTAATAAAACTATTTTTAAACTATTTATTTAATATAATTATTAAATAGATCTAATATCATTAATAGTAAATAAATAATGAAATTTACCTTTAAATATTGAAAGCTATATTCTATAACTTCAAATATTTTTAAACTCTTTATTTTCATTTAAAATTATTTTTATCATATTAAAATCATTTTTAAACTAATTTATTTAATACATAACTTAATTATCATTAATATTAATTTATTAATAAAATTCATCACAAAATATTAAAAGTTATTAAAAATAACTTAAAATATTTTCTTATACCATAATATAATTTTAAATGATTTTTCAAGTATGAAAAATCATTTTTATATAATTTATTTAATATAACAATTAAATAAATTAAATACCTTTAATATCCCAAAAATATTAATTATTTATGAAATTATGAAATATATTCAAAATTATTAAAAACTAATTTTTAGGCTTTAAAATAATTTTTAGTAATTTATTATGTATTTTTAATAATTTAAAACTAATTTTCTCTAATTATTTAATAAAATAATAATTTTTAGAAATTAAGTTTCGCTAAAGGGCCTCATTGCGACGAAACTGTCGCTATAGGTGTTCTTGAGCCTGCCCAGATCTTCATAGTCAGTTAATAAGGTACCATGTTTGACAAGTTGTAATTCTTTGATCCTTAAGTTTTATGGGCTGCTAAAGTTTTAAGGATATAGTATTCATGTAATACTACAACCACAAACTGATTTCATGGCCATAATAGATCACAACAAAGAGATATAATCTCTCAAAGTTGTTGTCAGGGGTTGTTCTTCATTTATGGGTTACCCAGAAATGAAGAACAGTTCATGTTCATACTTTTAGGTCCTTATAACTCGCATCATGTACCTTGTTTGTGTGATATAATGATTTCGGGTTGTAGACAACATGTCAGACAACAGATCCATTACATAAAAATAGTATAACCACAATAGAATCAACCGATCAAAGCCGGTCAAACTATGCCAGATATCACGATCTTGAGTTTTTTGGGTTACCCAGAAAACACAAGCCATGATCATCTGGCCTACTTTGACCAGCCACTGTAATCAACACGTTTGATGATTAGGAGTTAAACTAGCATGAATCTACAGTCCATATACTAAACTACAAACTACACACAACTACAAACATAAATCAACAACATAATGAAAGACATGTGGTCACAAACGTACTGTCAGACAGTTCCTGGGTTTTCTGGGTAACCCAGAAACCCAGGCAGTGTTATGGTGCCACTTTCAAGCTCATTTAATCAGGTGTTCTGGTCATTAGTAAAGTGTTTTTATGGTCGAAGTATGTAGTACACATGACAAGGAACACATGGTTATCACCAGATCAGCTTAACAATAACAAGATCACATGCAAGTTATGATTCGGTCAAAGGCTGTCAGAAAACATGTTCATACAGTTTCTGGGTTTTCCAAAAACTCAATCCGTGACCTAGTGACCTAGTTTGACCGTCCATTAAATCCAACATACATAATGTTTTAGTGATATAAAGGCATAACCATGAAGTACAAACAACATAGTTCAACTTAAAAGTAACAACAATAACAAACTAACAAACAACTAAAGGATCTGAGGCTATGAACATGTTGTCAGGCTGTTCTGGGCATATTCTGGGTTTTCCAGATTTTAGAAAGTCATGGTCGGTCAACGACCCTTGACCATTAATAACTCGAAATATAAACATGATCTATACATGATTCCAGTTCCAAATCAAAGCTCTCACAACAGAATATAACTACAAACTTTCAAATCACAAAAATCATTAACGATCACTGACATATAAGGTCTGACATTCGTTGTCAAACAACAAAAAAATATTTTCCAGATTTTGGAAAACATCAAATCTGAGCCTATAGATGTTATGGATCTAACATCTATCAACCCAGATCATCAATATACACTACATACAACATGTTTAACACAAAAAACTAACATCTAACATGGAAACCAAGATCACATTCTAGGGTTAGTTTTTATACCTTTAAGAACAAACTCTTGAATCTAAGCTTCTGATCTGCTAAGAGTGTTAGTGGGGCTTGTGTTTGGGACTGGTCCACTACTAAATTTTGGAGGTGTTAGAGAGAAAGAGTCTTGGATGAGTATAAGTGAACAAATGGGGTAAATAATGAACTTTCTCTCTCTTGATCCTTATATAAAACTTGTATACAGTGTATGCAGCTAAATATGGTTGATGTGCTGGAGATTTTTAGCTCATAGCTAGACTAGGGTTGATGACTTGCCAAGATATGGCAAGATTTGCTAGCAATAATTCAAGAATGGGACAAAAAGGGTATATTGGTCATTTTGCTAGCAATTTTAATGGTATTCTTGTCCATGGTACTTGAATCTAGGATTTAATCACTAGATTTTAAATCTTAAGGTTTCCCAAATAATTTATAGGGTTTGAAAAATTAAGTTTAAAGTTTAATAAAAATTTAATTAGAACAAATTAATTAAAATTACGGTTTTAATAGAAAATTAGGGTTTTAAATAATTATTAGGTTTCCCTAAATTATAAATTAGGGTTTCCTAAATAACATTACAATTTACTAAATAATAAATAGGGTTTCTAACTTAGCCATTAGGGTTCCTAATTAGCAAATTAGGATTTCTAATTTAATAATTAGGGTTTATAAGTAATAATTAGGGTTTTCCTAATTATCATTAAATTCCAAAATACCTAAACTTAATTATAATAACACAGTTACATAACAATCTCGAACTCATAACGATAATTTGTTCTATATTATCTTAGTCATAATATTCTTTACTAGGCTAGTTGAGCTCACCCTTTTCCTTTTTGTTTCATTTTTCTTCTCAGGAAGCGAGAATATAACGGGAAGTAGTCGGGGTGTGGAGTGATGTTCCAAGGCAGTTGTTATAGTAGTCCTTACTATTTTTTAAATAGTGTATCAATAATTGTAATGAGAACTTATTTGAGTGTGTATATTGTCTTGAAGACAATATTTGTTTTTAAACTCACAATTTATGTGTTGTCGTATTTTGCAAGACAATTGTATTAATAAAGTTGTAGTTGTTTCTGTACCATGTATTTGACGACTCAGAATGGGTGATGTATACCATTTTTGGGGCGTCACAATAATTTGTGGTCTTACGACCCTCAGTGTATTCCATTAATATTTATATCTATTATTTGATTTTAAAGTTCATTATTCCTTTGAAGTCACAGTATTCAAATTAGAACTTATTATTTCCTATAAAAATACCCATTGAAAGATCAGTTGTAACACCCCAAATCTGGGTACTTCAATCCCACTGATTTAGTAGTCACTATCCAATTAAATCATAACTAACTACCCATAAACAAAGGATATAATTAAACTCAAAATTTTAAACAATAAAACTCCCATTAAAGGGTTACATAATCTCATGATAAATTCAAGGTCATCTAACCTTTATTATTACAATCATCAACAAAATATTAAAACATAATCATAATCAAGTCTATTACACAAGCTTCATAAATTAAAGGTAAATTAAATGTCGTCTAATCAAGCAATTTGCCATTGTTTTTACTTGTAGAAAGCTTTTCAAACTTCTTAACTTCATCTACATTATTTTGTGCAAGAGTGAGCAAACAATTGCCTACAAGAAGGATAACATACAATAACATTCTAAGAATGACAATTAACTAAGCTTTTAATGGTAAAGTACTCTTACCAGAACAATAAACTCTAATCCAAAAGCTATGAATTCAAAGGAATAATGAACTTTTTAAGTTAACAACATATATCAACATCAAAAGAATACACTGAGGGTCATAAGACCATGAACTATGTTATAGGTTGTCAAGTATTTCTACTTTAACCTTTAACGGTCTAAAAGACCATAA
This sequence comes from Panax notoginseng, assembly GCA_016801055.1. NCBI lineage: Eukaryota > Viridiplantae > Streptophyta > Magnoliopsida > Apiales > Araliaceae > Panax > Panax notoginseng. The sequence continues at coordinate 138,533,636 of CM029015.1, forward strand.
TCATCATCTTTGTCCTAGGTTAACAAGTGTTTCTACTGTAACCTTTAATAGTCTAAACGACTATATGGACCATCGCCTCGTACTCCAGGTGATTAGCCCTTCGTACTATGTACTACGCAAACATTTTAACGCTATTGTGTAACTCTAAAATAATCCCCTGATATAGGGTTTTTCATCTCAGCTTAGATCATTAGGTTTTGTACCAAAGAAAGTTTGGTTTGGAATTAACTTCAAATGAATTTTAGATCTTTAGAACGCTCATCAACCAAATACTGGTTGAATCAAGTAGGGATCAATAACTATTCAAGAGTTTAGTTATAATCGAATTATGCCAATGTATCAATAAGAGATATGTTATCAATGGTTTATCAGCTGAACAAGTATTAGTCATCAACTATACACTCTTAAAACTATACAGCTTCATACGTAAACCAACGGAAGTTTGGTTTGGACTGACTTTAAGGGTAATTTAGAGGTTAGAACATTCATCAAGTAAGGATTAGTTGAATTAATAAAGATTCGCTAGTCAACTAAGAGTTCGGTACAATAATTAAAGATAGTGCAATGACATTGGCGATTAAAAATTGAACAACAGTTAATTTTAGCTGAACAACTATTTTTCAACAAGAACAAGCTTTCAACAATAGTACAGACTTGGAATAAACAAAACAACGTCACTTGAAATGAAGGATTAAAGATTAATTAACTAGCTCAATGAAAAGTGTAGTTTAGAAACTTACTCTACAATAATTCAAAGTTAAAGAATATGCATAACAATGAGAAGTTAGGAACAACAACTTGCATAATGAAAGATTAAAGTTAGAGAACTTGCTCAATTGAATAATAACTTCAAGAAACTTGCATCATCGTAAAAGTAAGGTTAGGAAACTTGCGTAACAATAACAACTTAACTGCTTAATAAGAGATTAGAGATAGAGAACTTGCACAAGTATAACATGACAGCGAAAAATAAACATCGCTGAATAATAAAGTAGCAAAGGTTAGGGAACTTGCCTCTTGCGTAAGCTATACAATTACAACTCACGTACTCCAATATCCTACACATACCATTAGGATTATTACATCAATTAGCTACATGCACATTATCCTTATAGACTCAAATCTCATATTAGTTAAGTTATAACCTTTAGCTTAAGGTTTAACCATACTAATCAACCATATAACATGAATATGAAAACTCACTAAAATATAACATAATACTTTTAGCATACAAATCACATTCTAAACTCTTACAACGTTGAGTTTCAAACTAATATAACTTATTAATCAATATTATATTTCTTCATAGTCATACACGAAATTCATTCAAGTGTTTAAGTCTTATGAGGACTCCTTTTAAGTTTTATATGAACCCCATTCCATAACTTATAATGTTCAATTCAATTGAATTGAAACACTTTTTAAGTTCATTAACACTTATCACAGTGTTTTGACGTTCATTCGTCACATGCCCGAATCGTCACTCTTGTGTGCTTAGTATTCTTACACAACTTATCTAATACATCATTTGTTAATGTTAAGTATCATTATATTTACTAATATTCATGTATTATAACTTAGAACAACATCTTTTATATTCAGAAGCACTACACTTGCATACGTGCATGTCTGACACCCTCCGATTGCCTCTGAGTGCACATCAGTCCTAAAGATGGCCATTTTAGTAACGACCTCAAATTGAAAAACATAAAGAACAAAAGTTGTAAGTCTACCTGTCCTCGTTCCAAATCGTCTTGAATCGCATCAATCGAAGTTCGTATGAAAACGTTATGCCCATTTTAGTAAAACATGTCTGGTAAAATTTTCTCTAATTTTTGTAAGTCTGTCTACACCCCGCCGGGGTGGGGGTACATGGTATTAGCTTTTGCAGTTTGCGAACGAACACAACAAAAAACCAAATTTGGCCTAAAAGCTTCTTTTTAACAACTATTCCAACTTACCCAAGTTGTAATATGTTTACAGAAACATAAACTAATCTTTCTAACACGTTTCTAACCATATAAACAACATAAACATCAAAATTACAACCTCTAAATTCACTGTTTTTACTATTTCTTCACTTTTAGACATTCTTAGCAAAACAATTTGTTATGACAAAACAATCCGTTTAAATCATATTGTTTTCGTTTCGTCATGTTTTTACATAATCAACAAATAATTTATAACTTACCACATGAATTGAACATCAATTTTAGTTCTAAAATTAGCCATATCATATATATACCACTATAATTCAAGTTCTTCAATACTAAACATGTTTCTACGAATTTGATTACACTACATCATGAATGAATAACATAACACAGTTTATAATCCTCTATTAACACATAAACCACCATATTTTCAATAATCATTCACAAAACTCAATTATAAAGAACTTTTTATAAAATAAAAACAAAAACTTTAAAAATAAGAATTCTGCCTTTGCTTTCTTGTTTTGATTAGCTAGAAGATGATTACAAGACTTTGATTGCTACTCCTTCTTGTTCCTAAAGAACTTCTTCTCACAATTTCTCTCCAGAACTATCTATTTTCTCTATATTCTTTGTAAATAGCTATGCCAAGTATAACACGGAAAGAAATAAAATTGATAAAACATAATACACATTATTAACCATCAGTTACACAACTAGGAAATAAATTTTATCAGTTTTAAAATTCAAAGGTCATAAGGCCTTGTTTGGTAAAACACTTTAAAAGTAAGGATTAATAAACCCCAAGCTTTGTTTGGTAAAACCCTTTAAAACTCTTTTAGTTTATTTTTATATTACTTATAAAATATAGTTCAATTGTCACACTTTATTTAATTAAATTTTTACATTCAAATTTAATTAAATTAAAGCTAATAACAACTTATTAAATCAATTTGTCGCATAATCACATTGCCACAAAATTATAATTTCCTTATAATTTTATTTAATAAACTAGTACATTACTTTCATTATTAATTTAAATTAAAATAACATTATAACAATTCATTTAATCCCTATCAACACTCTAATTTTATTACTAAATTAAATTAGAACATTACCACACACTAATTAATTCCTCACTCTTTTATTTTAATTAACTTCAAAATACCAAATTACCAATTACCAACTTAATTAACATATTACCTTAATTAAGTTAATTCCCAAAACTTGTGATTTATTTATTTAACTAATAAATAATCAAATTAAACAAATATTTATTTAACAATAACCACGTCAACTAAAATATTTATTTAATTCAATAAATATTTTAAATTACATACAAAAATTCAGGATCATTACATCCTTCCCTCCTTACAAGAATTTTGTCCCCAGAATCACAACTCAAATAATTCATTCATCACATTCTTCCCTTCTTACAAGGATTATGTCCCCGGAATCAAAGTCATAGATTACACAAATAACTCTGGATAACTTTCCATCATCTTATTTTCAAGTTTCCACGTAGCTTCTTCAGCATTCTGGTCCCTCCGCATTACCTTAGCAAAAGGTATCACTTTATTCTTGAGAACTTGTTCTTTTTTGTCACCTTATCTGAATAGAAATTTCCTAGTAGGACAAATCTTTATAAACTGTAACAGTTAGAACTCGATCACATGATTATAGTCGGGCTTGTTCGATCATATAAGCTAAAGATGAAAAATATTGTGAATGCGCTCTATTTGTAGAGGTAAGGCTACCTAATAACCATCTATTCCCTCTCTTCGTATATTACATAAAAACTAAAAATCTTGGTTTTAGCTTTCCCTTTTTCTCTAAATTTTATATTTCCCTTTCACTGGGACATTCTGAAGAAAAAGAAACTACATACTACAAACACATGTTTCCTTCTATCTACTAATGATCTTGTTCATATGCCTTGACGATCTATAAAATTTATTGTACCACCTTAAGCCTTAGCAGTCGACGTTCTTCATCGTCATTTCAATATAGTGGAGTTTCGCTCCTCAATCCATATAACGTTTTGTAAGGCAATACCCGCTTTATGTGACAGCTGTTGTTGTAGGCGAACTCAACCACATGTAAATGTCTGGTAAATGTCTTTCAATGTATGGCTTGTCCTTTCATCATGCTCATCGATTTGTAGATGGTATAACGTATTCATTCTCAACTGTATCCCCATATATTATTATAACTTTTCTAGAAATTCGATGTTAATCGTGGATCTTTGTCAAACACGATTGATACTGGAACACCGTGCCTTGAAACAATTTCTTTAACATATAACCTCACCCACTGATCGATAGGAAATATGCTAACTTTGATATACCATGAAATCTATCACCATATCTTGCCACCAAAAGTATTGTCGAAGGCGCAATATATTTTTTTGTGCTCCCTAGTTGATTCAACATAATTTTTTTTTCTCGCAATATTTCATCTTCAATTCCCGATACTAATGAAACCTAGTTTCTTCCTTTAACATTCAGCCACCCTTCAATATCGATCTTGAATTGACACCTTCATCTTGGAGTTACTCTTCCTTTACTTTGTCCAGTAAAGTTGTATGGTTTTCCATCTGAACAGCTTCCCCTTTGACTTTTTCGAATATCTTACCTCTTACCACAACTTAACCATTTCTATTATGAACTCACCTTGCGCAGTTAACAAATAACTTCTACATTTTTGTTTAAGACGTCGGCAACCATATTCATTTAGGATTTTGCAGTCATAATCCTTTATCAATTTCAACTATCACTTCTAACGCATGTTTAAATATCTCTATGCGAGGATATACTTTAGACACTTATGGTCTGTTTATATCTCACACTACTTTCAAAAAAATAACAACTCCAAATCCTCAGGGCAACCACTACTACCTCTAACTCTGGATCATGAGTCAGATTTCCTTTCTATAAAATAATTAACGGACACGATGCGTATACAATGATCCTGTCGTTCTGCCTAAACACACAACCTAGTCCATTGTATGATACATCACTATACATCACAAAATTTCTTGTATTATCTGGTAAAGACAACACATGTGGCATAATAAACTTCTTCTTCAAATCTTGAAAGTCGCCTCATAATTCCCTGGCCATATAAATTCCACCGTTTTCCTCATCAAGTTAGCTAATGAAGTGGCTATCTTGAACTTCACGTATCCCACACACTATTTTCTTAACAACTTCTTAACTTACAACATCGATTGATAACTCTACTGTACAGGCGACCTATAACTAGAAAAATAAAATAGTATCTTTGACTTTCCCAGAGTCATAAGGTTTACGTACTTTCTTTGGCAATAACTTATCGCCACATGGTTCAACAATCTCAAAGTTTCCCAAATCAAATTGGAAATAAATCCATTGACATCACGTGGCCTTTAATACCCATACACAATTCTACGCATCAACTTAAAAGGAATCACTATTCACACTTTCTATATTTAGGGAATAGTCTAACTCTTCCCGAAGCGAATCTAATTTATAATCAAATTCATTAGACATAAATTAACAAATAACTCCCAAATCAAATAACACGCAATCATTTAAATCATTGATCAGAATAGTACCTTGCATTGCGTCTTGCACCGTCACGTCAAATGTAGGTTTGGTTGGTCAATTCGGCGGCTCCACCTATATAATAGCTAGCTTACCACTGCTGATGTCTCCCTTGCTTCTGATTGTTTTTCTTGCCACTTTCTTTGGGCAACCTCGAGTCAAGTGCTCCTTCGATCCACATGTGAAATAGGCTCCCTTCCTCCGACTTCGACATTTTGGTACAATGTGGCCCTTCAAGACACAATTAAAGCACACTCTCTTTCCTTTTAGACAAACACCCACGTGTCTCTTTCCACAATTGCTACACGCCACCACTTTTTTCTTCTCATTCCCTTGCTGATTTCTAGCGGTAACATTTTTTTTCCACTTTCTTTTCTGAACATTACACCTACGGCTACCTCCTGCCTTATCTCCATTTTCACCTTTCTTTTCCCTGTGCTCTTGATTGTATGTCATCGTATTACCTTCCCCATCTACGATAATTGTCCTTTCCAGCCCTGTTGTGAACTAATTTGACTGAAACATCTAGATTTGACTATACATCCAATAATTTAGTTGATTTGTCAGTGCTCCCACCAGCAAATTCACCAGCGACGACACTAGATTTGCGTCAGCTTCATTATTATATGCATATTCCTCATGGGTCTGTTGACGCTGCTATCTTCTTCTAGGTGGCATCTTACTATTTAAAACTTGCACTATTAGCTCATCGTTCATTCACGCATTAAAATTTTCAAGCTTATCTCAACCACTTTTAAACAACACATGATATATCATTACACATAACAAAATAGCCTCACTGTTATTTTTATCATTTATCTGTAATAATAAAATACCAGGATTATTTCATCATATCCCACTATTTATTTCAAAAGACAGGATTTACATCTTATTAATTTTCATCATGATTTATATGTCATCTTAATTTTTTTTTCGCAATCTACAAGAACATTTCACGTTGTACAGCTTTATTGCGCTCTTGCTCCATGATACGAATTATCGTCATACGTCTATTGTATACCTAAGATAAACCTCAACCTACACCAGAAAGTAGAAAACTAAATACTAAGTTCCATCATTCACTTGGCACTCTTTGACTTGTCTTCAACACGATCTATGCATTTAGAAGACTTCACCCACGCGTCTTTAGCTCTCTCTCGCTCTGCTAACTCCTTTCTCAAATCATCATGTGCAATCTCGTTTCCATCTAATAATTGTCCTCTTTAATACTCTAACTGAGATAATCTCTGCTCTACACATCCCAGTCGTGCGGTAAAGTCTTGAATCATAACATTTTCTTACACTAGTGTGGCTTGATGCTCTACAGCTTGACCTTTTAACTTCTCGACCTTAACTTATAACTCTTTGTTATAATCATACACTTCATTGATCACTTCAGCCTAAATAAAATTAAGAAATTACCACTCATTACGCATAATACACGTGAGCACATAGGTTATTAACACATAAACACATAAAGCCTTTTATCATTTTATCTTCAATAAATTTCCTTAATTCTTTCCTTAAAACTTGATGAGAGTTTGTCACCTCTATGTTTACGATCTCCTGGAAGGGTATAGCCTAAGGTTTCCCCACCTAAGATTCATATCCTAAAGCTTTGATATCAACTTGTGATACCACCAAATCCGGGTACTTCAATCCCACAGATTTGGTGTTCATTGTCCAATTAAGTCATAACTAACTACACATAAACAAAAGATATAATTAAACTCAAAAGTTTAAACAAAAAATCTCCCATTAAAGAGTTACATAATCTCAAGATAAATCTCAGGTCATCTAACCTTTATTATTACAATCATCAGCGGAATATTAAAACATAATCATAATCAAGTCTATTACACAAGCTTCATAAATAAAAGGTAAATTAAATGTCGTCTAATCAAGCATTTTGCCCTTGCCTTTGCTTGTAGAAAGCTTTTTAAACTTCTTAACTTCATCTGCATTGTTTTGTGCAAGAGTGAGTAAACAATTGCCCACAAGAAGGATATTATACAATAACATTCTATGAATGATAATTAACTGAGCTTTCAATGGTAAAGTACTCTTACCGGAACAATAACATTTAATTCAAAGGCTATGAGTTCAAAGGAATAATGAACTTTTTAAGTTAACAACAGATATCAACATCAAAGGAATACACTGAGAGTCACAAGACCATGAACTATGTTATAAGTTGTCAAGTATTTCTACTTTAACCTTTAACGGTCTAAAAGACCATAATCATCATCTATGTCCTAGGTTAACAAGTGTTTCTACTGTAATCTTTAACAGTCTAAACGACTATATGGACCATTGCCTCGTTCTCCAGGTGATCAGATCTTCGTACTATGTACTGCATAAATATTTTAACGCTATTACGTAGCTCTAAAATAATCCCTTGATATAGGGTTGTTCATCTCAGCTTAGATCATTAGGTTCCGTTGTAATAGCCTGATATTTTCTACATAAATAAATAAATAAATTTGCATATACATTTTTTTATTTTATTTTAAAGGTGGGAATATGTACAAGTTAAAAGTGTATGTATGTATGTGATAAATAAAAATATATTTATTACATGAATAATTAAAAATAATTTTATTTTAGAATTATTGATCATTATATTCCAATAACAAATTACTTTGGTAGTAATAATATTTTTATTAATTTTTTATGAAATATGATTATTGTATTATTTAAATAATATATGAAATGATTATATAATTATTATAATAATTATTTTATTATATGAATTTATTTTAGATTTATTTAGTTAATTATTTTAATTTAATTAATAATGTTATATATGCAAGAAAAATCAGATATGGAATCCAAACCCTAATTTTAGATTTTGATTAAGGAATGAGAATAATAATATAATATTAATTTTATTTCAGTGCTATAAATATGTACTGTATGTGTATAGTGACAATAATCGGTCAATTATGGTATTTCATGCTAAAACCCTAACATTAATTTGTTAAACCCTATTTTGAAACTCAAATACGAGTTCAAGACTATTTAGTAACTGTGTTATGTGATAAATTATGTGGACTTTAGAATTTAATGTTAATTAGGGAAACTCTAATTAATATTTAAAAACCCCAATTAACTAGAAACCCTAATTTCTAAATTAGTAACCCTAATTGTTATTTAGGAACCCTAATTTCTAATTGTAAGCCCTAATTACTAAATTAGTAATCTTAATTATAATTTATAAATCTTAAATCCTAATTTCAATATCTTATGTAATTAGGAAACATAATGTGATTATGAAACCCTAATTGTCCATTTTTAGAAACTAAATTTTTGCTATTTTAAACCTTAAATAAAAAATCTTAGAAATCCATTTTTTTAACCTTAGGCTTAAACCCTAAGGGTTTGCCAAGTTACATTGTTGCCATTAAAATCAAAAGCCAAAAGACTATTTTCCCCTCTTACATTATTAGTAGATAACTTGTAGATTTTGCTCTACTTGGAGTTGTTGGCCAACCCTACACTATCCATGTGCTATAAACCTCAGCAACTCAGCCATTTCACCATCCAAATGCATTGCATCCATGTAATATATAAGATCAAAGAGAGAGAAATTTCATTATTTAGCTCATTTATACACAAACACTCATCCAAGACCATCTCTCTCTAAAACCCACGAAATATATTAGTGGATCAGTCCCAAAACAAAGCCCCACTATCACTCATAACAAATCAGAAGCCTAGAATCAAGAATTTGTTCATAAAGGTATAAAACATAATTTAGAAATCTGATCTTTGATCCTCTGTTAAATGTTATGATTTAGTGTTAAATCATATGGTATGTAGTGCAAATAGATGATCTGGGTTGATAGATATTAGATCCATAACATCTATAGGCTCGAATTTGATGTTTTTAAAAAAATCTGGAATTTTTTTTTATGTTGTCTGACAACGAATGTCAGACCCTATAGATTCTTCTTTGTTCATGATTTTGTATGTTTTATGTTTTAGACTTGTAGTATGCTATGAGATCTTTGATCTGAAACTTAAATCAAGCCCAGATCATGAATAGATTAAAAGTTATGGCTGGTCAAACCTAGTTGACCGACCATATATGACTTTCCAAATCTGGAAAACCTAGATCGTGCCTAGGAACGCCTGACAAGAAGTTCATGGGCCCGGATCTGTCAGTTGTTTGATGATTTGAACATGTTGTTGTATTAATATTATAGTATAATATATGGACTACATGATTATACTTTTAGATCATTTACTCAGTAAACATATTGGATTTGGAGGAAGGTCAAACCAAGCAGAAAGATCACGAATTTCGTTTACTGGATAACCCAAAAAACTTAAGCTCGTGGTTTCTGACATGGTTTGACCGGACAAGTTTGGTTAATTCTGACATCTACTTTGCATGCTTAGATCTCCTTTGTGTTATGAGTTTTGACCTTGTTTGTTGTTGGATCTTGTAGTATTACATTAGTACTACAATATCTGACCAAAAACAAGCCCATGAACATCATGATCTAATCATTACGCTTGGTCAAAGTGGTACCCTTGGTTACTGACTATGAAGATCTGGGTTCCTCAAGAACACTTTAGGCGACGGTTTCTGTCGCTAAAGGCTATAGCGACAGATTTTATAATTTTAATTAATTTAATTTCTAAAAATTATTTAAAATAGTAAATAATTTCTAAAAATTATTTTAAGTTTTAAAAATTAACTTTTAATAATTTGACACATTTTCCATAAATATTAATATTTATTTGGATATTATTGATATTTAATTTATTTAATAAATATATTAAATAAATTGATTAAAAATGATTTTATTATATTAAAAATTATTTTAAATGATAATAAAGTGTTTAAAAATATTTTAAGTTATAAAATATAACTTTTAATATTTTAAGATAAAATTTCATTAATTATTTAATATTAATGATACTAGATTTATTTAACAATTATATAAAAAAATAAAAAAATGATTTTAATATTATAAAAATTATTTTAAATGAAAATAAATAGTTTTAAAATATTTTAAGTTATAAAATATAACTTTTAATATTTAAAGTTAAATTTCATTAATAATTTAATATTAAGTGATATTAGAGTTATTTCATAATAATATTAAATAAATTATTTAAAAATAATTTTATTAATTTATGAGTCATTTAAAAAGGATATAAATGTTTTAAAAGTATTTTAAGTTATAATTAATGACTTTTAATATTTTGATAAATAATACATTAATATTTAAATAATAATAGTAATTATTTAAAAATAATTTTAAATATTTTAAAAATCATTTAAGGCCAGGTATTAAGAATGTTTTAAAAATATTTTGAGTTATTATAAATAACTTTAATATTTTGGCAATGGTTTCATTAATAGTTTAATAATATTTAAATATTAATGATAAAAAAAATTATTTAATATTTAAATTATTTAAAAATAATTCCAGTGTTTGAAAAATCTTGATAAACTATAATAATTATTTAAAAATTATTATAAAACTATGAAAAATAATATGATAGATATTTAAATTATTTAAACTAATATTGAATTACATAGTAGAGTTTTAGACTAGATAATTACCCGATAAAGCCGCCGGTACACCGAACTGTTTCCGAAATTGATGTGGACTTAGATAGTTTAAATTTATATATTTTTGTTTGCAATCCAATGACTGCTAAACCTATGTGACAATGTGATTAGGTTATGTGCTGACTGCAAATAGCAGTACTATGTGATATGATATATTATTCTAATCGAACGAATGATCTTATTAATGATATGTTTCGAAATAAAAGATAAAACTAAGTTGCGTAATTGTAGCAGCAGCTCATGAAAGTATCCTATCTTTGCATTTACTTTATGCAATGGACATGTGTAAGCTAATATCTGAACTATTATTTTTCATTGTTCAAATATCTTAACCTTGTATACACTTATGCAATAATTATGTATAAGTAAGTTATTTAACTATAATCCGTTGTACAAGTTCTTTAATTCTGTTATTATAGATCAAAATATATATTTTGTTCATTAATTTCTAAACTAGGTTATACAAGTGACCTCACTTGGACAATCTTGGTATTTAATCACATGTTGATACATACTTGTTGGTTACCAGTATGAACTCTTAATCAAACCTCGTCTAAGCTATTTAACTCAGCTAGACACAGATTTAGAAATATCGTTTAACATGATAGAACTTTATTATATCCAATCAAATTATTTTGGTTCGGATTCCCGACTAAGTATGAACATCCCGAATATAGAAAAACTTTTGTGCACCTAAGGCGGATAAGATGAACGAAATATTGTTCTTGCATGTAGTATTGATCAATACAGGGCATAACGGGCTGATCACCTTCGTGCATGTAAGTTATGACGGTTTACGGATGAAGTTCTGTTAAACATTATCGAAAATTAAAAACAAAGTTCATAGTCTGTCGATTGCTCTCCATTTGTAGTCAATACGTAGTTTCAAAATTTTGATATAGAATTGATATGTTGGTATTATTGGTTCAGCTTACTTCATAACTGTTGATTCATTGTAGAAGTGTTATTCAAAGAAAACGTTTAATCCTTTCACCTAATAATTATTGTTGCTATTACTTACTGGGCAATCAAATGCTCAATATTGCTTTAAATTTAAATGTTTTCAGCTAAGCATGATCAACCTGATGGTTCAGGCAAGAACAAGGGGAAAGGAAAGCTGACCGAATAAGTTTTATGATATTATGTGTAATAGTTAGACTTTAGTAAGACAATGATATTTATTATTATCATGTAATGTAATGTATTAAAGGTTGGAAACCTGGGGATTTTGAAAACTCTGATATGTAAATTAAGTTTGATATCTATATTATTATTATTCCGCACAAAGAAATGGTATCGTGAAGCACCGAGTTCGGGTTTCAAGTACCTGAATTTGGGGGTGCCACATTCGTACCAAAGGAAGTTTGGTTTGGAATTAATTTCAAAGGAATTCTAGATCTTTAGAATGCTCATCAACCAAGTATAGCTTGAATTAAGTAGGGATCAATAACTATTAAAGAGTTTGGTTACAATTGAATTATGCCAATGTATCAATAAGAGATAGGTTATCAATGGTTTATCAGCTGAACAAGTATTAGTCATCGACAATACACTCTTAAAACTGTACAAATTCATAAGCAAATCAAAGGAAGTTTGGTTTGGACTGACTTTAAGGGTAATTTAGAGGTTAGAACATTCATCAACTAAGGATTAGTTGAATCAATAAAGAATCGCTAGTCAACTAAGAGTTCGGTACAACAATGAATGATAGTGCAATGACATTAATGATCAGAAATTGAGAAACAGTTAATTTTAGCTGAATAAATGTTTTTCAACAAGAACAAGCTTTCAACAATAGTACAAACTTTGAATAAACAAAACAACCTCGCTTGAAATGAAGGAGTAAAGATTAATTAACTAGCTCAATGAAAAGTGTAGTCGAGATACTTACTCTATAATAATTCAGAGTTAAAGATAACAATAACAAGTTATGAACAAGAACTTGCATAATAAAAGATTAAAGTTAGAGAACTTGCTCAATTGAATAATAACTTCAAGAAACTTGCATACTCGTAAAAGTAAGGTTAGGAAACTTGCGTAACAATAACAACTTAACTGCTTAATAAGAGATTAGAGATAGAGAACTTGTATAAGTATAACATGACAGCGAAAAATAAACCTTATTGAATAATAAAGTAGTAAAGGTTAGGGAACTTGCCTCTTGCGTAAGCTATACAATTACAACTCATGTACTCCAATATCCTACACATACTATTAGGATTATCACATCAATTAGCTACATGCACATTATCCTTATAGACTCAAATCTCATCTTAGTTAAGTTATAACCTTTAGCTTAAGGTTTAACCATGCTAATCAACTAAATAACACGAATATGAAAACTCATTAAAATATAACATAAGACTTTTGGCATCCAAATCACATTCTCAACTCTTACAACGTTGAGTTTCAATCTAATATAACTTATTAATCAATACTATATTTCTTCTTAGTCATACTCAAAATTCATTCAAGTGTTTAAGTCTTATGAGGACTCCTTATTAGTTTTATATTAATCCTATTCCATATCTTATAATTTTCACTTCAATTGAATTGAAATAATTTTTAAGTTCATTAACACTTATCACGGTGTTTCGACGTTCATTCATCACATGCCCGAATTATCTCTCTTGTGTATGCTTACACAACTTATCTAATTCAGTATTTATTAATGTTAAGCATCATTATATTTACTAATATTCATGTATTATAACTTAGAATAACATCTTTTATCGTTAGAAGCACTACAGTTGTATACATGTATGCCTGACACCCTCTGATTGCCTCTAAGTGCACATTAGTCCTAAAGATGACCATTTTAACCCCTGTTAACAACCTCAAATTGAAAAACATAAAGAACAAAAGTTGTAGGTCTACTCGTCCTCGTTTCGAATCATCTTGAATCACATCAATCGGAGTTTGTATCAAATCGTTATGTCCATTTTAGTAAAACATATCCAGTTATATTTTCTCTAACTTTAGTAGGTCTTTCTACCCCCCACCGGGGCGGGGTTTTGTTCTATAAAAGCGAGCTGGGGTGGGATAAAAATACACTGGTGACTCTTGCCGGGGCGGGGGTACCTGGTATTAGCTTCGGTAATTCGCGAACGAACATAGCAGAAAGCCAAATTTGGCCTAGAAGCTCCTTTCTAACAACCATTCCAACTTACCTAAGGTGTAATAAGTTTACAGAAACATAAACTAATATTTCTAATACGTTTCTAACCATATAAACAACATAAACATCAAAATTACAACCTCTAAATTCAATATTTTTACTATTCCTTCACTTTTAGACATTCTTAGTGAAACAATTTACTGTGAATTCGTTTTATAACCAAAAAAGTACGTTTAAATCATATTGTTTTTGTTTCGTCATGTATCTACATAATCAACAAACAATTTACAACTTAACACATGAATTGAACATCAATTTTAGTTCTAAAATAAGCCATATCATATATATACCATAGTAATTCAAGTTCTTCAATACTAAACATATTTCTACGAATTTGATTAATCTACGTCATGAATGAATGACATAAAATAGTTTATAATCCTCTATTAACACAAAAAACAACATATTTTCAATAATCATTCACAAAAATTCAATTATAGAGAACTTTTTCTAAAATAAAAACAAAAACTTTAAAATTAAGAATTCTACATTTGCTTTCTTGTTTTGATTAGCTAGAAGATGATTACAATATTTTGATTGCTACTCCTTCTTGTTCTTACAAAACTTCTTCTCATAATTTCTCTGTCAAACTCTCTATAGAACTCCCTCTTTTCTCTGTATTCTTTGCAAATAGCTAGGCCAAGTATAACACGTAAAGAAATAAAACTGATAAAACATAATACACATTGTTCACCATTAGTTACACAACTAGAAAATAAATTTTATCAGTTTTAAAATTCAAAAGCCATAAGGCCTTGTTCGGCAAAACACTTTTAAAATAAGGATTAATAAACCCTAAGTCTTATTTGGTAAAACCCTTTAAAACTCTTTTGGTTTATTTTTTATATTACTTATAAAATATAGTTCAATTGTCACACTTTATTTAATTAAAATTTCATATTCAAGTTTAATTAAATTAAAGCTAATAAGAACTTATTAAATCAATTTGCAACATAATCACATTGCCACAAAATTATAATTTCCTTATAATTTTATTTAATAAATTAGTACATTACCTTTATTACTAATTTAAATTAAAACAACACTATAACAATTCATTTAATCCTTATCAACTCTCTAATTTAATTATTAAATTGAATTAGAACTTTACCACATACTAATTAATTCCTCACTCTTTTATTTTAATTAACTTCAAAATACTAAATTACCAATTACCAACTTATTTAACATATTACCTTAATTAAGTTAATTCACAAAACTCGTTAATTATTTATTTGACTAATAAATAATCAAATTAAACAAATATTTATTTAACAATAACTACATCAACTAAAATATTTATTTAATTCAATAAATATTTTAAATTACATTCAAAAATTCTGGACCATTACATCAGTTAATTGTCATTTAGAGAATGCTATTGTATATTATCATTCTTGTGGGCAATTGTTTGTTCACTCTTGCATAAAACAATGCAGATGAAGTTGAGAAGTCTGAAGAGCTTTCTACAAGTAAAGGCAAAGGCAGAATGCTCGATTAGATGACGTTAAACTTACCTATAATTTATGAAGCTTGTATAACAGACTTGGTTATGTTTTTATTATTCTGGTGATGATGTAATAGTTAAGGTTAGATAACGTGGGAGGAAATTTATTAATTAAACTTGTGAGTTTAATTATATCCTTTGTTTATGGGTAGTTAGTTATAATTTAATTGGACAGTGAATACCAAATCTATGGGATTGAAGTACCCGAATTTGGGGGTGGCACACACCTTCTCATTACTTACATATTGATAGTGCATCATTACTATTTTAATGATTATCACTTTAATAAACTAAGTAGTCGTCAAACCAAGCACAAACCTCTACACACACAAAAGTTTATCCAACTTAGCTATTACGTGAGTCCTCCATTGAAATATTACACATTCTTACTTTTTCTTTACTTAATATGAATTTTCTTTGCTTTGTATTTCATCGTTTACAACTCCTTTGAGTTTTCTTCTCATACTACTTCATAGTACCATTTTTTTAGAGTTTAGCTATAACTTTTCAATCGTTTAACAGAATATCTGTTATTTCACGATTCAATGCAATAACATCGTGATCTTACTATAAAATCATTTTACGTTACGATTTTCTTACTATATGATCGCTTTATTCTACGATCTTCTTACTCTTCTCTCAAATTATAATCTAAGGTACTTCCCCATAAGGTTTATAACCTATCAGCCTTGATACCAACTTGTAACACCCCCAAATTCGGTCTGTCTTCAAACCCAAATTTGGTGCATCACTAGTACTTCTCATTCTTTACACACATCATTATATCATTAAGTATAACAACATATTTCTTCACATCCAGATTCCATTACCGTAAAATCTTTATACATATAAATATTGATAATTACATTATTCTTTAGTTCGTTAAATATGAGACTTTCATCTGCCACAACATATACATAACCGTTTAATAAACTATTCTACAAGTCTCTGCTTGATCTTCTCTTTCTTCATCACGCTTATCCATATAATGAATAACACTTCATCAGGATACCGATTAATTTGATCTTCACAGGATCCTTTAGTTCTTTCTGTTTTTGCTGAAAATATATTTTATTTTAAGCAAGTGTGAGCATTTAATTTCTCTGCAAGTTCTAGCAGTTGAATAACAACACAATCGAGAATCAAATATTCTTTACATACAAAACTGCAATAACTGAACAATTGTTATGAAGCAACTCGAATAATAGGAATAAATTATGATTCCTGTCATTTTAAAACATCAATATATTTTTTAAATAATTTTACGACTTAACTTATTCATGTAACGATCGAGAATTTTGTAATTAATTTAAAATATTTATTGAATTAAATAAATATTTTAGTTGAATTATTTATTGAATAAAATAAATAATGGATGAAAATTGTTGTGTGATAATTTAATTAAGTGTGATGTATTAATTAAATTGATATTAAATATATTTATAGTTTGATGATTTAATTTAATTAGATAATTAAATTAATAAATAAATGAATTGTTATATAATTTCAATGCTATAATGATGGTGTTCTAATTTAATTTAATAATTAAATTAGAGATTTAATAATTTGTTAAATAAACTTATTATTGGAAGTTATAATTACGTGGCAATTTGATTTAGTGAATTAATATTATGTTTAATTTAATTGAATCTAAATATTAGAATTTGATTAATCAAAGTGTGACATTATATAATAAGAAAATTATGAAAATAAGTTAAAAGGGGATTTTTACGAGAGCTAGCCAAACATGGCCTAAACTCTTCCTTTCCATAACAGTTGACACGATCAGTCTTGTAACTGACCAAACGCAAGTATACGCATACATGGGTGGGTTATTAGTTTAGAAAGATTAAGGAAGAACATAGAGTTTGAGAGAGCATAAAATACTCTTGAAATTTGATAACCTAAGTCTGTAAAATCAAGAGGAAGAAGGTGTTATCAAGCTTGCTAATCATCTTTACTAGTCTATTCCAAGAATCAATGGTAATAATCAAGCCTTGAGTTCTCTTAGTCCATGTTTTCTAGAAATTCTCTATAATTATTTTGTGGGTGAAATTGTTAAGAAAATGCTCATACATGTTAATTGATATGTATAATCTGATTAGTGTTGTCTAGAAACGACTTTGGAATGATTAATTCATGAAAACATGATACATATGAATAAATTGAGTTTACATTGAAATATATTCAATATGGCTTATTTTGGAGTCAAAATTAATGTCTAATTCGTATTGAAGTTTGTAAATTGATGTTGTATGTTGTTATACGTTAAGAAACAAAAAGAATGCAAGTTATATGAACTGATTTCGTTAAGAAACAGATTCATAGTGGTTGAATTCGCTAAGTATGCTAAAATATGTGAAATAGCATGAAGTTTGGTTTTAATCCCTCTAAATTTAGTTGTTTAGGTTGTTAAAATCATGTTATGTATGTTGGGTTACGGTTCTATGAAGTTTATATTATCCGAGTATGTGTAAATTGTTGTTTGAGTGAATTTTTTGGGTTTTTAGCTTTGTTCTGTGTTCGTTCATGAACTTCAGCAATTGTGTCTGCGAAGTGGCGCAGTCGCGCCACTCCAAGGCATAGTTGGTGCACTGTCGCGCTATGTTATAGTTCAAAATGGAGCACTATCGCGTCGTAAAGAAGGCTTAAAGTAGTGCTGCCGCGCCGGTTAGTAGTCTTGCCCAGAAATGAGTTTTTACTTGTTCAAGTTTTGAAAGTTTAATATTAACCTAATCTACTGAGCATAAAAGATGTTAATTATATAACGAGATGTTAAAACAGGTTGTAATCACATTGTAGTCCCAAATAGGATGATTTCAAACTATAAATTAAATAAGTTGTGTAACGATTGAAACTCGATGTTTGTAAGACTTGGAAGTGTGAGTTGAATGTTAAAGCCTTATGTTATATATTAGTGAGTTTTTAGACTCGTGTTATGTGGTTGACTAATATGGTTAGACTTTAAGCTGAGGGTTATAACTTAACAAAGATGATAGACGAAATCACTAAGGTTAACTTTGTTTTGGCTAATTGGTATTCTGAATCTAAATGGTATGTGAAGGATATCAGACTACGTGAGTTGTAATTGTTTAGCAAACGCACAAGGAAAATTCTTATCCTTAACTTATTATGTTTACGCAATTTCATTAACTCAATTCTTCTACTGAGCAAGTATCATAGCTTTGACATATTTTTATTCAAGTAAAGTTTCCAACGCTTGTGTTTGCTTAAAGCCTTTTAGTTCTTACGAAAACATGTCTTTGACTTCAAATAAAGCTTTCCAATTCTTTCAAAAGTACTGCATCAATATTCAATGTTTATTCAATTGTGAATTGTTGTTGTTCTATCCTTGATTATAAATCATTGTTCAAACTTATGTTGTTATCGAATTGCTAAATGGTTAGTGAACCTTTATTTATTCAACTAATCCTTAGTTGATGAACGTTCTGAACTCCAAATTACCCTCAAACCTAATCCAAGCCAAACTTCCTTTGGTGAGGACTCTAATGTCAAAGTTGAGATGAACAACCCTATTATAGGGGATTATATTCGGCAAAAGTGTTAAGATGTTTGTGCACAATACATTGTACGAAGGGCCGATCCCCCTAAGTACCCTAAGTACGAGAAGAAAGGTCCATATAGTTTAATTACTTTTAAATGTTTAAGTAGAAATACTTGATAACTTAGGACATAATTCATGGTCTTGTGACCCTTAGATGTACTTTTGATCTTGTTTTCGAATCTTGATTCAAAAGCTGAGTTTTCTATTGTTCAGAAAAAGGTATAATATTCAGTATTCGTTGATTACTCCCATATTTTTATTGCTATTATTATACTTGTGGGCAATTGTTTGCTCACTCTTGCATAAAACATTGATGCTAATCTTGAGAAATCTGATGAGTCGTCTACTAGCAAGGGCAAAGGCAAGATGAACAAGTGATGAAGACTACTTTAATTTTATTTGATAATGATTATGTAATAAGACATAATTATTATTATGTTTTTATATTCCACGAATGATGTAATAAAGGTTAGACAACTTGGGATATACTTTTGATTATGTAACCCTTTAATGGGAGGATTATTATTTAAGTTGTGAGTTTTATTCATATCCTTTATTTATGGGTGGATATATGTGATTAATTGGACAGTGAACACCATATCTATGGGATTGAAGTACCCGAATTTGGGGGTGTCACAATTCCATGAGACAGTATATGTGAAAAGAAACACCTTTTCGACATACATTTACAAAATACATTAACATCTTATCATTTTGTCTACCCGAAATAATCAGTATAGACTGAATCTTATCACAGTTCATGAATAAACAGAACTCTTTACATTTGAATAGTTCTAACATAGAATAGTTCATCTTTTGAAAGCACATAAGTGCAGAGAATTGACACATAGCCTCATACATTATAAACATCTTGTACAAATATAACACATTTGCACATAGATAAAACTCGCTCATTTACAACATCTAAGTAAGGTTAATGAAACTCACATTCAATTCATAATATGAATGAAGTTAAGAAACTTGCCTTAATCGCTGCATATAAGTTAAGTTATACTGCTCTTCGAAATCTCTATGTATCACATAAGGATAACACATACCAATTAGTCATATATTTGACTTACACCTTGGTTTACATTAAATTTAGTTCTCACGGTTAGCATTTTATAACTTAAGTTCACGCAACCAAACTTTAAACTTTTCTTTCAATGTTACGACATACGAGATGTCATAATCCTTATTATCAACATTACGATCGATTTACATTACCCATTCCTTCTTTCTAACATAACTTGCTCGAACCATTTGAATAATAATGTTCATTAAGTTAACTATCGTTCATTACAGTTTCTTGACAATTAAATGTTATACCTTATGATTATTCGTTAATGTCTATGTCACACAATCTTTTGTATGCCAAGAGCAAACATTCAATGCTAATACTATCCGTTCATAGCATTCAAGCATTTTACATTACCTTTCTTAATATCTTACAATGTTCGATTTACTTACTTCAAAACATTATTCAAGTTCTTATCATTAACTTGGCTTCTCAACATTCACATGTCATTCATTAACCTTCATTACCTTACGTTCAAATCATACACTCGTGTATATGCTAAACACGTTTAACTTACATATATACTAAATGCCTTCGTCGGGTTAAGTGTTTTACGTTAACATTGATCGTCTTTTAAACATCCATGCAACCGTTACTTAAGCGTTAAATCAATTCTTTAAGTGTTACATTATGTGAACTTTATGTTCATTATCATTCCACATTCTTCCCCCAAGATTTGAGTAGTTAAAAGCTCATCATTGGGCCTTGCCCTGCACCGATAATGTAGCGCCTAGTTTCCTTTGTTAAACTGGCGCTGCGGCGTAAGTTAACAGTGTTAGGATTCTGAGCAGGCGCTGTGGCTCCCCATTCTATGCCTTGGTCAGCGCTGTAGCATCGGTCTTGCTCCATTGATTTTTTTCAGTTTTTTCTAAGTGTTCTTCCATATACGAATCACCAACTTTGCAATCTCGTAACTTCTTCATTATAACTCGGAACGAATCCATTCCAAAGCCATTTTCTTACTTTCATTACATACTACGATTTCCCCTAGACTAAATATTTTTCTGAATCCGTTAACAAGCCTTTCAATTGGCTCAAATTTCATCATTCGTTCATTTTACATTCTCAACGTTCTTCGTTCGTTCGTCCGTAACTTACTCATCTGAACCCGAAATAAGTTCGTTCACGTTTTTTTAATGTTCTTTGACATTCTTATGAAAACATAATTATTTAGGTTCATTAACTTACTTTCTAAATTCGTCCAAAAATCATATTAACCCAAGACTTCAACGGTTACTTCTTTTATGAAAATTTCGCCATAACTTCGTTATAGGTTATTTTTAATCCGTTCCAAAGGAACATTTCTTTCAATTCTACATCTCTTAACCAAACATATATCAAAAAATATATATATGATGGTTTTAACTTGTCCATCAACAACCACCTCTAATTAGGATGGTTTTCAATTTTTCCATTATCAACTCGTTATTCGTGTTCTTCATTCATTCTTCGTTTTCTTCATTCGTTCTTCATTTTACATCAATTTTTTGATTACGATTCACTTGTTATGCATTAATTAACATTATAAGTTCATAAATTTGATAAGTGGGTTTTATACCTACTTATTGAATATCAATTCACGAGAACTATGTCCATCTCAAGTATATTTTAGTGTGTTTTTAGTTGCATTTCATAATATTTTGCATTGCATGTATTGAAAACTCCTTTGGTGCAAAAGTGCAAGAAATGGCATAAGCTCGGCATTGGTAGATGGCATGTGATCAATGAAGGCACAACATGAGGATCGAGTGAACAAAAGAGCTAAGAAGTGGTGAACAAAA
Source organism: Panax notoginseng (assembly GCA_016801055.1). Classification (NCBI taxonomy): domain Eukaryota; kingdom Viridiplantae; phylum Streptophyta; class Magnoliopsida; order Apiales; family Araliaceae; genus Panax; species Panax notoginseng. The sequence goes on from CM029015.1 coordinate 138,555,853, forward strand.
GAGCAAAAGTTGCATGTTAAAGTATTAGTAGCAGCATGACACAGAAGCAGAAGTAGCAGCAGAACCTGAGAATTCAAACTGCAGAAGTCGCGCGGATATACAGGCTTCAAAATGCGCACCCACGCAAGCAACCGAACAGAGCCTACTTTACACACGAGCGCCCGCACGATGATTACAAAGGGGACCACGCGCGACATTGACTGAAGCTGTTGACTTTATTTTAATTTGTGTAACTGAGAGGGGAGTTGAATTAGGGCTTATATATTAGACGTATTATCAGTATGTAAAAGAGATTCCACCCTTTGGGGGATCACATAGCTAATATTACTTTCTTCTCTTTACTTTCAATATTAGAATAGAGTAAATTAGAGTAGTTATTTTCTAGAACTGATTGGGTCTGAAGATTTGAAGCAATTTGGATAGCATAATAGAGTTAAACTTGGAGCAAGAGAACAGATTTGCAATTCAACTTTCTCCTTTTATTTTCTCTTTGTTTTTTATTTGTATTCTTATTATGTTATTTCAATTTGTGGATGATGGATTTGATTCAACTACGAGTTAAACTATGTTTTGGGATTGCAATGGATTCTATTGCCTAGTTTAATCTGATATACTTCATTGATAGTCTTATTGATTGTTATGGGATTGTCTATTAAGATTCATGCTTATTTGCTTAGTTGATTGGCCATCAATTACTGTGATTATCCATATGGACATGAAAGACGGAGTTTGGGTTTAGATTTGATCTTGATAGCTTGTGTTTGTATGCTCTATATGGTGATGGAGTATATGATTAATGCTTAGGATAGACATATACCAAGACATCGCTCGTAGTCATTTGAGAATTTGGGCTTAAACCCTAATTATTTGTAAATCACATAGACATATAGTGGTTTAGGTAATATGGGTGTTCATGTGTATTCTATCAATTGTGGATTATATGTGATATGGGTATGGTACATTGAGATATGGCTATACTTTACTTTCGTGTTCTCGACTAACAATCCAGTATAATTAGTTTGGCTTAACATGAAATGTGTGAATTTGAATGAGTCAATAGATGAAATTGTGATCTCAGGTCTTCATTATCTAGTCTCACTCTAGGAATAGTTAGGTTTATTTAATTTCATAGTTTAAATATATAATATCAAATCATTCATTTAAATAACACTAAAATGGTTATGGGCTAGTGTTTGGTGAACTTTATTAGTTAATTCTCCGTGGGAACGATACTTTATCGAACACTTCTTATAACATATGAAGGCTTAAAAGAAATAGATGAAGAAAAGAAAGAAATTCTTATTACTTCATTTTTCCTTATAAATTCCTATGGTTAAATCATATCATTATCATTTCTTTTACTTCCAAAATCAATAAGCTATCTATTTTGACATATAAAACTTAAAAAAAATTGGATTAAAGCTTTGTTTAAATACCTTTCTTCTTTGCTTTTCTTCCTTACTCTTCTTCCTCTTGACAAAGCTTGCAATTTGCTAGCTTTTTTCTTCCTTCTTCTTCATCCGAACCATCAAGCTCTCTCTCATGTTCTCTCTATATTTGCCTTTGCTTTTCAAAGTGTTGGTGAAATAAAGTACCACTTTGAAGACAAATGGCTTGCCTTGTATAAAATAACCAGGAGTGAGGGAACTTTTGCTATTAAATTAACTTTGTTTTCCTTACGAATTGGTCACTTAACTTAGAGTCTTGTATAGTTAAAACCCTTAAGTTTTAAATCTTACAAACCAATCCCGCATCATCCACCACAAACTTATGTTTTGTGTCACCATTCACTATTCACACCTCCTCATTTCATCCACACATATTAACCATGGTTAAATAGTGGAAAAGTGCAAAAGCTAGCCACTTTTGTTGACTTTGAATTTTCGTATTTATACCGTATAGTTTTTGTATTATACACGTATTGTACTCCGTATAATTTTGGTATTATACGTTATATCATTCTGTCATTATACTCGTATAATAATTCGTATTATACTTGTATTCTTCTTGTATAATAATTCATGTTATACACATATTCTTTTCTTTAATCTTCTTAAATTCATTACGCAGTTGAAAAACTGCGTTTCTCGTTTTCCAAATTTTATTGGACATCTCGTCTTTCCTCATCATTCTATCGTTTACGCGTTCTTCGAAATATCAAAAAACTGAAGAATATATTTTAGTGAATAGTGTTTCCCATGACGTTTTCCCAAAACATGGTTAAACGATCAAAAAGTACATACTTTATTTTTCATCGTTTTTATTTCGTCCAATTTCTGGACGTTTTTCAAGAAAAACTTTTATCGGTTAACATAACTTTTCATGACATATTACCGTCAAATCTTGAAACAGAATGTCATTACGATATACCAATTTCTCAAAAATACTTAGGTTATTCAAACCCTAGACCCTTAGGTTTTCCTCGGATGAATAGTGCATATTTCATCTTTTTCTCAAAAAAATTTATTTCCTCAAAATTTTTTTATTTTCGTATTCAAAATTCTTACACATTTATTCTAGCACATAGTCAAAATCCAACTGTTTTATAATCATCTTAGGTTATAGAACGACTAATAAACACATAACAAAGAATATTATTAATTAAAATTTATTTTATTAAATAGTAATTCTTACATCATAATTTACATGGCTATCCGATTTTTTGGGTTGTCACATTCTTCCTTCGTTATAAGGATTCCACCCCCAAAATCACCATTACATAATTTCATCAATATATAGATGCATTATCCTTACAACCTTTATCAAAGGTATAATCTTACTTCACATGTAGTCAACAAGTGTTAATTTATCACTACTCTTTTCCTTACTTGTACTTCTTTCATTCTTCTCTTTCTTGTTGAATAACCTCAACTTACTTTCTCATTTAGCTATTATATTACCTATTCGTTCCTTTCTTTAACTCGTTTACTTCCTTTTTCTAAGGATTATCATCTGACATAATCTTCATTAGTTAAACATCATGCTTAACTATACGTTCAATCATCTGGGATATCACATTCACCACTTCTTCTAGAAATTTCGCCTTCGAAATTTTAACATATTAATTTTTCTCAATTAATTGAGTTTCTTACTCTATTCTCGTAGGAGAATAACATCTTACCAAAACTTCTCTTCAAAGAAGTTCTTACCTTCCAAACATTTAAGAATCTTCATAACTTAAAAAATAATTATGAAGTAGAATTAATAACTAGGGAATATAAAAATTTCCTTACAACATTTCACATCCTGCTAAGGGATCATAGAGATCATGAACTCTTAACTAGGTTTAACAATATTTCACTATAAACCATTCTTTGTCGGTATATTTACAATCACAAAGAAGGTAAACTATTTCTTCTAGTACGTTAGGTGACCAACCTATTGTACATCCTCAAATCACGGGGTTGTTCACCTCAGACTTAATCATCAGATTCTGCACCCAAACAATTTTGTTTGGCTTAACTTCTTAAAGAAAACTTAATTTTCCTTAAACATTACTTAACATTCATCTAGCCAAATCAAATAGCTTAGACTATACCAAAAATTTGGATATCAATAGAAACATTCATCTAACCAAATCAATTGGCATCGACTACTCTTTAATTTTTTTTCAAATTACTTCAAAACATTTTATAACGTTATGATACCGCACTGGCTTGACAGTGCGTTGAGGATTTCATCATTTTATGACTTCGTCATACTACATCATACCATAGTGGGTTGATGATTCTATGATCACATCCAACACTAGGTTAACATGCATTGATTACTCCATCTTTTATCATTTCTACACTACATGCATTAATGATACAAAATACATTTCGATATTTTCAAATCATTTCTGTCTAGATGAAATAATTAACATAGACATACAAAGAATAGTTCTTTAAAAACTCATTGGTCAAAAATACACATCAGCGCGATGTCAATAAATTTCAAAATCTAGCATAGCTAGACGATTTGGAATATCCTTTTTCTTCATCAATTTCAACTTCCTTCATCGTCTTACTTATGACAATTCTAACTTTGTCTAGCACCTTCAATGCTAAATATACTGAAAATGATTAATTTTTAGTCTACATATTCCTATACCTTAGTATAGTTAATCAAAATTACCACACTTTATGTGTTTAGAAACTTTTCATAATAACATGAGTTTAGGAACTTGACCTTGTTAGGTTTGTAATATTCATATATACAATCAAAGTAGCGGAAGCATGGTAAAACAGATTTTAAAATTTTACAAACCATATACTCGGATCATTCTTTATGCGCAGTTATTAATTAAACAAAAGAGATGAAGAACAAAATTCATACCGATGAAGATTCGAGCTTCCTCAGGTACAAGTTTAACTCCTAGTCTTTCTTACTCTCCTCGAATTTACCTGGTTAGATTTCTTCCCCTGATCAACGTTAGCCACCCAAGCGTTTGGCCTCTAGAGGTGATCCACAAGGAAGAACAAAAACTCAAGAAGAAGGGTGTTTGGCAAAATCTTAGTTTTTCCAATCTCTGATAGAAAATGTGTACTCTCCCAACTCTTGGAATAAAGTGCATAACTTATGTCACCCTTTCACAATAAAAAAACTTTTTTTATTTTTAGATGTAGGGAACCCTCCTAAATTATTTAGGAATAGAGTTTTTATTTAATTAATTAAACTCCTTTAATTATTTAGGCTTCCTAATCTTATTAGAAATAATTGAGAGTACTTATATTAATTAATTTCCAAACCCCTTTAGGAATTAATTTAATAATAATACTAATAAGACTCATCTTATTAATTTATATTTAGTATTTCTAAAATATTAAATAATAAATATTAAGCTATTTAATTTATTCTATCACCATAGTTTAAATTAAATACACTTAACTTATTATTACGATTATGCAATTTACTTTTTAAATAAATATTCTTCCTTTTATGGTGTGACCCTTTAGGTTCTCCATATTAAAGCTATTGTGAATAAATCAATTACAACAATTCTAATCGTATTTAAATAAATAAATTAAACTATTAATTTATTTAAATAAATAATATTTATTCTACAATAAAGTTAAGTCTCTTTAGCGATTAACGACTTTTCAGATAATATAGATTTCAACATTAATCATAAAAGAACTTTTGAGTAAATAGTACCGTACAATTCAATCCTTCCACCATAAAATGTCCCAATTAAATATAAGACATGGAATCACTGTCAAGTCTTATTTTATTTAATTATACGTATCCTGATTCCCAAATGCACAACTACGAATTAATGCAAATTAGAAACTCCTTTCTAATTTCATTCCACCTTGGCCAAGGATTCCCAGGTTGTCATTTATCAAATCACATAGGACATTTCTCTTCTTTTACTAGAAGTGGTATATTCTTTATTGATCATTCATTATCTCCATATATAACTTATTACACCTAGGCATACTCTTTGATATTCCCTAAGGGTCTTAAGGAATATGTCAAAGTATAATTCATTATACACAAGATACTATGACGATCTCAAGTCTAAGGATCACGTGTACTACTATCATAACATGAATTCCTATTGATAGGCAAGTAAAACTCCAGTATGTATTCCTTAGTGAACCACATTCAATGAACTTATTCTCCAATAAATACTTACATGCTTGCTTTAGTATCTCTACATAATTGATCATGAGATCAATCATCCTCATCCAATGAGCAAGTAACGTATGTACCAATTTATCCGGATTCGCTAATCCCCTTTTTAGTAATCGATCGATTGAAAATATTTTAGTTTTTAAGCTATCTAAAAATTTAGATTTCATTATCATGATCTCATCATGTTTCTAAAAGTATTACTTAAAACTATGAGTTTATCACATATTCTTAAAACAACACCATGTAGATAATTAAATTCCTTTAGTAAATAACTACTTTTATTAATAAATGAATAAAATTTCTTACAAAGTATATGCTTTATCATCATGAATGATTGGCTTGTATGCATACTACTTTTAATCCTAGAAATATGTAATCCACAAACCAATAAAGGACTATCCATACGCTTAGGGATTCAAAAATATACTATATAATTATGAGTCACAAACTTTTCATAAGTATGAGTTTCAAGAACTAGCACCTATTCTTAATACTTTCTAACTATATAATATATCTATGAGAAAAGATTAACCTTCTCACCATATAAATAGTGATAGCGCGACATTACTATTTCAATAATTATCACTGTAATAAACTAAGTAGTCATCAAACAAAGCACAAATCTCTGCCCACACAAAGGTGTATACAACTTAGCTATCACATAAGTCCTCAATTGAAATCTTACACATTCTTACTTTTTCTTTACTTAATACGAATTTTCTTTAATTTGTATTTCATCATTTACAACTTCTTTGAGTTTTCTTCTCGTCCTACTTTATAGTACCATTTTTTATAGTGTTTAGCTATAAATTTTCAATTGTTTAACAGAGTATCTGTTATTTCATGATTTAATGCGATCATGTCATGATCTTACTTCGGAATCGTTTTACGTTAAGATTTTCTTACTATATGATCACTTTATTCTATGATATTCTTACTCTTATCTCAGATTATAACCTAAGGTACTTCCACCTAAGGTTTGTAACCTATTAGCGTTGATACCAAATTGTAATGCCCCTAAATCTGGTCTATCTTCATACCCGAATTTGGTGCATCACTAGTACTTCTCATTCTTTACACACATCATTATATCATTAAGTATAACAACATATTTCTTCAAATCTCAAATTCTATTACCTTAAAATCTTCTTACATACAAATATTGATAATTACATTATTCTTTACTTCATTACATGTGTGACTTTCATCCGCCACAATAGATACATAACTGTTTAAGCAAGTGTGAGCATTCAATTTCTCAACAAGTTCAGCAGTTGAATAACAACAAAATCAAGAATCAAATATTCTTTGCATACAAAACTGTAATAACAGAACAATAGTTATGAAGTAGCTCGAATAAAAAGAATAAATTTTGATTCCTATCATTTTAAAACATTAATATATTTTTTAACACTTCTACGACTTAACTTATCCCATAAGATAAAATATGTGAAAACAAACACCTTTTCGACATACATTTACAAAATACATTAACATCTTCTCATTCTGTTTAAACGAAATAATCAGTATAGACTGAATCTTATCACAATTCATGAATAAACATAACTCTTTACATTTAAACAGTTCTAACACAAAACAGTTCATCTTTCGAAAGCACATAAGTGTAGAGAATTGACACACAACCTCATACATCATAAACATTTTGTTCAAATATAACACATTTGCACTGACGTAGTGGAAGTACAACAAAAATTGTTATCAATTGTTGAATCGCGCACGATTGCCAAACTATAACCTTCTAAAACCTGTTGATTCTACGAATACCAGGAAATAGGCAACAAAATTCTAATTTAGAGAATTTTTGAAAATAAGAAAAGTATATTATTCATCAGAAAACTGCTTCTTCCCATCATAACAAACGTTTAAATAACAAAACCCTAAAAGCGGAATCCAAAACAAAAAAGAAAAACTAATAAGGAAAATTACAAAAAATAACTCATAAATAATAAAATGTAATTTTGAATGTCTAAACAATGGAATTTGACCAAAAAACCCTGCAGTTCATGAGCAAAGCTGGTGACTTTTGATCGTTGACCTGTTTCCAATGAAATTAGGCTAAAAAAATGCCAAAATCTGACAATCCAAATATGATAGAAATTATCAAATTGCCATTGGATCAAATCTTTCTATAAACTGGATCAAATTTATCAAATCTTTCCATAAACTGACACGCTTGCTCTTCAACCACACCATTCTCCCCAGAGTGGATAGAATTTGCCCTCAAAATGTCATCATCAGAAGAATCGCATGTGTAAGGAATCAAATGCTTGACATTAAAAACATTCGCTGTACAAACATGACTCGGCAGGTTCAAGCGGTATGCATTAGGATTGATCTTCTCAATGATTTCCACTGGCCCAATCTTCTTGGCAGATAACTTCTTATAGTCATCTGCAGAAAATCTATCCATAGTAAGAACAACGCACATATAATCTCCCACGTCGAACTCAACATGACACCATTTCTTATCAGCAGCTTGTTTATACTTGCTCACAGCCTACAGCAGATTATCACAAACAACCTTGTGAACCTTCTGCAATCCAGTCACAAAGGTTTCTGCCATCCCATAAACTCGTGTTTTTACTGGTAATGGCAGTGAATCAAGTGGTCCCCTTAGAGTAACAGAATACACTACAACAAAAGGGCTAAATCCAGTACTCCTGTTAACTGCATGATTATAGGCAAACTCTGCCTGAAATAACTTCAGATCCAACCTCCTCACATGTTCTCCAACCAAACACCTCAGCAAATTGCCTAGAGACTGATTCACCACTTCAGTCTACCCATCCGTCTGTGGGTGACAGCCACTACTAAAATTCAGCTGTTTGTTCACCATATTCCATAAGCTACGCCAAAAATGGCTAAGAAACCGAGTATCACTGTCAGACACAATAGACACTGGCAAGCTATGCAATCTATAAATCTCTCTAAAGAATAATTGAGCAACACGAACAACATATGTGGTCTTCTTACACGGAATAAAGTGCGCCATCATGGAAAAACGATTGACTACCACATAAGTAGAATCATTACCTCGCTGTGTACGCGATAATCCTAGCAAAAAATCCATACTGATGTCCACCCATGGCTGTGATGGAACTGGTAGAGGCATATACAAGCCAGCATTAGTTATTGTTCCCTTAGCGACTTGACAAACCTGACAACGTTGCACAAGTTTTTCAATCTCCTTCCTAATAGTAGGCTAGAAGTAATTAGACTGCACCACCTGTAAGGTCTTGTCTCTCCCTACATACCCCTCACAATGCAACTCCTTAAGGATCTTCAACCGCATACTATAATCAGGAACACATAGTTAATTGCCTTTAAACAAAAATCCATCATGTAAATGGAAATCTGTCCTCTCCCCTGCCTGAACTTTTGTCAAAATACCAAAAAAATATGGATCAATTTCAAGTATATCAGCAAATGAATCAAAAGCAGGTACCTCCACAGAAAGTCGAGTTAACATCCCCTTTCACATGCTCAAGGCATCAGCCAATCTATTGGAAACTCTTGACTTTTGTTTCACCACGAAAGTGAACCTTAGGAGGTAAGCAACCCAGCTCGCATACCTAGCAGAAACTTTATCTTGACTGTGCAAATGCTTTAGAGCCTCATGTTCTGTATACAAGATAAACTCCCGCTGAAACAAATAATGGTGCCAATGCTTGATAGCCTGAACCACATCATAAAATTCAACATCATAAGTGATATAACGCAACTTGGCACCTGACAATTTCTCATTAAAATAAGCCACTAGTCTGATGTTTTGACTTAAAATAGCCCCAATTCCGACCTTGGAAGAATCAGAATGCAACTCAAAAGGTTGATCAAAATCTAGTAAGACTAGAATATGAGATGTGGTAAGGCAAAATTTAATCAGCTCAAACGCCTCTTCTGCTTCACCTGTCCAAGCAAACTTTCTATCCTACTCCATGCAATCAACAATAGGAGCCATAATGCTGCTGAAATGAGGAATAAACTGCCGATTAAAGGAGGCCAACCCATGGAAGCTCCTCACTTCAGTAATGGTATTAGGTCTCGACCAATGCTTCATAGCCTCTACTTTGGACTCATCTACATGTAGCCCCACATCAAACATAATGTACCCAAGAAACAGCACCCTAGGTGTCAGAAAGACACACTTTTTGGCTGCAGCATACAATTTCTCCCTACGCAACATATGAAGAACTTCTCGCATCTGACTAAGATGCTCGTTTGGGTTAGCACTGTATATTAGAATGTCATCGAAATACACGACAACACACTTACCATTGAAAGGCCTCAAAACCCGATTCATAACACGCATAAAGGTGCTAGGTGCATTGGACAACCCAAATGGCATGACCATCCACTCGTACAATCCTTCCCTCGTCTTAAAAGCTGTGACGCCCCCAAAATAGGTATACAACATCCATTCTGAGTCGCCAAATACATGGTACAGCAAGTGAACTATAATTTCAATAATATAATTGTCGTGCAAAATACGACAACACATACTGTGAGTTTAAATATAAATATTGTCTTCTAGACAATATCCATACTCAAATAAGTCCTCATTACAATTATTCAAATACTATTTTATAGAAATAGTGAGGACAACTAAAACATCTTTCTAGAACCATCACTCCATACCCCGACTAGATCCTACTATGTTCTCACCTCCTGAGAAGAAAAAATAGAACAAAAAGGAAAAGGGTGAGCTCAACTAGCCCAGTAAAGAATATTATAACTAAGATAATATACAACAAATTATCATTAGTATTCAACAGGAAAAAATCTGATAGAATATAATCGACAACAAGTTTTAGATCAACAACTGCAGCGGAAACAGCAAACCATTAGAAGAGTCAAGTAGAGAATGAATTCTACTATCTTCTAAGATTTAAAAGTCCATCATCAATATTTTATCCCTGTAACATCAATTAATAATCATCTTTAACCAAATATTCATCTTTGCACTACAGGCCAAAGATATTTATTTGTATCACCAGTCAGTCATGTTCATCTCAACACCTGTTCATCTTTGCACTATAGGCCAAGGATATTCATCAGGTAATCATACATCTTTGCACTACAGGCCAAAGATATTCAGTAATATCATTATTTAGGACTGAGGATGATAAAAAATATTCTAAAGGAAACGAATCCAGTGAGACAGAAGGACAAATAGTAGGGCTTCGTATAACAGTTTATCCAAGATCAATAATACTTCATAATAATCAATTGTGAAGCAAAATTTAAAAATAAAGATCAAAAACATGGATACAATCAAAGATAGTAACCATAATAGACATCTTGGATAAAAAGGGAAAATTTTATTTTTCGGTGAATAGTATCGTATTCGTGAATAGTGCCGTATACGTGAATAGTGCCGTATATATGAATAGTAACTCCAACACAAAAAAGTCCAAATTTGTTAAAAAAACTCATATCAATATTTCAGCATAATGATATTGAAGAAAATAATATCATTTAAGAAGGAAATAATATCCCTTACCTCAAAATATCAGTACTTCTGATCGGAATATTGGTATAAGGCTGAAGGAAACTTACACTGATGAATAGAAACTCACAAAGTATCTAAAAACTTCCAAAATACACTCAATAATCTAGAGAGAGAAAGAGAGAAAACTTGTTTCTGGTGTGATTTTCAATTCTAACTTAGCCCTCTATTTATATGAAAATGTTAGCACGCCGAAGTATACTTAACCTGCAACCTGATGGCTTTACCTATTACTATTCCCACCCACCACATTTGAATAAAAATCTCAGCACATTTTCACCAACCAAAAGTGGGGCCCACCAATTCTAGAATTTTCCGCTAAAATGATAAATTCCGCAACTTCTACAATTTCTGAACCAATCATCTCGTAAAATTCATAGCAAATCATACGTTCATTTTGAACGGTTCAAAATTTGTGGACATATACTCAACTTATATATGAATAACATATCCAAAAATTACCACGATCCAACGGTCGGATTAAAAATTATAACCCCAGCAATATTTCTCAAAAACCCTGATCTGATTTTTAATACCTCCATTTCGATAAAAATACTGATAAAACACCTCAACATTAACTACTTTATTTTAAACCACAATAAATATATCCAACATTTATATCCACATAGAATAAATATTTCCTTATCATATGAATCAATAATTAATTATTCACAAATAATATTACAAAATCACATTTATGACAACCAGACCGTTCCTAGGAAAGAGGGGGCTTTCCAATAAGGATTTCTCCTTACTAGCGCGCAATTAGATGACCAAACCTCTCTTTAGACAGAACTTGCTAGACATTGCCAATGATGCTATTTAATAATATTATTCAAATAATATGAATTATTGATAATAGAAAATACTGTGCAACAACAATTATTGAAACAACAATAATATAAAATATCAACGCAGCAATTATTCAATCAATAAAATAAAATATTGAACAGTAACTACTGTAACAATTATTGAGTAGTGCCTTCTTACGTAAGAATCAATAATTTGTGCAATACCGTGTGCTACTGTATTTTAACCACCAGGTATTCCAACAGTATTAACGGTAACAACTACGCCGTTAATTATAAATAACTTATACTTGTCGTTTTCTTCATCCAATCGCTTTCTGTTATGGGGCCCACACAAGGCTGCGCCGTCGTACGAATATTTTCCGACAGCAAGAATATTCCACGACCAAACGAATATTCACCGGCCAAAAATGAATATGTTATAACCACTTGCTTATTTGAAATATTTGTGCATTTTACCCATAACTAACCACATTAATCAAATCAACCATTTCTATTTCAAAATAATAAATAGTGGAAATTTAATTTTATTTATTAATAAGTTGGGGTCTTACAAAATAATAAATAGTGGAAATTTAAGTTTGAATATATAAGCCTTAACAAATAATAAATAGTGGAAATTTAATTTTATTTATTAATAAATGAAATTTAATTTCCCGTGTTTAATTATTGTATTAAGGTAAGACAACCTGGGATATATTTGAATAAGTCATAACCCTTTAATGGGAAGGTTTATTGCTTAAGTTTTATTTTATTTGGGTAGATAGAAACAAATGTTTGGACAGTGAACACTAAATCCTGTGGGAATGAAGTACCCGAATTTGGGGGTGTCTCGAGTTGGTATCAAAGCCTTAGGATATCAAAGCCTTAGGTGGGAGAAAACCTTAGGAAGTAACCGTATTGGAGATTGAAAAGATAGTGGTGATAAACTCTTATCGAGTTCTAAGGAATAAATAATAAAATACTCTATGTACTTATGTGTTTGCAACCTATGTGCTCGTGAGTATGGAGTAGTGACGATTAGTAATTAAAAACTTAAAAATATTGTTGTCAGAATGGATAAAATGGGAGGATCCAGTTAGGTTAGGGAGGAGGAATCTTAAATGCCTAGAAAGGAGGAGCCTCGAGATATTCAGGTAGTCTGGGAACAACTGGTGTCAAGGGAGTTGTCTCCATTGGTCACAGTTGTTGGTTACGCCCCAGAGTTACCAGATGATGAAGATGAGATAGAGACGGATGAGGAGAATCCTATGGAGCTACCACAGACAGATGAGGAGGAGGAAGGGGAAGAGTTTTCACCGAACTCTATTGCAGCTCATATGTATGATGAGGTATACGATCGTAACATTGAGCTTTATGATAGAGTCAAGGAATTAGAGGAGCTGGAAAATGAACGTCAGACCTCGATGGCATAGAAAGATGATGAGATCTAGGATCTTGATGAACGTCTCAGTAATACAGAATGGAAGCTGGTTCACACAGAGGGTGACGAGGAGCAACTGATGGCATAGGTTACGAAGCTGAAGGATGATATAAGAGAGGAGTCCGCAAAGAGATCAAGGGATGAAGATGCTTACGAGAAGGCTTCTATAACGCCCCAAAATCCGGTCTATCTTCACACCCGGACTCCGTACGTCACGAGTACATCATTCATCCAACATACATCATTATATACTAAAATATAACAACATACATTCTCAAATCCCAAGTTCTAAAAACCTTATAACCTCTTTCATTACAAATAATGATAAATACATTATTCATTTCATCTTACAAGAGTCATTTTTATCCGCCACCAAGGATACATAACAGTTCATTAAACTAGTCTATAGTTCAATTTCATCTTACTATATTACAAGTCTTCACTTGATCTTCTCGCTCATTCACATACTGAATGACACTTCATATGGATACCGTTAGCTTGATCTTTACGGGATCCTTAAGTTCTTCTAACATCGTTCGCTAAAAATATTTTTCATTTAAAGCAAGTGTGAGCATTCAATTGCCCAGCAAGTCATAACAGTTGAAAAAACAACTTCAAGATTTCAAACATTCCTTTAGAACTTCGATAACCGAACAAAGGTTATGAAGCAGCTTGAATAACAGGAATAATCTCGATTCCTATCATTTTAAAATAATATTCACTTTCACTTTGAAATACTTTCATTTCTTCTACCTTTTTCATACACAGTTTGTCTGTCTAGAATCATTAGCACAGACTTAACAATAATGGATCATGTATAAACAGAGCATTCTCTTATTGAATAGTTTAATCACAGAACAGTTCATCTCATAGAAACGCCGAAGTGTTCACATTGTGGCACAAGACCTCATACGTTCTACCACCTTGTACAAATATAACATATTCGCACATAGACAGAACTTCTCAAGTTCAACATTTAAGAAGTTTAAGAAACTAGCATTCATTTAAAATATGAATGATGTTAGGAAACTTGCCATACGCACAGCTACAACTTACGCTGAACTACTCATTCCAATTCATAAATAACACATAAGGAAAAACATAAACACCAATTATTCATATATTTGACTTACACATTGGGTTACTTAACTTTACTTCTTAGGGTTCGCGTTCTTGCAACCTAAGTTTACGCGACCAACTTTCATTATCGGTTTACGGCTTTATGACATACGGAGATGTCTTACTCAAAACATTCATCATCTTTGATGATTTATATTCTTCTCTTCTTCTTTTAACTTCTCTAGAACTCAACACACATCGCTTCTCTGCTAGTAGTCTATATGGTACTTTGACTAGTTTCCCACAAACAACTAACAAATAAGTTCCCGTCTCATCCACACTGCCATCACAGTGAGTTAGATCGGTTACCAATTTCGTATATACCTTCGCTCTCTGAAGGAATTATTTAGCCCAGCTCCCACATGTCAACCATCAAAGGTTACGATTGTACCACATACTAACTTATCGTAACTTATCCGAACCATTAACTATAACGTTCGTTAAGTCAATTTATTTTTCCTTACGGCTTCCTGGCAACTACATTCCATACCTCAAGATTTATTCGTTATCGTCTAAGTCATACCGTCTTTTGTATACTCAGAGCGATCGTTCAAGTTAATCATTAACTTGGCATCTTTACGTTAACATCATTGTCTTTAATTCAGTTCTTTACCCTTCATGGTTTAATCATTGATCTTCCTTATCTTACGGTCAAACCATACACTGGGTGTAGGTTCTAACCGTTTAGTATTTGCGTACACTCAACCTTCACGTCGGTTAAAGTGTTCAACGCTTACATTTTATTCTATCATTTCCTATCCGAATCACTTTCGGCTTCCATTAATCTTATTGCCGTTCGCTATGGCTTTCTTGATAGCATTCATTATTATTTCTTAATGTCGAAGCCATACGGTTCACCGTGTGCTAAGACCGATCATTCAACGCAACTATGTTACGTTCACATCGTCTATAAACTTTACACTTGTCTCTCATTACCACAACATAACATCGAAATGTTATTCAATACATTTATCACTCAACGTCTAAGGAATCACAATCATAGCAATCCCCCACATTTGTTTATCGCGACTATAGTCCCCGAATATCGGGTCCGTAACCCGCGTCTACATTATTTGACTTTTAATCTCGCTTAATCTTTCCGTTCAATCTTTACTAAAAGTTTAAATCACTTGATTAAGTGTTACATTAGTTGAACATTATATTCTTTATCTTCCCTTAATTTCCCCCAAGAGCTGAGCAGTTAAAGGCTCTTCTCTGGCTTTTTCTTCACATCGGCGCTGCGGCGCCACTACCTTCTCTATCTCTCGCGCCACGGCGCGAAACTTCAGTGTCTGACCCTCCAGTCCGGCGCTGTAGCACCACTCTCCAAGGCATGGCTGGTGCTGCGGCGCCAAGCCCTAACCCTAAAAAATTTCTCTAAGTGTTAAATCCAATTTGAGACGCTTACTTATGGATCTCATAACTCCCTCTTTAGAACTCAGAACGACGTTGTTCCAAAGCCATTCTCTTCCTTATCTTAAGTACTTTAAAACCCCTCGGATAGAAATTCGTTCTGAATCCGTTCACGTGCCATTCTATTGGCTTAATCTTCACCCTTCGTTCATTTTACATTTTTAACGCTATTCGTTCGTTCTTCATTTTTAATCGATATTTTGATTACGATTTCACTTTTTCTTGGAATTTGATGTTATAAAACACAATTCCTTACTTATTTCACCTACTCATTCATTTAATCCACTCGGAACGTTCAAATTCATTATGAATCTTATACTTCCTTAAAAAAATTATAAAATAAACTTCTAATGCTTATTTCTTCTTTTCTCAATGATTTAAACCATATGAAATCATTCTTAACAACATTTACTCCTTATTCTCATTAATCTATGTTTTAAACATATAAAACTTAAAAAAAATTATAAGAGACTAGGTTTCGGATTACCTTTCTCCTTTAATCTCTTTTCGTCGGACAAAGTTTGCTCACGAGCCAACTTTTCCTCTTCATTTCCTCTTCTTTCTCCCATCCGAACTCTCTCTCTCTCTCCCTCAAGTTGTAGGATTTTCAAAATCCTAAATAAATGAATTAAGCTTCCTATTTATAGAAAACTAAGGCTAGGGGTATTTTAGTCATTTTGCCCCAACCTCTTTACTATTAACACCTCCATACTATTCCCACCTCCTCAATACACCTTCTTACTATTCACAAAACTTCCCTTGGATGTTTCGTGGTTCTGTCTTTCGGGTTTCGTCTGACAGTTTTAAAAACTGCGATTCTCGGAATTCAAATATTTTTGGATATTTTTTCTTTCCTTTACCGATTAACTTTTACGTATTCTTCGAATTTCTGAAAAACTAAAAAACACTTTTTGGCGTTAAGCATTTTCCTTCACATTTTACCCTAACGTAGTTAAACGGGTGAAAAGTACATAGCAGTACTTTTCGTCGTTTTTATTTCGTCTGATTTATGCACATTTTTCGAGAAAAACTTTTATCGGCTTACTTAACTTTTCACGATATATTATCGTCAAATCTTTTGACTGAATGTCATTTCGACATACCAAAATCTCGAAACGACCTAGGTTATTTCAAACCCTAACCCTTAGATTTCGTCGGGTGAATAGTATCTATTTCGTCTTTTTCCGCGAAAATATTTTTATTCCCGAAATTTTTTAATTTTCGTCTTGAAAATTCTCACTCGTTCAGTTTAGCAAGTAGCTAGAATCCTCCTGATTTATAACCATCCTAGGTTCTAGAACGATTAATAAACACATAGCACATAATATTATTAATAAAAATTTATTTTATTATTAACAAATTCTTTAAATCTTAATTTCTAAACAATCCAGATTCTTCGGGTTGTTACATTTCCCCCTTATAAAAATTCTATCCTCAGAATTTCTTAAAACCACACCCTTATCCGGGTCATCACATTCACCCCTTCTTCACAGAATTTCGTCCTCAAAATTTTAGCTTACTATTCTTGTCAACTTCCCTTCAAAGGAGTCCTAATCTTTCAAACATTCTCTTACATTCACAACGTATCAAGAATTATTAAGTTGAATGAACAACGAGGAACATAAGAATTCCTTTAAAACATTTCATACTTTTGCTGAGGGTCAAATTGACCATGAACTCTTACTAGGTTTAACAGCATGACGCCGTAACCTTTCTTTCACGGTCAGTTTACAATCACCAAGAAGGTAAACTACCTCTTTCACACATAGGCGATCAACCCATTGTATAACCCCATTTCGGGGTTTGTTCACCTCAGACTTAATTATTAGATTCTGCACCAAACAATTTTGTTTGGCACAAGTTCTCAAAGAAAGCTTGATTTTCTTTTAAACATGGTATACCATTTGTCTTAGCCAAATCAAATAGCTTAGACCATACCAATAAATTTGATATCAACTTAAAACGCTCGTCTACTCAAATCAATTGGCGTCGACTACTTCTTTAAATTCTTTTCGCAATACATCAAAATGTTTTATGATGTCATGATACCATACTTTTCACAATACGTCGAGGACTTCGTCATTATACATCATACCATAGCGGGTTGTTGATCCTAAGATCACATCCAACACTAGGTTCAATTGCATTAATAACTCCGTCATTTTACCATCCTTGCATCAAATGCACTGATGATATAAAATTCATTTTGATATTTTCAAATCAAAATCTGTCTAACCGAAACAATTAGCATAGACATATCAAGAATAGTTCCTTTAAAATCTATTGGTTCCAAAAGTTGAACCAATTCTTTCATTTTCAAAACGCGCACACATAAGCACGATTTTAATAAACTTCGAAATCTAGCATAGCTAGATGACTTGGAATATCCTATTTCTCCATCTTCATTCACTGTCTTACTTGCGACAATACATAATCTTCTCTAGCACCTTCAATGCTAAGTCTACTAAAAATACTTACTTTCAGTCTAAACATTCCTATACCTTAGTATAGTCCATCAATTTACCACACTTTCTGTGTTTAGGAACTTTCCACAACCATATGTGTTGAAGAACTTATCTTCGCAATATGTAATCCAAGAACAAATCAAGGACTATCCATATGCTCAAGGCTCAAAAACATAGCATATAACTATGAGTCGCAAACTTTTCATAAGTATGAGTTTCAAGAACTCGCATCTACCTTATTATTCTTTACCTATCAAGCATATGCATGAGAAAAGATTCACCTTCTCATCATATACATATTGATAGCACTACCAATTCCAATGATTATCACTGTAATAAGCGAAGCAATTGTTACACCAAAGCACAAATCTTTGCCTATAACAAAGGTTCATACAACTCAGCTATCACATGAGTTCTCAATTGAAATTTTACAACTTCTAAATTTCTCTTTACTTAATACGAATTTTCTTTAATTCGTATGCTATCCTTCTCAACTCAATTTGAGTTCTTCTTCCCGTACTACTTTGTAGTACCATTCATTCATAGCATTAGCTATAAATCATTCATCATTTAATAGCTCATCTGTTACTACAATTCACTATGATCACGTGGTGATCTTCTTATCCTTCTCTCTACGATTATAGTTTTAGGTACTCCTACCTAAGATTTATAATCTATCATCTTTGATACCAACTTGTAACGCCTCGAAATTCGGTTTATCTTCACACCCGGATTCCGTACATCACGAGTACATCATTCATCGAACATACATCATTATATACTGAATATAACAACATACATTCTCAAATCCTAGGTTCTAAAAACCTTATAACCTCTTTCATTACAAATAATGATAAATACATTAATCATTTCATTTTATAAGATTGACTTTTATCCGCCACTAAAGATATATAACAGTTCATTAAACTAGTCTATAGTTCAATTTCATCTGACTACATTACCAGTCTTTACTTGATCTTCTTGCTCATTCACATACTGAATGGCACATCATCTAGATATCGTCAGCTTGATCTTTATGGGATCCTTAAGTTCTTCTAACATCGTTCACTGAAAATATTTTCATTTAAAGCAAGTGTGAGCATTCAATTGCCCAGCAAGTCATAACAGTTGAAAAAACAACTTCAAGATTTCAAACATTCCTTTAGAACTTCGATAACCGAACAAAGGTTATGAAGCAGCTTGAATAATAGGAATAATCTCGATTCCTATCATTTTAAAATAATATTCACTTTCACTTTGAAATACTTTCATTTCTTCTACCTTTTTCATACACAGTTTGTCTGTCTAGAATCATTAGCACAGACTTAACAATAATGGATCATGTATAAACAGAGCATTCTCTTATTGAATAGTTTAATCACAGAACAGTTCATCTCATAGAAACGCCGAAGTGTTCACATTGTGGCACAAGGCCTCATACGTTCTACCACCTTGTACAAATATAACATATTCGCACATAGACAGAACTTCTCAAGTTCAACATTTAAGAAGTTTAAGAAACTAGCATTCATTTAAAATATGAATGATGTTAGGAAACTTGCCATACGCACAGCTACAACTTACGCTGAACTACTCATTCCAATTCATAAATAACACATAAGGAAAAACATAAACACCAATTATTCATATATTTGACTTACACATTGGGTTACTTAACTTTACTTCTTAGGGTTCGCGTTCTTGCAACCTAAGTTTACGCGACCAACTTTCATTACCGATTTACGACTTCATGACATACGGAGATCCCTTACTCAAAACACTCATCATCTTTGATAATTTGCATTCTTATCTTCTTCTTGTAACTTCTCTAGGACTCAGCACACATCGCTTCTCTGCAAGTAGTCCATATGGTACTCTGAGTGGTTTCCCACAAACAACCAACAAACAAGTTCCCGTCTCATCTACACTGCCATCACAGTGACTTAGATCGGTTGTCAGTTTTGTATATACCTTCGCTCTCTGAAGGAATTATTTAGCCCAGCTCCCATATATCAACCATCAAAGGTTACGATTGTACCACAACCTAACTTATCGTAACTTATCTGAACCATTAACTATAATGTTCGTTAGGTCAATTTCTTATTCCTTACGGCTTCCTAGCAACTACATGTCATACCTCAGGATTCATTCTTTATCGTCTAAGTCATACCATCTTTTGTATACTCAGAACGATCGTTCAAGTTAATCATTAACTCGGCTTCTTTACGTTAACATCATTATCTTTAATTCAGTTCTTTACCCTTTATGGTTTAATCATTGATCTTCCTTATCTTAAGTTCAAACCATACACTAGGTGTAGGTTCTAACCGTTTAGTATTTGCGTACACTTAACCTTCACATCGGTTAAAGTGTTCAACACTTACATTTTATTCTATCATTTCCTATTCGAATCACGATCGGCTTCTATTCATCTTATTACTGTTCGCTACGGCTTTCTTGATAACATTCATTATTCTTTCTTAATGTCGAAGCCATATGGTTCGCCGTGTGCTAAAACCGTTCACAACATCTATACACTTTACATTTATCTCTCATTACCACAACATAACATCGAAATGTTATTCAATAACCTCGTCACTCAACGTCTAAGGAATAACACTTATAGAAATCCCTCACGTTTGTTTATCGTGACTACAGTCCCCGGATATCGGTTCCGTAACCTGCGTCTACATTCTTCATCTTTTAATCTCACTTAAGCTTTTCGTTCAATCTTTACTAAAGGTATAAATCACTTGATTAAGTATTACATTAGTTGAGCATTATATTCTTTATCTTCCCTTACGTTTCCCCAAAGAGCTGAGCATTTAAAGGTTCTTCTCTGGCTTTTTCTTCGCATCGACGATGCGACGCCACTACATTCTATATCTCTCGTGCCACGGTGCGAGACTTTAGTGTCTGGCCCTCTGGTCCGGCGCTATGGCGCCACTCCGCAAGGCTTGGCTGGCTCCGCGGCGCCAAGCCCTAACCCTAGAAAATTTCTCTAAGTGTTAAATCCAATTTGAGATGCTTACTTCCTGATCTCATAACTCATTCGTTATAACTCGGAACGAGGTCGTTCCAAAGCCATTCTCTTCCTTATCTTACGTGTAGACACTCAAATTTTTTTTGCACACCTGTTACTGACATTACATGAGGGCAAATTTATCTTTCAAAGATAACCCTAGAAGACAGCTCATATCTAGTCCAGATACTATCGAAAGTTCAGTTTCCACCCCAGAACACACACTGGGAATATCAGTTCCAACTTCGGAGACAACCCCGAGTCATGCAGTTCCAATACCGAAAATTCCACCGGAGAAGGCCGATTCATTCCGGAGATAACCCCGAGATATTCAGTCTCAGTATCGACACCGAGAATAGTAGCGCTAACCTTGGAGATAACCCCAAGGATTGCAGTTGCAGTTCTGGCGATAACCCCAGAAATGCTTGTTTCAAATGCATGCAAATAGCTTCAGAAAACTCGGTACTCACATCAAAACACTCAGTACAAGACCCGAAGATAACACCGAGAAGACAAACACACCTCATAGATGACACTGAGGACCTTCAACACTTGCAGCAGTCCAATCTTAGAGATAACCTTGAGCAACATCTACTTTATCAGCCCAAACCGGAGATAACCCCGGTGAGGGGAAAAGTCGTCATCTTGCCACCTTGATGCCATATCGCGTCGTCTCAACATCTCATACATACATTTCAACACAGCAATGTCCCACAAGAACCAAGGAAGTCCAATCCCGAGTGACTATTACGCAGGGTAACGGATAGAATTTGAAGCTTGAAGACCGGAGGATATGGTCCCATCTTCCTGACTTCGTACAACCTCAAATCTCATGTCATTGCATAACTCTCGACAACGGCGGTCCGAAATAGATCTTATACACCTCAGTCGGATGCCCAAATTGAAGTTCTAAAAGTTCGAGTGGACATCATGTTGCATGCGTGCACGCATTTTGAGACAGCGGGACTCACGAAACCAGGGGCACCCCGGACAGCCACAGGTAGACATGCGGCTAGCCGTAAGTACACCTGCGGCTCCCCCTCTATAAATAGAGGGCTTAGGGTGGCCATTTTATAAGAGAAAAAGACGAAGAAGCCCTATTTAATTTGCTCTGTACACACCCTAAACTGAGTGCTTTCTCATTTTAAACACTTGTAAGTTCATATATAGCTACTTTTTACCGGCGGGAGTCGAGTGTTCATCCACTTAAAGCTATAGAAGTCTTCTTTGGCAGCCCACTGTAAGCTTTCTTACACACTTTAAAGCCTTTCTCTTCATCTTTGCACAAACTATTCTTCACATTGAGAGTCGTGTTGAGTGTGTATGCCCGGACTTCGGTTCGTGGTTTCATTTCAGTTTGTATATATATATATGGACAAACATTATCGAGTTATGCCTCGATTGAGCCTATACTTATGTCTGGAGCGTTTAATTGCTTTCGTATATATATATATATATATATATATATATATATATATATATATATATATATATATATATTATTTCGTCCCGCGTAGAGTTTACTTTGTGGCGGTTGACCGTTTTTACAACTTTATTTACATTTTGTCCCGCCTGGAGTTTACTTCAAGGCGGTTGATCGTTTTATTGCTTTATTTACATTTGCAATCCCCCATGGAGGTGCTTCGTGGTGGTTGATTGTTTGCCCACGCACACGCACACACACAGATACACACATAGATATATATATATATATATATATATATATATATATACCGCTTTTATATATTTACATTTTCGATCCCCCATGGAGGTGTTTCATGGTGGTTGATCATGTCTGTATATATATTTACAACTTTTATATATATAACTGCTTACTGCTTTCATATCAATTGCAGCATCATGTGATCCTAGGAATCATGTGATCACAGATTCAGTTTACTGAATCTAGATTCGGTTCCCGTGATGGACATTTTTAGCTGTAAGCAGCTTGTAATTTATCTGCGGTGCTTGGATTTCCTTAGATGGTTTTCATATCCACGAGGAGTTCGGCACTGCTTTGTACATTATTTTCTCGAAGATGCTTCGCATCTCAAAAATAAAAGCATTCAAGGTAAAAATTTAATAAAATGGAAGTATAAAATGCCTCAATTACTATTGAGCATAAGGGTTTGAAAAACCTCTTTTACAAAACATCACTGCCATATCATGTTTAAAACTAAATTTTTATATAAATTCAAACCCTTTGTATATAGGTTTAAACGAGGCATAGCACTACTTTCAAATAACATCACATTAACCCACACACACACACACGCTCATATAATAGTTTCTTGGAAAGTGGCGGTCACCGTGGCAACACGGATGTCGGGGGGTGCCTAACACCTTTCCTCCGCATAAGCAAGTCCCCGGACCCTAATGAATCTCGATTTCACAGACCCTTTTAGCAGTGTCACATCACTGGGTCAATGTGAAAACCTTTTATCAGTTGTGTTGGTACAACCAGTTAAAAAACCAACTGGCGACTCTTATAGTCCAATCATCGACATATACATGTCGGACCTTTTTTTGCTTATTTTTTCATACAAATCTCACCTAACTTGTGAACACAAAAGAACAAGAATAGAAAAGGGACAAATAAAAATCTCGACGTCGACAGGTGGCGACTCTGCTGGGGATACCAGTAAGAGGACTTAAGCCGCTATTACAAGCTTTTCAAAACTTTTATATGCTTGTGTGTGGATGTTGCATTTACATTTATGATGAATGTGTACGAATGCATTTTTTTAAAACTGCACTGCAAAATATCTTTCTGTGATATTAATGCTTCACACGTCATCATTTTTCATAAACGGTGAGACACGTTGTATGTGAATGTATGATGTGTGGTTCCTTCACCAGGAGGCTATCCTGTCGGTGTTTGATTACTGGACTCGTAGGAAGACTAATTCCAACGAGGCTCAGGAAAGGCACCACCCAAATTTCGTCCAGTTGAAAGACCGAATTAACTTCACGTTGAGTAAATTGCGATGATTTGGGAACCTTCACGCCAAAAAGTCGCGAGAGTAACCTAAGATAGGTCAGCCTCTGATAAACCAAACGCGGAGGAAAGTCTTTTCATGTTTTTTTATTTCAAATTACTTGTAATTTCTTTCCATATTCATCTCCACGCAATGAGAAATATGAAGAAAAATGTGCATATTTAAATTAACATGTTATCCTGTATTATAAACAGCTAACA
This sequence comes from Panax notoginseng, assembly GCA_016801055.1. Taxonomy (NCBI): domain Eukaryota; kingdom Viridiplantae; phylum Streptophyta; class Magnoliopsida; order Apiales; family Araliaceae; genus Panax; species Panax notoginseng. Next base: position 138,580,449 of record CM029015.1, read on the forward strand.
TCCGTTTTGTAGGATAATAATCCTAAAACGGACACATCACATAGCATGTAAACATTTACACAATCCCTAATACTAAACTATGGAATTTTTGTCGCATGGAAGCATTCAGACCTATTACCCAGTCAAAATCCAAAAAGGCCACGAGCTTACAGCCAATCATGTCTTCATCTGACCAATCTAATTCAGTTTCTCGTGAAGAATTTGACGGATTAAGTAAACAAATTACAGACTTGGTTGTTCTGCTTAAAGAACTACATCAATTTACTCAAGGTATGAAAATACCCATACATGCTGAATCCTCTACACAAGGAGGAACCCAAGGTTCTGATAAAGTCATTACAGTACCTGAGCTCCAGTTGGATATAGCCAATAAAATTCATGATACCACTCATCTCAATGTAGATCTAGACACCAGTGACATCAAGAAAAAAGTCCTTCAAATGGAGGAAACCCTTCGTTCTATCAAAGGAATTAGAGCACATAGGAGTGTCTCATATGCTGACCTTTGTGTATTCCCTGGAGTTCATTATCAAGAGAAGTTTAAAACTCCTGACTTCAAAAAATACGATGGGTCAGGAGATCCTTACACACATTTAAAGGTGTTCATCGGAGAACTTGTATCTTATGCAGAGGACGATAAGCTCAGAATGCAGCTGTTCCAAAAGAGTCTGACTGGAGAAGCCCGTTAATGGTATACCAGATTAGATAATTCAAAGATCCATAGTTGGGAAGAACTAGCTCATGCCTTCCTCACATAATACAGCTTCCAGTCTCATATGGCTCCTAACTGGTACCAAATTACCAAGGTCAAGAAACAGTCTAATGAGTCTTTCAGAGAGTATGCTCAAAGGAGGAGGAGTCTTTCTGCTCAAGTGATTCCTTCTATAACAGAATTAGAAATGGTCATGACATTTATCTACAAACAAGAAGCTCCTTTCTATGAGAGAGTTTTAGATGGCATTGGTAAACTATTTTCTGAAATGATCAAACATGGAGAGATGGATGAGATGGGATTGAAGTCATGAAAGATTCAAGACCTAGTCGCTCTTAAAGTTGTTGCTAAGCACATCCAATCCGAAACTTATGGAAATAACCCCGAGGGTCCATAAAAAGAAAGAGGAGGATGTTTCCTTAATACTACAAGGTCAAAAGGGCAATTAGAATATGCATGTTCACAGGATAAATTCCACTCCCTTTCAAACACAGTCTTCAAACCCTCCATTACCTAAAAGTGGAGAAGCAAAATGCCCTCGAGTATTCACACCCTTAGGGGACTCACTCGAGAACATTCTCAATCTTCTGACCACTCAGAAGAAAATTACGCATCTTCTTCCACCAACCAACCCTAATGGGAGGGATTTCAATGCTGCTCGAAAATGTGCTTATCATGCTGGGGCACCTGGACATGATACTCAAGATTTTTGGGCCTTGAAACACAAGATCCAAGATTTAACAGACAACGGTGACCTATCATCGTCAAGTCACATGCCAATTAGTCAGCCAGGAGCATGCTAGTCTCCTTCCCTTGGTTATGAATACTCCCTCGTCACCTTCTAAATATGAAACATTGGAGGACAAAGTGACGAAGAGAGCAACTGCCAAAGCCCATAGGGATTTTGCCAATAGAAGGGAATTTATATACTTGGGCTATGGAGGAGATACTTGAGATGTTAATCAATGAAGGAAGGATTACTTCCATTCTACTTCCAATCAATCCTCGTTCAAGGCGATTTAATTCAGATGGAGTATGCCAATATCACTCTCATTCTCGCGGTTACAACACAGAAGAATGTTGGGCACTCCGCCACCTTATTCAGAATCTAATTGATAGCGGTGTCCTGCAACTGGCAGACAATGATACTGTGTTGTTTGGGAGTGAAAATACTTATCCTACTAAATGGAAGGGACTGGTAGCAATTATATCCGCTGAGGCTGATGGGACTGTCAAACCATTCACAATACAAGCAATTCAACTCAAAGGAATTGACAGTCCTTTGAAAGTTATTGCTCCAGAGCCAATCAACTTACCATTCAGACCACAATATCCTGTTATCATCTTACAAAAAGTCCCCTAGAATTATGGAGCAGCTGAAGGATCCACCTCTAATACGACTACTGCAGTGTTGAAGGAAAATCCAATGTATCTTCCCAAACGGGTATTGAAGCCTACCATCAAATCAAAGGGGAAAATTTCCGTGGAGAAGATTGAAAAGTTCCTCCATACTATGGGTCATAATGAAGCCAAGGTGATTTTAAGCTTAAGAGAAGCTCCACCTCAAATTTCAATACTAGACTTTGTTTTAACTTCCGAGGATCACCGGAAGATTTTATTGAAGGTTTCGGAAGAAGCCTACTTGCCAAAATCAGTGGATGTGGAAAAATTTCAACATCTGGTTGATCACATGTTCAACAACAATGTGATTTCTTTCACTGATGATAACATACCGCCCGAAGGGACTGGTCATTGTAAGCCGTTACACATTGTGGTTTTATCCTCCGGAGAAATGCTAGCTGGAGTCTTGATAGATGGAGGTTTGTCTCTAAATATCTGTCCTTACACTACGTTGCTGAAGATGAATGATAATATTAAACGGATCCGAAGTAGCCATACGATTATTACAACTTTTGATGGATCTCGTCGGAATTAAGTCGGAGAGATTAAGTTGCCAATTGAGATTGGTCCCCATACATTCTGTGTATCTTTTAACGTTCTCAAAATAGATACAGGATACAACCTGCTTATGGGGAGACCATGGATTCACATGGGCGGGGCAGTCCCCTCCACTCTTCATCAACAACTTAAATACGTTATCAACAATAACATAGTCACAGTCAATACTGAACCGGAATGTCCTCAATATGGTGACATGTCACTCATCAGTTTCAATTCTGATATTGAGTCGGTCAGTCTCCACGCTTTGGAAGTAAGCAACACTCAATACCATTACATTGGGATGCCATTTCCTGTACCCAAGATTTCTGTTGAAGTGATGGCAGCCTCTCAAGAAATGATGTCATTGGGACACCGGCTGGGACAAGGGCTGGGTAAAAGTCATCAGGGTATTAAACACCCAATTCAAGTGACCAGTCAAACTGAGACGACCAGACTAGGATATTCTGCCATTTCCAATCACATGAGTCCACATAAGCAGAAGCAGATTCCTTCAACTTTAGCCACATGACGATTATCTCCACCTGTAAATCAAGAGTCCGCAGAATCTCCAGTAAAGGTGCCAGCCAATGTAATGGCTATGTTATTTCCTAAGCCAATACCAGTAAAGGAGAAGGAAGTCTTTGTTCTAGATCCCAAGGTGGAAGAAGAGGAACGAAGAATTAAACAAGACATCATCCGAATGATGTCAGGCATACGCATCATTGTCCATGATGAACATACAAATAGATACACCCCAGACGATGATTGCCCATGTATAATGGTCATCATTCGGGAGAAGGATGACGATGGAAGCCCCTCCATCACTGCAATCCACCAGGACTTTGCCCTTACCAATTGGAGCAGCATTTCTTGCATTGGTCGACAAGGGTAAACTGGGCAGGACTTCTTTCTGCCTTTTAGATATAATAACTGCTTATTTTTCTAAATAGTATTAGCAGTTGTTTTGTCCGTACATGCTAACACTTTGTATGATTAAATAGTGTCATATATATTAAGTGAAAGCATATTTTGTTTCAGGACTTTGAACTTAGATGTGCCTGTACTTGCTGATAAGATGCCTCCTCTCCACAAGGATTGTAACTTTGATGAAAAGTTGGACTCAAACTTAATGGAAATACAAGAAGACATTGAGGTGCCTCCGGAGATCAAAGAATGGGTCAAAGACAAACCGAAACCCAACCTTGATCAAACCACCTCCTTCAATCTCGGAACCTTAAAAAACCCTAGTTTAATCCAAATTGGTTCAGACCTTACCCCAAACTAGAGGAATGACATGGTTACGCTACTAACCCAATTCCAGGATGTGTTTGCATGGTCTCATGAAGACATGGTGGGTTTATCCACTGACATTGTCCTTCATCGCCTTCCCATTAAAGAGGGATTCAAGCCAGTCAAGTAGAAGCTCAGGTGATTGAAATCTGATTGGAGTTTAAAGGTGAAAGAATAAATTATGAACCAATTTCAAGCTGGTATTATCATGGTATCCACATATCCTAAATGGATATCCAACATCGTTCCCGTGCCTGAGCCTGGAGGAAAGGTACGAGTTTGTGTGGATTATTTGGATCTGAATAAAGCTTGCCTTAATGATAGCTTTCCCGTGTCATTTATTCACATTCTCATTGACAATACTGCTCAATACGGCATGTACTCCTTTGCTGATTGCTTTGCAGGGTACCATCAGATCATGGTTGCTGAAGAGGATAGTGAGAAAACTGCTTTCATCACACCTTGGGGAACCTTTTGCTATAGACGGTTGTCTTTCGGCCTCATTAATGCCAGAGCTACCTTCCAGCGAGCCGTGATGACTCTTTTCCATGACTTAATGCACAAAGAGATAGAGATCTACATGGATGACATTATTGTCAAGTCCCAAAGGGAGGAAGACCACCTAGACCATCTCAGAAAGCTTTTTAATAGGTTGTGTAAGTACAACTTAAAGTTAAATCTAGCCAAGTGCGCCTTTGGCGTTAAATCAGGAAAGTTGCTAGGATTCCTAGCCAGCCACAAAGGGATTGAGCTGGATCCCACCAAAATTCAGGCCATCACGGAAATGACCATTCCTCAGACAAAGAAGGAAATACGGGGATTTTTGGGAAGAGTCAACTTCATTAGTAGGTTCATGTCTCAACTCACAGCAACCTGTGAGCCTATCTTCAAGATGTTAAGGAAAAACTCCTCCATGAAACGGAATGATGAGTGCCAGAAGGCCTTCCTTACAATCAAAGAACAGCTAGTCGAAGCTCCTATTTTAGTACCACCCAGGGATGATGTTCCCCTGTTCATATACCTGTCCATAAGTGACAATGCCATGGGTTGCATGCTGGGTTAAAAAGACGATAGAGGCCGAGAATGAGCTATCTATTACCTTAGCAAAATTTTCGGCAGCAGTGAACACAAGTACACTATGATTGAGAATACTTATTATGCTTTACCATGGGCTTCCATGAGGTTACAACATTACCTTCATGGGCACACAACCCATCTCATATCCCATGTGGATCATCTCAAGTATGTGTTCAGCAAGCACATACTGAATTGTCGACTGTCCAGATGGCAGTTAATTCTACAACAATTTGGCATTGTTTACGTAACGCAGAAGTCCATTAAAGGTCAAGGAATTGTGGATTAATTGGCCGTCGCACCTTCAGGGGATTTCAAACCCTTGGAAACATACTTCCCTGATGAAGGGGTAATGGCAATTCAGCAACACCATCAGTACGATACACGCCAAACATGGAACATGTATTTTAATGGAGCTGTTAATATGGAAGGTTCTGGAGATGGAGCAGTTCTAGTATCAGGTACGGGGGATTAGTATCTCGTCGCCTTCAAATTATAGTTTGTCAGCACCAACAACATAGCTGAGTATGAAGGCTGTATCATGGGGCTAAAACTTGCCTGTTCAATGGGCATTAGGCGGTTAACTGTCTTTGGGGACTCAGAGTTGGTAGTCAAACAATCAACGGGAATCTATCAAACCAAAGAGCTACATTTGTTACCTTACCATCGACAAGTTTTACAGATGGCTTCGGAGTTCGAAGAGATCTCCTTTCTACACATTCCTCATAATAGAAATGACTTCGCAGATGCGCTAGCAACTTTGGCCTCCTTGATTCACAAACCTGACAAGGAACACATGCCAAGCGTCACATTTGCCCTGCAAAAGGTGCCAGCCTATGGGAACTATATTGGAGAAGTATCGGATGAGCTACCTCCCATCCAACAACCTTGGTATCAGCATATCAAGAAGTACTATGAATGAGGCGAGCCTGACTAAGCAAATGTTGATTCATCGACTTGCTATGAAATTCTACCTAAGCGGGGATGCACTCTACAAGAGAGATGCAGGACTAGGTCTCCTCAAATGCCTGGACAATGACCAAGCTCAAAGACTCATGGATGAGGTCCATGGTGGAATATGTAGCCCAAACATAAGCGGCCCTTTACTTGTAAAGAAGATCCTCAGAGCGGGATATTACTTGTTCTCTCTCAAAGCTGACTGCATTGACCACGTCAGGAGATGTTATCAATGCCAAATTCATGGAAATGCTATCCATGCCCCTCCACAGGAGCTCCATAATATGAGTTCACCTTGGCCCTTCTCAATGTGGGGAATGGACGCGATTGGGTCCATCGAGCCTAAAGCCAATAATGAGCATAGGTTTATCTTCACCGTTGTGAAACCCCATATTTTATGAATAAAGATTTAAATTTTTTCGAAATATTTTTTTAAAATATTATAGTGTGAATTTGAGATAATGTTATAGTTGTGGGTTGTATTTATAAATTTTACAAAGTATGCAAGTTGTTGTATTATATTCGATTGGTCGGGGAATATTATTTTTATCGAGGAATATTCGTACGACGGCACAATTATTGGTGGACCCCACAACAGAATTATTGTCGGATTGAGAAAACGACAAAAATATTTTATTAAAAATAACGGCGGAAGTTTTACCGTTGATACTGTTGAACTACTCAGTAGTAAAAGTACAGTAATACGTGTGGTTGCATAGTAGCACACGGTATTGATTATTAATGCTTATGTGAGAAGTCACTCAGTTTGATTCAATTATTGTCAGTTAATAATATGAATTATTTAGCGATAATGAAGTTTTGTTTTATTCGTATTATTAATGTAATAAAACAGAAACATCTTTTTATATAAAACATAATACTTTATTAAAGTTATTCTATAAATAGAATATATTATATTTTATTTAAAAGATTTTTCTTTAAATATGGACCGCCAGATTAAAGTAATCAATCTGGACCGTTCATGGATTAGTTACTATGCATTCCATTTTCCTATAAATAGAAGCTCATTCCTTCATTATTTTCTTACGACTTTACTGAAACTCTAGAGAGATAAACTATGGAGAGAATTCTTCTTCTATAATCTTGAGCGTATTTCTTTAGAGTTTAAGAAAGCTTTGAGCGTAGTACAAGTTTCTTCGAGTATATTCTCGCCCTACCAGTCGGAATACTCTTCTTTCAAAGGTAAGAGATATTATTTATTGTACCTGTAAGGGGTATTATTTCTTTTGTATTCATGAAGAGAACTTCTGTTATTCCATTATTTATTATTCTGTTAGAATAACCTGTATACGCGGTCTACCATATACTTGGTGACATTCTTCTATTATTCTGTTGGAACATCCTGTCTGTGTGTTTTACACCGGACCGGGTTTCGTCTTTATTATTATTCTGTTGGAACATCCTGTCTGTGTGTTTTACACCGGACCTGGTTCTGTCTTTATTATTCTGTTGGAATATCATGTCTGTGTGTTTTACACCGGACCTGGTTCCGTCTTTATTATTCTGTTGGAATATCATGTCTGTGCGTTTTACGCCGGACCTGATTCCGTCTTTATTATTCTGTTGGAACATCCTATCGGTGTGAATTTCACCTGACCTGGTTCCGTTATTATTATTCTGTTGGAATAACTTGTCTATGCGAAGTATCACATGCATGGTGATTTCTTTTGTTATTCTATTCTTTATTATACTCAGTTGGTTAAAGTTTTGACTTCTACACTCCATGAAATTAGTAGAATATCCGTTATATTTGCACTTCATCCAATATCTTTTCATGAAAATATTCTTCTGAGCATTCTTGAATTTTACTCTACACAAAAGTATCATGTTGACAATTTGAACGTTATTGGTTCCTGGACAAATTAATTCTTGAACTTGTTTTATTGAATTCTTATATCATTGTCATCATCCTCATGTTTTTATTACGTTGAAAGTCATCTGTGGCCTGTAGTGCATAGATGGACTTGGTATGATTATGACTAGGGATTATTTGGTGTAATCATGACCGTAATGTTACAAATAATATGGAAAAAGTTCTCATTGACCCGTAGTGCATTGATGGAAAATTTTTGGTATGATTATGGCTATGGATTCTCTTTGGCCGTAGTGCAAAGATGAATTGTTTTATGGCATGATCAGGACCGTTGATGAAAACACGATTACCTTTGGCCCGTAGTGCATGGATAATTCGTGGTCGTGATACTAAAGAATATCCTTGGTCGTAGTGCAGGGGTGATTCGATGATGTGGATTATTTTTTTAACTGTGTCTCAGCGATAAAAGTTATGAAAAACCTTTTAAATCATAAAAGATTGTAGATTTTATTCTCTACTTGACTCTTTTAATGGATTGTTGGTTCTGCTGCAGTTAAACTTGATGTCTATTGTATTTTTTCAGTTTAACATTGTTGAAGACTAATGATAATTTATTCTGCATTATCTTAGTCATAATATTTCTTACTGGGCTAGTTGAGCTCACCCTTTCTTTCACTGTTCCCTTTAGGAAATGAGAACGTAGTTGGGACGAGTCGGGAAACGGAGTGATGGTCCTAGATAATAGCATTAGTAGTCCTCACTATTCTATGTAATAGTGTGATAATAATTGTAATGAGGACTCCTTTTGAGTATGGATACTCTCTAGAAGACAATATTTGTATTCAAACTCACAGTTTATGTTTTGTCGTATTGTACACGACAGTTGTATTAGTAAGTTATATTTGAATTCTGTACCATGTATCTGGCGACCCAAGATGGGTGATGTATACCTATTTTTGGGGGCGTCATAGTTGGTATCAAAGCTTAGGGATATGATCCCTGGCTAGGATGTGAGAATAGAACTAGGAGGGGAGAGACGGGAAATTCTTTCGCTAGTATGACCTACCTAAGTTTTCTTGTTATTTAATTGGTCGGTCAGAGTATAGAGATAATATGTGATATGTTAATTAACCCTTGTTTTGTAACAGTATTTGAAAATGACATCTGAAAATGTTGAGATAAGGAATGGAGCACAGGAGACCGTTGAGTCTCCACAGATCAATAATCAGGACAATGTGCAACAAGATGGCGATAATCCTCCTGTAAATAACAACACTGATCAATTGACGAACGACGGTACGTTTAAGAGCTTTTTAGAATTCATGCAACATCAGGCGAAGGCGGCTCCAGTTCATAATGCAGGAGGAAACAATGGCAACCCATAGTTGGTCACCGCTAAGCAATTCAAGGAGCTGGGACCACCGGAGTTTTTGGGAAAGCCAGAACCACTTAAGGCGGAGACATGGTTAAAGAAGATCACCAAGATATTTGATGTCTTGGGATGCTCCGAGGAGCAAAAGGTTCCCTTTGCCACCTTTATGTTGCGTGAAGAGGCAGATCACTGGTGGGAATCTGTAAAACATACCCAGCCTGACGCACTCAAGATGTCTTGGGAGAAATTCCAGGAGCTGTTAAACGATAAGTACTTTCTCGAAAGCATTCGTCACATGAAGGAGGTGAAATTTATCAAGTTGGAGCAAAACAACATGACCGTGTTGCAGTACGAAGCCAAGTTTGCCGAGTTGTCCCGATTTGTGTCCCACTTGGTTGATAACGAAGAAAGAATGACGCGAATGTTTTTAAGAGGTTTGAAGCCTAAGATACGTTAATATCTTATCTCTCATAAACTGTGTTTGTATTCAGATGTTGTAAATAGGGCTCAGTTAGTGGAGCGCGATAACGAGTCAAAGCAATCAAAAGAGAGCAATCGACAAAATGATAATACTGGTGATAACAGTCATCAAAGCGGTGATAATAAGCATGGAGGGAATCGACATGCCAAAAATGGTAACCACTTCGGTGGTAATCATGGCCAAAATAATAAGAATGGACACTTCAAGAAGAGAAGGTTCAACAATGGCGTGAAGATGTCGGTACCAGCACCCGTTTCAAAGGAAGAAGAACGACCACCGGTCGTATGTTTCAAATGCGGACAGGAGGGACACATCCGTCTAAATTGTACGCATTAATCCAAAGCGTGTTTTAATTGCGAAAGAGAAGGTCACCTAGCTCGATTTTGTCATATGGTAAAGTCAAGTCCAGCTGAGATAGTGATGCCAAAGGATGTCCCAGACAAGCCAAAGTTGGTAGTTTAAGAGAGAGCATTTTTTTTTCGCGACGAGAAACCTGAATAAAATTATCACGGGTATGTTAGTCATAAACTCTTTTGAAGTCTATACCGTGTTAGATACCGGTTCTACTCACTCTTTTATTTCACATATGTTTGAACTTAACTCCGGAGAAGTTAGACTTTGATTTATCTGTTAAAATTCCGTTGGGAGAAACCTTCGTTACCTCCACTATTTATAAATCTTGTTCAAATCAACACTTTCACGTTACCTGTCGATCTTATCTCTTTGAAAATACTTGCATTGATGTGATTTTTGGAAACGATTGGTTAACTGCTCATCATGCTTTTCGTAAGGTTGTTAGCTTTCATATTCCTAACCAACCTATTATGTGAATTCAAGTAACCAAATCACTAAAGTCAATCATTGTCATATCAAGCCATAAGTAAAAATCCCCGTTCCTTTCGTTGTTGACTTCCTGGTGTGGAATGCACCGAAGCCAGACTTTCCGTAGGAGACATTGTAAATGACGATGGCAAGTTGATAGGTATCAATGTGACGTGTTATCCAAGTCTTGGATGAGGGTCACAGTTTTGAATGATATTTCTATTGTTAATAAATTTCCAGACGTATTCTTGAAGACTTCTTAGCCTACCCTAGAGCGTGAAATCGAATTTTGTATTGACCCCAGTACAAAACTCATTTCTTAAACCCTCAAATATTTCTTCAACTAAAATGAACGTATCATGTGCCAAAGACGTTGGCTCGAGCTGTTGAGGATTACGATCGTACCATTCAATATCACGTGAAAGAGCGAACATGGTAGCTGACGTGTTGAGTAGAAGATCGTATGCGTTTACGAGTGCGATATTGTTAACACAAAGACTCATTTCGTATAACTTACAAATGATGAAAATAGAGTTAAAGACTCTAGGGACCCACATGAAGATAACGAATATACGATTAGAATCGACTTTAATCGATAAAGTTAAAGTCGTGCAAGCTACGGACCCGGAGATGATGAATACTAAGAAGAAGGTTCAAGAGGGCGTTATTTTAAAAGCAAGAGTTGCTGAAGAGAGGAAATCTCAACCCTCGATTTAATTGGCCCATTTGAAATCCTCGATTGAGTAGGAACGGTGGCTTATTGACTCGTTTTACCGCCAAGTATGTTGCGTGTTCATAACGTTTTTAACATATAGATGTTACGTAAATATGTGGACGACCCGAACCACATTATTAATTTAGAACCGGACGAGATAGCGGATGATTTAACGTTTGAGGATCTACCTGTTAAAATCCTGGAATGTATTCAACACTCAAAGATTATACCTCAAGAGTTAGAATCTGACGAAGTGTCCTCATCTGTTGGGCATACCAGGTACGTACGAAAATTTCGAGGACGAAATTTCATAAGGAGGGGAGATTGTGAAACCCCAGATTTTATGAATAAAGATTTAAATTTTTTCGAATTTTTTTTAAAATATTATAGTGTGAATTTGAGATAATGTTATAGTTGTGGGTTGTATTTATAAATTTTACAAAGTATGCAAGTTGTTGTATTATATTCGATTGGTCCGTGAATATTATTTTTGTCGGGGAATATTCGTACGACGGCACAATTATTGGTGGACCCCATAACGGAATTATTGTCGGATTGAGAAAACGACAAAACAATTTTATTAAAAATAACGGCGGAAGTTTTACCGTTGATACTGTTGAACTACTCGGTAGTAAAAGTACAGTAATACGTGTGGTTGCATAGTAGCACACGGTATTGATTATTAATGCTTATGTGAGAAGTCACTCAGTTTGATTCAATTATTGTCAGTTAATAATATGAATTATTTAGCGATAATGAAGTTTTGTTTTATTCGTATTATTAACATAATAAAACAGAAACATCTTTTTATATAAAACAGAATACTTTATTAAAGTTATTCTATAAATATAATATATTATATTTTATTTAAAAGATTTTTCTTTAAATATGGACCGTCAGATTAAAGTAATCAATCTGGACCGTTCATGGATTAGTTACTATGCATTCCAATTTCCTATAAATAGAAGCTCATTCCTTTATTATTTTCTTACGAATTTACTGAAACTCTAGAGAGAGAAATTATAGAGAGAGTTCTTCTTCTATAATCTTGAGCGTATTTCTTTAGAGTTTAAGAAAGCTTTGAGCGTAGTACAAGTTTCTTCGAGTATATTCTCGCCCTACCAGTCGGAATACTCTTCTTTCAAAGGTAAGGGATATTATTTGTTGTACTTGTAAGGGGTATTACTTCTTTTGTATTCATGAAGAAAACTTCTATTATTCCATTATTTATTATTCTGTTAGAATAACCTGTATACGCGGTCTACCCTATACTTGGTGACATTCTTCTATTATTCTGTTGGAACATCCTGTCTGTGTGTTTAACACCGGACCGAGTTTCGTCTTTATTATTATTCTGTTGGAACATCCTGTCTGTGTGTTTTACACCGGACCTGGTTCTGTCTTTATTATTCTGTTGGAATATCCTGTCTGTGTGTTTTACACCGGACCTGGTTCCGTCTTTATTATTCTATTGGAATATCTTGTCTGTGCGTTTTACGCCGGACCTGGTTCCGTCTTTTTTATTCTGTTGGAACATCTTGTCGGTGTGAATTTCACCTGACATGGATCCGTTATTATTATTCTGTTGGAATAACCTGTCTATGCGAAGTATCGCATGCATGGTGATTTCTTTTGTTATTCTAGTCTTTATTATACTCAGTTGGTTAAAGTTTTGACTTCTACACTCCATGAAATTAGTAGAATATCCGTGATATTTGCACTTCATCCAGTATCTTTTCATGAAAATATTCTTCTGAGCATTCTTGAATTTTACTTTACACAAAAGTATCATGTTGACAATTTGAACGTTATTGGTTCCTAGACAAATTAATTCTTGAACTTGTTTTATTGAATTCTTATATCGTTGTCATCACCCTAATGTTTATATTATGGTGAAAGTCATCTGTGGCCTGTAGTGCATAGATGGACTTGGTATGATTATGACTAGGGATTATTCGGTGTAATCATGACCGTAATGTTACAAGTAATGTGAAAAAAGTTCTCATTGGCCCGTAGTGCATTGATGGAAAATTTTTGGTATGATTATGGCTATGGATTCTCTTTGGCCGTAGTGCAAAGATGAATTGTTTTATGGCATGATCAGGACCGTTGATGAAAACACAATTATCTTTGGCCCGTAGTGCGTGGATAATTCGTGGTCATGATACTAAAGAATATCCTTGGTCGTAGTGCAGGGGTGATTCGATGATGTGAATTATTTTTTTAGCTGTGTCTCGGCGATAAAAGTCATGAAAAACCTTTTAAATTATAAAAGATAGTAGATTTTATTCTCTACTTGACTCTTTTAATGGATTGTTGGTTCCGCTGCAGTTAAACTTGATGTCTATTGTATTTTATCAGTTTAACATTGCTGAAGACTAATGATAATTTATTCTGCATTATCTTAGTTATAATATTTCTTACTGGGCTAGTTGAGCTCACCCTTTCTTTCACTGTTCTCTTCAGGAAATGAGAACGTAGCTGGGACGAGTCGGGAAACGGAGTGATGGTCCTAGATAATAGCATTAGTAGTCCTCACTATTCTATGTAATAGTGTGATAATAATTGTAATGAGGACTCCTTTTGAGTATGGATACCCTCTAGAAGACAATATTTGTATTCAAACTCACAGTTTATGTTTTGTCGTATTGTACACGACAGTTGTATTAGTAAGTTATATTTAAATTTTGTGCCATGTATCTGGCGACCCAAGATGGGTGACGTATACCTATTTTTGGGGGTGTCACAACCATGATCGACTACTTCACCAAGTGGGTAGAAGCAGCCTCCTTCCCCAAGGTTACCAAAGAAGTCATCATTGCTTTTATCAGAATCAATGTCATTTGTCGATATGGACAACTAGAGGTAATTATATCAGACAATGCTAAGAACCTCAACAACAAAATGATGCAGGAGTTATGCAGTAAATTCCACATCAAACATCTCAACTCCATCATCTACCGTCCAAAGATGAATGGTGTTATTGAAGCGGCTAACAAAAACATCAAGAAGATCATGCAAAAAATGTCCGCCAACCACAAAGACTGGCTTGACTTATTGCCTTTTACTCTGTTAGCCTACAGAATATCAATGTGCACTTCAACTGGGGAAACCCCCTACGCATTAACCTATAGGATGGAAGTAGTGCTCCCCATAGAAGTAGAAATGGAATCCCTCGGTGTGTTGATAAACGCTCAGCTGGATGAAAACCAACGGGTACAAGACATGTATCACCAATTGTCTCTAATAGACGAAAAATGAACCACAGCTATCTTCCATGGTCAGTTATATCAACAAAGGATCGCCCGATCCTACAATAGAAAAGCCTGGCTACGACAATTTAAATAACATGACTTGGTTTTGAAGAAGATCATCGACAACCAAGATCAGTCTAAGGGAAAATTTGCTCCTAACTGGGAAGGCCCATTTGTTGACAATGAGGTATTGACAGGAGGTGCTCTCAGATTGCAGGAAATAGACGGCGATGAATTTCCACAGCATATCAACTCGGATACCGTGAAACGTTACTATGTCTGAAGTTACCATCAAATAAACATCCTGGTGTTGGATCATTAGAACACCAGTCATTCTGGTTCTTTAACCCTTCACTACAAACAACTCTTTTTCCACACTGTGCCCCTCAGGGAAACATACTTTTCAAGCCAGCAGCCTGGTTTTCGGATCATCAGATCCTTTCCTCTTCACTCGATTTTTAACCCTTACTCAACTTCGGTTATCCCACTAGGGATTGAACCTTTCACACTTGCAGTTTGTCCCCAAACATGCGATCAAACTTTTCACACCTACAGTTTATCCTGAACTTAGGATTAAACTTTCTTCCCCACCGCAGTTTGTCCTCCACATAAGATTAAACTTTTCGTTGGCTACAAATCGTCCTGAAGGGCGAACTACGTCGACCTGATCTCCTCGATACATAGGAGTACGTAGGCAACCATTTTATATGGCGTGGTCACAATAAAACAAAAACATTTCTACACCCTTCTCCTTACAAAAACAAAAATAACAAAAACATTCATACACCCTTTCTGCCACATACAGCGTTGAACCTCTTACACTAGGTTCGAACTACGCAGACCTGATCTCCTCTTCAACAGGAGTACGTAGGCAGCCATTTATGGTTCGGTCTAACCCCCTGCCAAAACACAAATACTTGTCAACGGTACTGGGATCAAATTTCAATCCACCACATTTCATCATCTTCAAACCAAAGGGATGGAATTACCTAACCTCCCCATCTAAACGGAAGACTCGATGACCATCTAAGCTGCGGTTGTTCCTTGAAGAGCAACACCAATCCATAAGAGATGGAATTAACTAGGCTCCTCGTAAATAGGAGTACTGGCGACCATTTGTGGTGCGGTCAATCTCAGAGAGGTAAGCAGCTTGAAATTTATTCGCGGTGCTTGGATTTCCTCAGATGGTTTTCATGTACCCGCGAGGAGTTCGGCACTGCTTTGTACATTATTTTCTCGAAGATGCTTCGCATCTCGAAGATAAAAGCAATCAAGCCGAACATTTAATAAAATGGAAGTATCAAAGGCCTCAATTACTATTGAGCATAAGGATTTGAAAAATCTCTTTTACAAAACATCACTGCCATATCTTGTTTAAAACTGATTTTTTTCATAAATTAAAACCCTTTGTATATAGGTGCAAATGAGGCATAGAACTACTTCCAAATAATAGCACATTGACCCACACACACACACACATTCATATAACAGTTTCTTAAAAAGTGGCGGTCACCGTGACAACACGGATGTTGGGGGGTGCATAACACCTTCCCTCCACATAAGCAAGTCCCCGGACCCTAATGAACCTCGGTTTCACAGACCCGTTTAGTAGTGTCACATCACTGGGTCAATGTGCAAACCTTTTATCGGTTGTATTGGTACAACCAGTTAAAAAACCTACTGACGACTCTTATAGTCCAATCGTCGATATATACATGTCAGACATTTTTTCGCTTATTTTTCTAACAAATCTCACCTAACATTAGAACACAACAGAACAAGAATAGAAAAGGGATAAATAAAAACCAGACGTCGACATTACGTACTTTAAAACCCCTCGGACAGAAATTAGTTCTGAATCCGTTAACGTGCCATTCGATTGGCTTAATCTTCACCCTTCGTTCATTTTATGTTTTTAACGCTCTTCGTTCGTTCTTCAGTTTTAATTGATATTTTGATTACGATTTTACTTTTTCTTAGAATTTGATGTTATAGAACACCATTTTTTACTTATTTCACCAACTCATTCATTTAATCCACTCGGATCGTTCAAATTCATTATGAATCTTATACTTCATTGAGAAATTTATAAAATAAACTTCTAATGCTTATTTCTTCTTTTCACAATGATTTCAACCATATGAAATCATTCTTAACATCATTTACTCCTTATTCTCGTTAAGCTATGTTTAAAACATATAAAACTTAAAAAAAATTATAAGAGACTAGGTTTCGGATTACCTTTCTCCTTTAATCTATTTCCATCGGACAAAGTTTACTCACGAGACAACTTTTCATCTTCATTTCCTCTTCTTCCTCCCATCCGAACCCTCTTTCTCTCCCTCTCTCTCTCAAGTTGTATGATTTTCAAAATCCTAAATAAATGAATTAAGCTTCCTATTTATAGAAAACCAAGGCTAGGGGTATTTTAGTCATTTTACCCCAACCTCCTTACTATTCACACCTCCATACTATTCCCACCTCCTCAATACACCTCCTTACTATTCACAAAACTTCCCTTGGAAGTTTCGTGGTTTCGTCTTTCAGGTTTCGTCCGACAGTTTTATAAACTGCGATTCTCGGAATCCAAATATTTTTGGATATTTCATCTTTCCTTTACCGATTAAATTTTACGTATTCTTCGGATTTCTGGAAAACTGAAAAACACTTTTTGGCGTTAAGTATTTTCCTTCACGTTTTACCCTAACGTAGTTAAACGAGTGAAAAGTACATAGCAGTACTTTTCGTCATTTTTATTTCGTTCGATTTTTCCACGTTTTTCGAGAAAATTTTATCAGCTTACTTAATTTTTCACGATATATTATCGTCAAATCTTTTGACGGAATGTCATTTTGACATACTGAACTCTCAGAACAGTCTAGGCTATTTCAAACCCTAACCCTTAGGCTTCGTCGGGTGAATAGTGCCTATTTCGTCTTTTTCCCTGAAAATATTTTTGTTCCCGAAAATTTTTTATTTTCGTCTTGAAAATTCTTACTTGTTCAATCTAGCAAGTAGTCAGAATCCTCCCGATTTATAATCATCCTAGGTTCTAGAATGATTAATAAACACATAGCACAGAATATTATTAATAAAAATTTATTTTATTAATAACTAATTCTTTAAATCTTAATTTATGAACAATCCAGATTCTCCAGGTTGTTACAGCTTCCCAGCGTGCAGATGTAGCCAAGGAAGAGGTGCTGGTAAAGAAGGCCAAGATGGGAGAGATGGATTCGTGTCTTCTACACTGCGATGAACAGAGCTCAAGACCAAGTTATGTACTATCTGACTTAGTTCAAGGAATTGACATGGTATATGTTTAATCGTAGAACGATGTTCCATATCATGGAAGAGGAGCGTAGTAAGGTTGTGCAACGTCTTAATAGGACTTGATATAAAGTGTAATTATTATGCGGATAATTATATAATAAATAAGATGTAAATCCCAAGCGTTATGTAAATCCCAAGGTATATGATGATGTTATCTTGAAACTTTACCAGTTCAGGAAAGTGATGTAAATGGCAGTGATGCTATCATTTCCATATCTTTAAAAGATTATGAATGAAAAAATGTCAATATTTAGTAAAGATGTTATGTGGTATATGTTGATATTTTAAAATGTGCAAGTTAAGTAGAAAATACTTAAGAAATTGAGTAATGACTTAATAAGTGTATATTTTAAAAAAAATACATAATATGCCTCCAAGAAGATGTCAACTGTGACACCTCCAAATCTGGATACTTCATTCCCACAAAATTTGGTGTTCACTGTGTAAACATTCATTTCTAACTACCCAAATATAATAAAATTTATTAATAAACCTTCCCTTTAAAGGATTACGTCAATAAGTTCAATAAAATCTCCCAGGTTATCTAACCTTTAAATGAAAACTTCAAGTGCGGAAAATTAAATTATTACATCTCATCAATTAAAACAAACTTTGACAATATAGAAATCCACAAATTTATAAGTCTTCAACACTTGTTCATCTTTCCTTTTCCTTTACTGGTGGTAGATTCATCGACCTTCTTAACTTTAGCAGTAATGGTTATATAAGCAAGAGTGAGCAAATAAATTCTCACTTGAAGTGACAATGAATAATAATATCATAACCACTGCCAAACAAAGAGGCTTACTAGAATTGAATAATATTCTCTATTAATGATAATCATGAACAAAATTTGGAATATATGTATCTAAGGGTCACAAGACCACGAACTATGTCCAAAGTTATAAGTATATATATCTAAGGGTCACAAGACCGTAGGGACTTCTCGTACTTAGGGGGATCAGCCTTTCGTACAATGTATTGTGCACAAACATCTAAACGTTTTGCGTAAATTATCCCATGTAATAGGGTTGTTCATCTCAGTATTTAGAATACAAGTCCGCACCAAAGTAAGTTCGGTTTGGATAAGTTTTAAGGTAATTTAGAGTTTAACGAACATCAACTAAGGATTAGTTGAATAAAAATGTAATAACAATATGCTATGGAATAAGTCATAAATAAATCAACATTGTATATTAAAGTCATGCTTTAAAAATGAACTAAAAGCATAAGCATTGAATAACGTAGCATACCTTGCTTGAACAATATTAAGCTAAGGCTAGAATTTTGTTTAGTAACAGAATTGAGTTGTTGAGCATGCATAATAAATAGCAAGTTTAATGATAAAACTTGTTCAACATAAGTGTATCATAATTTAGAAGCTTGCATATTAAGAAACAAGTTAAAAGTAGGAAACCTTCTCAAAGTAAGAGTTAGGTTAAAGAGCTTGCATGAGTCTAATTAAGTTATATAAATAAGATTAGGAATTACTTGCTCAATATAAAGGTAAACAGTACAAACTCAAATAGAGGTTAGAGTTTGAAAACTTGTCTTGCGTGTAAGCTAAATCGTAATAAATCGATTCTCAATATCATATACACATGTCATCATGAAATAATTAGTTATTGCATGTACTTCGTACACAATTAAGTACCTATTTCATATATGGCTTAATTTTAATTATATAGTCAAATCACACTATTAATGCAATAACATAACTCATTAATTGTTAATAATGTTCTCACACTTGGTACTATAACACCATATTTAACAAAAAATCACATTTTAATAGTCATAACATACTCTTTATCAAAAATTGCAGAATTGTATAATTAAAATAAGCTTTCTGGCCAATACTGCTAACCGGCGCTGCGGTGCCCCAGTTGCACTGGGAATTGCGATGTGGCGCTGGCGCTGCGGTGCGAGACACAGGGGCCTATAATTGGTGTTACGGCTCGGACCTAGCGCTACGACGTGAGAACTGTACTACGAGGCAGCGCTGCAGCGCCGAAGTATAGTTTCAGGCGACCAGTTTCGTGAATAACACAAACAAAGCCAATTTAGCCTACAAGTTACTTTCTAGCAACCAATTTAACATGTAATATATACATAGACCTCACAAAAACATAACTTAAGGTCTCTAACATTATTTTACCCATATAAATAATATAAACATCGAATTGAAGACCTTTAATTTCACTGTTCTTGCTAATATTTCACTTTTTGACATTCGTAGTGAAAATCATCATTGTGACTTTATTTTTCAACCAAAATAGTTAATTTAAAATGTTTTGTTTTCGTTTCTTCATGTACTTTCACAATTAACAGCCAATTTATACATTATGTAATGAATTAAACATCAATTTTGACTACAAAATAAGTCATATTCATATATATTTCACTACTAAATAACTTTCTCCTTACATATCATATTTACATGAAGTAAACTACTCTAAATCATATCTTAAACATATAAAATAGTTTATCAACAATCATTATATATACAATTGATATAATCCCAATTACTACCCATATAACTTTTATAGAGAATTTTTTGTAAAATAAAACTATAACTATATAAAAACAAAAATTATACCTTTGATTGCTAGAAGATATGAAGAACTTGAAAATCTCTCCCCTTCTTCTAAATTCTCAACTCACATGGAAACTCTCTTCTTCCTTATCTCTTTTCTCTCTTCTTTTTTTCTTTGTTCTTCCTTTCTCTTATACTAATACGTAATATAAACTGATATATTATAATATAATATAACGTACACTTATAATAACAATTAATATATAACATAAATACATATATAACTGATGTCAGTTATATAATTTAAAAATCAAAAGTCATAAGGCTTGTTTGACTAAAACTACTTTAAAAACTAAAACTTAAAACCCTTAAGCCTTATTTGGCAAAACAAGATTAAAATAAGAATTTCAAAGTCCTAAGGCTTTGTTTGGTAAAAATAAATTAAAACTCTTTTAATTTATTTTAATAACTCATTTATAATATAGTTTATTGTCATACTTTATTCAATTAAATTTCCATATTCTAATTTAATTCAACTAAAGCCAATAATAACTTATTAAATCCATTTGTCACATAATCATATTACTACAAAATTATAATCTTCATTATAATCTTCATTTAATAATTTTAATAAATTAATACATCACTTTAATTACCAAATTAAATTAAAAATATTATAATAATTTATTTAATTCCTATCAACTTTCTAATTTAATTATTAAATTAAATTAGAATATTATCTCATAATAATTAATTTTCTTAACTCATAAATTATTTATTTAACAAACAAATAATCAAATCAAATTCAACAAATATTTATTCAACAATAAACACATCAATTAAAATATTTATATAATTCAATAAATATTTGGAATTACATTTTAAAATTCTAGATTGTTACATCCTTCCTTCCTTACAAGGATTATGTCCCCATAATCACAACTCAAAAAAATCATTCGTCACATTCTTCCATTCTTACAAGTATTCTGTCCCCAAAATCGAAGACACAGTTAAAAAAATAATTCAGGATAATCTTTCATCATTTTATCTTCAAGTTTCCACGTAGCTTCTTCAACATTGTGGTTCCTCCATATCACCTTTATGGAAGGTATTAATTTATTCCTCAGCAATTGTTCTTTCCTGTCAACTATCTGGATAAGAAATTCCTCATAAGATAAGTCCTTATCGAACTGTAATGGTTCGTACTCAATCACATGCTTGTAATCAGGTTTATACAGTCATAACACTGAAATATAAAAAACATTGTAAATGTGTTCCAACTCTGGAGGTAGAGCTACCTCGTAAGCCACTTCTCCTACACTTCGCAGCACCTCGAAGGGTCCAATAAATCTCGAACTTAGTTTTCCCTTTTTACCAAAATAAATTTTTCTCTTCCAAGGAGAAACTTTTAAGAACATGAAATTTCGTACATCGAACTTACGATCTTATTTGTGTTGATCATCATACTTCTTCTGTCTGTCTTGAGCAGCTACCAATCTCATCCTGATGAGTTTGACAACCTCAGTAATCTGTTGTACTAGTTCTGGTCCTAACAGTTGACGTTCACTGACTTCATCCCAGCATAGTGGAGTTCTGCACTTTCTGCCGTACAAAGCTTCGTAAGGCGGCATACCGATGCTTGCGTGGTAACTGTTGTTGTAGGCAACGTCTGGATTGTTCATTCACTTTGGTCGTCTATTTGAGGATGGTACGTCGTACTCATTCTCAACTGTGTTCTCATGCATTCTTGTAGTCTATTCCAGAAGTTTGATGTGAATCGCGGATCTCTATCTGACACAATTGACACTGGAACTCCATGTCTCTAAACGATCTCCTTAACGTACAACTTTGCCAACTGATCCAGATTGAATCTAATCTTTATTGGCAAAAAGTGTCCTGATTTCGTCAGCCTATCCACTATCACCCAAATCTCATCGTATCCTCTCTGAGTAGTTGGAAGACCTACCACAAAATCTATTGTGATGTGTTCCCACTTCCATTCTGGTATTTCCAATGGTTGTAGTAATTCACTTAGTTTTCGATGATCGGCTTTGACTCTTTGACATGTCAAGAATTTCGTGACACATTCTACAATATCTCATTTCATGTTTGGCCACCAAAAATGCCATCATAAATCTTAATACATCTTTGTACTTCCTGGATGAATCGAGTATCTTGAGTTATGAGCTTCAGTCAAGATTTCGTCTTTAATATGTGGTACTGCTGGAACCCAAATTCTTCCCTCGAATCTTAGTAGTCCTTCGATATCGATCTTTTATTTCACTTCACTACCCTCAACCACTTTTTCTTCGATTTTCCCACATTCTTCATCTTGTAGTTGAGAATTCTTTACATTGTCCACCAGCTTTGGACTAGATTCCATCTGGAATAGTCGTTCATCAGATTCATTTGGAAATTTTATTTCCAATTCTAGCCTAGTCATTGCTAAAATAAGTTCCTCTTGGGTCGTTAACAGAATCAATTTTCCCTGACCATTACTGCTCAAAGCATCTGCAACCACATTTGTCTTGCCCGGATGATAAAAGATTTCACAATCATAATCTTTTATTAATTCCATCCATCTCCTTTGACGCATGTTCAGGTCCTTCTATGTGAAAATATACTTCAGACTCTTATGGTCTATATATATCTCACATTTCTCTCCATAGAGATAGTGTCTCCATATCTTCAGAGTAAATACTACCGCAGCCAACTCTAAATCATGAGTCGGGTATCCTTTCTCATAGTCCTTCAGTTGCCTTGATGCATACGTAATGACTTTGTCGTTCTGCATAAGGACACAACCTAATCCTTTATGTGATGCATCACTATACACCACAAAGTTTCATGTATTATCTGGTAATGACAACATAGGTGCCACACTTAACTTATTTTTTAATGCTTGAAAGCTCTCTTCACACTTCTCCGTCCAAAATTTTTTCTACAGCTTCCGTTGTCAAATTTGTTAACGCGATGGCAATCTTGGAAAAGTCCTGAATAAACCGTCTATAATAGCCGACCAGTCCCAAGAAACTCCTCACCTCCGATGGTGTCCTTGGTTGTTCCCAATTGATTACGGCTTTGACTTTTGATGGATCCACTGAAATCCCGTCTTTGTCAATAACATGTCCAAGAAATTGTACACGTTCTAGCCAAAATTCACATTTAGAGAATTCCGTGTACAACTTTTCCTTTCTTAGCATCTCCAACGTCAAACGTAAATGTTCCACGTGTTCTTCTTGAGATTTGGAGTACACCAGAATATCATCAATAAATACCACCACAAACTTGTCTAAAAATGGCTTAAATACCCTGTTCATCAAATCCATGAATGCATCAGGGGCGTTGGTCATACCAAAAGATATCACCAGAAACTCGTAATGTCCGTACCGAGTTCTGCATGTCGTTCTAGGTACATCCTCCTTCCTTATCTTTAATTAATGATACCCACTTCTCAAATCTATTTTCGAGAAGTATTTAGCACCCTACAATTGATCAAATAATTCATATATTCTTGACAACAAATATTTATTCTACATAGTGACTTTGTTTAATTCCCTATAATCAATGCAAAGACGCATTGACCCATCCTTCTTCCTCACGAATAACACTGGTGCTCCCCACGGTGATACACTTGGCTGAATGTATTTCTTTTCCAACAGCTCTTGTAAATGTTCCATCAGTTCCTTCATCTCTGTCGGAGCCATCCTGTACGGGGCCTTCGACATCGGAGTAGTTCCTAACGCCAAATCGATAACGAACTCGATCTCTCAATCAGGCAGAATTCCAGGCAAATCCTCCGGGAACACATCTACAAATTCCCTGACCACTGGTAACTCTTCTAGTTTCACCCCCTTCCTCTGAGTATCGACTTTGTAAGCTAAATATCCTACACAGCCTTGACTCAACAACTTCTTGGCCTGCATAATCGTCAGACACCTTTCCTGTCTAGGTGACTTGCTACCATAGAAGACTACCTTTGACGGAGTCATAAGGTTTACGCATTTCTTTTGGCAATCAATTATCGGTCCATAATTGAATAGCCAATCCATTCCCAATATAAAGTCAAACTCTCCAAGTTTAATTGGAATTAAATCTACTAACATAATATTTCCCTTAATATTCACCCTACAATTCTTGTATATGAACCTAACAGGAATCACCTCCCTATTCGCTATTTCTTTAAAGGAAATTCAATTCTTCACTAGGCAATCCTAACCTTTAGCAAATTCATCAGATATAAACGAGCAAGTAGCACCCGAATCAAATAATACATAAGCATCTATATAATTAATTGGAATAATACCTAACACAACATCTTTTGATTGTACATCATCCTACACAATCATGTTGAAGGTTCTGGCTGTGGGTCTGTTTGATGACGTTGGTCCAGTAATGGTCAATGTACCTCAACTGCTACCTCCCTTGCTTCCTATTCTCTCTCTAGCTTTCTTCTTGGGGCACTCACGAGCAAAATGATCCTTTGACCCGTATGTGTAGCAAACATTCTTCTTTGGTTAATGGCAATTTAGGGAAATGTGACCCTCCTGGCCACAGTTTAAGCATACTCGCTTACCCCTTAAGCACATGCCAAAGTGATTCTTTTAGCACGTAGCACATGCTTCAAATTTCTTTTTCTGCTGGCTATCTTGTTGGCTTCCAGCACCAACACTCGCATTCCATTTCCTCTTCAAGTTACTACTACCATTTCCACCACTACTACCACCATTCTTACCTTCACCCTCATTCTTCTTCTTTCTTTGTTCTTGATTGTACTTTGTCACAGTCTCGCCTCCACCCTCAGCGAGAATTGCCTTCTTAAGCACCGCTATAAACGTCTTTAACTGGAACAGGGAGACTCTACTGTACAACCAGGGCTTCAGTCCCTGTTCAAACCTCCTCGCCTTGCGCTTCCGTGTTCACTTGATATGGCACAAACCTCGCCAACTCATTGAACCTTGTTACATACTTCGACATTGTCATTGTGCCCTACTTTAGCTCTAAAAACTACACTTCAATCTGATTCTTTGAACTATTTGGAAAATATGTCTCAAAGAATTTTTCCTTGAACCTTTCCCAAGTCATCACTCCCTGACCTCCTCTAGTTTTATTGGCTTGTCTCCAATAATTGGCCTCTGTTTTTAGCATAAATGTTGCAAAAGTAGTCTTTTGGTTCTCACTGACCCTAGCAACATCAAATACCTTCTTTATTTCCATGATCTAGGTCTATGCGTCAACCGGATTCATTGTACCACGGAATTGTGGTAGTCCAACCACCTTGAAATCCTTAAAAGTTGCAGCTTAATTTTGCGGTTGATTTTGTAGTGCTCCTGTCAGAAGTGTCACCAACTGCTGAACTGGGTTAGCTTCAACGTTGTTATTATTGGTAGATCCCTCAGGGGTTTGTTGTCGTGGTTGACTTCTTCTTGGAGGCATTTTCTGATTAAAATACACTTATTAGATTATTACTCAATTTCTTTTAAGTATTTTCTACTTAACTTTCACATCATAAAAGCTCATCATATATCACATATCATCTTGAATAAAAATTAACATTTTATTCATTTATCATCTTTAGAAAACATAAGAACAATAGCATCACTCCTATTTACATTACTTTCCTGAATTACTAAAGTTTCAGGATAACATCATCATTATATCCCATTGGTTACATAACATATGGGATTTACATCTTATTTATCATATCATTAATCATATATCAAGTACATTCCTTACGATGACCTACTAAAATGTTGCGTAGCCTTACGACACTCTTCTTCCATAATACGAAACATTGTTCTACGATCTAACATATACGGTGGCAGCGTCTCGAACTGAATCAGATAATACATAACTCGATCTTGAGCTCGATTAATCACGGTGTTGAATACGCTATTCATCTCGTCCATCGCTTGTGCTTCCCCCTCTGTTATTCCTGCACGCTGAGAAGCTTTCTCATACGCATCTTCGACCTTTGCTCTCTTGGTGGACTCTTCTTTCAATTTGTTCTTCAGCTCCATGATCTCCTCTGTCAGCTGCTCGTTCTCTCACTCAGTGTGAATCAACTTCCACTCGACATTACTAAGACGCTCGTCAAGATCCCGGATTTCGTCACCCTTCGGTGCCATTCAGGTCTGCTGTCTAGCTACTATCCCTTCCAACTCCTCGACTCTATCCTGAAATTCCACATTGCGGTCGTATAATTCGTCGTACATACGGGCTGAAATCGAGTTTGGTGGAAACTCGTCTTCCTCGTCATCCTCATCCCCATTCGACTATGGCAGCTCAACGGGGTCCTCCTCATCCGTCTCTACCTCATCATCCTTATTAGGTAAATCCTCCTGCTC
Source organism: Panax notoginseng (assembly GCA_016801055.1). Lineage (NCBI taxonomy): Eukaryota > Viridiplantae > Streptophyta > Magnoliopsida > Apiales > Araliaceae > Panax > Panax notoginseng. The sequence goes on from CM029015.1 coordinate 138,607,114, forward strand.
AACCACTGTAACCAATGGAGATGACTCCCGTGGCAGTAGTTATTCCCAGACCACCTGAATGTCACGAGGCTTCTCCTCTCTAGGCATTTGGGGTCCTTCCTCCCTAGCCTGACTGGATTCTCCTACATTAGCCAGCCTGACAACAAAATTTTAAGATTTTAATTACTAATCATTATTAATCGACACTCACGAGCACATTGGTTGCACTCACATAAGCACATTAGTGTTTTCTTACTTCTTCCTTAAAACTCGGTAAGAGTTTATCACCTCTATCTTTTCAAAGGTTACTTCCTAAGTCTTTTCCCACACCTAAGGTTCATAACCTAAGGCTTTGATACCAACTTGTGACACCTCCAAATCTAGGAACTTCATTCCCATAAGATTTGGTGTTCACTATCTAAACATTCATTTCTAACTACCCAAATACAATAAAATTTTACAATAAATTTTCCCTTTAAAGGATTACATCAATAAGTTCAATAAAATCTCCCAGGTTATCTAACCTTTAAATGAAAACATCAAGTGCGGAAAATTAAATAATTGCATCTCAACAATTAAAACAAACTTTGACAATATATAAATCTATAGATTTGCAAGTTTTCAACACTTGTTTATCTTTCCTTTTCCTTTACTGGTGGTAGGTTCATCAACCTCCTCAACTTTAGCTGTAATGGTTATATAAGCAAGAGTGAGCAAACAAATGCTCACTTGAAGTGACAATGAATAATAATTTCATAACAACTGTCAAACAAATAAGCTTACTAGAATTGAATAATATTCTCTATTAAAGATAATCAGGAACAAAATTTGGAATATATGTATCCGAGAGTTACAAGACCACGAACTATGTCCAAAGTTATAAGTATTCTTTCATCTTAAACCTAAACAGTCATAAAATCGTAGGGACTTCTCGTACTTAGGGGCATCAGCCCTTCGTACAATGTATTATGCACAAACATCTAAACGCTTTGCGTAAATTATCCCATGTAATAGGGTTGTTCATCTCAGTATTTAGAATACAAGTTCGGACCAAAGTAAGTTCGGTTTGGATAAGTTTTAAGATAATTTAGAGTTTAACGAACATCAACTAAGGATTAGTTGAATAAAAATGTAATAACAATATGCTATGGAATATGTCATAAATAAATCAACATTGTATATTAAAGTCATGCTTTAAAATGAACTAAAAGCATAAGCATTGAATAACGTAACATACCTTGCTTGAACAATATTAAGCTAAGGCTAGAATTTTGTTTAGTAACAGAATTGAGTTGTTGAGCATGCATAATAAATAGCAAGGTTAACGATAAAACTTGTTCAACATAAGTGTATCAGAATTTAGAAGCTTGCATACTAAGAAACAAGTTAAAAGTAGGAAACCTTCTCAAAGTAAGAGTTAGGTTAAAGAGCTTGCATGAGTATAATTAAGTTGTATAAATAAGATTAGGAATTATTTACTCAATATAAAGGTAAATAGAACAAACTCCAATAGAGGTTAGAGTTCGAAAACTTGCCTTGAGTGTAAGCTAAACCGTAATAACTCGATTCTCAATACCTTATACATATGTCATCCTGACATAATTAGTTATTACATGTACTTCGTACCCAAATAAGTACTTATTTCATGTATGGCGTTGTTTTAATCATATAGTCAAGTCACACTATTAATGCAATAACATAACTCATTAATTGTTAATAATGTTGTCACACTTGGTACTATAACACCACAATTAACAAAAATCACATTTTAATAGTTATAACATACTATTTATCAAAAATTGTAGAATTGTATAATTAAAATAAGCTTTCTGGCCAACACTGCTAACCGGCACTGTGGCACCCCACTTTGCACTGGGAATGGCGCTGCGACGTGGTACTGGCACTGCGGCGAGAGACAAACGCCTATAATTGGCACTACGGCTCGGACCTGGCGCTACGACGCGAGAACTGTACTACGAGACGACACTACAGCGCCGAAGTACAGTTTCAGGCGACCAGTTTTGTGAAGAACACAAACAAAGCCAATTTGGCCTACAAGTTACTTTCTAGCAACCAATTTACCACGTAATATATACATAGACCTCACAAAAATATAACTTAAGGTCTCAAACATGATTTTACCCATATAAACAATATAAACATCGAATTTAAGACCTTTAATTTCACTGTTCTTCCTATTACTTCACCTTTTGACATTCTTAGTGAAAATCATCACTGTGACTTTGTTTTTCAACCAAAACAGTTAATTTAAAATGCTTTGTTTTCGTTTCTTCATGTACTTTCACAATTAACAGTTAATTTATACATTATACAATGAATAAAACATAAATTTTGACTTCAAAATTAGCCATATTCATATATATTTTACTATTAAATAACTTTCTCCTTACATATCATATTTACATGAAGTAAACTACTCTAATTCATATTCTCTTCGAGTTCCTACGTAGCTTCTTCAATATTGTGGTTCCTCCAAATTATCTTAACAGAAGGTACTACTTTATTTTTCAGAACTTGCTCTTTCATATCAACAATCTGAACAAGAATTTCTTCATAGGATAAGTCTTTCTCAAAATTTTAGGGGTTCATATTCAATCACATGCTTATAATCGGGTTTGCAGGGTCGTAAAACTGAAACATGGAAGACGTTGTGGATATTCTCGAGCACCGGAGGTAAGGCTACCTCATACGCAACTTCTTCAATCCTTCGTAGTACCTCAAAGGGTTCAATAAACCTTGGGCTTAATTTTCCTTTATTTCTAAACCTGATCTTTCCTTTCCAGGGACAGACTTTCAAGAATACATAGCTACCCGATTCAAACTCAACATTTTTATGGTGCGAATCGACATATTTTTTCTGCCTATCTTAAGCTGCTACCAGTCTTGTTCAGATCACTTTGACTATCTCTGTTGTCTACTGTACCAGTTCTCTCGCCAACTTCATCCTAGTATAGCGGAGTTCTGCACTTTTTGTTGTACAACACTTCATAAAGCGACATGCCAATACTAGCATGGTAACTATTGTTGTAGCCAAACTCTACAAGCGGTAAATGATCAACCCAATTTCCTTTTAAGTCCATTATACAAGCTCTTAACATATCTTCTAATGTCTGAATCGTTCTTTCACTTTGCCCGTCTGTCTGAGGGTGATATGTCATACTCATTCTCAAGTGCGTACCCATGCATTCCTGTAGTCATTTCCAGAAGTTCAATGTAAAGCGCGGATCCCTATCAAAAATAATTAACACCGAAACTCCGTACCTCGAAACAATCTCTTTTACATATAATTTTGCTAACTAATCTAAATTAAATTTGATTCTGAACGGAAGGAAGTGTGCGAATTTTGTCAGTCGGTCAGCGATAACCCATACTGCGTCATAGCCTTTTTGAGTTGTCGAAAGGCCAACCACGAAATTCGTCATAATATGTTTCCATTTCCATTCTAGGATTTCTAAAGGTTGTAGAAACTCACTCAGCCTCTAATGCTCTGTATCAATTTTCTGGCATGTCAGACACTTGACAACACACTCTGCAACATCTCGTTTCCAATTTAGCCACAAGAAATGTTATCGAACATCTTGGTACATCTTGGTACTACTAGGGTGACTCGAATACCGTGAGCTATGAGCCTCGCTCAAAATATCTTCCTTAATCTCTGACACTGGCGGTACCCAAACTCTGCTCTCAAATCTTAGTATTCCCTTGCTGTCTATTTTGAACCTTGGTTCGGTTCCTTCGGATATCTTCTTTTTCACCTTCTCACATTCTTCGTCTTAAAGTTGAGCCTCTTTAACTTTATCCAACAAAGTTGTACCAGCTTGCATCTAGAACATCTTCTCATCAATCTCCATAGGATACTTCACTTCCAATTTTAGCTTCTCCATCACTGAATCTAGCTCCTCCCGAGTGATCAACATCATCAATTTCTCCCGACCCTTTCTACTTAAGGCGTCGGCAACCACATTTGCTTTATCTGGATGGTATAAAACTTTGCAATCATAGTCCTTAATTAACTCCAACCACCTTCTCTGGTGCATATTCAAGTTCTTCTGTGTAAAAATATATTTCAGACTATTATGGTCTGTATATATTTCACACTTCTCCCCATAGAGATAGTGTCTCCAGATTTTCAAAGCAAATACCACTGCAGCTAATTCCAAGTTGTGGGTTGGATACCCCTTCTCATAGTCCTTCAATTATCATGACTCATACGCAATGACCATGTCGTTTTGCATAAGCACACAGCCCAGTCCTTTATGTGATGCATCACTATAAGCCACAAAATTTCCTGTGTCATCCGAAAGAGATAACACAGATGATGTACACTACCTCTTCTTAAGTTCTTGAAAGCTTTCCTCACACTTCTTAGTCCAAATGAATTTTACAGCTTTCCTCGTCAAATTCGTCAACGGGGTTGCGATCTTGCAAAATTCCTGGATGAATCTTCAATAATAACCTGCCAATCCAAGAAAACTTCTTACTTCCGACGCCGTCTTTGGTTGATCCCAGTACATCACAGCTTCGAGTTTAGAGGGGTCTACCGAAATTCCATCCTTATCGATCACATGTCCAAGAAATTATACCATTTTAATCTAGAATTCACACTTCAAAAATTTGGCGTATAACTTCTCTATTCTCAACTCCTCTAACGTTACTTTCAAATGCTCTACATGTTCTTCCTTAGTTTTTGAATATATCAAAATATCATCGATAAAGACCACTACGAATTTATCCAAAAATGGTTTGAATACTCTATTCATGAGGTCCATAAATGTTGCAGGCACATTTGTTAGACCAACTGACATCACTAGAAATTCATTGTGACCATATCGAGTCCTAAATATTGTCCTCAGCACATCATCTGACCTCACCTTCAGTTGATGATAACCACTCCTCAAGTCTATCTTCAAAAAGTATTTTGTTCCCTTCAATTGATCAAATAGATAGTCGATCCTCGGTAATAGATATCTATTCTTAATTGTGACCTTATTTACTTCTTTGTAGTCAATGCAAAATCGCATCGTCCCATCCTTCTTCTTTATAAATAACACTGGCGCTCCCCACAATGATACACTCTGTTGGATGTACTTCTTGTCCAGTAGCTCTTGTAGTTGTACCATCAATTCTTTCATCTCTATCGGAGCCATCCGGTACAGTGCCTTCGATATTGGGGTTGTCCCTGGTGCCAAATTGATCACAAACTCAACCTCTCTATTTGGTAGAAGTATTGGCAGATCATCTGGAAATAAGTCTATGAAGTCCCTCACGACTGATATATTTTCCACTTTTGGGTTCTCTTTATGACTGTCGACTATGTAAGCTAAATATCCTACATAGCCTTATCTTAACAACTTACTGGCCTGCATCATCGTCAAACAACTCGCTTGTCTAGACGACTTGCTGCCATAAAACACAATCTTTGACGGAGTCATAAGGTTAATACATTTCTTCTGGCAATCAATTGCAGCCTAGTAATTGAATAACCAATCCATTCCCAGAATGACGTCAAATTCCCCATGTTTGATAGGGATAAGGTCTACGTTCATAAGTTACCCTTAATATCCACCCTACAATTCTTGTGTATGTATTTAACAGGGATTACTTCTCTATTCATAATCTCTATGTTCATAGGGTATTCTAACTCATCCTTAGTCAATTCTTAGTTCTTAGTAAAGTCATCAGATATAAATGAACAAGTAGGACCCGAATCAAATAGTACATAAGCATTAACTTTATTGATCGGAATGATACCTGACACCACATCACGAGACTACATAGCATCCTGCACAGCCATATTGAAGGTCTTGGCAGTTGGTCGGTTGGTTGCGGTTGGTCCCATGATAGTTAAAGCACTTCCACCATTATTTCCCCTATTCCCTCCTGATCCTGCCCCTCCAGACCCGTTCTTGGGATAGTCCCTTGCCAGATGGTCTTTTGAGCCGTAAGTGAAGCAGGCACCATTCTTTGGGTTAGGACAGTTAGGTGTTATTTGGCCTTCCTGACCACAATTGTAGCACACCCATTTTCCCTTCATACAAACACCCTGATGAGCTTTTCAGCAGGTCAGGCATGCTTCGATTCTCTTCTTCTGAACTCCTTGTTGATTTCCAGTTAATGAGTTATCAGTCCACCTCCTCTTCTGATTATTACTTCCTCATGTGTTACTGCCACTAGCTTTGTTATTTCCTTCACTTCAACTCATCTTTTTTTTTTCTGATCTTGGTTATACTTGGTTAATGCATCACTTCCACCTTCGGCGAGTATGGCCTTCTCCAGCACCCCAGCAAAAGTGTTCAATTGAAATATTGACACTTTGCTATATAACCAGGGCTTTAGTCCCTGCTCTAATCGCCTAGCCTTTCTCTCGTCAGTCTGCACTTGATACGTGGAGAACCTAGCCAACTCGTTGGATTTCATCGCATAGTTTGGTACGAACATATTCTCCTATTTCAGCTCCAAAAATTGGACCTCCATTTGGTTCTGCGAGCTTGTCGGGAAGTACATCTCGAAGAACATCTCCTTAAACCTCTCCCATGTAATCACACCTTCTCCTCCCCGGACCTTATTTGATTGCCACCAATAACTGACTTTAGATTTCAGCATGAATGTTGCGTAAATAGTTTTTTGGTCCTCTCTGACTCTGGCTATGTTAAAAACCTTTTCCATCTCCATAACCCAAGTTTGAGCCTCTATCAGGTTCATGGAGCCTTTAAACTCTGGTGGTCCCACCGCCTTGAAGTCCTTGAATGTAGTATTTGGTGGAGCTTGTGGTTGATTGTTAATCGCTCCTGTCAGTAAATTCACCAACTGCTAAACGGGGTTAGCATTGGCGTCGTTATTGTTGTTATTCGTTGACCCTTCTTGGGCTGGTCGACGATTTGGTCGTCTTCTTGGTGGCATTTTTCTGTTAGGAAATATGCTTATTAGATCTTTATTCAATTCTCTAAATAATTATAGCTTAACTCAAACATTTTAACATAATCGCTCAACACAATATCTCAAATAACTCTGATATATTTATTTAATCAAAATTTTTAACAAAATATGATAACATCACTGCTATTTACATCAACTATCCCGAGATAAAGAATATACAGGATTTAAATCATCAAAATATTCCTCTATTTATAAACACATCAGAATTTATATTATTAACTACCAGATAGGTTTTCACATAATTAAACTATTCCTATCACTGCCTGCTAAGGCGTTGAATAGCTTTGCTACGCTCTTCTTCCATAACGTGGGACATCGTCCTGCGATCTTGCATGTAGACGGTAGTCCCTCGAACTGAATTGGGTATCTCATAACCCGATCCTGGGCCTCATCAATTACATTTTGAAGCGTAGAGTGCGTCTCCTCAAGCTTAGCCTTCTTCACCCGATAGTTCTCTTCTGCAAGATTTGCATGTCGTGATTCCCTTACCCAGGCCTCCTCTACTATGGCCAGCCTTGTTGAGTTCTCTTTCAGTTCATTCTTCAACTCCTCTATATCCTCTGACTTCTGCTTGGTTTGGCCCTTCTCGTGAACCAAATCCCACTCTACGTTTCCCAGACGTGTGTGAAGAGCCTCAACATCTCCATCCATCTGCTCGATGGTAAGCTATTGAGTAACCGTCTGCTCCCTCAGCTCCTAAACAGTATCTCGTAACTCTATGTTATGGTCATATAGCTCGTCGTACATTTCGACACTAATGGGGTTTTGTGGGAACTCATCATCTTCCTCTTCTTCCTCAAGGTCCTCCTCTAAACCAGACTCAGGCTCATGCTCCTGACCAACAACAGTGATCAACAGAGATGACTCTCTCTGTACCAACTGCTCCCGGACGACATGAATGTCTTGGGGCTCCTCCTCTCTAGGTACTCGTGGTTCCTCATCCCCAGCTGTGACGCCCCTAAAATTAGGTATACATCACCCATTCTGAGTCGCCAGATACATGGTACAAAATTCAAATACAACTTCATTTATACAACTGTTGAGCTGTCGTATAGAATACAACCACAGTTAACTATGAGTTTTAATACAAATGTATGTAACTCTCATGGTACCTCGACCACAACCTTACAATGATACTTTACATAAAAGTATAGTCAAAAACTGTTTTAGAAATTAAAATATTTGAGAAGTGCTCAAGGAAACCTTCGTACATGGGAGGCCATGCGTCTAGGTTATGATAGATATCATATGTCCACAGAATTATCCTTAGTTGACCCAAAAGTCCCCAAATAAAAATAAGAAGATTACTATCATATTCTTTCCAATAGTGAGTCTTCTCTTGACATATAAATATCTTCGTTGTCTCCAAGTGAAAATTATACTTCACATAAACTCCAAGATCATATAGATAGTGTTCATAGATATATTCAGCAAGTGGATGTGCACAACCATGTCTTATGAGAACACGAGGTTGTATGTCATTAGACATCTTGTATGATAGTGGCAAAACACCCTTCCAAAGTTGGGTTCGCCTCACCCTATTTGATTCACCAAATATAACTACTAAATGATGTATATAATACATCACACTTTTCTATCCTGTTTAGGAAGAACCTCCACAGCTATCACACTATTTCATAGAATAGTGAGGACTACTAATGATACATCTGGACCGTCAATCCGTTCCCCGACTAGTCCCTGCTGCGTTCTCACTTCCTGAAGAGAACAATTAAAGCAAAAGGGTGAGCTCAACTAGCCCAATAAATAATATCATAATTAAAGCTAATTTACATCATCAATAGCCTTCATCATTAATAAATCAGATATTTAGAAAATATGGTAGCTGATAAAACTTTTCAACCATAGTTGCAGCGGAACGAGCAATCCATTAGAAGAGTCAAATAGACCATTAGGTCTATTATCTTCTCCATGTTAAAAGTCCACCAATAATATTTTATCCCTATAACATCAATCAACCATTCCTGTCCATAATCATATGAATAACTCATAATCACAATTGTGATTCTAAATTCCTCTTCGCACCCAGGACGAAGATAATTTTCATCACCTATATTCACCTGAAACATCAAAAATCATGGTTATACCAAATCACAATTCTTGTTCATAATCATACTAATAACTTCATCTTTGCACTACGGCCAAAGACATACAACTGTATTTTAGAAGAGTCAAGTAGAGCATGATATCTACTATCTTCTACAAATTAAAAGTGTATAACCAATATTTTATCGATGAGACTCAGCTTAATAAATAATCCACACCTTCGAATTATCCATACACTACGGCCAAGGGTTAGTATCACATCCATGAATTATCCATACACTACGGCCAAAGATATTCATTATTATCACATCCATGAATTAATATTTCATCGCTGAGACTTAGCTCAATAATTGATCCGATTCATCGAATCATCTTTGCACTACATGTCAAGGATATTCATTAATATCACGACCACGAATTCTTCATGCACTACGGGCCAAAGATAATCGTGTTTTCATCAACGATCCTGATCATGCCATAAAACAATTCATCTTTGCACCCTTGGCCGAAGAGAATCCATAGCTATAATCATACCAAAAACTGTCCATCAATGCACTACGGGCCAATGAGGACTTTTCCACATCATTTGTAATATTACGGTCATGATTATACCGAATAATTCTTGGTCATAATCATACCAAGTTCATCTATGCACTACAGGCCACAGATGACTTTCAACAAAATATAAATGTAAGACCCCAACTTATTAATGAATAAAATCAAATTTTTTCTAAATATTATTGTGAATAATAAGGGGCTAATTTGATATAATACTTTGGTTATGGGTGAAATGTGTAAATTTTGCAAAATAAGCAAGTGGTTATAAAATATTCATTTTGTCGGGGAATATTCGTTTGGTCGTGGAATATTCTTGCTGTCGGGGAATATTCGTACGACGGCGCAGCCTTGTGTGGGCCCCATAACAGAAAGCGATTGGATGAAGAAAAGGACAAGTATAAGTTATTTATAAATAACGGCGTAGTTGTTACCGTTAATACTGTTGGAATACCCGGTGATTAAAATACAGTAGCACACGGTATTGCACCAATTATTAATTCTTACGTAAGAAGGCACTACTCAATAATTGTTACAGTAGTTATTGTTCAATATTTTATTTTATTGATTCAATAATTGTTGCATTGATATTTTATATTATTGTTGTTTCAATAATTGTTGATGCACAGTATTTTCCATTATCAGATCAATAATTCATATTATTTGAATAATATTATTATATAACATTATTGGCAATGTCTAGAAAGTTCTGTCTAAGGAGAGGTTTGGTCATCTAATTGCGCGCTAGTAAGGAGAAATCCTTATTGGAAAGCCCCCTCTTTCCTGGGAACGGCCTGGTTGTCATAAATGTGATTCTGTAATATTATTTGTGAATAATTAATTATTGATTCATATGATAAGGAAATATTTATTTTATGTGGATATAAATGAGGGATATATTTTTGTGGTTAAAAATGAAGGAGTTAATGTTGAGGTTTTTGTCAGTATTTTTGTCGGAATGGAGGTATTAAAAATCAGGGTTTTTGAGATAGTTTGCGGGGGTTATAATTTTTAATCCGACCGTTGGATCGTGGTAATTTTTGGATATGTTATACATATATAAGTTGAGTATATGTCCACAAATTTTGAACCGTTAAAAATGAACGTATGATTTATTACGAATTTTACAAGATGACTGGTTCAGAAATTGTTGAATTTTGGAGTTTATCATTTTGGTGGAAAATTCTAGAATTGGTGGGCCCCACTTATGGTTGGTGAAGAAATGTGCTGAATTATATTTCAAATGTGGTGGGTGGGAATAGTAGCAGGTAAAGCCATCAGGTTACAGGTCAAACCTACCAAAATTTTCCTATAAATAGAGGGCTAAGTTAGAATTGAAAATCACACCAGAAACAAGTTTTCTCTCTTTCTCTCTCTAGATTATTGAGTGTATTTTGTGAGTATTTAGATACTTTGAGAGTTTCTATTCATCAGAGCAAGTTTCTTTCAGCCTTATACCGGTATTCCGACCAGAAGTACTGATATTTTGAGGTAAGGGATATTATTTTCTTCTTAAATGATATTATTTTCTTCAATATCATTATGCTGAAATATTGATACGAGTTTTTATCAAATTTGGAACTTTTTGTGTCGGGGTTACTATTCACGTATACGGTACTATTCACGTATACGACACTATTCACGAATACGGCACTATTCACCGAAAAATAAAATTTTTCCTTTTTGTCCAAGATGTCTATTATGGTTACTATCTTTGATTGTATCCATGTTTTGATCTTTATTTTTGAATTCTGCTTCACAATTGATTATTATGAAGTATTATTGATCTTGGATAAACTGTTATACGAATCCCTACTATTTGTCCTTCTGTCTCATTGGATTCGTTCTCTTTAAGATATTTTTCATCATCCTCAGTCCTAAATAATGATATTAATGAATATCTTTTGCCTGTAGTGCAAAGATGTATGATTACTTGATGAATATCTTTGGCCTGTAGTGCAAAGATGAACATGTGTTGAGATGAACATGATTGACAGGTGATATAAATGAATATCTTTGGCCTGTAGTGCAAAGATGAATATTTGGATAAAGATGATTATTAATTGATGTTACAGGGATAAAATATTGATGATGGACTTTTAAATCTTAGAAGATAGTAGAATTCTTTCTCTACTTGACTCTTCTAATGGTTTGTTGTTTCCGCTGCAGTTGTTGATCTAAAACTTGTTGTCGATTATATTCTATCAGATTTTTCCTTGTTGAAGACTAACGATAATTTGTTTGTATATTATCTTAGTCATAATATTCTTTACTGGGCTAGTTGAGCTCACCCTTTTCCTTTTTGTTCCATTTTTCTTCTCAGGAGGTGAGAACATAGCAGTATCTAGTCGGGGTATGGAGTGATGGTTCTAGAAAGATGTTTTAGCAGTCCTCACTATTTCTGTAAAATAGTGTTTGAATAATTCTAATGAGGATTTATTTGAGTGTGGATATTGTCTAGAAGACAATATTTGTATTTAAACTCACAGTATGTGTTGTCGTATTTTGCACGACATTTGTATTATTGGAGTTGTAGTTTGCTTTCTGTACCATGTATTTGGCGACTCAGAATGGGTGTTGTATACCTATTTTGGGGGCGTCACAGTTGGTATCAGAGCTTAGGGATATGATCCCTGGCTGAGATGTGAGACAAGAACTAGGAAGGGAGAGACGGGGAATTCCTTCGCTAGTATGACCTGACTAAGTTTATTTGGTGTTTATTTGGTCGGTCAGAGTATAGGGATAATATATGACATGACTATTAACCCTTGTTTTATGGCAGTATTTAAGAATGGCAGCTGAGAACGTTAATAATGGAGTAAATCAGACCGTGGAGACACCTTTGATCACTACCCAGGGGAACGTGCAACAGGAAGGCAATATTCCTCCTGTAAACAACGTTACCGAGCAAACGATGAATGATGGAATGTTTAGGAGCTTTTTGCAGTTCATGCAAAATCAGACGAAGGAGACTCGTGTGCAGAATACGGGTGGAGATGATAACAACGCGCGGTTTGTCACAGCTAAGCAGTTCAAAGAATTGGGACCACCAGAATTTAAGGGAAAGCCGGATCCGATCATGGCGGAAACGTGGGTCAAGCAAATTACCAAGATATTTGATGTCTTAGGATGCACGGAGGAACAGAAGGTTCCATTCGCCACATTTATGTTCCGCGGTGAGGCAGACTACTGGTGGGAGTCTGTGAAGCGTACCCAGCCTGACGCACTCAACATGTCCTGGGAAACATTTCAAAAACTGTTCAATGACAAGTACTTTCCTGAAAGTATTCGTCATATGAAGGAGGTTGAGTTTATTAGACTGGAACAAAACAACATGACGGTGTCCCAGTACGAGGCGAAGTTTGCAGAGTTATCCAAGTTTGCACCTCATTTGGTCGAAAATGAGGAACGAATGACAAGGATGTTTCTGAGAGGTCTAAAACCCGAGATTCGGCAATATCTTATCTCTCATAAATTTTCTTTATATTCAGATGTTATAAATAGGGCTCAATTATTAGAGCGAGATAATGAGTATGTGCAACCGAGGGACCACAACCAGGGTCATACCGGTGGCGGCAGTCATCGAAGCAATGAAAACCAGCAGGGAGGAAAACATTCGGACAAAAGCGGTAACCACTCTGGTGGTAATCGTGGTCGTGATAATAGAAGGAGCGAGTCGGGAGGAGATTTCAAGAAGAGAAGGTACAACAATGATAACGTGAAGACGTCAGCACAAACATCAACTGTTTATAGGGGAGGAGAACGACCACCGGTCGTATGTTACAAATGTGAGAAAGAGGGACATATCAGCCCAAACTGCCCACAATAATCCAAGGTATGTTATAACTGTGGAAAGGAAGGTCATATAGCTCGAGAGTGTTCTGTAGCAAAACCAAGTTCAGCGGGGATGGTGACTCCAAAAGTTATCCCGGATAAGTCGAAATCAGCGGTTCCTGGAAGGGCGTTTGTCGTTACTAGCCAAAACGCGAGAAACCCGAACGAGGTGATCACGGGTAAGCTAATCTTGAATTCTTGCGAAGTTTATACTTTACTAGATACCGGTTCTACCCATTCTTTTATCTCTCCTGCTTGTGCTCAACGTTTAAACTTGACTCCGGAGAAATTGGACTTTAACTTATCTGTTGAAACTCTATTGGGTGAAACCTTCGTTACATCTACAGTTTATAAATCTTGCATGATCCAAGTTGGCACTATCACATTACCTGTTGATCTTATCTCTTTAAAGATACTTGCTTTTGATGTGATTTTAGGAATTGATTGGTTAACCACTCATCATGCTAAAATTGATTGTTTTCGTAAGGTTGTTAGTTTTCATATTCCTAACCAACCTGTCATACGAATTCAAACTACTAAACCACTAAAATCAGTCACTGTCATATCAAGCCACAAAGCTATTCGTTTATTGAAAAACGGATGTCAAGCTTTCTTAGCCCATGTTATGGATTTGAACAAAGACAAGTCAGATTTGAATAATATTTCTATTGTTAGAGAATTTTCTGATGTATTTCCTGAAGAACTTCCGGTCTACCCCCGGAACGAGAAATTGAATTCTTTATTGACCTTGAACCCGGTACAAAGCCCATTTCTAAAACCCCATATCGAATGGCTCCTATTGAACTTCAGGAGTTAAAAGTCCAACTACAGGAGTTGTTGGACATCGGTTTTATTCGTCCTAGTACGTCTCCTTGGGGTGCTCCTGTTTTATTCGTAAAGAAGAAAGACGGGAGTATGCGACTTTGTATTGACTATCGAGAATTGAACCATGTCACCATCAAGAATAGGTATCCGCTACCTCGCATTGATGACCTGTTTGACCAGTTGCAAGGAGCACAATTCTTTTCAAAGATCGATCTTCGTTCTGGATATCATCAGCTGAAGATTAAAACTGAGGATATTCCAAAGACTGCCTTCAGAACTCGGTACGGGCATTATGAATTCTTAGTAATGTCTTTTGGATTGACTAATGCTCCTGCTGCCTTCATGGATATGATGAACCGTGTATTCAAAGAATATTTGGATCAGTTCGTTGTTGTCTTTATTGATGACATCCTCATCTATTCCAAAAGCCATGAAGATCATGAGCGCCATTTGAAGCTGGTACTGCAAAGGCTTCGTGAAAACAAGCTATATGCCAAACTGAAGAAATGCAAGTTCTGGCTTGAGGAAGTAGCATTCCTTGGGCACATGGTGTCAAAACATGGAGCATCTGTCGACCCGGCGAAGATTGAAGCCATACAAAGTTGGGAGCAACCGAAGTCGGTAACCGAAGTACGTAGCTTTCTGGGCTTAGCTGGTTATTATCGGAGATTTGTGGAAGGATTTTCTCGAATCGCTACTCCGTTAACTCAGCTGACTCGGAAAGATACAAAATTCGTATGGAGTGAGGAATGCGAGAAGAGTTTCCAAGAACTCAAGAGGAGACTCATTTCGGCACCTGTTTTGACAATACCATCTAGTTCGGATGGATTTGTTATCTACAGCGATGCTTCAGGCAAAGGGTTAGGATGTGTTCTCATGCAACATGGGAAAGTCATAGCCTATGCCTCACGACAACTCAAAGAATATGAGAGGAATTATCCTACTCATGATTTGGAGTTTGCAGCAGTCGTTTTTGCGTTGAAGATCTGGAGACACTACCTGTATGGGGAGAAAGTGGAGATCTATACAGATCATAAAAGCCTCAAATATTTCTTCACCCAAAAGGAACTGAACATGCGGCAATGACGTTGGCTTGAGCTGTTGAAAGATTACGATCATACCATCCAATACCATCCTTGAAAAGCAAACGTAGTAGCTGACGCATTGAGTAGAAGATCATATCCGTGTACGAGTGCAATGCTTTTAACACAAAGCCCAATTTTGTATGACTTACAAAGGATGGAGATAGAGATGAAGGCTCCAAGTACCCACATGATGATATCAAATATACGAGTAGAACCGACTTTAATCGATAAAGTTAAAGCTGCTCAAGCTACGGACATGGAGCTGATGCGTATGAAGAAGAAAGTGCAAGAAGGTGCTATTCCAGAAGCAAGAATCGATGAAGAAGGAATACTTCGAGTCAACTCCAGACTTTGTGTTCCTAACGATTTTGACTTGAAGCATAGAATAATGATGGAGGCACACAACACACCATTTGCAATCCATCCTGGGAGTACCAAAATGTATCACGATCTTCGACATACATTTTGGTGGAGCAATATGAAAAGAGAGATCGCGGAGTTTATCTCGAGATGTTTAACTTGTCAACGTGTAAAAGCGGAGCATCAAGTACCAAAGGGTCCATTGCAACCACTTGAGATTCCGAAATGGAAGTGGGAACACATTACTATGGATTTTGTTACAGGTCTTCCCAAGGTTTCTCAAGGCATAGATGCGATTTGGGTTATTGTTGATAGATTAACCAAGTCCGCTCATTTCTTGCCGATACGTGAGACTTATTCCCTTGAACGTCTTGCTAGTATGTACGTGAACGAGATTGTGAGATTGCATGGCATGCCAGTATCCATAGTTTCGGATCGTGACCCAAGATTCACTTCACGATTTTGGGTTAGCTTGCAGAAAGCTATAGGCACGGATTTACGATTCAGTTCGGCATACCATCCTCAAACGGACGGACAATCAGAGAGGACTATTCAAACTCTTAAAGATCTATTAAGACTTTGTGTCCTAGATCTCAAAGGGAGTTGGGATAAGTACTTACCATTGGTGGAATTCTCCTACAACAACAGTTATCAGGCGAGCATAGGTGTGGCTCCATTCGAGGCGTTGTATGGAAGAAAATGTCGTTCTCCAGTATGCTGGGACGAGATGGGTGAAGCAACATTATTGGGACCAGAGTTGGTACGCATTACTACAGAGAAGATCCAAACGATTCGACAACGTATACAAACGGCACAGGATCGACAAAAGAGTTATGCAGATCTTCATCGGAAGGACGTGGAATTTAATATTGGGGATCATGTATTATTACGTGTTGCACCATGGAAGGGAGTTACAAGATTTGGGAAGAGAGGAAAGCTCAATCCAAGATTTGTTGGTCCATTTGAGATTCTTGAGCGAATAGGAAATGTGGCATATAGACTCGCATTACCTCCAAGCATGTCTCGTGTTCATAATATTTTTCACATATCTATGCTTCGTAAATATGTTAAAGACTCGAACCACATTATTGAGTTAGAACCAGACGAGATAGCTGAAGATTTAACGTACGAGGAGGTACCTGTTAAGATCTTGGATAGGAAAGAGCATGTCCTACGCACGAAGGTTATACCACAAGTTAAGGTTTTGTGGAGAAACCATGCTATTGAAGAAATGACCTGGGAGTTGGAATCAGAAATGAAAGCGAGGTATCCTCACCTTTTTGAAACATCAGGTACGTACGTCAATTTCGAGGACGAAATTTCATAAGGAGGGGAGGTTGTAAGACCCCAACTTATTAATGAATAAAATCAAATTTTCTCTAAATATTATTGTGAATAATAAGGGGCTAATTTGATATAATACTTTGGTTATGGGTGAAATGTGCAAATTTTGCAAAATAAGCAAGTGGTTATAAAATATTCATTTTGTCGGGGAATATTCGTTTGGTCGTGGAATATTCTTGCTGTCGGAGAATATTCGTACGACGGCGCAGCCTTGTGTGGGCCCCATAACAGAAAGCGATTGGATGAAGAAAATGACAAGTATAAGTTATTTATAAATAACGGCGTAGTTGTTACCGTTAATACTGTTGGAATACCCGGTGATTAAAATACAGTAGCACACGGTATTGCACCAATTATTAATTCTTACGTAAGAAGGCACTACTCAATAATTGTTACAGTAGTTATTGTTCAATATTTTATTTTATTGATTCAATAATTGTTGCTGCACAGTATTTTCCATTATCAGATCAATAATTCATATTATTTGAATAATATTATTATATAACATTATTGGAAATGTCTAGAAAGTTCTGTCTAAGGAGAGGTTTGGTCATCTAATTGCGCGCCAGTAAGGAGAAATCCTTATTGGAAAGCCCCCTCTTTCCTAGGAACGGCCTGGTTGTCATAAATGTGATTCTGTAATATTATTTGTGAATAATTAATTATTGATTCATATGATAAGGAAATATTTATTTTATGTGGATATAAATGAGGGATATATTTTTGTGGTTAAAAATGAAGGAGTTAATGTTGAAGTTTTTGTCAGTATTTTTGTCGGAATGGAGGTATTAAAAATCAGGGTTTTTGAGATAGTTTGCGGGGGTTATAATTTTTAATCCGACCGTTGGATCATGGTAATTTTTGGATATGTTATACGTATATAAGTTGAGTATATGTCCACAAATTTTGAACCGTTAAAAATGAACGTATGATTTATTACGAATTTTACAAGATGACTGGTTCAGAAATTGTTGAATTTTCGGAGTTTATCATTTTGGTGAAAAATTCTAGAATTGGTGGGCCCCACTTATGGTTGGTGAAGAAATGTGCTGAATTATATTTCAAATGTGGTGGGTGGGAATAGTAGCAGGTAAAGCCATCAGGTTGCAGGTCAAACCTACCAAAATTTTCCTATAAATAGAGGGCTAAGTTAGAATTGAAAATCACACCAGAAACAAGTTTTCTCTCTTTCTCTCTCTAGATTATTGAGTGTATTTTGTGAGTATTTAGATACTTTGAGAGTTTCTATTCATCAGAGCAAGTTTCTTTCAGCCTTATACCGGTATTCCGACCAGAAGTACTGATATTTTGAGGTAAGGGATATTATTTTCTTCTTAAATGATATTATTTTCTTCAATATCATTATGTTGAAATATTGATATGAGTTTTTATCAAATTTGGAACTTTTTGTGTCGGGGTTACTATTCACGTATACGGTACTATTCACGTATACGACACTATTCACGAATACGGCACTATTCACCGAAAAATAAAATTTTTCCTTTTTGTCCAAGATGTCTATTATGGTTACTATCTTTGATCGTATCCATGATTTGATCTTTATTTTTGAATTCTGCTTCACAATTGATTATTATGAAGTATTATTGATCTTGGATAAACTGTTATACGAATCCCTACTATTTGTCCTTCTGTCTCATTGGATTCGTTCTCTTTAAGATATTTTTCATCATCCTCAGTCCTAAATGATGATATTAATGAATATCTTTGGCCTGTAGTGCAAAGATGTATGATTACTTGATGAATATCTTTGGCCTGTAGTGCAAAGATGAACATGTGTTGAGATGAACATGACTGACAGGTGATACAAATGAATATCTTTGGCCTGTAGTGCAAAGATGAATATTTGGATAAAGATGATTATTAATTGATGTTACAGGGATAAAATATTGATGATGGACTTTTAAATCTTAGAAGATAGTAGAATTCTTTCTCTACTTGACTTTTCTAATGGTTTGCTGTTTCCGCTGCAGTTGTTGATCTAAAACTTGTTGTCGATTATATTCTATCAGATTTTTCCCTGTTGAAGACTAACGATAATTTGTTTGTATATTATCTTAGTCATAATATTCTTTACTGGGCTAGTTGAGCTCACCCTTTTCCTTTTTGTTCCATTTTTCTTCTCAGGAGGTGAGAACATAGCAGGATCTAGTCGGGGTATGGAGTGATGGTTCTAGAAAGATGTTTTAGCAGTCCTCACTATTTCTGTAAAATAGTGTTTGAATAATTCTAATGAGGATTTATTTGAGTGTGGATATTGTCTAGAAGACAATATTTGTATTTAAACTCACAGTATGTGTTGTCGTATTTTGCACGACATTTGTATTATTGAAGTTGTAGTTTGCTTTCTGTACCATGTATTTGGCGACTCAGAATGGGTGTTGTATACCTATTTTGGGGGCGTCACAATAAACATGAGGATGATGACAATGATATAAGAATTCAATAAAACAAGTTCAAGAATTAATTTATCTAGGAACAGATAGCGTCCAAATTCTCAACATGATACTGCTTTGTAGAGTAAAATTCAAGAATGCTCAGAAGAATATTTCTATGAAAAAATACTGGATGAAGCGCAAATATCAAAGATAGTCCACTAATTTCATGGAGTATAAAAGTCAAAGTTTTAACCAACTGAGTATAATAAAGAATGGAATAACAAAAGAAATCACCATGCATGCGAGAGACCGCACAGACAGGTTATTCCAACAGAAAAATAAATTGTGGAACCAGGTCATGCGTAAATGTACCGACAGGATATTCTGACAGAATAATAAATAATGGAACCAGGTCCGGCGTAAACGCACAGACAGGATATTCCGATAGAATAATAAATAATGTAATAACAGAAGAATTTCACTAAGTATAGGGTAGCCCCCGTATACAGGTTATTCCAACAGAATAATAAAGAATGGAATAACAGAAGTTCTCTTCATGGATAAGAAAGAAAGAATACCCTTTATGAGTACAACAAATAATATCCCTTACCGTAAAAGAAACTTGATATCAGAGTAGTTAAGTACCAGAATACTTTTTTTCTTTCTCTCTATAGTTTCTCTCTCTAGAGTTTCAGTGAATTCGTAATAAAATAATAAAGGAATGAGCTTATATTTATAGAAGAATGGACTGCATAGTAACTAACTCATGAACGGTCCAGATTGATTTACTTTTAATCGGATGGTCCATATTTAAAGCAAAATCTTTTAAATAAAATATAATATATTCTATTTATAATCTAATAAAACGAATAACTTTATAAAAGATTTTACTATACAAATACAATGCAGGCACTATGCAAATACTATGCATAATAAAATATAATATATTCTAATTATTGTCTAATAAAACAGATAACTTTATAAAAGTATTCTGTTTTATATAAAAAGATTTTACTATTAGCCTAATAAAACGAATAACTTTACAAAAGTATTCTGTTTTATATAAAAAGTTTTTCTGTTTTATTACAATAATAATACTAATAAAATAAAACTGAGTGACTTATCATGTAAGCATCAATAATCAATACCGTGTGCTACTATGCAACCACGCGTATTACTGTACTTTTAAGACCGGGTGTTTTAACAGTTAACGGTAAAACTTCCGCCGTTATTTTCATAAAAATATTTTTGTCGTTTTCTCAATCCGACTATAATTCTGTTGTGGGGTCCACTAATGATTGTACCGTCGTACGAGTATTCTCCGACAAAAAGAATATTCTCCGACTAATCGAATATTCCCCGACACAACGAATATTTTATATCAACTTGCTTACTTTGCAAAAAAAAATAAAAAAATCACATATTACCCTTAACTTTAAACTTTTATCAATTTAACTATTTACTAAAATATAAAAATTGAATACTTTTATTTCATAAAATTCGGGGTCTCACACCAGCTCGACTAGATCCTCCAACATCCAACATCTTGACAACACAGTTTTTAAGTTTTATTTATTAATCGATACTCGCGAGTACATAAGTTTATCACATAAGCACATAAAATCATCCCGTCTTTCCTCATTTTCCAAATTTTATTGGACATCCCGTCTTTCCTCGTCGTTTTATCGTTTACACGTTCTTCGAAATATCCAAAAACTAAAAAAAAAATATTTCGGTGAATAGTGTTTTCCACGACGTTTCCCCAAAACATGGTTAAACGATCGAAAAGTACATAACAATATTTTTCGTCATTTTTCTTTTCTCCGATTTCTCCATGTTTTTTGAGAAAAACTTTTATCGGCTAACATAACTTTTCATGACATATTACCGTCAAATGTTGAAATAGAATATCTGTGATGCCCCCAAATTCAGATACTAATATCTCAAATTCTGTGCTTCACGATCTAACACTACCAATATACTAATAACTCGTACAGCGGAATAATAAAATAATTTACATTGATTTAAAATAAATATTCTCATTCCAAAGTTTTGTAACTATTACTAGTAGTATACATAACTTAAGTTCAAACATAACTTAGTACGTAATATTAAATAAGTTTCATTACAACATAGTAATAACTTCTAATCATAACAAATCAAGCTACTCCTTAGCCTTGCCCTTTCCCTTATCCTTGCCCGATGTTTCACCACATTCTGCCTTAACTGAAAGGTTTAAGGAAGGCATAATTAAACAACAAATTTGCCCAACAAGAAATATAGCAATAAGGGTGAACAATTATAAAGTTAGAAATTTCAAGGGTATAACAATAATTGATAGTTCAAGAATGATAAGAAGTATCAATTATTCGAAATAAGAGTCAATATGGACTAAAAGATATCATCAAGAATTGCAAGTTTTAATTATTTCAAAGTTCAAGAATAATAAAAACTGAGTAGTCACAATGGACTAAGAACTCCTGCTATAATTAACAGTATTATACTGCAAATCTAATATAAACAAGTAAAATAGGTGATCAGCCTAAAGTACCATACGTTATGCATAACATTTAAACATGGTTGTATGTGGGCACATCGGTTCCTCGATAATTATATAATTTCCTCTTCAATGTGGGTTGTTAATCTCAATAGATTTATAAGAGTCTGCACCAAGACAATTGGTTTGGATAGCTTTCTAACACGTGATATCAGTCTAGCCGAGTCAAATGACTTATACCACTTTTATATTGCATTTAGGAACAATAAGTTCAATTCTTGCAACAAAATCAAGATATCAAATCGACTTCTGAATAGTAATAGATATTTGTTCAATATAAATATGGTCGATATAGTAACAATTCAGATTCACGTAATATGTAAAGAAAAGAGAGTTAGGGAACATGCACATAAATAATATCTGAGAAGGTTCGAGAAACTTGCCTGAAACGTAGTTTACCAATCTAAAGCTTATCAATACCTCAACGAACTAAGTTACCCTATTAATGTATATAAGTATACACTTTCAATAGTTACACAAGTTTGAAACATAACTTATCTCATGCACATACCCAATATATATGTTAAGTACATACATAAGCTTATACAATCAGTCCATGTATATCAATCACAAATTCTCACTCAATATCATAAAGAAATCTTATACTAGTCTAACATCTTCATGCTATACCATCCATATACATAAAACATCAATAAGTCTCTATTTATTAGCTTAGAACAATAATGTAGTCAAGCTATTATGATCAGAAGGCAACAAAACAAGTCAGACCAAACTACAGGAGGGCGCAGATGCGCCCTAGTTAGGCTTAGGGACAGCGCAGCTGCGCTGTCCCCTGGCTAGACCAGAGTTGAGCTTTTTCTCTCCTGGTTTCAGTCCAATTTTTAGCATACCAAGACATTAACAATTATTATGCTCACATGTTAAATGGCGTTGCATACTTGTATGACCATTTCCAGTTCAACTTTATATGTTATGGTTTTAGTTTAGGATTTTTAAGGAATTAAGGCCAAATAGGGTCAAGGAATCACAAGGTTTACTAGTTTAACCATATGTACATGTGAGAAGGTCATATAATCTGTAATATACATGCTCGCAATTGTTCGCATCATTTATTCAAAGCTAGCATCTTTTATCAATTTTAAACATGCCTAAACTCATGCTTGGTTAACTTTCATTATGTCTAACACATGAATCATGTTTAGAGACAAATAGAACATAAACATGACATCTTAAATGTCCAAAACATAGCTACTTCATACATATGCAACTTAGTATAAAAAATATATGAGTTTGCTTTTGAAATCATTTTAAACTTAAATAATGAAATCTAACATATACAAAACATCTTTAAATCACTTTTCATGTGTAGTTAAGTCATGTTTACATGCTCACAAAGTCAAATTAAGTCATGTTTACATGCTCACAAAGTCAGAACATACTCCATGTGGTATTCATGGATATTAGTTTCAAAAATGTCAAGTTTTCCTTGAAAAAGTCATTTAGCTCAAAGGCAAAAAAGTTAGACATGAACAAAGCTTGAATCATAACTCATGCTCATTAATGTTCATAAATCAGTCATATATGTATACTATCATGCTCAGAATTCGCAGAATACGAGTTGCATCAAAGTTTGTTTTCGAAACTTTAAGTTTTTGTTATAAAACTCCTACTAAATCATGTTTGGACATGTCATATCTCATAATAAAGCTTTATACTACATGTTATACTTCTTTTCATGCATGTATAGATCATAATACCATGTTAGAAATAACTCATTATAATAGAAGTCATAACCTAGTTCTGGGGGCTGGCACAGCTGCGATGCACCCCAATACAAACTGGGTGCAGCTGTGCCCTCCTGGACAGAACCAAGATGGAGCTCTGTTCTGCAGAAAGTTTAAAACCAAGTTCGAATTTCTCTCAACTAAGCATACTTAAACTCATCCTTAAAGGTTTCATACATGCATATACACTTAATAAGCATATTGATATCAATTCATAAAATAATTCATATTAATCTTCATGGAAAATCTAGAAATTTGTCAAGTTGGAAACTAAGAACATAAAATAAGAAATTTACCTTTTTGAAGCTTAAATTGACACTCCTTGCAATCTCAGACTTCTCCTCACACACCAATTCACTCACACTCTCTATATGTATTACTCAGACAATTTATAGCAAAAAGAATAGAGAAATGAGGCTGTTATATATAGAGAATTGGGTGACCAGGTAATGGCTTTGCATTAGGGTTTGAGTCCATGAGGAAAAAGAAGAAGCCAATGGTAAACAAGGGGTAGGCCAACTACTCTCCCTCAGCCATCTCCATAGCAATGATAACCCCCATTGTAGCTTATTGTTCACAACTTCTTTTTCTCATAAGGGAAATGTAGAGCACTGTTTGGTCACTTATTTTAGGACCAGGGGTTTTAAAAAACTCAGCAACTTGGTTATACAATGCTTAGTTTGGTTTCCAAAATGTGATATTAATGTGTTAATGCTACTACATAATGAAAAGTTAGGGATTATATATGCACACTGTGACGCCCCCAGAATATGTCGACATAACCTATTCTAAGTCGCCAAATACATGGTACAGATTTCAAATACAAATTCAATTTATACAACAATTAATTATCGTGTAAAATACGACAAAACATACACTGTGAGTTTTAATACAAATATTATCTCATAGAAAATATCAAAACTCGTTATAATTATTCTCACACTATTTTACAAAATAGTTAGGATTACTAAAATAACCATCTTGGACCATTACTCCACTCCCCGACTAGTCCCAGCTACATTCTTGCCTCTTAAGAAGAACAATGGAACCAAAAGGAAAAGGGTGAGCTCAATTAGCTCAGTAAAGAATATTACGACTAAGATAATGTAGAATAAATTATCCTTAGTGCTCAACAGGATAAAATCTGATAGAATACAATTGACAAAAAGTTTTAGATTAACAACTGCAACAGAAATAGCAATCCATTAGAAGAGTCAAGTAGAGCATGATATCTACTATCTTCTATGATTTAAAAGTCCATCATCAATATTTTATCTCTGTAACACCAATCAATAAATATTTTAAATCAACGAATTATCCATGCACTACGGGCCAAGGATATTCGTTTGTATCACCAGTGGTTATGATCATGCCAAACAACTGTCCATCTATGCACTACGGGCCAAAGAGGACTTTCACCACATCATTCGTCTGTAACATTACAAGTCATGATTATACCTATATAAAATTCCTGATCATAATCATATCAATCAACAGTCCATCTATGCACTGCAGGCTAAAGATGACTTTCACCACAATATAAACATGAGGATGATGACAATGACATAAGGAACCAATCAAGTGAGATCAAGGATAAATATTATAGATTTGTAATTCAATTTATCAAGAGTTCAAGAATGGTCAAATTGTCAACATGATAATTAATTGTTAAGTAAAATTCAAGAATGATATTCATGTATCAAAAATAATTTGGACAGCAAAGAAACCAATTTTTGTCATGAATAGTACCTCGTGAATAGTACCCTAAGTGAATACTACCCGAGTGAATAGTACTCGAGTGAATAGTATCCTGTAAATAGTATTTGAGTGAATAGTACCTCATGAATAGTATCCCGTGAATAATACCCCGAGTGAATAGTGAAAGTAGTATACACACAAGCCAATCATGTTGATGATAAAGAATATGTACTGTAAGACCCCAACTTTTTATTAATAAAATTTAATTTTCTCTAAATTATTATGTTGAATAATAATGTGTTAATTTGATATAATGCTTTGGTTATGGGTGAAATGTACAAATTTTACAAAATAAGTAAGTGGTTATAAAATATTCATTGTTGTCGGGGAATATTCATTTGGTCGTGGAATATTCTTGCTGTCGAAAAATATTCATACGATGGCGCAGCCATTTGTAGGCCCCATAACAGAAAACTATTGGATGGAGAAAATGAAAAGAATGAATTTTCTAAAAATAACGATGTAGTTGTTACCGTTAACACTGTTGAAATACCCTGTGGTTAAAATATAGTAATACGCATGGTTGTACAGTAGCACACAGTATTGCACAATATTTTTGGATTATTGATTCTTACGTAAGAAGGCACTACTCAATAATTGCTACAGTAATTACTGTTCAATATTTTATTTTATTGATTCAATAATTGCTACGTTGATATTTTATATTATTGTTGTTTTAATAATTATTACTGCACAGTATTTTCCATTATCAAATCAATAATTCATACTATTTAAATAATATTATTAGATAGCATTATTGGTAATGTCTAAAAATGTTCTGTCTAGAAAATGGCTTTGATCACCTAATTGTGCGCCAATAAGGAAAAACCCTTATCGGAAAGCCCCCTCTTTCCTAAGAACGACCTGGTTGTCATATTGTGATTCTGTAATATTATTTGTGAATAATTAATTATAAATTTATATGATAAGGAAATATTTATTTTTTGTCAATATTAATGAATGAATTAATGTTGAGGTGTTTTATCAGTATTTTATCGGAACGATGGTATTATAAATCATCCGTATGTGGATTTCGGACATTTTCTGATTGGAATTTAGAAAAACTTTCTTCTACAAAGTTGTAGAGAATTAAATTTTCTATGTAATGGACATTAAATTCGTATTTTTCTGATAAAAGGGCAATTTATTATGAATTATTAAAGTTTTGAAAATAAATATTTTTATTAAAAATATGGTGGGCCCCACTTTTGGTTGGTGTGGAAAATACTAAATTTTGGTGGGCCCCACTAGTGGTGGCGGATAATTTGGTCAAGAAGGCGTGCGTAGGAAATTTTTAGAGAATATTAATATTTTATTAATTTAGTGTGCTTTGGCGTTCTAACATTTTTCTATAAATAGGGTGCTTAGTTAGAATTAAAAATCACACCAGAATCATAAGTTTTCTCTCTCAATATTATCGAGTGTATTTTGTGAGTATTTAGGTACTTTGAGAGTTGCTATTCAGTTCAAGTTTTCTTCAGTGTTATATCCAATATTTCAGACAGAAGTACTATTCTTTTGAGGTAAGGGATGTTATTTTCTTCGTAAATGATGTTATTTCTTTCAATATCATTATACCAAAATATTGGTATAAATTTTATTATGAAATTTCTACATTTACATATCGAGGTTACTATTCACGTATACGGTACTATTACCGTATACGACACTATTCATGAATACGGTACTATTCACGAAGAATGATTTATCTTGCGAAATTTCTACCTTTTTTGTGTTGGGGTTACTATTTCACGTATACGGTACTATTCACATATACGGCACTATTCACAAATACGACACTATTCACAGAAAAAAATGAAATTTCCTCTTCTTTGTCAAAGTTGTCTATTATGGTTACTATCTTTGATTGTATCCATATTTTGATCTTCATGCTTGAATTTTGCTCCACAATTAATTATTATGGAGTATTTTTGAACTTGGATGAACTAAAGTACGAATCCCTAGTCTGTCCTTTTATCTCACTGAATTCATTTTTTATGATAGTTTTCATCATCCTAAGTCTTAAATGGTGATACTTGATGAATATCTTTGGCCTGTAGTGCAAAGATGAATGATTACCTGATGAATATCTTTGGCCCGTAGTGGAAAGATGGACAGGTGCTGAGATGAACATGACCAACTGGTGATACAAATGAATATTTTTGGCCAGTAGTGCAAAGATAAATATTTAGTTCAAGATGTATATTGATTGATGTTACAGGAAAAAAGTATTGATGATGAACTTTTAAATCATAGAAGATAGTAGATTTCATTCTCTACTTAACAGTTCTAATGAATTGTTATTTTCGCAGCAAATATTGATCTAAAACTTGTTGTCCATTATATTTTATCTAATTTATTGATGGCTAATGATAATTTATTGTTCATTATCTTAGTCATAGTATTCTTTACTGGGCTAGTTGAGCTAACCCTTTTCTTTTTTGTTCCATTTTTTTTCTCAGGAGGCGAGAATATAGTGGGAACTAGTCGGAGTGTGGATTGATGGGTCCAGATAGTTGTTTTAGCAGTCCTCACTATTTTGTAAAATAGTGTGATAATAATTGTAATGAGAACTCCTTTTGAGTTTGAATATTGTCCATTAGACAATATTTATATTTAAACTCACAGTATATGTGTTGTCGTATTTTGCACGGCAATTGTATTAATGAAGTTGTAGTTGTTTTCTGTACCATGTATTTGGTGACTCAGAATGGGTGATGTATACCTATTTTGGGGGCGTCATAGTTGTTATCAGAGCTTAAGGATATGGTCTCTGGCAGAGATCGGAGAATAGAAGTAGGAGGGGAGAGACGAGTAAATCATTCACTAGTGTGTCCTACCTAAGCTTATTTGTGTTTAATTGATCGGTCAGAATATAGGGGTAATGTGTGGCATGTTAATTTATTTAATTAACCCTTGTTTTGTGACAATATTTGAGAATGGCAGCTGAAAATGTTAGCAATAGAGTGAATGAGACTGTTGAGACACCTCTAATCACCTACCAGGAGAACGTGCAACAGGAAGACAATGTTCCTACTGTAAACAACACCACTTATCAAACGATCAATGATGGGATGTAACATTCCATATTTTTTTTAAATGTAACTTATAAATATTTATTGGTTTATATAAATATTTATTGGGTATGTTATTGTTGAATAAATAATTGTTCAATTTGAGTGATGTGGTTTATTTAATTATTTGTTGAATAAATAATTAAATATTATATATTAAATATTTATTGGCAATATTAAATATTTATTGAATTATATGGCAATTTGAGTTGATGTGATTTAAATAATTATTTGTTGAGTAAATAATTAAGGAGCTAAATAAATTAATTATTATGAGATTTTATAATAATGGAGTTTAATTTAATAAGCTAGAGAGCTTATAATGATTTTAAATAAATAATAATATTTAAATGAGAAATTGTAGTTTGAAATATTAGTTGATTAAATGAAATTATAACTGTAAAAAAAATTATAATTGTTTATGTGTTAAAGTAATTTAATAGATTAATGTTTAATTGATTTATTAATTTAATAAAGGTGTGACTAATAACCTTGCTATAAAGGAGTTATTAAAATAAATAAAAAAAATGGTTTAATTTAGTTTTGTCAAACAAGGTATAAGGATTAATCAATTTGTTTTAATTCAGTTTACCAAACAAGGTGTAAGGATTAATGAGTTATTTTTATTATGCTAGCCAAACAAGCCTTAAGGCTTTTGATTTTTAAAACTTATGTAACTGACATAACTTATGTCAGTACTTATATTATATAATTATTATAATTATATCTTATATGCGTTATAATATTTACGTAAGATTAGAGGAGAGAGAAAGGAGAGAAAAAGAGAAAAAAACTCAGAGGAAGAAGAAGAAGAAAAGAAGAAAACTAAGAGAAAAATTGAGAGAATTAAGAGAAATTTTACAGGTTTTGGAGAAAATATTTGGAGAAAAAGGGATAGTGTCATCATCTTTCATAATCCAAGGTAGGAGCTCTAGCTCTTTCTTTAAAAATTTAGTTTTCTTCTTCCCAAAAAGTCTCTATGAAAATTTTATAAAAGATAAATTGTTGTTATGTATATGGTTTGGCATGATTATTGATTATATGGTTGTTCTATGAACTTATATATGATTATAGAGAAATTAGTTCATGCATATATGTGTTTTGTGGAAGAAAATATATTACAGAGTGTTCATATGACAATATGTATGAATATGGCTATTTTAAAATAGAAATTAAGGTTTTAATTGTTGTTAAATGGATAAATTGATTGTTAGAATTGATAGAGTATGTAAAAACATAATTATGATGCTTTGGAATTTCTGTTTTGGTTGAATAACAAAATCACAGTGTTGATTTTTATGAAAAATATCAAAAATGGAGTTTTGGGTTTTAAAATATGTTATTCTAGTATTTAATTTTCTAAAATTATGGTTTAAGTTGTGTTAATTTAGTATTTGTATGCTCGGTGAAGTTTATGTGTAATTTGCATTAGTTATTCATGTCTATTAGTGTTGGAATTGAAGTTATAGACAGAAAATTTAGTTGTTCGTGGTTGGTTTCTGTGAGTTTCGGCGCCCCAGCGTCAAAATTCACGCCCCAGCGCCAATTTTCGCGCCCTGGCGCCAATTTTCGCGCCCCAGCGCCAAAATGGGCCGTAGCTCGCGCCCCAGCGCCGATGCTCGCGCCCCGGCGCCACTGTTCCGCGCCCCGGCGCCGGAAAAGTGGCCTAGTTGGGCAGTTTTGACCTCCTGTAGTAAAATGGCCATAACGTTTTCATACGAACTCCGATTTAGGTAATTCAAGATGATTCGGAAAGAGGACGAGTAGACCTACAACTTTCATTCTTTAAGTTTTTTAATTTGAGGTCTGTAACAGTAGTCAAAATGGTCATCTTTACGACTGTTGTGTATTTGGAGCCAATCGGATGGCGTCGGGATGCACGAATGCAAGTGCAACCCTTTGGGTATTAGTATAACTTAATGATAACATGTTGGACATGTATTAGGATGTTGTATTAAGTTGTTAATGTACACGTGGTGCAGTGACATGATCATTTAAGTAGTGGTAATAAAGCTAAAAAGTAATGTTCATGAAAGATGTGATGTTGTTTAAACTTAAACTTAGTTAGTAGCTATACTAAGAGTAATAAAGGAACTCATAAAGGTAATGTTAGTGTAACTAATGTGTATTGTCAATGCATATGGTATGTGTAGGACTTGGGGTGAATGGGAATAGTAATTGTTTAACCTACACGCGAGGCAAGTTCCCTAACCTTTTCTACTTTATTATTCAGCAAGGTTACTTTTCACTGTTATGTTATACTTATGCAAGTTCTCTAACTCCAAACTTCATTGTGCAAGTTTGAATTCGTTAAACACATTATCGCTTTAATTCCATTTCAATTGTACAAATTGCTAACTTTACACTTTCGTAGAGTTAGATTGTTTATTGTTGATTAAGCTCGTGTATCTATTGGTTTATGAGGATGCATGTTATGATTATTCCATGATTATGCTATTAAATTATTCCTAAAGCATGATGTTAGTTTATAAATATCAATTCAACTATGATTATTCCATAGTATACAGTTATGTTGTTTGTAATCAACTAACCCTTAGTTGATTACCGTTGAATTCTAAATTACCCCGTGATGTATCCAAACCAAACTCACTTTGGTACGGACTTGTATTCTAAATACTGAGAAGAACAACTCTTTTATAAGAGGTTACGCTTAGCGTTGAAATGATTGTGCACAATACATTGTACGAAGGGTTGATCCCCCTAAGTACGTGAAGTCCTTATAGTCTTATGACTGTTAAAGTTTAAGTTGAAAAATTATTTATAACTGTGGACATGATTCGTGGTCATTAGACCCTCAGTAATTGATTAAAGTTTTTAGAAAGTAATAGAATCTATTGTTCAGTTCTATTAAACCTAATGTTGGTACATGATGTAAAGTTAACTGATTTATTTATTATTATTTCAAGTGGGCCTTGTTTGCTCACTCTTGCCTGTAAAATTTCTTACAGCTAAAGTTAAAACTGGTGATATACCTAGTACCAGTAAAGGGAAATGAAAGATTAAGCAATGCTGAAGACCTGTAATAGTTAGACAGTTTATTTTTAGACTTTGTTTAAAGATTGTAAAGAAGTTTATATTAATTTAATTTCCGCATGAATGAATGTTTGTAAAGGTTAGATAACCTGGGAGATTTTTTTTATTTAAGTTTAATCCTGTATGGGCAGGTTTTCTTTTATTATTCAATTCTATTATGATTGGGTAGTTAGAAATGAATGTTTTGATTACGTGAACACCAAATCTTGAGGTAATGAAGTACCGGGATTTGGGGGT
Organism: Panax notoginseng; assembly: GCA_016801055.1. NCBI lineage: Eukaryota > Viridiplantae > Streptophyta > Magnoliopsida > Apiales > Araliaceae > Panax > Panax notoginseng. Next base: position 138,638,938 of record CM029015.1, read on the forward strand.
GTCACAGGTTGGTATCAAAGCTTTAGGTTATGAACCTTAGGTGGGGGAAAAAATCTTAGGAAGTAACCTTTGAAAAGATAGTGAAGAAAACTCTTATCGAGTTTTAAGGAAGAAGTAATAAAACACTTATGTGCTTATGTGTTTATAACTTATTTGCTCGCGAGTGTCGAGTAGAATGATTAATAACTAAAATTTTAAAATTTTGTTGTCAGGATGACTAATGTCGGAGAATCTAGTCATACTAGGGAGGAGGGACCTCAAATGCCTATAGAGGAGGAGCCTCGTGACATTCAGATAGTTTGGAAACAACTACTGCCACGGGAGTCAGCCCCGTTGGTCACAGTGGTTGAAGATGAGGATGATGATGTGGAGATGGATGAGGAGGATCCCGTGGAGTTACCACAAGAGGATGAGGATGACGAGGATGAGGAGGAAAGGATTCCGCTCAACTCGATTGATGGACGTGTATACGATGAGGTGCATGACCGTAACGTGGAACTTCAGGACACAGTTGAGGAGTTGCAGGAAATAATAGTTGAACAACAGACTGTAATGACACAGAAGGATGACGACATCCGGAATCGAGATGAACGTCTAACTAATGCTGAAGAGAAGCTGATGCAGACTGAAGGAGAAAAGGAACAACTGATCGAGACGGTCGTGGAACTGAAGAAAAAGCTGAATGAAGAAGCTACCAAGAGGGCGAGAGCTGAAGACGCATACGAGGAAGCTTATCAACGAACTGGAAGAGCAGTAAGGGACGCACAAGCAAAGAGGATGAAGATGGAAGAGATGGATAAAGTATTCAACACCGTGATCAATCGAGCTCAAGATCGGGTCATGGGTTATCCAATTCAGTTCGAGACTCTGCCATCATACGTGTTAGATCGCCGAACCATGTTCCGTGTTATGGAAGAAGAGCGTCAAAAGGCGACTGATTATCTTAATAGATCATCGTAGGAAATTTGTCTGTTTTGCAAATAATAAGTGTTAAATAATGTGTAAATCCCTAGTGTTAAGTAACCATGGGATATGAGAATGATGATGTTGCCCTGAAACTTTTGTAGTTCAGGAAAGTAATGTAGATAGCAGAGATGCTATTGTGTTATGTTTTCAAAAGTTATGAATAAATAAAAGTTATTATTTTATTCAAAGTGTTATGTGCTATGTGATTATTTCTTTGTTGAGGCAAATTAATTAGAAATACGTAAAGAAGTTGAGTAATGGTCTAATAGATGTTTTCTTTAACAGAAAATGCCTCCCAGACGTCAACCAACACGACAGAGAACCACAGAAGAAGCTAACGACAATGTTGATGCGAATCCCGTTCAACAACTAGTGGCACTATTGACAGGAGCGTTGCAGAATCAACCTCAAAACCAAGGCACAACGTTTAAGGAGTTTAAGGCGGTCGGACCACCTGAATTTCGTGGGTCAATGAATCCGGTCGAGGCACAAACCTGGATTATGGAAATAGAGAAGGTGTTCGATGTCGCTAGGGTAGGGGATGAGCAGAAGACTGCTTTCGCAACTTTCATGTTGAAAGCAGAAGCTAGTTATTGGTGGCAAGCCAATAAAACTCGGGAAGGGCCAGGAGTGATGACCTGGGATAGGTTCAAGGAACTATTCTTCGAGACCTATTTCCCGGAGAGTTCAAAGAGTCAGCTGGAAGTACAGTTTCTGGAGCTGAAGCAAGGGACGATGACGGTATCCGAGTATGCCGCAAAATTCAACGAGTTGGCGAGGTTTGCGCCATATCAGGTTAGCACAGACGAACGCAAAGTGAAGAGGTTTGAACAGGGACTGAAGCCCTGGCTGTACAGTAGGGTTTCCCTGTTCCAGTTGAAGACATTTGCAGCAGTAATGGAGAAAGCAATACTCGCTGAAGGTGGAGGAGAGGCGGTGACCAAATTCAACCAGAAACAAAAGAAGAAGAAGAATGAGAATGAAATGAAGAATGGAGGTGGCAGCAGTGGAAATAACAACAACAACAACAGCTTGAAGAGGAAGTGGAATGGGAACGGGGGAGCTGGAAACCAGCAGGGTAATCAGCAAAACAAAAAGTTTGAAGCATGTGCGACATGCGGGAAATTTCACAAGGGTGCGTGCTTGATGGGGAAACGAGTTTGCTACAATTGTGGCCAGGAGGGTCACATCGCCCCAAATTGCACTCAACCAAAGAAGAAGGCGTGCTTCACGTGCGGATCCAAGGATCATTTTGCTCGTGAATGCCCTAAGAAGAAGGAGGGAGGAACAACCAGAAGCAATGGAGGTAACAATGGAAGTACATGGGCCATTACAGGACCTGCAGAATCAAACAAACCCACAGCCAGAACCTTCAACATGACTGTGCAAGATGTTGTGCAATCAAAGGATGTGGTGTCAGGTATTATCCCAATCAATGATATTGATGCATATGTATTATTTGATTCGGGTGCTACTTGCTCGTTTATATCTGATGAATTTGCCAAGAGGTTAGAATTGCCTAGAGAAGAACTGAATTTTCCTTTGAACATAGAAATTACGAATAAGGAAATAATCCCTGTTAGGTTCGTTTACAAGAACTGTAGGGTGAACATTAAGGGGAATATCTTGTTGGTAGATTTGATTCCGATTAGACTCGGGGAATTTGATGTAATTTTGGGAATGGATTGGTTGTTCAAATACGGAGCGGTAATTAACTGCCAAAAGAAGTGTGTAAACCTTATGACTCCGTCAAAGGTAGTATTTTATGGTAGCAAGTCGCCAAGACAAATGAAATGTCTGACGACTATGCAGGCCAAGAAGTTGTTGAGTCAAGGTTGTGTGGGCTATTTAGCTTACATAGTCGATACTCAGAAGAAAGGTGTGAAATTAGAAGAAATACCGGTAGTGAGAGAATTCGAAGACGTGTTTCCAGAAGATTTGCCAGGACTTCCGCCGGACAGAGAAATTGAATTCGTGATCGACTTAGTGCCGGGAACAGCACCGATATCAAAGGCTCCGTACAGAATGGCTCTAGTAGAAATGAAGGAACTGATGGTACAGTTGCAAGAACTACTAGACAAGAAATATATTCAACCAAGTGTATCGCCGTGGGGAGCGCCAGTTTTATTCGTGAAGAAGAAGGACGGGTCAATGCGTCTTTGCATTGATTACAGGGAGTTAAACAAAGTCACTATTAAAAACAAATACCCGTTGCCAAGAATAGATGACTTGTTTGACCAGTTGAAGGGTGCTAAATACTTTTCGAAAATTGATTTGAGAAGTGGGTATCACCAGTTGAAAGTGAGGAAGGAGGATATACCACGAACGACATTCAGAAATCGGTATGGACATTACGAGTTTCTGGTGATGTCTTTGGTTTAACCAATGCACCTGCTGCGTTCATGGATTTGATGAACAGGGTGTTTAAACCATTCTTAGACAAGTTTGTAGTGGTATTCATCGATGACATTCTAGTGTATTCCAAAACTCAAGAAGAACACGTGGAACACTTACGTTTGACATTGGAGACACTGAGAAAGGAAAAATTGTACGCTAAATTCTCTAAATGCGAATTTTGGCTCGATCGTGTACAATTTTTGGGTCATGTGATTGACAAAGATGGGATTTTAGTAGATCCATCGAAAGTGGAAGTTGTAATCAATTGGGAACAACCAAGAACACCTTCGAAGGTGAGGAGTTTCTTGGGACTGGCCGGTTATTATAGAAGATTTATACAAGATTTTTCTAAGATAGCCACTCCGTTAACAAATTTGACACGAAAAGCTGTGAAATTCGTGTGGACGGAGAAATGTGAAGAGAGCTTCCAAGATTTGAAGAAGAAGCTAAGTATGGCACATGTGTTAACCCTGCCAGATAATACAGGAAATTTTGTGGTGTATAGTGATGCCTCACACAAAGGGTTAGGTTGTGTTCTTATGCAGAATGGCAAAGTTATTGCCTATGCATCAAGACAACTGAAGGATTACGAGAAAGGTTACCCGACTCATGATTTAGAATTGGCTGCAGTGGTATTTGCTCTCAAGATATGGAGACATTATCTGTATGGAGAGAAATGTGAGATCTACACAGACCACAAAAGTCTGAAGTATATTTTCAATCAGAAGGACCTGAACATGCGTCAGAGGAGATGGATGGAATTGATAAAGGATTACGATTGTGAGATCTTTTATCATCCAGGCAAAGCGAATGTGGTTGCAGATGCTTTAAGCAGGAAAGGTCGGGAAAAATTAATGCTGATAACAACTCAGGAGGAGCTCATTTCAGCAATGACAAAGTTAGAACTGGAAATCAAATTTCCACAGGAAATCGACGAACGACTATTTCATCTAGAAGCAGGTCCAACTTTACTGGACAAGGTGAAAAATGCTCAGTTACAAGATGAAGAATGTGGTAAGATAAAAGAGAATATGGTTGATGGTAACAATACGAAATACAAGGTCGATACCGAAGGATTGCTACGGTACGAGGGAAGAATCTGGGTTCCAGCAACACCAGAACTGAAAAACGAAATCCTGACCGAAGCTCATAGCTCAAGATATTCGATTCATCCAGGAAGCACGAAGATGTATCAAGATTTATGCCCACATTTTTGGTGGCCGAATATAAAAAGGGATGTCGCAGAATGCGTGGCTAAATGTTTGACATGTCAAAGAGTAAAAGCCGAACATAAAAAACCAAGCGGATTACTTCAACCGTTGGAAATACCGGAATGGAAGTGGGAACATATCACGATGGATTTTGTGGTGGGTCTTCCAACTACTCAGAAAGGATACGATGCAATTTGGGTAATAGTAGACAGACTGACAAAATCTACACACTTTTTGCCAATAAAGATTAGATTCAATCTTGATCAGTTGGCAAAACTATATATTAAAGAGATCGTTGCAAGACATGGAGTTCCAGTGTCAATTGTGTCAGACAGAGATCCGAGGTTCACATCAAACTTCTGGAAGAGACTACAAGAATGTATGGGAACACAGTTGCGAATGAGTACGGCATATCATCCGCAAACAGATGGCCAAAGCGAACGAACGATCCAGACATTAGAAGATATGTTGAGAGCATGCGTCATGGATTTCAAAGGAAGCTGGGAAGAGCAATTACCGTTGGTGGAATTTGCCTACAATAATAGTTATCACGCAAGCATCGGCATGCCGCCTTACGAAGCGTTATACGGCAGAAAGTGCAGAACTCCACTATACTGGGATGAAGTTGGTGAACGTCAACTGTTAGGACCAGAATTAGTGCAACAAACTGCTGAAGTTATCAAACTCATCAGGGCAAGATTGGTAGCAGCTCAAGACCGACAGAAAAGGTATGCTGATCAACACAGGCAAGATCGTACATTTGACGAAGGAAGCTATGTATTCCTAAAAGTTTCTCCTTGGAAGGGGAAAATTCGTTTCGGTAAAAAGGGAAAACTAAACCCGAGGTTTATTGGACCCTTTGAAGTGCTGCGAAGAGTGGGAGAAGTGGCTTATGAGGTAGCTCTACCTCCAGAGTTGGAAAACATTCATAATATTTTTCATATTTCGGTGTTACGACCATATAAACCCGATTACAAGCACGTAATCGAGTACGAACCGTTGCAGTTCGAGAAAGATTTGTCTTATGAAGAGATTCCTATCCAGATAGTCGACAGGAAAGAACAAGTGCTCAAGAATAAAGTGATACCTTCTGTGAAGGTGATTTGGAGGAACCACAACGCTGAAGAAGCAACGTGGGAACTCGAAGAGAAAATGTTGAAAGAATACCCTGAGTTATTTGTTTAATCTGTGTCTGCGATTCTGAGGACAGAATCTTTGTAAGTAGGGAAGAATGTAGCGAATGTGTTGTTTGAGTTGTGATTCTGAGGACAGAATCCTTTTAAGAGGGGAATGATGTAACATTCCATATTTTTTTTAAATGTAACTTATAAATATTTATTGGTTTATATAAATATTTATTGGATATGTTATTGTTGAATAAATAATTATTCAATTTGAGTGATGTGGTTTATTTAATTATTTGTTGAATAAATAATTAAATATTATATATTAAATATTTATTGGCAATATTAAATATTTATTGAATTATATGGCAATTTGAGTTGATGTGATTTAAATAATTATTTGTTGAGTAAATAATTAAGGAGCTAAATAAATTAATTATGATGAGATTTTATAATAATGGAGTTTAATTTAATAAGCTAGAGAGCTTATAATGATTTTAAATAAATAATAATATTTAAATCAGAAATTGTAGTTTGAAATATTAGTTGATTAAATGAAATTATAACTGTAAAAAAAATTATAATTGTTTATGTGTTAAAGTAATTTAATAGATTAATGTTTAATTGATTTATTAATTTAATAAAGGTGTGACTAATAACCTTGCTATAAAGGAGTTATTAAAATAAATAAAAAAAATGGTTTAATTTAGTTTTGTCAAACAAGGTATAAGGATTAATCAATTTGTTTTAATTCAGTTTACCAAACAAGGTGTAAGGATTAATGGGTTATTTTTAGTATGCTAGCCAAACAAGCCTTAAGGCTTTTGATTTTTAAAACTTATGTAACTGACATAACTTATGTCAGTACTTATATTATATAATTATTATAATTATATCTTATATGCGTTATAATATTTACGTAAGATTAGAGGAGAGAGAAAGGAGAGAAAAAGAGAAAAACTCAGAGGAAGAAGAAGAAGAAAAGAAGAAAACTAAGAGAAAAATTGAGAGAATTAAGAGAAATTTTACAGGTTTTGGAGAAAAGATTTGGAGAAAAAGGGATAGTGTCATCATCTTTCATAATCCAAGGTAGGAGCTCCAGCTCTTTCTTTAAAAATTTAATTTTCTTCTTCCCAAAAAGTCTCTGTGAAAATTTTATAAAAGATAAATTGTTGTTATATATATGGTTTGGCATGATTATTGATTATATGGTTGTTCTATGAACTTATATATGATTATAGAGAAATTAGTTCATGCATATATGTGTTTTGTGGAAGAAAATATATTACAGAGTGTTCATATGACAATATGTATGAATATGGCTATTTTAAAATAGAAATTAAGGTTTTAATTGTTGTTAAATGAATAAATTGATTGTTAGAATTGATAGAGTATGTAAAAACATAATTATGATGCTTTGGAATTTCTGTTTTGGTTGAATAACAAAATCACAGTGTTGATTTTTATGAAAAATATCAAAAATGGAGTTTTGGGTTTTAAAATATGTTATTCTAGTATTTAATTTTCTAAAATTATGGTTTAAGTTGTGTTAATTTAGTATTTGTATGCTCGGTGAAGTTTATGTGTAATTTGCATTAGTTATTCAAGTCAATTAGTGTTGGAATTGAAGTTATAGACAGAAAATTTAGTTGTTCGTGTTGGTTTCTGTGAGTTTCGGCGCCCCAGCGTCAAAATTCACGCCCCAGCGCCAATTTTCGCGCCCTGGCGCCAATTTTCGCGCCCCAGCGCCAAAATGGGCCGTAGCTCGCGCCCCAGCGCTGATGCTCGCGCCCCAGCGCCGATGCTCGCGCCCCGGCGCCACTGTTCCGCCCCCCGGCGCCGGAAAAGTGGCCTAGTTGGGCAGTTTTGACCTCCTGTAGTAAAATGGTCATAACGTTTTCATACGAACTCCGATTTAGGTAATTCAAGATGATTCGGAAAGAGGACGAGTAGACCTACAACTTTCATTCTTTAAGTTTTTTAATTTGAGGTCTGTAACAGTAGTCAAAATGGTCATCGTTATGACTGTTGTGTATTTGGAGCCAATCGGAGGGCGTCGGGATGCACGAATGCAAGTGCAACCCTTTGGGTATTAGTATAACTTAATGATAACATGTTGGACATGTATTAGGATGTTGTATTAAGTTGTTAATGTACACGTGGTGCAATGACATGATCATTTAAGTAGTTGTAATAAAGCTAAAAAGTAATGTTCATGAAAGATGTGATGTTGTTTAAACTTAAACTTAGTTAGTAGCTATACTAAGAGTAATAAAGGAACTCATAAAGGTAATGTTAGTGTAACTAATGTGTATTGTCAATGCATATGGTATGTGTAGGACTTGGGGTGAACGGGAATAGTAATTGTTTAACCTACACGCGAGGTAAGTTCCCTAACCTTTTCTACTTTATTATTCAGCAAGGTTACTTTTCACTGTTATGTTATACTTATGCAAGTTCTCTAACTCCAAACTTCATTGTGCAAGTTTGAATTCGTTAAACACATTATCGCTTTAATTCCATTTCAATTGTACAAATTGCTAACTTTACACTTTCGTAGAGTTAGATTGTTTATTGTTGATTAAGCTCGTGTATCTATTGGTTTATGAGGATGCATGTTATGATTATTCCATGATTATGCTATTAAATTATTCCTAAAGCATGATGTTAGTTTATAAATATCAATTCAACTATGATTATTCCATAGTATACAGTTATGTTGTTTGTAATCAACTAACCCTTAGTTGATTACCGTTGAATTCTAAATTACCCCGTGATGTATCCAAACCAAACTCACTTTGGTACGGACTTGTATTCTAAATACTGAGAAGAACAACTCTTTTGTAAGAGGTTACGCTTAGCGTTGAAATGATTGTGCACAATACATTGTACGAAGGGTTGATCCCCCTAAGTACGTGAAGTCCTTATAGTCTTATGACTGTTAAAGTTTAAGTTGAAAAATTACTTATAACTGTGGACATGATTCGTGGTCATTAGACCCTCAGTAATTGATTAATGTTTTTAGAAAGTAATAGAATCTATTGTTCAGTTCTATTAAACCTAATGTTGGTACATGATGTAAAGTTAACTGATTTATTTATTATTATTTCAAGTGGGCCTTGTTTGCTCACTCTTGCCTGTAAAATTTCTTACAGCTAAAGTTGAAACTGGTGATATACCTAGTACCAATAAAGGGAAAGGAAAGATTAAGCAATGCTGAAGACCTGTAATAGTTAGACAGTTTATTTTTAGACTTTGTTTAAAGATTGTAAAGAAGTTTATATTAATTTAATTTCCGCACGAATGAATGTTTGTAAAGGTTAGATAACCTGGGAGATTTTTTTTATTTAAGTTTAATCTTGTATGGGCAGGTTTTCTTTTATTATTCAATTCTATTATGATTGGGTAGTTAGAAATGAATGTCTTGATTACGTGAACACCAAATCTTGAGGTAATGAAGTACCGAGATTTGGGGGTGTCACATGGGATGTTTAGAAGCTTTTTGTAGTTCATGCAAAATCAGACAAGGGAGACTCGTGTACAAAATATGGGTGGAAATGATAATAACGCCCAGCTTGTCACAGCCAAGCAGTTCAAAGAGTTGGGACTACCAAAATTTTTGGGAAAATCGGATCGGATCAAGGCAGAAATGTGGGTTAAGCAAATTATCAAGATATTTGATGTCTTAGGTTGCAGGGAGGAACAGAAGGTTTCATTCGCCACCTTTATGTTTTGTGGTGAGGCAGATTACTGGTGGGGATCTGTGAAGTATACCCAGCAAGCCGCACTCAATATGTCTTGGGAAACGTTTCAGAAACTATTCAATAAGAAGTATTTTCCTGAAAGTATTCGTCATATGAAGGAGGTAGACTTTATTAGACTGGAACAGAACAACATGATTGTGTCCCAGTATGAGGCTAAGTTCGCAGAGTTATCCAGGTTTGTACCTCATTTGGTAGAGAATGAGGAACGTATGATGTAGATGTTTCTAAGAGGTCTGAAAATCGAAATTCATCAATCCCTTATCTCTCACAAATTTCATCTATATTCAAATGTTGTGAACATGGCTCAATTATTAGAGCGAGATAATGAGTATGTTCAACCGAGGGAGCACAACCAGGGTCATACCGGTGGCAGCAGTCATCGGAGCAATGACAACCAGCAAGGAGGAAAATATCCTGACAAAAGCGGTAACCACTCTGGTGGTAATCGTGGCCATGATAGTAGAAGAAGCGATTCAGGTGGATATTTCAAGAAGAGAAGATTTAACGATGATGGAAAGACATCGGCAGTAGCACCAGCACCAGCAAAAAATTTAAGGGGAGGAGAAAGACAGCCAGTTAGATGCTATAGATGCAGAAAGGAGGGACACATAAGTCCAAACTGTTCACAGCCTTCCAAGGTATGTTTTAGTTGTGGAAAAGACGGTCACATAGCTCGATTTTGTCATGTAGTAAAATCAATTCCAGCTGGGACGGTGGCATCAAAGGCGGATACGGACAAAACAAAGTCGGTGGTTTCAGGAAGAACGTTTTTTGTGACTTCTCAAAAAGCGAGTAATTTGAACGAAGTTATCACGGGCTAGTTGATCATAAATTCTTGCGAAGTATATACCTTATTATATACCGGTTCTACCCATTCTTTTATCTCTCCTACATGTGCTCAACGTTTGAACTTGACCCTTGAGAAATTAGACTTTGACTTATCTGTTGATACAACGTTAGGAGAAACCTTCATTACATCCATTGTTTATAAATCTTGCTTGATTTAAGTTGGGACCATCACGTTACATGTCGATCTTATTTCTTTGAAAATACTTGCATTTGATATGATTTTAGGGATTGATTGGTTAACTACTCATCATGCCAAAATTGATTATTTTCGTAAGGTTGCTAGTTTTCATATTCCTAACTAACCTATTATGCAAATTCAAGTAACCAAACCACTAAAGTCAATCACTATCATATCAAGCCTTAAAGCCATTCGTTTATTGAAAAACGGATATCAAGCTTTCTTAGCCCATATCATGGACTTGAACAAAAATATGTCAGATTTGAATGATATTTCTGTTGTTAGTGAATTTCCTGACGTATTTTCTGAAGAAATTCTTGGCTTACCCCAGAGCGTTATATTAAATTTTGTATTGACCTTGAACCCGATACAAAATCCATTTCCAAAACCCCATATCGAATGGCTCTTATTCAACTTCAGGAGTTAAAAACCCAACTACAAGAGTTGGTACCCGAGCCTCTCACTGGTGACTTCCTTTGTGGAATGCACCAAAGCCAGACTCTCCGTAGGGGACGCCATATTCGTGCGGTTGTAAACTGATAAGTGTCATTGTGACGTGTTATCCAAGGTTGGGATATGAGTCACAATTGATAGCAACCTAAGTCAGTAATCGAAATACATAGCTTTCTAGGCTTAGCTGGTTATTATCAAAGATTCGTGGAAGGATTTTCTCGAATCACTACTCCATTAACTTAGCTGACTTAAAAAGATACAAAATTCGTATGGAGCGAGGAATGCGAGAAGAGTTTCCAAGAGCTTAAGAAGACACTCATTTTGACACTTGTTCTGACAATACCATCTTCTTCGGATGGATTTGTTATATATAGCGATTCTTCAGGCAAAGGGTTAGGATGTGTTCTCATGTAACATGGAAAAGTAATAGCCTATGCCTCGCGACAACTCAAGGAATATGAGAGGAATTATCCTACTCATGATCTGGAGTTGGCAGCAGTCATTTTTGCGTTGAAGATCCGGAGACACTACTTGTATGGGGAGAAAGTGGAGATTTATACGGATCATAAAAGCCTCAAATATTTCTTCACCCAAAAGGAACTCAACATGCGGCAATGACGTTGGCCCTAACTGTTGAAAATATAACGATCATACCATTCAATACCATCCTGAAAAAGCGAACGCGGTAGCTGACGCGTTAAGTAGAAGATCATATACGGGTACGAGTGCGATATTATCCACACAAAGGCCCAATTTGTATGACTTGCAAATAATGAAGATAGAGTTAAAGATTCCAAGGACCCACGCGATGATGGCAAATATACGAGTAGAACCGACTTTAATTGATAAAGTTAAAGCTGCTCAAGCTACAGACCTGGAGCTAATGCGTATGAAGAATAAAATGCAAGAAGGTGCTATTCTGGAAGTAAGAATCGATGAAGAAGGAATACTTCGAGTCAACTCCAGACTTTGTGTTCCTAACTACCCTAATTTAAAGTATAAAATTATGATGGAGGCTCACAACACACCATTTGCAATCCCTCCTGGAAGTACCAAAATGTATCGTGATCTTCGACATTCATTTTGGTGGAGCAATATGAAGAGAGAGATCGCAGAGTTTATCTCAAGGTGTTTAACGTGTCAACGAGTCAAGGCGGAGCATCAAATGTCAAAAGCTCCATTGCAACCACTTGAAATTCCAGAATAGAAGTGAGAGCACATTACCATGGATTTCGTTACTGTTCTTCCCAAGGTTTCTCAAGGTATAGATGCGATTCGGGTCATTGTCAATTGATTACCCAAGTCTGCTCATTTCTTACCTATACGAGAAACTTATTCACTTGAACGTCTTGCTCGTATATATATAAATGAGATTGCAAGACTACATGGTATGACAATATCTATAGTTTATGATCGAGACCTAAGATTCAGTTCACGATTTTGGGTTAGCTTGCAAAAAGCTATGGGCACGAATTTACGTTTTAGTCCGGCATATCATCCTCAAACGGACGGACAGTCGCAGAGAACTATTCAAACTCTTGAGGATCTATTAAGACTATGTGTCCTTGACTTCAAAAGAAGTTAGGACAAGTTCTTGCCATTGGTGGAATTTTTCTACAATAACAGTTATCAAGAAAGTATTGGCATGGCTCCATTCGAGGCGTTGTATAGACGCGAGTGTCGTTCTCCAGTATGCTGGGACGAGGTGGGTGAAGCAACGTTGTTGGGATCAGAATTGGTATGTATGACTACGAAGAAGATTCAAATGATCCGACAACGTATAAAGAATTTGTTGATCTTCGATATACATTTTGGTGGAGCAATATAAAGAGAGAGATCACGGAGTTTATCTCAAGGTGTTTAACTTGTCAACGTGTAAAGGCAGAGCATAAAGTACCAATGGGTCTATTGCAACCACTTGAGATTCCAAAATAGAAGTGGGAACACATTACCATGAATTTCGTTACGGGTCTTCCCAAGGTTTCTCAAGGCATAGATGCGATTTGGGTTATTGTTGATAGATTAACCAAGTCTGCTCATTTCTTGCCGATACGGGAGACTTATTCGCTTGAATGTCTTACTCGTATGTACGTGAATGAGATTGTGAGATTGCATGGCATGCCAATATCCATAGTATTAGATCGTGACCCAAGGTTCACTTCACGATTTTGGGTTAGTTTGTAGAAAGCTATGGGGACAGATTTACGATTCAGATCGGCATACCATCCTCAAACGGACGGGAAATCAAAAAGGACTATTCAAACTCTTGAAGATCTATTAAGACTATGTGTCCTAGATTTTAAAGGGAGTTAGGATAAGTATCTACCATTGGTGGAATTCTCCTACAACAACAGTTATCAGGCAAGTATAGGTGTGGCTCCATTTGAAGCATTATATGGGTGAAAGTGTCACTCTCCAATATTTTGGGATGAGGTGGGAGAAGCAACGTTATTGGGACAAGAGTTGGTACGCATGACTACATACAAAATCCAAATGATCCGACAACGTATACAAACAGCACAAGATTGACAAAAGAGTTATGTGGATAATCATCGAAAGGACGTGTAATTTAATAATGGGGATCATGTATTATTACGTATTGCTCCAAGGAAGGGAGTTATAAGATTTGGGAAGAGAGGAAAGCTCAATCCATGATTTGTTGGTCTATTTGAGATTCTTGACCGAGTAAAAAATGTGGCCTATAGACTCGCATTACCTCCAAGCATGTCTCATGTTCATAATATTTTTCACATATCTGTGCTTCTTAAATATGTGAAAGATCCAAACCACATTATTGAGTTAGAACCAGACGAGATAACCGAAAATTTAACGTATGAAGAGGTAACTGTCAAGATCTTGGATAGGAAGGAGCATGTCCTACGCACAAAAGGTTATACCACAAGTTAAAGTTTTGTGGAGGAACCGTGCTATTGAGGAAATGACCTAGGAGTTAGAATCAAAAATGAAAACGAGGTATCCTCACCTTTTTGAAATACCAGGTACGTACGTCAATTTCGAGGATGAAATTTCATAAGGAGGGGAGATTGTAAGACCCCAACTTATTATTAATAAAATTAAATTTCCACTAAATTATTATTTTGAATAATAAGGTGTTGATTTGATATAATGCTTTGGTTATGGGTGAAATGTGCAAATTTTGCAAAATAAGCAAATGGTTATAAAATATTCATTGTTATTGGAGAATATTCATTTGGTCGTAGAATATTCTTGCCTTTAGGATATATTCATACGATGGCACAGCCATTTGTGGGCCCCATAACAAAAAAATATCAGATAAAGAAAATGACAAGAATGAGTTTTCTAAAAATAACAGCGTGGTTGTTACCGTGAACACTGTTGAAATACCCGGTGGTTAAAATATAGTAATACGCGTGGTTGCACAGTAGAACACGGTATTACACAATATTTTTGGATTATTGATTCTTACGTAAGAAGGCACTACTCAATAATTTCTACAGTAATTACTGTTCAATATTTTACTTAATTGATTCAATAATTGTTACGTTGATATTTTATATTATTGTTATTTTAATAATTGTTACTGCACAGTATTTTCCATTATCAGATCAATATTTTATATTATTTAAATAATATTATTAGATAGCATTATTGGCAATGTCTAAGAAAGTTCTGTCTAGGAAAGGGCTTTGGTCACCTAATTACGCGCTAGTAAGGAGAAACCCTTATCGGAAAGCCCCCTCTTTCCTGCGAACGACCTGGTTGTCATATTGTGATTCTGTAATATTATTTGTGAATAATTAATTATTAATTTATATGGTAAGAAAATATTTATTTTTTGTCGATATTAATGAAGGAATTAATGTTGAGATGTTTTATCAGTATTTTATCAGAACGGAGGTATTAAAAATTATCTGTATGTGGATTTCAGACATTTTCTGGTTGGAATTTGAAAAAACTTTCTTCTACAAAGTTGTAGAGAATTAAATTTCCTATGTAATGGACATAAAATTCGTATTTTTCTGATAAAAGGGCTATTTGTTATGAATTATTGAAGTTTTAGAAATAAATATTTTTATTAAAAATATGGTGGGCCCCACTTTTGGTTGGTGTGAAAAATACTGAATTTTGGTGGGATCCACTAGTGGTGGTGGATAATTTTGTCAAGAAGGTGTGCGTAGAAAATTTTTAAAGAATATTAATATTTTATTAATTTAGTGTGCTTTGGCGTTCTAGCATTTTCCTATAAATACGCTTTGGCGTATTTTGTGAGTATTTATGTAACAGTCTAAGAATTTATTTGTAATTTAAAATATTTATTAAGTTATATAAATATTTTATTGATGTAGTTGTTGTTTGTAAATAATTGCGAATTAAAGTTATTAGATAATACTCTAATTTAATTTAATAGTTTGAGAGTTGTTAGAGATAACATGAAATGCTACATTGCTATTTTAATTTAATAAATTAAAATGGTATGTTAATTTATTAAATAAAATTATAATAAAATTATAATTTTGTAATAATTGGATTAAGTGGAAATTTTATTTAGTATGTTTGTTGGATATGGAAATCCAAAGAAATAATATGGTACTATAAACTATAGTATGAAGGATTTATTAAAATAAATTAAAATAATTTTAAATGGATTTACCCAAACAAGACTTAAAGACATTAAGTCTTTAATTTTTTTGAAAAAGTGTTTTGCCAAACATAGCCTTATGGCTCTTGAATTTTGAATTTGAATTATAATAAATAATATAAATAAAATAAATCAAAATAATAAATAAAATATATTTTATAACTGATGTCGTTTAAGTTTTTTTTGTAACTGTTATTTTAAGTGTGAGTATAATGGCTATCAGTTTTTATTCTTACGCACAAGTCATAATTGGTTTTACGTGAACAGAAATTGGCTTATACTGATACTAAGAAGAAGAGAGAATAGATAGAGTTTGAGAGAAAAGTTCTGTGATTACAAAACAATTTATGTGTTTTCACAAGGATTGTTCAAGTAAAAAAGGGTATACTTCCATAACCCTAATATTATATATATATATATATATATATATATATATATATATATATATATATATATATATATATGTTCTACATCATGAATTTTAAGTCTCTGTGAATTCAATTTTTTTGAAATGTTAATACAACTGAGTTATTGTGTTTTTGTGTAATAGTGATGTTAGAATTCACATTTAGACAACAATTAGTGTGCTAATTACGTTAAAAAGAGAGAAAATTGTTTACAGTGCATGTTTATATATATATATATATATATATATATATAGCTTGTAAAAGCACCAAATTTGGTGGTTAATTTGTAAACTAATCTGTAAATTAAGTCTTGAATATATTAATTCAGTAAGAAATAAAAAGGATGCAATTTGAATGAGTTAATTTGGTGTATTATTGAGACCTCAGTGTTAATTTTGTTAAGGATGTCAAAAATGGAGTTTTTCCATAAAACATTGAATTCAAATGTTTTAAATTTAATGTTTATGTTATTTATATGGGTAAAAATATTTTAGAGACCTTGAGTTATGTTTATGTGAAGTCTATGTAAATTATACGTGTTAAATTGGTTGCTAGAAAGTAAGTTGTAAGCCAAATTAGCTTTGTTTGTGTTCTTCGTGAAAATTGGTTGCCTAGAACTGTAATTCGGCGCCGCAGCACCAGTTCTCGCGCTGCAGCTCCAGGTCTCGCGCCGCAGCACCTATTACAGGCCCGTTGTCTCGCGCTGTAGCACCAGCGCCGCGCCGCAGCGCCATTCCCAGTACAAACTGGGGCTCCGCAACGTCGGTTAGCAATGTTGGCTAGAAAACTTATTTTAATTATACAATTCTGTAATTTTTTATAAAGAGTATGTTATGGCTATTAAAATGTGATTTTTGCTAATTGCAGTGTTATAGTACCAAGTGTGAGAACATTATTAACAATTAATGAGTTATGTAATTGCATTAATAGTGTGACTTGACTATATGATTAAAACAAAGCCATACATGAAATAAGTACTTAATTGTGTACGAAGTACATGCAGTAACTAATTATGTCATGATGACATGTGTATAGGGTATTGAGAATCGGGTTATTACGATTTAGCTTACACGCAAGGCAAGTTTCCGAACTCTAACCTCTATTTGAGTTTGTTCTATTTACCTTTACTTTGAAAAAGTAATTCCTAATCTTATTTATACAACTTAATTATACTCACACAAGCTATTTAACCTAACTCTTACTTTGAGAAGGTTTCTTACCCTTAACTTGTTTCTTAGTATGCAAGCTTCTAAATTATGATACACTTATGTTGAACAAGTTTTATCGTTCAACTTGCTATTTATTATGCATGCTAATAACTCAATTCTATTACTAAACGAAATTCTAGCCTTAGCTTAATATTGTTCAAGCAAGGTATGTTACGTTATTCAATGCTTATGCTTTTAATTAATTTCTAAAGCATGACCTTAATATACAATGTGATTCATTTATGACTTATTCCATAGCATATTGTTATTACATTTTTATTCAACTAATCCTTAGTTGATGTTCGTTAAACTCTAAATTATCTTAAAATTTATCCAAACCGAACATACTTTGGTGCGGACTTTTATTCTAAATATTGAGATGAACAACCCTACTAAAGGGGATAATTTACGAAAAGCATTTAGATGTTTGTGCACAATACATTGTACGAAGGGTTGATCCCCCTAAGTACGAGAACTCCCTATAGTCTTATGACTGTTTAGGTTTAAGCTAAAAGAATACTTATAACTTTAGACATTGTTTGAGGTCTTGTGATCCTCAGATATATATTTCTGTTCCTGATTATCATTAATAAAGAATATTATTCAACTATATTGAGCCTATTTGTTTGGCAGTTGTTATAATATTATTATTCATTGTCACTTCAAGTGAGCATTTGTTTGCTCACTCTTGCTTATATAACCATTACAGCTAAAGTTGAGAAGGTCGATGAACCTACCACCAGTAAAGAAAAAGAAAAGATGAACAAGTCTTGAAGACTTGTAAATCTGTTGATTTCTATATTGTCAGATTTTATTTTAAATATTCTGATGTAGTTATTTATTTTCTGCATTTGATGAATGTTCACTACTACAAAACAATAAATAGACAACGCAGAAAAAAAACGTTGTGGTTTCAGTCAGAAAAATATCATGGTTAAGGGTGTCATCTATGTGACACCCTTACACAACGTTTTTAAAACGTTATAGTTAAGCACATTCCACAACGTTTTTTAAGAAGAAAACGTTATAGATTTATTTTCCATAAATTAGCAGATTCTTAAAAACGTTGTAGAATGTATGATTCGACAACGTTTTCTGGATAAAAACATTGTAATTTAATATATCAGACAACGTTTAGGCACTTTCACACAACGTTTTTAAAAAATTGTAGATTAAAAACAGAAAGAAAAAAAAATGTTGTTGTTCACCTATATTACCAATGCACTAGCAATATTCTAATAACATATAGCTAAAATTACAAAGAATATTAATATCATACAATACGTTTACATCCCAATAATTCTTTGTAATGCCAATTACAAAGAATATTAATACCATACAATACGGTTACATCTCAATAATGTCAAACTATCCATACATCTCAAATTCACTTTTCAATATAATTACTACTATATTGAATTGTGAATTTGACTACATCCACAAAATATATCAAACTATCCGTAAAATTAAACTACTACCTAATTAAACTATCCATGATGATAGGGTTGAGCGGGTTTTAACAACAGCCTAAGCAACATTCTGGGCACGCTTCATCACAACCTATAGTTCATCAAGTATAATTCACCAGTCATTATATGAGAAGATCAACAGAAAGATTCACAAATTAGAGTACAAGGTTGAATTAATCGACTTTTCTTGGATGTTGTAAGGCTTCAATCATATTATTTTTTTTCCTGCAGAAACTTGAGACCAAATCAAGCAGTTTCAACTTGCACAGCATGTGACATCATAAAAAGTTGCACCATTTCATTTGAACTAGGTCCTTAAAACTGAGTCAGGTTATCAAACATAGAATTGACACCCTAGCAACAGTTACTTGAGTACTGCTGGAAACGGGACGAAGAAGGGCACCTACACCAGCAACTCTTTCTCTTGCACTAGCTATTGATGGGAGACGAGACCCCAAAGCAATTGCAGAGCGATATACGACATTTAGAACTCTTGTGTGCTCAACTTGATCCCGCAGATCATTACACCACACTACTACAAAATAGTAAATAAAATGCATAAGGTAACATTTCCTCCTGCACAAATCGAAACCAAAACTGATATCTAGTTTCTCACACTTCACACAAATTTGCAGAAATTGAAGCAAAACCAAAACTAATATCATAAAAGCATCATAAATGAATATATTCCTTAAAAAACAAAACTACAACCAAAAACCTTCACCCCCATGGCTCAAATTGGATACTCTAAAAGCATCATAAAACAATTCACACGTTGCAAATAAACAATTTGGTCTTTAACATAGTCCATACAATAAGATTATCATTTTCATTCACTCTTTCCATTTCTTTTTCTTTTCCTTTTTTGATATAATATTGAGTTTGGAAGCTAACTGCCTAAATATATGGTCCAGGTATCACCCAGGTACTTAAATGTAATATACCAATTTAGCGTACAATAAAATAGAAAATCAGGCATTAGTTCAAGATAATTCAATGCAAAACTTCAAATACAAAATCATTTTCTTTTTCTAAGAATTGGTAGCTTATTTTGCAAATAATTAAAGGAACTAAGAAACTTACTGAAAAATATTTCTCATTTCCATCCCATACGATCATCTTTGGCAGTACAGTTTTCTTGTTCACTTCAAATGATTCAGCAAAATCATGTCACTGCTTTACGCCAACAAAACCAAATAGGAAATCACGGTTTGCAGATGCAAATATATATGGACAAGTTACCTTGAGGTAAAGATGCAATATCTTTTCTAATTGCAAACAGTCTTGGGCCATTATTCTAAGTAAACCTAGCATGCAAGTCATTCCAAATCTCATGTGCAGTAGGAATATATAGAATACTTGAAACAATTTCTGTAGAGATAGAACATAAAAAGTCAAGAGATTGCCATATCATTGCATCTTTGCCACAACAGAGAATGAGGTGAATCTACAGGGGGAGATTTCAGTGTGCATGCCATTTACCATCCCAAGCTTGTCCTTCGCAGAGAGTGCCAACGTCATAGATCTTTTCCATTGATATAAAATATTGTTGGTTAGAATCTGAGACACTAATAGTCTAATATCAAACCTGAATGATTTTATGGTGATAAATATAATGGGTGGTTAGAGTCTAATTGAACAGTTTGACATTCAGTAGTAGAAGTACTGGAACTGGTGGCACCTTGTATTGTCATTATAAATTATAAGTAATATAGGATGTAGATAAAGCAAAAAAAATGTTGATGATATCAATGATAATAAAGAACAAAAAAGAAGATAAATCGAGCATCTGATGGCTTTGATACCATGATAGAAAACATAAGCAGATAAGAAAAGTGATGAAGAGAAAAATATTGTTACACTGATAGACTGTTGCTGCAAGATAAACAATGGCCCATACATGTCTTATAGAATAGGACACAATAGCATGAAAATGTAATCTAGAGAATAGAACAAAAGATATTGACACTAATTTTGAGGATACATCAGCAATATTTAGCAGTCTGACGAGATTTTAATAGAAATTATAAACCAAGTAGGAGTGTAGGACTCCTTTTTTCAAGCAAAGGGATAATATGTTGGTAATACACCGAGTAAGTTTCTGCATGTGTGCTTTCTTTTTGTAGCAGCCAGAGGGCTAAGTATCACCATGTTTTGTAGCAGCCAGAGGGCTAAGTCTATTCATAAAATCAGTCAAAAAAACATGGGTATAGAATTTCTATGACCCAGAGTCGAAGCAACTTTCTTTTGCAGCCAATTGCAGGACCGTATGGAATAAATAATTTAGATTTCTCAAATAATCAAAACATTCATGAAAATTGAGAAACATGGTTAATTTTATAAGAAAGATCCACATCTAACTTACCACAAACCTAGCAACCTCTGTGGCATTATGTACGACACTTTTTGGAGTAATCTCAGTGAGAAGCAACACTACAACCTGATAATAAAAATTGAGAAAAAATATATTTGGTTTTTGAGCAGTCGGAATGAAGCACTGAAAATGGCAAAAAATAACACAAACCGAGTTGGAATGAAGCGACTTAAGGAAGATTTATATGTATCAATACCAAGTGCATAAGGGGAGAAATACCTCATCATGACCTGCCATAGAAATTTTCTCTTTCTTAAACATCGATGTCTCAAAATCGACAATAGTCCGATACTTAATCGTCGGTGCAGACACCATGCGAGCCCAAGAGCTGATCCTGAACCACCAAACCCAAAAAAAGTCAATAGATCTAAACTAATTCAATCAAATCTAAAATTAATACGTAGCGAGGAGGAGCAGCAGCAAGGCGAATTCATGGATCTGGTCTGTTGTGAAGGGAGGATCTGGTATATCCTTTTGAATACGCTGAAACTTCTATTTGGAGTCATGGATCTGGTATTATATCCATTGTCAAAGTCGTAAAACGAAGTCGGCGAGGAGGAACAGGCGCCACCAGATAGCTCTTGCTCCGCCTAAACAAACCCAAACTCGGCGACCCGCTCCGGCTCCTCCTCCCCCGAGACCTCGCCTCCCCCTTCCACAAGCATGGACAATAAGAACACAACCAAAGAGCAGATATGAGAAGGAAACTTGGAGATAGAGAGGGAAAACGGGAGAGAGAAGGAAAAAAGAGTACGTCTTCTAATTTTAAGTTTTAACTTAAGCGTATTTTTGCTCCGTGTTTTTCTTCATAGACAATGTTTTTAAAAAAAACATTATCTAATTAAAGACTAAAAAATGCCATTTTAAATAGATAACGTTTTTGCATATATATCTACAACGTTTTTTTAAAAAACGTTGTGGAAAAAAATACCACAACGTTTTTATAAAAATCGTTGTGGTTTAAGCGTTGTCTATTTACTATTTTGTAGTAGTGGTTTAAGGTTAGACAACCTGAGAGATTTTATTGAACTTATTGATGTAATCCTTTAAAGGGAAGGTTTATTGTTAAATTTTATAATATTTGGGTAGTTAGAAATGAATGTTTCGACAGTGAACATCAAATCTTGTGAAAATGAAGTACCCGGATTTGGGGGTGTCACAATTTAGATACTTTGAGAGTTGTTATTTAGTGCAAGTTTCCTTCAGTGTTATATCCGATATTTAAGGAAGAAGTACTATTCTTTTGAGTTAAGGGATGTTATTTTCTTCGTAAATGATGTTATTTCTTTCAATATCATTATACCGAAATATTGGTATAAATTTTATTATGAAATTTTTACCTTTTCATGTCGAGGTTACTATTCACGTATATGGTACTATTCACGTATACGGCACTATTCATGAATATTGTAATAACCCGATGTTTTTCTATATAAATAAATGAGGAATTTTTCATATAAATATATTTTTTTAAAAGATGAGAATATGTGTCAGGTAATGTGTATGTAAATAAGTGATAGATAAAATTTATTTATTTCAAGAATAATTTCAAATAATTTTATTTTAGAATTATTGATCATTATAAAGTATATTCTTATAATAATTAATTTTGTAGCAGAAATATTTTTATTAATTATTTTGCATAAAACCATGATTTTATATAATTTAAATAAGGTATGAAATGATTATTAGAATTATTAGAATTACTATTTTATCATATTAATTTTAGTTCAGATTATTTAAGTTAATTATTTTTAACTTGATTAATAATGTTATATTTGATAGTTAAATCAAATATGAAATCTAAACCTTAAATTTAGATTTTTGATCAAGGGATAAGAATAATAATATAATATTAATTATATTTTAATTTTTTAGTGTTATAAATATGTACTGTATATCTGTGGACTATTAATGGTTAGTCAATTATAGTGAATAATGTCAAAACCCTAGTATTACTGTCATATACCATAATTGGAAACTCAAAATAGGAGTTTAAGGTCGGTCAGAAATGGTGTTATATGAATTAAGTTGCATATTATAGAATTTCTGTTAATTAGGAAAACCCTAATTTATATTTGAAAACCCTAATTTGCTAATTAGGAACCCTGATTGCTAAAACTAGAAATCCTAATTATTATTTTAGTAAATTAAGCTGGTAATTTGGAAACCCTAATGATATTAAGGAACCATGTGTATTTTTAGAACCCTACTTTTCTATTAAACACCCTAATTTAATTAGTGTGTTTTAAATTAAAATTTTATTACACTTTAATTTTAATTTTTCATACCCTAGTAATTATTTGGGAAACTTTAAGATGTAAAATCTGGTGAATAAATCCTAGATTCAAGCACCTTAGACAAGAATACCCTTGAGATTATAAGCAAAATTACCATTTTACCCTTTTTGTCCCATTTGTTGAATTATTGTTAGCCAAATCTTATCAAATCTTGCTAGCCACCACCCTAGACCAAGCTACCAGCTATAGCATGCCAGCAACAGGTTCAATGCATCAGCCAAGGGCCTTGTATACAAGTTTATATAGAATTCAAGAGAGAGAAAGTACACATTTAGCCTAATTTGATCACTTACACTTAGCCATATTCTCTCAAGCTCAAACCCACGAAATTCTAGTGTTAGATCAGTCACAAATCAAGCCCCACGAACACCAACATCAAATCAGAAGCATAGAAATCAGAATTGAATCATAAAGAAGTAAACCCTAATCTAGAAATTTGACTTTTGATCTTGTGTTAGATGTAATTTTTTTGTGTTAAATATGTTGTATGGGGTGGTAATCAATGATATGGGTTGCTAGATGTTAGATCCATAACATGTAGAGGCTCAGATTTGATGATTTTCCAAATTTGGAAATTTTTTAAAATAGGGGTCTGACAGTAAATGTCAGGTCCCATAGATCTCAATATGTTATGTGTTTTTGTGTTTTAAAAGTTTGTACTTGTAGTCTGTTAGGAGATCTTTAATATACAACTTGAATCAGGTCCATATCTGTTGTAGATTAAAAGTTATTTAAGGTTAAAGTGGGTTGACCGGCATTGACCGGCTGTTCTTGAAACCCAGATTCTGCCCAGAAACCTCTGACAGTGTTTTTGCAGAGCTTGGATCTTGCTATGTTTAAGTTTTTTTGCCATGTTGTTGTCCTGTAGTTATATACTGACACGAAGACTACATGCTAAAGCCTTTATATCACATAGATCTGTAACAGAATCAAATCTAAAGATGATCAAACTTAGATAGCCGAAACTGCTCAAGAACATTTTTGGGAAACCCATAAATGTTCAAGAACAGTTTCGGGGAGGGTACTTTGACCAGCCCATTTATCTTTATTGTATTGAGGTTATGATGATCTGATGATATGTTATTGTTCCTTGTCATGTATACTATAGATTTGACCCATTAAACGATATAAATCATGACCAGAACATAAAGAAATTCGAGCATGAAAGTGATAGGTCGAACTGCTGGGTTTCTGGGAAAAACCCAGAAACACTCTGACAGCATGTTTTCTAGTTCAGATCTTTTTGATTAATTATGTTTAGACTTGAACATGACTTGAATCATGTTCTCCGTTAGTTACTCTTCAAGGCCCGACGTGTAGACCACCCATAACATGAACTGGTTGATAGATATAAGGCCATGAAAATCGTTGATCGGCCATAACTGAAAATTATGGGCAGCCCAGAAACTTGATGAACAGCTCTAACAGCATGTTCTGATGCTTAGATCTTCCTCATGTTTTATGATTTGGTCCAGAAATAGTTATGAACATGTACTCTTACATACATACTACAACATTTAATCAATAGCATGTCCAGAAACGATTCATAAAGAGAATGATTGATGGTCAAACAAGCAAGCTCGATCACTGACTTTGAATGCCTGGATTTCTCAAGAACACCTAAGGCGACACTTGTTGTCGCCAAAGGGCTTTAGCGACAGACTTAGTAAAATTAATTCATTTAATTTCTAAAAATTATTTAAAAACAGTAAATAAATTTTGAAAATTACAAAAATAGTTTTAAAAATTATTTTTAAGTAATAAAAATTAACTTTTAATAATTTGACATATTTTTTATAAATATTAATATTTATTTAGATATTATTGGTATTTAAATTATTTAATAAATGTATTAAATAAATTAATTAAAAATAATTTTATTGTATTAAAAATCATTTTAAATAATAATAAGGTATTTAATAATATTTTAAGTTATAAAACATAACTTGTAATATTTTAAGATAAGTTTCATTAATTGTTAAATATTAGTGATATTAGATTTATTTAGTAATTATATTAAATAAATTAATTAAAAATGATTTTAATATTATAAAAATTATTTTAAATAAAAATAAATAGTTTAAAAATATTTTAAGTTATAAAATATAACTTTTGATATTTAAAGGTAAATTTTATTAATAATTTAATATTAATGATAGTAAGTTTATTTAATAATTATATTAAATAAATAGTTAAAAATATTTTTATTGAATTAAAAATCATTTAAAAAGGAAATAAATGAATTAAAAATATTTTAAGTTATAATCAATGACTTTCAATATTTTGATAAATAATAAATTAATATTCTAATATTAACGGTAATTATTTAAAAATAATTTTAAATGTTTTAAAAATTATTTAAGGGTAATATTAATACTTTAAAAAAAATTGAGTTATTATAAATAACTTTAATATTTTGGCAATGGTTTCATTAATAGTTTAATATTAATTAAATATTAATGATAATAGAATTGTTTAAGATTTAAATTATTTATTAATGATTCTGGTGTTTGAAAAATTATGATAAATTATATTAAATATTTAAAAATTATTATAAGGTTAGGAAAAATAATATGACTGATATTTAAAATATCTAAACAACTATTGAACTACACGATAGAGTCTTAAACTCGATAATTACCCGATAACGTGGTCAGTACACCGAAATACTTCAGAAATTGATACAAACTTATATAATTGGGCTCGATAAGTGTTTATTTGTGATTCAATGGTTGTTAAACATATGTGACAATGTGATTATTATGTGTTACGATATAATTTTAATCAGTAAAATGATCTTATTACTGATAGATTGTTATACAAAAGATAAGAACTAAGTTGCGTATTGTAAGCAGTAGGCTAGGCAAGTATCCTACCTTTGTATTTTCTTTATGCAATGGACATGAGTAAGAAGTTTTAGAATTATATTATTATTATTACCAGATTATTAACCCTACTGTTATATATGTTATATCTGATCATTGATTATCAACATGGTACTATATTGTAATTCAGATGTATATATTCTGTGCGTTAATTTCTAAATATGTTTATTCAAGTGTCCCCATTTGTATAATCATTATATTTAATCACATATTGATATATATTTTTATACATATTGACACTAGTATGTATACAATAACAAAGAGTCGTCGAAGCTATTTGATCAGCTAGACACAGATTTAGAAACATAGTTGAATATGATAAAACCTTTTTGTATCCAATCAAATTATTTTGGTTCAGATTCCTGACTAAGTATGAACATCCCGAACACAGAAAACCTTTTATGCGCCCAAGGCGGACAGAGTGAACGATAACATCGTTCTTGCATGTAGTATTGATCAATATAGGGCATAACGGGCTGATCACCCCTCGTGCCCGTAAGTTAAGACGGTTTATAGATGAATTTATGTTTAACCTTTTCGAAAATAGAAAACAATGTTAATAGTATGTGACCTTAACCCTATTTATAGTCAATACGTAGTTTCAAAAATTTGATAGAGAGTTGTTATGTTATTATTATCGGTTCAGATTACTTCATAACTATTAACTTGTTGTAGAAGGGTAGTACAAAGAAAATATTTAAGCCTTTCAGCTAATGTTTATAATTGTTATTACTTACTGGGCATTCAAATGCTCACTCTTGCTTAAATTAAATGTTTTCAGTTAAGTATGATCAACCCAAAGGCTCAGGCAAGAACAAGGGGAAATGAAAGCTATACGAATGAGATTTATAATATTCTGTGTAATAGTTATAGTTTATTAAGACAATGATACATATTATCTATGATGTAATGAATGTTTAAAGGTCTCGTACCTGAGATTTAAACTTTGATGCATATGTAAATTAAATTTAGTATCAATATTATTGTTATTAATATTATTATTAGTATTTTTCTGCGCATGGAAATGGTATCATGGAGCACCGAGTTCAGGTTTCAAATACCCGAATTTGGGGGCGTCTCAAATATGGTACTATTCACGAGTACTATTTACGAAGTATGATTTTTCTTATAGAATTTCTACCTTTTTGTGTTGGGGTTACTATTCACGTATACGACACAATTCAAAAATACGACACTATTCACAAAAAAATAAAATTTTCTCTTCTTTGTCCAAGTTGTCTATTATGGTTACTATCTTTGATTGTATCCATGTTTTGATTTTTATTATTGAATTTTGCTCCACAATTGATTATTATTGAGTATTTTTTAACTTGGATGAACTAAAGTACGAATCCCTAATCTTTGTCCTTTTATCTCACTGAATTCATTTCTTTAATACATTTTTCATCATCCTCGGTCTTAAATGGTGATACTTAATGAATATATTTGACTTGTAGTGCAAAGATGAATGATTACCTGATGAATATCTTTGGGCCGTAGTACAAAGATGGACAGATTTTGAGATGAACATGACCAATTGGTGATACAAATGAATATCTTTGGCCCGTAGTGCAAAGATGAATATTTGGTTCAAGATGTATATTGATTGATGTTACAGAGATAAAGTATTGATGATGAACTTTTAAATCATATAAGATAATAGATTTCATTCTCTAATTAACTCTTCTAATAAATTATTATTTTTCCTACGAATATTGATCTAAAACTTGTTGTCCATTATATTTTATCTGATTTGTTAAAGGCTAACGATAATTTATTGTTCATTAAATTAGTCATAGTATTCTTTACTAGGATAGTTGAGCTCACCCTTTTTCTTTTTGTTCCATTTTTCTTCTGAGAAAGTGAGAATATAGCGGGAACTAGTCGGGGTGTGGAGTGATGGGTCCAGATAGTTGTTTTAGCAGTCCTCACTATTTTGTAAATTAGTGTGATAATAATTGTAATGAGGACTCCTTTTGAGTTTGATTACTGTCTATTAGAAAATATTTATATTTAAACTTACAGTATATGTGTTGTCGTATTTTGCACGATAATTGTATTAATGAAGTTGTAGTTATTTTTTGTACCATGTATTTGGCAACTCAGAATGGGTGATGTGTACCTATTTTTGGGGCGTCACATATACTTTGTAACAATCTTATTCGTTTGTTAAATTTAAAAGGCTTTAATTTATCTATATGGTGTTATTTTAATAATATGTGATAAACTCATATTTTTAAGCAATGCTTTTAGAATTATGATGATATCTAAATTCTTAGATAGCTTAATAACTAAAATGTTCCTAATCGTTGTATTACTAAAAAGGGGATTAGTAAATCCGGATAGATTGGTACGTACGTTGCTTACTCATTGAATGAGGATGATTGATCTCATGATCATTTGTGTGGAGACACTAAAGCAAGTATGTAGGTGCTTATTGGAGCATAAGTTCACTGAATGTGTCTCTCTAAAGAATATCTAATGGAGTTTTACTTGCCTGTCAATAGGAATTCCTGTAGTGATAGTAGTATAAGTGATCATTGGACTTGAGACCATCATAGTATCTTGTGTATGATGAGTTATACTTTGACTTATTCCTTAAGACCCTTAGGGTATATCAAAGGGTATGCTTAGGTATAATAAGTTATACATGGAGATAATATATGATCAATAAAGAATCTACCACTTCTATTAAAAGAAGAGAAATGTCCTATGTAATTCGATAAATTACATCCCAGTAGTCCTTGGCCAAGGCAAAATGAAATTAGAAAGTAGTTTCTAATTTGCATTATTTGAAGTTGTGCATTTAAAAGTCCAAATACATATAATCAAATAAAATAAGACTTGACAGTAATTCTATGTCTTATATTTAATTGGGACATTGTATGGTGGAAGGATTGAATTATATAGTAACTATTTACTCAAAGATTCTTTTATGATTAATGTTGACATCTATATTATCTATAAAGTCGTTAATTGCTAGGGAGGTTTATCCCTATTGTAGAATAAATATTATTTAAAGAAATTAATAGTTTAATTTATTTATTTAAATAAGGTTAGAATTGTTCTAATTGATCTATTCACAACCAGTTTAATATGGAAAACCTAAAGGGTCACACCGCAAAAGGAAGAATATTTATTTAAGAAGCAAATGACATAATCGTAATAATAAGTTAAGCGTATTTAATTTAATCTATGGTGATAGAATAAATTAATTAGCTTAATATTTATTATTTAATATTTTGAAAATATTAAATATAAATTAATAAGAGGAGTCTTATTATTATTATTACTATTACTATTCAATTCCTAAAGGAGTTTGAGAATTAATTAATAAAAGTACTCCATGACGCCGCTAAACTAGGTCCACACGACCCATTCTGAGTCGTCAGATATATGGTACAGAATCCAAATACAAACTTCATTTATACAAATGTTAACCTATCCTGCAAAATACGACAACACATAACCTATGAGTTTCAATACAAATAACAGTACTCACACTCCAAATTAATGATACTCTATATAAAGGTACAGTCGATAACTGTTGTAGGAATTAAAATCTTTGGAAAATGCTCAAGGAATCCTTGATATCATAGGACTTGAGCATTAACCTTGGTTGACCCAATAGACCCCAAAAAATTACAAGAAGATTACTATCCTATTCATTCCAATTGTGTGTATCTTCTTGCCATTTAATTATCTCCATTGTCTCAAACTGAAGATTATATTCCAACCATACTCCAAGATTATATAGATAATGCTCATAGATATAGTTAGCACGTGGATGTGCACAACCATATCTTATGATAACACGAGTTTTTATGTGGTTAGACATCATGTATGATAGTGGAAACACACCCTTAAAGCTCTTAGTACAATTTTGTCCTCCTCATTCTAATGGGGTGCATTTTTGACGCTTTCAAAGTCGGGTTCTCATCAACCTATTGTTGTTCACCAAAATCAATTATTAAATGTCGTATAAAATACAACACACACATTTTAAGTTCTCAATACAATTACATATTGTCATGTTGTTTTATAATGTATTGAGAAACTTCAACAGTCATAGACCATCACTCTATTCCCATGTTATCCCAACTCGACCCAGCTACACTCTTATTACCTAAAAAGAATTGTGAAGCAAAAGGGTGAGCACAAATAGCCTAATAAAGAATATTATAACTAAGATAATGTAGAACAAATTATCCTTAGTCCTCAACAGAGAAAAATCTGATAGAATACAATAGACAACAAGTTTTAGATCAACAACTGTAGCGGAAACAACAACCCATTAAAATAGTCAAGTAGAACATAATGTCTACTATCTCCTCCAAATTAAAAGTCCATCATTAATATTTCATCCATATAATACCCATCAATAGTTCTGTGTTGTACGCAAGACAAAGAGAACTTTCATCATCACATGTCTTCACTTGAACCACCAAAGATTATAGTTAAATTCACAATTCATGTTTATAATAATGTAAATCAATAATTCATGTTTCTCCTTGCCATAAAGGCTTAATAGATCTTTTACTCAATATCCTTGCCACAAAGGCTAAAGACACTCAATAATCATATCATCATTTCATATCAACGAATTATCCATGCACTACGGCCGAAGAATATTCGTTAGTATCACCAGTGGTCATGATCATGTCAATCATTTGTCTATCTTTGCACTACGGGTTAAAGATATTCAATGGACATGATCTTACGAATCAATTGTCTATCTTTGCACTACGGGCCAAAGATGTTCAATTGTAAAACCAATGATCAACAATTCATCTTTGCACTACAGCCAAAGACATGCAACAATAATCAACAGTCTATCTTTGCACTACGGGCCAAAGTTATATAACTGTAAAATCAATAATCAACAGTCCATCTTTGCACTACGGGCCAAAGATATATAACTATAAAATCAATAATCAACAGTCGATCTTTGCACTACGGGCCAAAGAGGACTTTCACCCATCATTTGTCTGCAACATTACAGGTCATGATTATACCAATACACAACTCCTAGTCATAATCATACCAATCAACAGTCTATCCATGCATTACGGGCTAAAGATGACTTTCACTACATCATTTGTCTGTAACATTATAGGTCATGATTATACCAATACACAATTCTTGGTCATAATCATATCAATCAACAGTTCATCTATATACTACGGGCCAAAGATGACTTTCACCACATCATTTGTCTGTAAAATTACAGGTTGTGATTATACCAATACACAATTCCTGGTTATAATCATACCAATCAACAGTCCATCTATGCACTACGGGCCAAAGATGACTTTCACCACAATATAAGCATGAGGATGATGACAATGATATAAAGAATCAATTAAGTGAGATCAAGGATATATATTAGAGATTTAAAATTCAATTTATTCAGAGTTCAAGAATGTTCAAATTATCAACATGATAACTAATTGTGGAGTAAAATTTAAAAATGATATTCATGTATCAAAAATAATTTGGACAGAAAAGAAATCACTTTTGTCGTGAATAGTATCCCGTGAATAGTACCTGAATGAATAGTACCAAATGAATAGTACCCCGTCACGTAAAGAACCACGAATAAATAGTACCTTAGTGAATAGTATCAAATGAATAGTACCCAGTCATGCAAAGTATCTCAAATAAATAGTACTCGAGTGAATAGAACCCGTCATGCAAAGTATCCCAAATAAATAGTACCAAAAGAATCGAACCCCGTCATGCAAAGTACCCCGAATAAATAGTACCTGAGTGAATAGTACCCCGATTAAAAATATTTTAATAAGAAAGTTCAAACAAATTTTTAAATGAAACGATATTAGATAAAACGCAAAACTCAAGGATATTCTACTAATTTCGAGGATTATAGAAGCAATACTTACTATAGTAAGTTTAGATTTAGGAATATAAAAAGAAATAATATACGAAACTGCAAATGGATTTTCATCTGTCATGCGATAATCTGCGTAGACAGGTCTTTTCCACGAATAAAGAATGAGTACGGAGGGTTATTCCCCATGCATGTGGTAATCCGCGTAGACACATTATTCCCACATATTAATAAAGAATGAATACAAAAAATAATATCCCTTACGAATATGAAAAAATAACATCCCTTACGAATACGAAAAGTAATATCCCTTACCATATGAAAAATAACATCCCTTACGAATACAAAAAAATAACATCCCTTATGAATACGAAAAGTAATATCCCTTACCATACGAAAAATAACATCCCTTATCTTAGTAGGAGATTGGATACTACAATAGTGAAGTAACAAAATACTCTTCTTCATTATCTCTATATTTTCTCTCTCTATAGTTTTAGTGAATTCGTAAGAAAGAATGAAGAAATGAGCTTCTATTCGTAGAAGAATAGACTAAATGGTAATTGATTCACAGACAGTCCAGATTGATTTACTATTAAAACAAACAGTCCATATTGATTTACTATTAAAACCTCAACTGACGGTCCATATTGATTTAAGATTTACTATTAAAACCTCAACTGACGGTCCGTATTGATTTACTATTAAAACCACAACCAACGGTCCAAAAAAATTAGTACATCTTCCCATAGAATAATAAGTCAAACTTAAAACAAACGCCTCATGACAAACCTCTCTATTTATATCAAAAATATTTACCACAAATCACTTATCTTCAATAAATACTTTTTTAATCTTTTAACAATTATTTATCATTAATATTATAACTCACAATATTGACAACTAGATCGTTCTCAGGAAAGAGGGAGCTTTCTGATAAGAATTTCTCCCTACTGGCACGTAATTAAATAACCAAACTATTTTTCTGGAAAAAACTTTCTAGATATTGTCAATAATGCAAATAATAATATGAATAATTGTGCCATCTCTATTGTTGATTTAATAATATAAAATATTATGCAGATGATATTGTGAAAATAATTGAATCAATAAAATGAGATACTATGCAGCAATTATTGTGGCAGTTATTAAATGAACTAAGTGACTTCTTACGTAAACATTAATAATCAGAGATACATTATAATATCGTGTGCTACTGTGCAACCACGCGTATTACTGTTCTTTTATCACCGATATTTCAACAGTTAACGGTAAAAGTTTTGTCGTTATTTTTATAAAAAGGTTATTTCTGTCTCTTTCTATATCCGACAGTTATTCCGTTGTGGGATCCACTAATGATTGCGTCATCGTACGAATATTTCCTGACAAAAAGAATATTTCTCGACCAAACAAATATTCCCTGACACAACGAATATTTTACGATAACTTGCTTACTTTATAAAATTTTCACATATCACTCTTAACTTTTACCTTTTATCAATTTAACCTTTGACTAAATAGAATAATAATTATATGAAAATTAAAAACTTTCATTTCATAAAATTCGGGGTCTTACATACTCTTATATATTCCTAATAAGATTAGGAGGCAAATTAATAAAAAGAGTTTAATTAATTATTCATAATAAGATTGGGAGCCTGATTAATTAAAGGAGTTTAATTAATTAAAATAAAATAAAATTCCTTAATTATTAAGGAGGGTTGCCTACATCTATAAATAAGAGGAGTCTTATTATGGGTGAAGGTTGATGCTTTCACAGTACACGTAAATACGTAATTCCAAGAGTTGGGAGAATAAACCTTTTTTCTATGAGAGATAGAAAAACTAGGGTTTTGCCAAACACCCATCTTCTTGAATCTTTCTTCTTCCTTGGTGGATCACCTCTAGAGGCTAATCACTTGGGGTGGCTAACGTTGATCAAAGTAAGGAATCAAACCTGGTAGCTTCAAGTTGAACGCGAAAAAAATTTGGAGGTAAACTTGTACCTGAGGAAGCTAGTTCTATAAGGGTATGAATCTAATCTCCATCTCTTTTATATTAGTTATTAATTATGCACAAAGTATGATCATGGTGATGTGTTTGTATGAAAATTTTAAATTCTTATTTTATTGCACTTTCACACTTTTTGTGTAATTTGATTACATGATCACGCTATATATAAACCCAACAGTGGTATCAGAGCCTAACTTTGTGCTAATTATCGATCTTGTTGATTCCATATATGTATGGTATGCGATTGGATTGAATTTTCATGGCAAAAAAAACAAAAAAAAAGTAAAAAAAAATAAAAATTTTCCTGTTCTAACTACGACGCAACGCAGCTGCACCGTCTCTAGTTCATTCTAGAGCATAGCTGCGCTGTAAGACCCCGAATTTTATGAAATAAAAGTATTCAATTTTTCTTATAATTACTATTCAGTAAATGGTTAAATTGATAAAAGTTTAAAGTTATGGGTGAAATATGAATTTTTTTTTCAAAATAAGCAAGTGGTTATAAAATAATCATTGTTGTCGGGGAATATTCGTTTGGTCGTGGAATATTCTTTCTGTCGGGGAATATTCATACGACGGCGCAGCTATTTGTGGGCCCCATAACGAATAACTGTCGGGTGAAGAAAACGACAAATTTGAGTTTTTACAAATAACGGCGTAGTTGTTACCGTTAACACTGTTGGAATACCCGATGGTTAAAATACAGTAATACGCGTTGTTGCACAGTAGCACACGGTATTGCACAGTATTTTTGAAATTATTGATTCTTACGTAAGAAGGCACTACTCAATAATTGTTACAGTAATTACTGTTCAATATTTTATTTTATTAATTCAATAATTGCTACGTTGAAATTTTGTATTATTGTTGTTCAATAATTGTTGCTGCACAGTATTTCCCATTATCAGATCAATAATTCATATTATTTGAATAGTATTATTAGATAGCATTATTGGCAATGTCTAGAAAGTTCTGTCTAAGGAGAGGTTTGGTTATCTAATTGCGCGCCAGTAAGGAGAAATTCTTATTGGAAAGCCCCCTCTTTCCTGGGAACGGCCTGGTTGTCATAAATGTGATTCTGTAATATATTTGTGAATAATTAATTATTGATTTATATGATAAGAAAATATTTATTTTATGTGGATATAAATGAGGGATATATTTTTGTGGTTAAAAATGAAGGAGTTAATGTTGAGGTTTTTATCAGTATTTTTGTCGGAATGGAGGTATTAAAAATCAGGGTTTTTGAGATATTTTGCGGGGGTTATAATTTTTAATCCGACCGTTGGATCGTGGTAATTTTTGGATATGTTGTACATATATAAGTTGAGTATATGTCCACAAATTTTGAACCGTTAAAAATGAACGTATGATTTATTATGAATTTTACGAGATGACTGGTTCAGAAATTGTTGAATTTTCGGAGTTTATCATTTTGGTGGAAAATTCTAGAATTGGTGGGCCCCACTTGTGGTTGGTGAAGAAATGTGCTGAATTATATTTCAAATGTGGTGGGTGGGAATAGTAGCAGGTAAAGCCATCAGGTTGCAGGTCAAACCTACCAAAATTTTCCTATAAATAGAGGGCTAAGTTAGAATTGAAAAACACACCAGAAACATAAGCTTTCTCTCTTTCTCTCTCTATATTATGAAGCATATTTTGTGAGTTTTTAGATACTTGGTGAGTTTCTATTCATCAGTGCAAGTTTCCTTCAGCATCATATCCGATATCCAGTCAGAAGTACTGCTCTTTTGAGGTAAGGGATAGTAAGGGATATTAAGGGATTTTAAGGGTTGTTATGATTTTCAGTTTCGTAATTTTTCTGACCTTCAAAAAATTTTGGAAAAATTTGAAACGATATTTTGATGAGTTTTCTTGATGGTGTCCAAAAATGGTGATTTTTGGATGCATAGATTGAGAGTTATGAATTTTATGAGTAAAGACTATTTTAAAAGTAACAGCTTATAATTTCTTGTGGTTAACTCCAAAATTGATGAAATTTTTATTGGGAGTACATGTATATGAAAGGAGTATACTCTGTGAATTTCAAAATTTTTAGATAAAAGTACAATTTTTGATAAATGTCTAAATATTCGGTGGTTTTGGCCATATGAAAAATAGTAAATGAGTTTTAAAAATTCTGAGAAAAATATATGTTCAATATTGGACTATATTATGCTAAATCTCAGAAAAGAAATATTTTTGGAACTGATTTGGTATTTTTTATGAAAATGGACTAGTTATGAGTAAATGAATTAAATATGTTATGTGAAGTAAGAAAATTGGAAAATAGGATTTTATGTCTTGAGAATCCTATATGAGGTATATGCAGATTTTTGATGAGGGTTTTGATTATTGGTGATAAAATCTTATGAGTTTGGTATTTTAGAATGATTAAATGCATTATTTAGTAAAGTGTAAACAATTTAAATAAATTGTTTATAAGCTTAAGAAATATTATTCTTTCAATATCATTATACCGAAATACTGGTATGGATTTTATTGTGAAATTTCTACCTTTTTGTGTCGAGTTACTATTCATGAGTTACTATTCACGAGTTACTATTCACGATAAAAATTGGTTTTTTTTTTCTAACCAAATTATAGTCGAGTTATGAATATTACTCTTGAGATTAAAACTATGTATTGATTATATTGATTTTATTATCATATATAACATTTTTATAACCCTGATGTTGAAATTATCTTTCACTAGAGTGTAAAGATGGGTAGATTATTGGTATGATCATGACTAGGGTTCTCTTTGGTCTGTAGTGCAAAGTTGAATTGTGACTGGTATGATCATGACCATTGAATTTATAAGTGAGTATCTTTAGCTTAAGTGCAAAGGTGAATTGATCAACATGGTTATAATTATTGTTTATATAAATTCTGAAATGATTATATATTTCTTTGAGATATTAATATCTTTGGCCTGTAGTGCAAAGATGAAATATTGATGAATATCTTTGGCCTGTAGTGCAAAGATGAATTGTTGATGAATATCTTTGGCCCGTAGTGCAAAGATGACATGTTGTTGAATATCTTTGGCCAGTAGTGCAAAGATGAACAGATGTTGAGATAAACATGACCAACTGGTGATACAAATGAATATCTTTGGACGTAGTGCAAAGATGAAGTTATTAGTATGATTATGAACAGGAAATGTGATTTGGTGTAACCATGATCTTTGATGTTTCAGGTAAAGATAGGTGATGAAAATTATCATCGTCCTGGATGAGAAGAGGAATTTAGAACTACAGTTATGATTATGAGTTATTCATATGATTGTGGACCAGAATTGTTGATTGATGTTACAGGGATAAAATATTGTTGGTGGATTTTTAACATGGAGAAGATAATAGACTTTATAGTCTATTTGACTCTTCTAATGGATTGCATGTTCCGCTGCAACTATGGTTGAAATTTTTTTATCATCTACCATATGTTCTAAATCTTTGATTTATTATTGATGAAGACTATTGATAATTTATTTATCTTTAGTCATGATATTCTTTAATGGGCTAGTTGTGCTCACCCTTCTGTTCACAATTCCTTTCAGGTAATAAGAGTGTAGCTGGGTCGAGCAGGGGTAACAGGGGAATATAACGGTGGTCATCATTTAGTAGTTATATTTGGTGAATCAAATAGGGTGAGGCGAACCCAACGTTGGAAGGGTGTTTTGCCACTATCATACAAGATGTCTAACGACATACAACCTCGTGTCATCATAAGACATGATTGTGCACATCCGCTTGCCGAGTATATCTACAAGCACTACCTATATAATCTTGGTATTTGTTTGAAGTATAATTCTCAGTTAGATACAGTGGAGATAATGATAAGTCAAGAGAAGACTCACCATTAGGAAGAATATGATAGTAATCTTCTCGTTTTTCTTTGGGGTCTATTGGGTCAACCAAGGATAATTCTGTGGCCATATGATATCTATCATAACCTAGATGCGTGGCCTCCCATGTACGAAGGTTTTCTTGAGCACTTCCCAAAGATTCTAATTTCTAAAACAGTTTTTGACTATACCTTTATGTAAGGTGTCATTGTGAGGTGATGTCCACGGTTGGAACATGAGTCACATTTGGTATATATTTATATCCAAACTTATAGCATATGTGTTGTTGTATTTTGTACGACAATTGTTGTAATAAAGTTACAGTTTTTTTTATACCATGTATTTGGCGACTCAGAATAGGTTGGATGGAATGGACCTATTTTGGGGTCGTTACATTTGGTATCAGAGCTTAGGGATATGATCTCTGGCGGAGATCGGGGAATACAACTAGGAGGGGAGAGATGAGTAAATCCTTCGCTAGTGTGTCCTACCTAAGCTTATTTGTTGGTCAGTCATAATATTGGAAAATTATGTGATATGTTAATTTGTTTAATTAACCCTTGTTTTATGGCAGTATTTGAGAATGGCAGCTGAGAATGCTAATAATGGAGTGAATGAGACTGTGGGGATACCTCTAATCACTAACCGTGATAATGTGATGTCAGACGAAGAAGGAATTAGAGATATCCATATGGTGAGTGAAGAATTGATAGTTACACCCGAGATAGTCGCAGAGGTAACAGCTGAGACTGAGGAAGAAGAGGAAGAAGAAGTACCAGAGGAGAGTTTATTAGAGGTATTATATGATCAAAATGTAGAATTTTAAAATTGTATTCATGAGTTAGAAGAGCAGGCAGAAGAACGACAGGCGGTCGTGGAACAAAAGGATGCAACAATTCAAGCTTGTGTTACCCGATATGTGATGCTTGAACAGAAGCATTCTTTGGCAGAGTATAAGATGATAAAAATAGAATCTGAGCTGAGAGAAGAAAAAACTGAACGAGTGAGAATAAGTGATGCATGGGCAAAAGCCGCACGACACGTGGATATTGTGGAAAGAGATGTTTGATCTAAGAAGGCTAAAATAGATGATATGAATTTCTCTTTTTGGAAAACAATTGAGAGAACCCAACATCGAGTTTTGAATTACCCTGTACATAGCGGTCAACCTGAATCCGATATGGATCGAAGATTGATGATTCAGATCATGAATGAGGAATACGAAGATGCAGTTGAGGGAGGAATATGTCCTATAGAAAGGTATATTCCAACGGTAATGATGACGCCAAATGCTGCTCCAGACAAGTCAAAGCCGAGTAGTTCGAGGGATGGCGGTTGTCATGACTTCCCAACAAATGAGGAACCCAAATGAAGTTATCATGGGAGATGAGCAATGGAGAAATCATGATGATCTGAGAGATAGAATCTGAAATAGAAGCAAGGTATTCTCAACTCTTCGAAATACCAGGTACGTAAATTTCGGGGACGAAATTTCATAAGGAGGGGAGATTGTAAGAC
This sequence comes from Panax notoginseng, assembly GCA_016801055.1. NCBI lineage: Eukaryota > Viridiplantae > Streptophyta > Magnoliopsida > Apiales > Araliaceae > Panax > Panax notoginseng. The sequence continues at coordinate 138,678,373 of CM029015.1, forward strand.
CCCGAATTTTATGAAATAAAAGTATTCAATTTTTCTTATAATTACTATTCAGTAAATGGTTAAATTGATAAAAGTTTAAAGTTATGGGTGAAATATGAATTTTTTTTTCAAAATAAGCAAGTGGTTATAAAATAATCATTGTTGTCGGGGAATATTCGTTTGGTCGTGGAATATTCTTTCTGTCGGGGAATATTCGTACGACGGCGCAGCTATTTGTGCGCCCCATAACGAATAACTGTCGGGTGAAGAAAACGACAAATTTGAGTTTTTACAAATAACGGCGTAGTTGTTACCGTTAACACTGTTGGAATACCCGGTGGTTAAAATACAGTAATACGCGTTGTTGCACAATAGCACACGGTATTGCACAGTATTTTTGAAATTATTGATTCTTACGTAAGAAGGCACTACTCAATAATTGTTACAGTAATTACTGTTCAATATTTTATTTTATTAATTCAATAATTGCTACGTTGAAATTTTGTATTATTGTTGTTCAATAATTGTTGCTGCACAGTATTTCCCATTATCAGATCAATAATTCATATTATTTGAATAGTATTATTAGATAGCATTATTGGCAATGTCTAGAAAGTTCTGTCTAAGGAGAGGTTTGGTCATCTAATTGCGCGCCAGTAAGGAGAAATTCTTATTGGAAAGCCCCCTCTTTCCTGGGAACGGCCTGGTTGTCATAAATGTGATTCTGTAATATTATTTGTGAATAATTAATTATTGATTTATATGATAAGAAAATATTTATTTTATGTGGATATAAATGAGGGATATATTTTTGTGGTTAAAAATGAAGGAGTTAATGTTGAGGTTTTTATCAGTATTTTTGTCGGAATGGAGGTATTAAAAATCAGGGTTTTTGAGATATTTTGCGGGGGTTATAATTTTTAATCCGACCGTTGGATCGTGGTAATTTTTGGATATGTTGTACATATATAAGTTGAGTATATGTCCACAAATTTTGAACCGTTAAAAATGAACGTATGATTTATTATGAATTTTACGAGATGACTGGTTCAGAAATTGTTGAATTTTCGGAGTTTATCATTTTGGTGGAAAATTCTAGAATTGGTGGGCCCCACTTGTGGTTGGTGAAGAAATGTGCTGAATTATATTTCAAATGTGGTGGGTGGGAATAGTAGCAGGTAAAGCCATCAGGTTGCAGGTCAAACCTACCAAAATTTTCCTATAAATAGAGGGCTAAGTTAGAATTGAAAAACACACCAGAAACATAAGCTTTCTCTCTTTCTCTCTCTATATTATGAAGCATATTTTGTGAGTTTTTAGATATTTGGTGAGTTTCTATTCATCAGTGCAAGTTTCCTTCAGCATCATATCCGATATCCAGTCAGAAGTACTGCTCTTTTGAGGTATGGGATAGTAAGGGATATTAAAGGATTTTAAGGGTTGTTATGATTTTCAGTTTCGTAATTTTTCTGACCTTCAAAAAATTTTGGAAAAATTTGAAACGATATTTTGATGAGTTTTCTTGATGGTGTCCAAAAATGGTGATTTTTGGATGCATAGATTGAGAGTTATGAATTTTATGAGTAAAGACTATTTTAAAAGTAACAGCTTATAATTTCTTGTGGTTAACTCCAAAATTGATGAAATTTTTATTGGGAGTACATGTATATGAAAGGAGTATACTCTGTGAATTTCAGAATTTTTAGATAAAAGTACAATTTTTGATAAATGTCTAAATATTCGGTGGTTTTGGCCATATAAAAAATAGTAAATGAGTTTTAAAAATTCTGAGAAAAATATATGTTCAATATTGGACTATATTATGCTAAATCCCAGAAAAGAAATATTTTTGGAACTGATTTGGTATTTTTCATGAAAATGGACTAGTTATGAGTAAATGAATTAAATATGTTATGTGAAGTAAGAAAATTGGAAAATAGGATTTTATGTCTTGAGAATCCTATATGAGGTATATGCAGATTTTTGATGAGGGTTTTGATTATTGGTGATAAAATCTTATGAGTTTGGTATTTTAGAATGATTAAATGCATTATTTAGTAAAGTGTAAACAATTTAAATAAATTGTTTATAAGCTTAAGAAATATTATTCTTTCAATATCATTATACCGAAATACTGGTATGGATTTTATTGTGAAATTTCTACCTTTTTGTGTCGAGTTACTATTCATGAGTTACTATTCACGAGTTACTATTCACGATAAAAATTAGTTTTTTTTTTCTAACCAAATTATAGTCGAGTTATGAATATTACTCTTGAGATTAAAACTATGTATTGATTATATTGATTTTATTATCATATATAACATTTTTATAACCCTGATGTTGAAATTATCTTTCACTAGAGTGTAAAGATGGGTAGATTATTGGTATGATCATGACTAGGGTTCTCTTTGGTCTGTAGTGCAAAGTTGAATTGTGACTGGTATGATCATGACCATTGAATTTATAAGTGAATATCTTTAGCTTAAGTGCAAAGGTGAATTGATCAACATGGTTATAATTATTGTTTATATAAATTCTGAAATGATTATATATTTCTTTGAGATATTAATATCTTTGGCCTGTAGTGCAAAGATGAAATATTGATGAATATCTTTGGCCTGTAGTGCAAAGATGAATTGTTGATGAATATCTTTGGCCCATAGTGCAAAGATGACATGTTGTTGAATATCTTTGGCCAGTAGTGCAAAGATGAACAGATGTTGAGATAAACATGACCAACTGGTGATACAAATGGATATCTTTGGACGTAGTGCAAAGATGAAGTTATTAGTATGATTATGAACAGGAAATGTGATTTGGTGTAACCATGATCTTTGATGTTTCAGGTAAAGATAGGTGATGAAAATTATCATCGTCCTGGATGAGAAGAGGAATTTAGAACTACAATTATGATTATGAGTTATTCATATGATTGTGGACCAGAATTGTTGATTGATGTTACAGGGATAAAATATTGTTGGTGGATTTTTAACATGGAGAAGATAATAGACTTTATAGTCTATTTGACTCTTCTAATGGATTGCATGTTCCGTTGCAACTATGGTTGAAATTTTTTTATCATCTACCATATGTTCTAAATCTCTGATTTATTATTGATGAAGACTATTGATAATTTATTTATCTTTAGTCATGATATTCTTTACTGGGCTAGTTGTGCTCACCCTTCTGTTCACAATTCCTTTCAGGTAATAAGAGTGTAGCTGGGTCGAGCGGGGGTAACAGGGGAATAGAACGGTGGTCATCATTTAGTAGTTATATTTGGTGAATCAAATAGGGTGAGGCGAACCCAACGTTGGAAGGGTGTTTTGCCACTATCATACAAGATGTCTAACGACATACAACCTCGTGTCATCATAAGACATGATTGTGCACATCCGCTTGCCGAGTATATCTACAAGCACTACCTATATAATCTTGGTATTTGTTTGAAGTATAATTCTCAGTTAGATACAGTGGAGATAATGATAAGTCAAGAGAAGACTCACCATTGGGAAGAATATGATAGTAATCTTCTCGTTTTTCTTTGGGGTCTATTGGGTCAACCAAGGATAATTCTGTGGCCATATGATATCTATCATAACCTAGATGCGTGGCCTCCCATGTACGAAGGTTTTCTTGAGCACTTCCCAAAGATTCTAATTTCTAAAACAGTTTTTGACTATACCTTTATGTAAGATGTCATTGTGAGGTGATGTCCACGGTTGGAACATGAGTCACATTTGGTATATATTTATATCCAAACTTATAGCATATGTGTTGTTGTATTTTACACGACAATTGTTGTAATAAAGTTACAGTTTTTTTTATACCATGTATTTGGCGACTCAGAATAGGTTGGATGGAATGGACCTATTTTGGGGTCGTTACATGCGCGATAACCGAAAAAAGGTTTTCTTGGCTAGCAGCGTAGCTGCGCCATAACGTAGAATATTTTTTCTAGGCTAGCAGCACAGCTGCGCTGTATCCCGGTGTATTCTGGGCGCAGCTGCGCCTAACACCAGATTCTGAAATTTTTTAATTTTAATATTTATTTCAGTTAAGATAAATTTTTTATTTTGAATTGGAATATGATTAAAATAAAAGTTTTATAGTAACTTGGAATTAAATTCTACGTCCGTTTGAAAAAAAGAGTTTATTCAAAAGTTTTATTTTAATTGAAATTAAATTTTAATTTTGTTGGAATAAAAGAGTTTATTTAAAAGGTTTATATTAAGTTGGAATTGGATTCCAAGTTCGTTTGAATAAAAGAGTTTATTCACATATGGAATATGATTTCATGTTTTCTATAATAAAGGAGTTTATTCACATATGGAATAGAATTCTATGTTTCCTAAAATTAAAGATGTTTAATTTTGATAAGGAATAGGATTCAACATAATTTATTTTTCCAAAAATTTTAAGTTAAAATAAAGGAGTTTAGTTTGTACTTGAAATTGAATTCCTTATTAATTAAAATAAAAATGTTTATTTTGATTTGGAATTTGATTAAAAAATAAAGGAGTTTATTTTTATTCAAAATTAGATAAAATAAAATAAAAAAATTTATTATGATTTAAATTTTGATTAAAATAAAGAAGTTTATTTTTACTTCAAAATTGGATTTTAATAAATTTGAAAATACCGACCATTAAATTGATATCGATGCATATGTGGAATGGATTTATTATTCATGAGAGGAATGTTATTTATTGATGCATATGTTGATGTGTATGATAATACACTAATACAAAGTAGTAAATAGACAACACTTAAACCACAACGTTTTTATAAAAAACGTTGTGGTATTTTTTTTATAACATTTTTCAACAAAACGTTGTAGAAACATATGAAAAAACATTATCTATTTAAGGTTATAATTTTTTTTAAAGAAAATGTTATGTATGTAAAAAACACGGAAGGAAGAAAAACACGGAGGTATGAGAGTCGGGTAAGAAAAAAAACATGGAGGTCTTCATTTGTTCCCTTATTCTTTTAGAAGTCCTCAAACCCTAACTCCATTCGCAAATCTCTCTCCTTTTCTCTTCTTTATCTGGTTCGCATGAAAAATGGGAAAGAAACATAGCAATGTCAAGAAAAATGGCGAATCTAAAGGCCCTTCTTCGCCAGTTGACATAGTAATGTCAAGAAACCCTCTTTCACTCTCACACACTCAAAACACACACACAAATAGTGTTTTTTGATGGACTGCTGCCTTTCATACAACAATCTCTCCGTCTTGAAATTGTTACCTTCCTCGGTGAAGATTCGATTCTCTTATCTTCAGTCTCCACGACCACCATCGCCTATAATCACTGCTCGATTACTCGTACTATTCCGACAAATGGGAGACCGCTGATAATTACTACTATAGCTTGTAGTAGTACCTGTGAGTTTAGTGGTCTGAACACCCTGCTCGAGCTCAAGTCTCGGACCAGTAAGTTTTTGTCCGGGGTGCTACAGAATGACCGAAAAAACTTTTAGATTTTTCTCAGATGTTTCTATTTCTGTCAAATCCAAGGAATTTAGTGGCTGGAGGAAGTTTATGCAGACCTTTCTCCTTGTTTCATCATCTATTTCTTGTTGTGTTAGAGAACATAAATTTTATTATTTACTATTGTTTTTGGCTTCTTGTAGTAAGCATGTCTACGTTATCGGGGCCGAGCGCTGTACGTGGAAGTTTGAGGAGTTCCACAAAACTATGAGGGAACGAGGTCTAGTTCATCCTTTTATGGGTCTTGAGGATGAAAGTTGACTCTATGGACTTTTTTGTTCGTTTGAATCTAAAGTACAAGATTAATTTTTAGTATAATATTTTATATGCAACTTTTTTTACACGAGATAGATAGAAAAAAAATTGCATCCAGAACTTATTCCATGGTTTCCCCCTAGTTTTATCCAGCCATTAATGATATGAAAGAGCAGTAATCATGTTGTAGCATTGCAAATCTGATATGGTTGAAGTTTCATGGGGTAAAGGAAATGGTTAATGTAAAAGACTATATAGTACTACTATGCTCCATAACTCCATCAAATTATACTACTATGCTCCATAACCTTGAAGGCATTTTGTATTGCAAGCATCACTTTTCCCAGCTTGAATAAAAGAGTTTGAATAAAAGAGTTTATTCAAAAGTTTTATTTTAATTGAAATTAAATTTTAATTTTGTTGGAATAAAAGAGTTTATTTAAAAGGTTTATATTAAGTTGGAATTGGATTCCAAGTTCGTTTGAATAAAAGAGTTTATTCACATATGGAATATGATTTCATGTTTTCTATAATAAAGGAGTTTATTCACATATGGAATAGAATTCTATGTTTCCTAAAATTAAAGATGTTTAATTTTGATAAGGAATAGGATTCAACATAATTTATTTTTCCAAAAATTTTAAGTTAAAATAAAGGAGTTTAGTTTGTACTTGAAATTGAATTCCTTATTAATTAAAATAAAAATGTTTATTTTGATTTGGAATTTGATTAAAAAATAAAGGAGTTTATTTTTATTCAAAATTAGATAAAATAAAATAAAAAAATTTATTATGATTTAAATTTTGATTAAAATAAAGAAGTTTATTTTTACTTCAAAATTGGATTTTAATAAATTTGAAAATACCGACCATTAAATTGATATCGATGCATATGTGGAATGGATTTATTATTCATGAGAGGAATGTTATTTATTGATGCATATGTTGATGTGTATGATAATACACTAATACAAAGTAGTAAATAGACAACACTTAAACCACAACGTTTTTATAAAAAACGTTGTGGTATTTTTTTTATAACATTTTTCAACAAAACGTTGTAGAAACATATGAAAAAACATTATCTATTTAAGGTTATAATTTTTTTTAAAGAAAATGTTATGTATGTAAAAAACACGGAAGGAAGAAAAACACGGAGGTATGAGAGTCGGGTAAGAAAAAAAACATGGAGGTCTTCATTTGTTCCCTTATTCTTTTAGAAGTCCTCAAACCCTAACTCCATTCGCAAATCTCTCTCCTTTTCTCTTCTTTATCTGGTTCGCATGAAAAATGGGAAAGAAACATAGCAATGTCAAGAAAAATGGCGAATCTAAAGGCCCTTCTTCGCCAGTTGACATAGTAATGTCAAGAAACCCTCTTTCACTCTCACACACTCAAAACACACACACAAATAGTGTTTTTTGATGGACTGCTGCCTTTCATACAACAATCTCTCCGTCTTGAAATTGTTACCTTCCTCGGTGAAGATTCGATTCTCTTATCTTCAGTCTCCACGACCACCATCGCCTATAATCACTGCTCGATTACTCGTACTATTCCGACAAATGGGAGACCGCTGATAATTACTACTATAGCTTGTAGTAGTACCTGTGAGTTTAGTGGTCTGAACACCCTGCTCGAGCTCAAGTCTCGGACCAGTAAGTTTTTGTCCGGGGTGCTACAGAATGACCGAAAAAACTTTTAGATTTTTCTCAGATGTTTCTATTTCTGTCAAATCCAAGGAATTTAGTGGCTGGAGGAAGTTTATGCAGACCTTTCTCCTTGTTTCATCATCTATTTCTTGTTGTGTTAGAGAACATAAATTTTATTATTTACTATTGTTTTTGGCTTCTTGTAGTAAGCATGTCTACGTTATCGGGGCCGAGCGCTGTACGTGGAAGTTTGAGGAGTTCCACAAAACTATGAGGGAACGAGGTCTAGTTCATCCTTTTATGGGTCTTGAGGATGAAAGTTGACTCTATGGACTTTTTTGTTCGTTTGAATCTAAAGTACAAGATTAATTTTTAGTATAATATTTTATATGCAACTTTTTTTACACGAGATAGATAGAAAAAAAATTGCATCCAGAACTTATTCCATGGTTTCCCCCTAGTTTTATCCAGCCATTAATGATATGAAAGAGCAGTAATCATGTTGTAGCATTGCAAATCTGATATGGTTGAAGTTTCATGGGGTAAAGGAAATGGTTAATGTAAAAGACTATATAGTACTACTATGCTCCATAACTCCATCAAATTATACTACTATGCTCCATAACCTTGAAGGCATTTTGTATTGCAAGCATCACTTTTCCCAGCTTGAATAAAAGAGTTTGAATAAAAGAGTTTATTCAAAAGTTTTATTTTAATTGAAATTAAATTTTAATTTTGTTGGAATAAAAGAGTTTATTTAAAAGGTTTATATTAAGTTGGAATTGGATTCCAAGTTCGTTTGAATAAAAGAGTTTATTCACATATGGAATATGATTTCATGTTTTCTATAATAAAGGAGTTTATTCACATATGGAATAGAATTCTATGTTTCCTAAAATTAAAGATGTTTAATTTTGATAAGGAATAGGATTCAACATAATTTATTTTTCCAAAAATTTTAAGTTAAAATAAAGGAGTTTAGTTTGTACTTGAAATTGAATTCCTTATTAATTAAAATAAAAATGTTTATTTTGATTTGGAATTTGATTAAAAAATAAAGGAGTTTATTTTTATTCAAAATTAGATAAAATAAAATAAAAAAATTTATTATGATTTAAATTTTGATTAAAATAAAGAAGTTTATTTTTACTTCAAAATTGGATTTTAATAAATTTGAAAATACCGACCATTAAATTGATATCGATGCATATGTGGAATGGATTTATTATTCATGAGAGGAATGTTATTTATTGATGCATATGTTGATGTGTATGATAATACACTAATACAAAGTAGTAAATAGACAACACTTAAACCACAACGTTTTTATAAAAAACGTTGTGGTATTTTTTTTATAACATTTTTCAACAAAACGTTGTAGAAACATATGAAAAAACATTATCTATTTAAGGTTATAATTTTTTTTAAAGAAAATGTTATGTATGTAAAAAACACGGAAGGAAGAAAAACACGGAGGTATGAGAGTCGGGTAAGAAAAAAAACATGGAGGTCTTCATTTGTTCCCTTATTCTTTTAGAAGTCCTCAAACCCTAACTCCATTCGCAAATCTCTCTCCTTTTCTCTTCTTTATCTGGTTCGCATGAAAAATGGGAAAGAAACATAGCAATGTCAAGAAAAATGGCGAATCTAAAGGCCCTTCTTCGCCAGTTGACATAGTAATGTCAAGAAACCCTCTTTCACTCTCACACACTCAAAACACACACACAAATAGTGTTTTTTGATGGACTGCTGCCTTTCATACAACAATCTCTCCGTCTTGAAATTGTTACCTTCCTCGGTGAAGATTCGATTCTCTTATCTTCAGTCTCCACGACCACCATCGCCTATAATCACTGCTCGATTACTCGTACTATTCCGACAAATGGGAGACCGCTGATAATTACTACTATAGCTTGTAGTAGTACCTGTGAGTTTAGTGGTCTGAACACCCTGCTCGAGCTCAAGTCTCGGACCAGTAAGTTTTTGTCCGGGGTGCTACAGAATGACCGAAAAAACTTTTAGATTTTTCTCAGATGTTTCTATTTCTGTCAAATCCAAGGAATTTAGTGGCTGGAGGAAGTTTATGCAGACCTTTCTCCATGTTTCATCATCTATTTCTTGTTGTGTTAGAGAACATAAATTTTATTATTTACTATTGTTTTTGGCTTCTTGTAGTAAGCATGTCTACGTTATCGGGGCCGAGCGCTGTACGTGGAAGTTTGAGGAGTTCCACAAAACTATGAGGGAACGAGGTCTAGTTCATCCTTTTATGGGTCTTGAGGATGAAAGTTGACTCTATGGACTTTTTTGTTCGTTTGAATCTAAAGTACAAGATTAATTTTTAGTATAATATTTTATATGCAACTTTTTTTACACGAGATAGATAGAAAAAAAATTGCATCCAGAACTTATTCCATGGTTTCCCCCTAGTTTTATCCAGCCATTAATGATATGAAAGAGCAGTAATCATGTTGTAGCATTGCAAATCTGATATGGTTGAAGTTTCATGGGGTAAAGGAAATGGTTAATGTAAAAGACTATATAGTACTACTATGCTCCATAACTCCATCAAATTATACTACTATGCTCCATAACCTTGAAGGCATTTTGTATTGCAAGCATCACTTTTCCCAGCTTTGGTCGGCGAACACGAGGGGAATCCTTGTTTCTGCCATTTGTTGTTTGATTTATTTATGGGATGGACACAATCCCAAAGTTGTGAAATGACTTCTTGCTTGTGGAGAGGAGTTAACAAGGCTTTTTTTCCCCTTCCCCATTATTGCTAATGTTCATACATTCGAGAAATAGCTATTGATGTTCTTATGTAATGACTTGAGATGTGCTATCCAATGTTCCCTCTTCTATCTTTACATGTTCAACTGCTTATTATTTCATTGTTACAATATTTTGATGTGTTTCCTATATTTCTAGGCATCATAGATTACAGAAGAAGAATTTGGTATGGGACATCTTGATTTAAGGCATGTACCCTCATGATGCAATTGCTGGCATGGAAAAGCAGCATGTAGCAAATGATTATGCAAATCGATTGTCAATAGGTTACAAGGAGGTAAATATTTACATTAAATGTCCGAAGTATTACCAGTTAGTTGCCTTCATTTTTTAAGTATGCTCAAAATGATCAGCTTTGATTTAAGTTTTCTTGCAGGCTGAAGATGTAGTTGCAGCTTCATTAGCTTGTATGGTTAACTCGGCATCAAAATCTGGATGTGGAAGTCCGACAACTAAGTTTCAACACGTAAAAAATGATGACATCTCTATCCTTCATAATTGGCTATTTCTGCCTTGTATTTATAATAGCCTGCATCTCTGTTTAAGTTCAGTTCCTGTAGAAATTGGAAATCAATATGCGATGTGGAAGCATGCATGTATGGGCTTAAAGTCTTGAAAGTAAGTAGTGTTGAGGGCTTCATTTAGAGTTGCTTCAGTTAACATCAGTTTCCATGAACATCAAATTTTTAACCTTCACTCCATACATAAAGCATCATTTAAAATAGAATCAAGCATGTTTTATGATTATTTATAATCTTTATGTAGTACCTGAAGAACTGGAAAATATCTGCATCTTTAATCACGATTTCTCCCTCTTTTAACAGTTGTACATGTTTACTAATTGATGCTCATTCATGCTTAGTTTATTGATTGTTTATTCCTAATAACTTTTCTTTAGTGTGTGCTTTCTTTCATGTTTATAGCTCACGAGGTTACTTATCTTTCTATTGAAAACTAACTGTTTCTAGATTGAATGTAGTACTAATTATTTTCCTCTTTCCTTTTCAATGTCCACTTCTGAACATAAGCTATTGTCCTCCGACTGAAGTTAATTTATCACTTGGAAAGAAATTGGTAAGGAAAATATTGTAGTGACATGTTTATCTCTTCTGATGCATTATTTAGGAAAACAGAGAATGTTGATTTAAGCTTTCTATTGTTTGGACGAAATTTTATACTTGATTTAGATCATTCATGATGTTCTCTTTTATAGGTTATTGTTGCCTACAATTCTTTGGGGTGGAAAAGAACGGACATCATACGAATTCCTATGAGTATATCCTGTAATATATTAATTAGGCTCACTGCCATGATTGTTAGTTAATTGTGTATTAACTGAAAAGAAGGGAACTATGGGATATTTTCCACTTTTTATTACCTCTCAGGCCTCAAGTATCCTCCCTATTGATGCCCACTGCTGCACTGTATAACTTGACAAACTACATATTAAATCTAAAAAAATTATGTACAAATGTGCAACAGGTTATCAATGAGAATGTTATGTTACATTTCTTGGGTAGTTGGATGTATAGGCTCATGTTATCTTCTGACTATTGCAGTGAATTTTGACTGTGAACAAGATGGACAGGTGTTTCCTGGAGCTACAGGTTGACGGTGAGGAGGCTTACCAAACATTTCAAAGAGTTATTAAAAATGAAAATGTCATCATGGCGACCTACGAAGATCCCCCTCCTCGGTGATGTTCAGGTTTACCCATAGAAAGGTACTGTTGCTTTCTATGTCGCCTGTTGTGCGTGTTGCGGTTTAGTGCAAGGTTGCCTCTGACCTTCCCAAACTTATTGAAGGACTAAAATGATTGGCCAAATCTGATCCCATGGTTGTCTGTACCATTGGTATAGATTACTGACAAACATGTTTGGTATAGAAAGATCAGAGATGATGACCCGTGTGATATACCGAGATGTTATAGGTGATGTTAAGCAAACTAGAGATGAGCCGTTCAGGTGCCATTATTGTTCTTTGTTCTTTTGTCTTTGTGATATGATTCCATGCCGTCAAAAGCCCAGATTGTTAAGGCGGATAAAGTACCATATTTTGTGTTGCAGCGAGTTCATGAAAACTGCAAAAAGGCTGACAATTCTAATGGATTCAAGCATCACTATTATTGGAAGGTAAACTAAATGTTTTGTTTAACATTATTTATTGATAATTAAACGTTAAGATATAATTTGGAACCTTATGACCCAACTTTTGATTTTCAAATAATAGCATATTTAGAAACCTGGCTTTGGTGTTTTGACCATTAGGCTATAATTTGGTGGTGCAAAATTGTCTGCATGCCTAAAGACTATTTTTTATTCAAGCAAGCTACTGTGAATAAAATTCTGAACTTTGTATCTTTATTTCCCCTTGGTCATGAAATGGATTACAGGTATGTGAAATGCTGATCATGGTCTAGATTCTTCGAACCAGACAGGCCCCTTGAGCATATTTGGTTAGTTACAACTACGAGCTATGTAAGCATGGGATCAGATTGGTATATATTTGGTTATATTGAAAAGTGAATTTGAGATGTCTATATGGATAGTTTGGTATATATTTTGTAGATGTAGTAATTTGAAACTGTAAACGAATGATATTATTGGGATGTATTTTGAATTGTTGATACATTTTGGCTTTAAATTTAAATGAGAATTTAGACCTTTTAGCTATATATCATGGCATTAGCAGATTGCAGGTGTACTGGTAATATAGGTGAATCACAACTTTTTTTTCTTTTTTTTTCAACTCAATCTACAACATTTTAAAAATGTTGTATATTTGTATAAATAAACTTTGTCTGATATATTAAACTACAACATTTTTAACCAGAAAACGTTGTGGAATCATACCTTCTACAACGTTTTCAAGCGTCTGCTAATTTATGGAAAACAAATCTACAACATTTTTTCTTAAAAAACGTTGTATAATGTGTCTAATTACAACGTTTTAAAAACGGTGTAAAAGTGTCAAATTGATGACACCCTTAATCATGACGTTTTTCTGATTGAAACTACAACGTTTTTTTCGCGTTATCTATTTACTGTTTTGTAGTAGTGATAAATAGGGTTGATTATGGACTATTGACCAATGTGATTGGATTTTATTTTTGTTGGATGCATGAATGTATGAGTTTTATTAAATAGGGTATGCGTACCTCGTATTCTCTAATTTATCTTAATGTAAATTATATCTCCCTCCTATGTACTTCCCCTTGACTGCTGATCAATGTTTCTTTTTATTTTAAATAGTTTTGTAATAGGAATGTTTAGAATTATTTTAAAGAATTGGAAATCAGGGAGCAATGAGCGCTTGAAGACCCGTTTGTAATGGAGCCTGGCTTTAAATGTAATAGTTATATTTAAATTTAATATATATATATATATATATATATATATATATATATATATATATATATATATATATATATATATATATGCGTGTGTGTGTGTGCACATGCGCGTTAAACAAGATGAGACAAATTAATAACAAATCCCTCAAACATTTTATACTACGTCTTAAGCGTTCAAAGATATTTGAAATATCGAACGTCGCCTTTCTAGCATGATAAAAATAATAGAGTATCAATTAATTATTATAAGTTTATTGTGTCACCACAAGGCTTATCTTAAATTTTTGAGATGTTAATTTTATCACATTTGATGTTTATAAAGAAAATTGAACAACGTTATTTTGTTATGTCACCACAAGGACAATGTTTTTCTTTTTTGAATATATGGAGTGCTAGGTTAGGCTTAACTTGGATAATTTTGATTCGGATGTGTCACCACTTGATCAAAATAATCTAAGTGGCAAAATAAAAGGAGTTACGTGATGATGTAATTGACAAGAATTGTCTACCTATATATTTATATATAGTTTGATGTGTCAGCACAAGGCTATATATATTTGAAATGGGATCATTATTCTCACTAGCAAATCTTTAATTAGATTATGTCGAACTATATAAGTGAGGGTAATATAGTTTGATAAAAATAGTGGGAGATACCAATTTAAAATAAGACCTAAATTATTTTGGTAATTAATAATAGAATGTATGCTAAAATGTTGTTAAATTATAAATTCATTTACAAAATTTTATAATGTCTAAAATTACTATCACTGCATAGCATATTAGATGCTAAATTAACTAGACTAAATTAAATGGATTGGTTAAGGAATTTGAGAATAGTTCTCATAGCTAAAAAGCTATCTTATGTCCTTCATATGCCTATCCTTGCAATGGTTGCAGACAATGCCTCTAAGGAAGAGATTGCTACTTTTAGAAAGTGGCACGATGATGCACAGTTGGCTCAATACATCATTCTTGCATCAATGAGTAACGAGCTTCAGCGTTAGCATGAAATTATGGATGCTCCTACTATATTCTTGCACATCAAGTAGTTAACGGTGAGGAAAGTAGGACTGATAGATAATAGATATCTAAGGAGATCTTCTGATCTAGAATGACCAATGGCGCTACAGTATAGACAAAAGTCCTTAACATGATCAATTTGATTGAACAATTAAGCCAACATATTTTGTCGTGGATGAAGAGTTGAGCCAATATTTGATCTTGCAGTCACTACGGACTCCTTATCACAATTGTTGTGAATTTTTCGTATGGACAAGCTAGATATTAGCATTGATGATTTGCTTACCATGTTGAAAAAATGTTGAGAGTCACTTTCCAACCAAGAAAGATTAAGTCTTATTGGTAGGGGCCAAATGTTATTCTGAAAAGAAGAACAATTCAAAGAAGGTAAATAGAAAAGGTAAAAATAAATGATAATAAGAACAAAACTGATACGGATAACAAAGGAATTTACTTCCACAGCAATAAGCCTGGCACTAGAAAAGAAACTGCGAGAGCTTAACCAAAGAAGCTTAAAGAAGCTTTGGTTACAAATACATTTTTTGTTCATGATTGAAATAAATTTTTCTTTAAGTCAAGCTTTGGTTCCCATTAATATAGATTTATGAAGAGACTAAGCAGAAGTAGAAAGCTAAACAAAGATAAGTAATCCTATATGTGGGAAATGAAGCAAAGGTTACTGTATTAGCCATAGGAACTTAGAGTTTAGCATAGCCTACGGCCAAATCTATTAAGTCAATAAGTTGTTATTGTATTCCAGTTCTCGTTAGAAATATTATTTCCATTTTATTATTGGACAATGAAATCTTTGGTATTATATTTATGAACAATTGTTGTTCTATCTCGAATAATAATATTTTGTATAGAATTGGAATATTAATTGATGAATTTTGTATACTTGATTTACATGAAAATAATTTTGTAAATTGAACAAATTAGTATAAGAAAAGGAGATGATTATTCAAAGAGTTGAATATTTGTATTTAATGAAATACAAGTCTGAATAATTTAAAAGGTTCAAGGAATTCAGAGGTAAAACTAATTGGCAAAGTATTAGAATTCTTTAATTGGATCAAGGAATAAATACTTGTGCAATAAGTGTCTAGATCATCTTAAATGGTTTTCTCATAATGGACACCTCTTGATACATAATAATTGATTGGTATATCTGAAAGGAAGAATCATGCCTTGTTGGACATGGTGCGGTCCATAATGATTTTACCGACATTCCAGTATCCTTCTGGGGTCATGCCCTAAAAATGGTTGTTTATCTACGAAAAAAGTAACCTCAAAATTCGACCCCAAGACTCCATAAAAGTTATGGATAAGGAGAATTCCTACTCTTATGTATGTTAAGATAAGGGGTTGTCTAGCTTATGTGAAAAGGTTTCAAAGGATAATCTTATGACAAGTACATATTTGTGGGACATCCTAAAGTAAGTTTAGGGTATATGTTCTATAATCTTACTTAGCAAAAGGTGTTTATTACGAAACACACTGCCTTCTAAGATAAAAGTGTTTATCAGTGAAGGGGCTAGTGGGAGGATAATATATATTAAAGAGTTCAAGAACCACAAAGTACTATAAGTCAAATAAAAGAAACCTGTAGATAAACCTATTGTACCACAACCAAACCATAAATCTGGAATAGTACCAAAGATAACTGGGAGGAATGGATTCATCATAGAAGATGATGAGGTACGCATTATAGAAGATGATGATCCAGTTACATACGATAAGGTAAAAGTTGTAGACACTCAAAGAAATGGATTGAAGCAAGCTTCTCATAAATGGAACATTCATTTTGATAAGATAATCAAAATAGTTTAATTTTATCAAAAACAAGAATAAACCTAGTGTGTACAAAAGGGTCAGTGGGAGCGTCGTGACATTCCTAGTATTATATATTGATATACTATGGATAAGGAATGACATACCAATGCTACAATCAGTAAAGATTAAGTTGTCTAAATATTCCTTTATGAATGATTTGGGACAAGTATCTAAATTTGGGATACAAATTTATATAAATAGATTTAAAAGGATGTTTGGCTTAAACCAAGGAACGTATATTCATTTGATACTAAAGCCGTTTAGCATGGCAAACTCCTGGCAGCGGGACTTTGGCAATCACAGGACCGACTTCGTCAAACAAACCAACAAAATCAACAGCAAGGGTCTACAATATGACTGTTCAGGATACGATGGCAGTTGGGAATGGAACTCCAGGTATTATTCGTATAACTTTTATTTTATTATACATAATTTTCCTATATATAGTAAATTATTTCTGAAGAAATTTTGAGGGAGGAATTTATGTTCTTTTAGAAATCAAAT
Organism: Panax notoginseng; assembly: GCA_016801055.1. Lineage (NCBI taxonomy): Eukaryota > Viridiplantae > Streptophyta > Magnoliopsida > Apiales > Araliaceae > Panax > Panax notoginseng. Next base: position 138,695,257 of record CM029015.1, read on the forward strand.
TTTGGTTTAATCAGAAAGACAAGCTTGATGTGAATAGTTAAAGATCAGTTCGATCAAATTATGATCGAGATCTACTTGCAATGATTATGTATGCTATGTAACCATGTATGTATGAATTTTAAAACAGTGATTCCGGGGACGGAATCTTTATAAGGGAGGGTGAATGTAACAACCCGATATTTTCTATATAATTAAATCAGAATTTTTGCGTATAAATTTTAATTTTTATTTTAAGGATGAGGATTTGTACAAGATATTGTGTATATGTATTTATGTGATAAATAAAAATATATATATTACATAAATATTTACAAATAATTTTATTTTAGAATTATTGATTATTATAAAATATATTTTTATAATAATTAATTTTATGGTAGAAAGGTTTTTATTAATTATTTTCCATGAAAATATAGTTATATATTATTTAAATAATATATGGAGTAATTTTTAGAATAATTATAATAATTATTTTATTATATTAATTTTAGTACAGATTATTAAGTTAATTATTTTACCTTAATTATTAAGGTTAAATACGAAAGAATAAATTAGATATGGAATCCAAACCCTAATTTTAAATTTTTATCAAAGAATGAGAATAATAATATAATATTAATTATATTTTGATTTTTTAGTGCTATAAATATATACTGTATGTGCGTATTGATAATGGTTGGTCAATTATGGTATATAATTTCAAAACCATAATATTAATTGGTTAAACCCTAGATTTATTAGGTAAACCCTAATTAACATTTTGAAATATTAATTTCTAAAAACCTTAATTTTTATAATTAGTAACCCTAATTAGAAATTAGTAAACCTAATTACTAATTATAAATTTTAATTGCTAAATTAGCAATGTTAATCATAATTATTAAATAATTAAACCCTAATGTTTCTGTATAAATTAATTAGAAACTTAATCTAATTAATAAACCCTAATTACAATTTTTAGAAACTAAAATTTGTTATTATTTTATTTTATTTTATTTTATTTTATTTGTGTGCAAACCCTAGTGAAAAAAAAATCCTACAATTTATGCTAAATCTTAGGGTTAAAACCCTAAGGGTTTGTTAAGATTAAACTTTTGCCATTAAAATTATATAGCAAATGACCAAAAAGCCCTAAGCCCTTATGTATCTACTCTTTTGACTTAAAAATCTCCAGCAAATCAGTTCATGTATCAGCCATGTGTAATATATTATCATATATATAGATTGCGAGAGAGAAAATATTACATTAAAGCCTCATTTGATCACCACATTCATCAAATACTCTTTCTCTCTCTAACTTAAGAAATATAGTAGTATATATGCTCACAAAACCAGCCCCACGAACTCCTTAAACAAATCAGAAGCTCAGAATCAAAATTTCTCAAAGTGAGGTATAAAGCTAACCCTAGAATCTGATCTCAGTTGCTATGTTAGATGTTAGGATTTTATGTTAAAACTTGTTGTTTGTAGTATATTTAAGTGATCTGGGTTGACATCTTGTAGATCCATAACATCTAAGTGAGCGAATTTGAAGAATTTGAAAATCTGGAAAATTTTGATTTTTGGTCTGAAAGTCAAATGTCAGTCCTCGTAGATCTTTGGTTGTTAGGAGTTTTTGTTGTTTTAAGCTTTGATCTTGTAGCATGTTGTAAGATCTTTGATCTGGAACTCAAATCAAGGTCAGATCGGTTGTAGGTTGCAAGTTATGGGTGATTAAACACCGTTGACCAGCCATGACTGGTCAAGTTCTGGGTAACCCAGAACGAGCCAATAAAGCTCTGACAGGATTCTCATGAGCATGGATCTGACAGTGGTTTGATAATTTATTCTTGATTTTGTATCTAAGTTGTAGTATGTTGTTTATACTACATTATAGTATCTTTATATCACATAAACACCAAGCATGTAGAAAGTAATGGTTGGTCAAACCAGGCAGAACGACCATGACATCTGTTTTCTGGGTAACCCAGAAAACTGATGAGCATGTCTTCTGACATGGTTTGACCGGACTGGATTAGTTGTTTGTAAGGTTGTTGTATGTATATTATGTAATACATCTATAGTATTACATTCTGGCTACATCCTGGAAATCTTAAATCACATAAACATTACAAGAACACCAAGTTATGGAAGCCCTAAGGTGCATGCTCGAACTGTTCTTCATTTCTGGCCAGAAATGAAGAACATCTCTGACATCCATTTTGCACGATTATATCTTCTTATTGTGTTGTTGTTTGGCCATGTTTGTTGTTGGATCTTGTAGTCGTGCATTAGTACTACAATATCTGGCTAACAACATATACAGAAACATCAAGATCTGATCAGAAAGCTTGGTCAAACTGAGCCCCTCGAAACTGAGTATGAATATCTGGGTTTGCATGAAGAACACGAAGAACACCTATAGCGACGGTTCTGTCGCTATAGGCAGTCTTTAGCAACACTTTTATTAAAATTAATTATTTAAATTTTAAAAATTATTTAAAATAGTAATTAATTTCTGAAAATTACAAAAATAATTTTAAAAATAATTTTTAAGTTATAAAAATTAAATATTAATAATTTGAAATATTTTTCATAAATATTAGTATTTATTTAAATATTATTGATAATTAATTTATTTATTAAATGCTTTAAATAAATTAATTAAAAATAATTTTATTATATTAAAAATCATTTTAAATAATAATAAGGTATTTAAAAATATTTTAAGTTATAAAATATAACTTTCAATATTTAAAAGCAAATTTCATTAATTAATTATTATTAATGATATTAAGGTTATTTAATAATAATATTAAATAATTTAGTTTAAAAATGATTTTAATATTAGAAAAATCATTTTAAATGAAAATAAAATTTTTAAAAATATTTTAAGTTATAAAATATAACTTTTAATATTTAAAGAATAATTTCATTAGTAATTTAATATTAATAATATTAATTTAATATTAAATGTATTTAATAATTATATTAAATAAATAGTTTAAAAATAGTTTTATTAATTTAAAAATCATTTAAAAAGGATATAAATGAATTAAAAATATTTTAAGTTATAATTATTAAATTTTAATATTTTGATAAATAATACATTAATGTTTAAATATTAATAGTAATTATTTTAAAATAATTTTTAATGCTTTAAAAATCATTTAAGGGTAATATAAATACTTTAAAAATATTCTAAGTTATTATAAATAACTTTAATATATTGGTAATGGTTTCATTAATAGTTTAATATTAATTAAATATTAATGATAATAGAATTGGTTAATATTTAAGTCATTTTAAAATGATTCCACTGTTTGAAAATTCATGATAAATTATAATAAATGTTTAAAAATTATTATAAGTTATTTAAAAATAATATGACTGATACTTGAAGATATTAAGTTACAGAATAGAGTCGTAGACTCAATAATTACCCGATAAAGCCGTCGGTACACCGACATATTTCAGAAATTGATCTGGACTTAGATAATTTGATTTGATAAGTGATTATTTGTGATTCAATGGTTGTTAAACATATGTGATAATGTGATTAGGTAATGTGCTGACTGCAATAAACAGTGCTATGTGTTATAATATGTTATTCTAATCGGTAAAATGGTCTTATTACTGATAGGTGTTATATAAAAGATAAAACTAAGTTACAAATTGTAAGCAGCATACCAGGCAAGTATCTTACCTTTACATTTCCTTTATGCAATGGACATGAGTAAGAATGTTTCTAAATTATATTATTACTGTACAGATTATTAACCCTACATTATATACGCCCATTGATTATTAACATGTTTGTATATTGTAATTCAGATATATATTCTGTTCGTTAATTTCTATAAATGGTTAAACAAGTGTCCCCACATGGATAATCATTATATTTAATCACATGTTGATACACATTTTTTAGTATATATATATATATATATATATATATATATGTTGAATTATAGGCTATTGTTGAACAAGATAAAACCTTTGATTTGGAACCCAGACAAGTATGAACATCCCTTATACGGGATAACTTTTTATGCACCCAAGGTGGACAGAGTGAACGATGTCCTCGTTCTTGCATGTAGTATTGATCAATACAGGGTACAACGGGCTGATCATCCCCGTGCCCGTAAGTCATGACGGTTTACAGATGAAGTTCTGTTTAACCTTTTCAAAAATAAAAATAATGTTCATAGTATGTCACCTTAACCCTTGTTATAGTCATTACGTAGTTTCAAAATTTTGAAAGAGGGTTGTTATGCTATTATTATCGGTTCAGATTAATTCACAACTACTAATTTGTTGTAGAAGGGTAGTATAAAGAAAACATTTAAAATCTTTCAGTTTATATATATATATATATATATATATATATATATATATATATATATATATAATTGCTATTACTTGTTGGGCACTCAAATGCTCATCCTTGCTTAATTTAAATGTTTTCAGCTAAGTGTGAACAACCAGAGAGCTCTGCTAAAAACAAAGAAAAGGGAAAAGTTGCTGAATGAACGCAAATGCTATTGTTATGTAGTAGTTTGATATTTTTATTAGGACAAGAATGATATATATTATCTATCATGGGTTGTAATGAATGTTTAAAGGTTACGTACTTGGGATTCAGACTCTGATAAATATGTAAATTAAGTTGATCTTTATATTATTGTTATTATTATTAGTATTATTCCGCTCATAGAAATGGTATCGTGAAGCACCGAGTTCGGGTTTTAAGTACCTGGATTTGGAGGCTTTACAGGTTGGTATCAGAGCTTAGGGTTAAAAACCTTAGGTGGGCTAGACCTTAGGCTATAACCTTAGAACAGAGGGAAACATTGAAAATATAAATAACTCATTTAGAGTTTAAAAAGAGATGAATTGAATAAATTCATCGTCAAACAAAATAAAAGATAACTTATATAAAACTTATATTTGCTGTGTGTATATACTATATGCTAATCATGATAACTTATGTGTGTAGATGTCTGGTGAAAAAGGCTTGTTATATGCATATGTCATGAAGAAGGATTAAATCCATACACCCGAGCTAATATTTAAGCCAATAGCTGAAGTAGAAGCTCACAATAGAAATAACTCAGACGATGTGGTTATTGTAGAAAACGTAGTACCAGATTCGGAGATGGTGGAGCTGACAGATAGTGATTCGGACACTAATATTGAAGCTGATCAAGCATCAACGGAGGTGCAGGATCTGAGGAACAAAGTTTATTCTCTAGAAAGGCTGTGGAAAATAGAAAAGCGGTTGAATAGTCAGTTGTGTCAAGCGTTAATAGAAATAATGGAAGAACAAAATAAGCTTAAAATCCAAATTGATTAGATGGGAGCCACAAGCAACACATCGCGTGCAGCTCCGAGCAAGAAGGGGAAAAGAAAGATGGAAGACCACGACGTAGGAAAATTTGATAAGAAGAAAGGGAAAAGAATATGTTTTCTTTGCGGTTATGAAGGACATACTACTCTGTATTGTCCTGACTACAAACCAGAAGCATATTTTATCTGTGGGATAGAAGGTCATCAGGCGAAAAGTTATCCAAGGAAAAAGGCGTAGCGAATAGGTAGTATAAGTTCTGTGTTGTAGGTGTGTTTAATGTAATATATAGGATAAGTATGTCTGTGTATGTTAATGTTCCCAACTTTTGTATTAATCAAGTTTGTAAATCCCAACTTTTGTAGTCACAAAGGGATAGTTAATGTTTAAAGCATTATATGCTATGCTATGTAAAATATTCGTTGAATGAATATGAATCTAAGTTTGAGAAATGAAACAAGTTTAACATACTCATCTTATGCGATAAGGTTTAGAACGTAAGTTAAATTTATAATTAGTAACCCTAATTAGAAATTAGTAAACCTAATTACTAATTGTAAATTCTAATTGCTAAATTAGCAAGGTTAACCATAATTATTAAATAATTAAACCCTTATGTTCCTGTATAAATTAATTAAAAACTTAATCTAATTAATAAATCCTAATTACAATTTTTAGAAACTAGATTTTTTTATTATTTTATTTTATTTTATTTTATTTTTTGTTTATTTTTTTGTGTGCAAACCCTAGTGGAAAAAAATCCTACAATTTGTGCTAAATCTTAGGGTTAAACCCTAAGGATTAAATCCTAAGGGTTTGTCAAGATTAAACTTTTGTCATTAAAATTATATAGCAAATGACCAAAAAGCCCTTATGCACATTTTTTATTGAGCTTGCTTGTAAATCTATCCATATATGGAGTTAGTGACCAAATGTATCTACTCTTTTGACTTAAAAATCTCCAGCAAATCAGTTCATGTATCAGCCATGTGAAATATATTATCATATATATAGATTGGGAGAGAGAATATGTTACATTAAAGCCTCATTTGATCACTACATTCATCAAATACTCTCTCTCTAACTTAAGAAATATAGTAGTATATCAGCTCACAAAACCAGCCCCACGAATTCCTTAAACAAATCAGAAGCTCAGAATCAAAATTGCTCAAAGTGAGGTATAAAGCTAACCATAGAATCTGATCTCAGTTGCTATGTTAGATGTTAGGATTTTATGTTAAAACTTGTTGTTTGTAGTATATTTAAGTGATCTGGGTTGTTATCTTGTAGATCCATAACATCTAAGTTAACGAATTTGAAGATTTTGAAAATCTGGAAAATTTTGATTTTTGGTCTGACAGTCAAATGTCAATCCTCGTAGATCTTTGGTTGTTAGGAGTTTTTGTTGTTTTAAGCTTTGATCTTGTAGTATGCTGTAAGATCTTTGCTCTGGAACTTAAATCAGGGTCAGATCGGTTGTAGGTTGCAAGTAATGGGTGGTCAAATACCGTTGACCAACCATGACTGGTCAAGTTCTGGGTAACCCATAACGAGCCCAGAAAGCTTTGACAGGATTTTCATGAGCATGGATCTGACAGTGGTTTGATAATTTGTTCTTGATTTTGTATCTAAGTTGTAGTATGTTGTTTATACTACATTATAGTATCTTTATATCACATAAACACTAAGCATGTCGAAAGTAATGGTTGGTCAAACCAGGCAGAATGACCATGACATCTGTTTTCTGGGTAACCCCAAAAACCGATGAGCATGTCTTCTGACATGGTTTGACTGGACTGGATTAGTTGTTTGTAAGGTTGTTGTATGTATATTACGTAATAGATCTATAGTATTACATTCTGGCTACATCCTGGAAGTCTTAAATCACATAAACATTACAAGAACACCAAGTTATGGAAGCCCTAAGGTGCATGCTTGAACTGTTCTTCATTTCTGGGCAACCCAAAAATGAAGAACAGCTCTAACAACCATTTTGCATGATTATATATTCTTATTGTGTTGTTGTTTGGCCATGTTTGTTGTTGGATCTTGTAGTCGTGCATTAGTACTACAATATCTGATTAACAACATATACAGAAACATCAGGATCTGATCAGAAAGCTTGGTCAAACTGAGCACCTCGAAACTGAGTATGAATATCTGGGTTTGCATGATGAACATGAAGAACACCTATAGCGACGGTTCTGTCGCTATAGGCAGTCTTTAGCAACACTTTTATTATAATTAATTATTTAAATTTTAAAATTATTTAAAAATAGTAATTAATTTTCAAAAATTACAAAAATTATTTTAAAAATTATTTTTAAGTTATAAAAATTAAATATTAATAATTTGAAATATTTTTCATAAATATTAGTATTTATTTAAATATTATTGATAATTAATTAATTTATTAAATGTATTAAATAAATTAATTAAAAATGATTTTATTATATTAATAATCATTTTAAATAATAATAAGGTATTTAAAAATATTTAAAGGCAAATTTCATTAATTAATTATTATTAATGATATTAAGGTTATTTAATAATAATATTAAATAATTTAGTTTAGAAATGATTTTAATATTAGAAAAATTATTTTAAATGAAAATAAAGTTTTTAAAAATATTTTAAGTTATAAAATATAACTTTTAATATTTAAAGAATAATTTCATTAGTAATTTAATATTAATAATATAAATTTAATATTAAATGATATTAAATTTATTTAATAATTATATTAAATAAATAGTTTAAAAATGGTTTTATTAATTTGAAAATCATTTAAAAAGGATATAAATGAATTAAAAATATTTTAAGTTATAATTAATGATTTTTAATATTTTGATAAATAATACATTAATATTTAAATATTAATGATAATTATTTAAAAATGATTTTTAATGTTTTAAAAATTGTTTAAGGGTAATATAAATACTTTAAAAATATTCTAAGTTATTATAATTAACTTTAATATTTTGGCAATAGTTTCATTAATAATTTAACATTAATTAAATATTAATAATAATAGAATTGTTTAATATTTAAATCATTTAAAAATGATTCTAGTGTTTAAAAATTTATGATAAATTATAATAAATGTTTAGAAAGTATTATAAGTAATTTAAAAATAATATGACTGATACTTGAAGATATTGAGTTATAGAATAGAGTCCTAGACTCAATAAATATCCGATAAAGCCGTCGGTACACCGACATGTTTCAGAAATTGATCTGAACTTAGATAATTTGATTTGATAAGTGATTATTTGTGATTCAATGGTTGTTAAACATATGTGATAATGTGATTAGGTAATGTGCTGACTGCAATAAACAGTGCTATGTGTTATAATATGTTATTCTAATCGGTAAAATGGTCTTATTACTGATAGGTGTTATATAAAAGATAAAACTAAGTTACAAATTGTAAGCAGCATACCAGGCAAGTATCTTACCTTTACATTTCCTTTATGCAATGGACATGAGTAAGAATGTTTCTAAATTATATTATTATTGTACAGATTATTAACCCTATATTATATACACCCATTGATTATTAACATGTTAGTATATGGTAATTCAGATATATATTCTGTTCGTTAATTTCTATAAATAGTTAAACAAGTGTCCCCACTTGGATAATTATTGTATTTAATCACATGTTGATACACATTTTTCAGTATATATATATATATATATATATATATATATATATATATATATATATATATATATATGATGAATTATAGGTTATTATTGAACAAGATAAAACCTTTGATTTAGAACCCAGACAAGTATGAACATCCTTAACACGGAAAAACTTTTTATGCACCCAAGGTGGTCAGAGTGAACGATACCCTCGTTCTTACATGTAGTATTGATCAATACAGGGTACAACGTGCTGATCACCCCCGTGCCCGTAAGTCATGACGGTTTACAGATGAAGTTCTGTTTAACCTTTTCAAAAATAAAAATAATGTTCATAGTATGTCAACTTAACTCTAGTTATAGTCATTACGTAGTTTCAAAAATTTGAAAGAGTGTTGTTACGTTATTATTATCGGTTCAGATTACTTCACAACTATTGATTTGTTGTAGAAGGGTAGTATAAAGAAAATATTTAAAATCTTTCAGTTTATATATATAATTGCTATTACTTACTGGGTACTCAAATGCTCATCCTTGCTTAATTTAAATATTTTCAGCTAAGTGTAAACAACCAGAGAGCTCTGCTAAAAACAAAGGAAAGGGAAAGGTTGTTGAATGAATGCAAATGCTATTATTATGTAATAGTTTGATATTTTTATTAATACAAGAATGATATATATTATCTATCATGGGTTGTAATGAATGCTTAAATGTTACGTACTTGGGATTCAGACTTTGATAAATATGTAAATTAAGTTAATCTTTATATTATTATTATTATTATTAGTATTATTCCGCTCATAGAAATGGTATCGTGAAGCATCGAGTTTAGATTTCAAGTACCTGGATTTGGGGGCTTTACAATGGAGCGTTTTTGAACTTGGATAAACTGTAGTACGAATCCCTAATATTTATCCTTTTGTCTCACTAGGTTCGTTTTCTTTAAAATATTTTTCATCATCCTCGGTCCTAAATGATGATACAAATGAATATCTTTGGCCTGTAGTGCAAAGATGAATGATTAACTGATGAATATCTTTGGCCCGTAGTACAAAGATGAACATGTGTTTAGATGAACATGACCAACTGGTGATACAAATGAATATTTTTGGCCTGTAGTGCAAAGATGAATATTTGATTCAAGATGTATATTGATTGATGTTACAGGGATAAAATATTGATGATGGACTTTTAAATTTTAGAAGATAGTAGAATTCATTCTCTACTTGACTCTTCTAATGGATTGCAGTTTCCGCTGCAGTTGTTGATCTAAAAATTGTTATCTATTATATTTTATCAGATTTTTCCCTGTTTAAGACTAATGATAATTTGTTTTATATTATCTTAGTCATAATATTCTTTACTTGGCTAGTTGAGCTCACCCTTTTCCTTTTTGTTCCAATTTTCTCAGGAGGCGAGAATATAGCGGGAACTAGTCAGGATGTGGAGTAATGTTTCCTGTCAGTTGTGTTAGCAATTCTCATTATTTTATAAAATAGTGTTTCAATAATTGTAATAAGGACTTATTTGAGTGTGGATATTGTCTAGAAGACAATATTTGTATTTAAACTCATAGTTTATGTGTTGTCGTATTTTGCACGACAATTGTAGTAATGAAGTTATATTTATTTCTGTACCATGTATTTGGCAACTCAGAATGGGTGATGTATACCTATTTTGGGGGCGTCACATCTGCTATGAAGCAGCCCCTAATGATTATCAGGAATAATCGCCGTAGAATGCGATCCCTGACTCTGACATCAGCTGGTATGGGCCCACTCAACAGCCCACTCATAGCATCTACACTCAAAGGACCCGCACAGACAGTCCTGCCCTTAAGCACCCCGTCTGGAACTCCTAACAAGGATCTGATTGCAGTGGGAGTAATATCCGCCGTCCCTCCAAACTCCATACCAGTGATAAACCGCCAATCCATGGGCGTCATCATCACCTCACAATCCAGCAAATGGAGTGACTGAGTCTGGTGAAACCAGCGCTCAGACAATGTCCTGAGGTAACCCCAGGGATAGCGGCGGGGAAGGATAGAAAAGAATGCCCAAATCCCAAGTCATGCACAATCGCTCTATAGTCAGGATGCAGAGCCTGGGACATGGAGTGGATACTGAACCAGTTCCCTTGAGACTGTGTAAAGCCAGGAACCTACATAAAATACAAATCGATGTCAAAATCCTTTAGTCCTCATCGATAGGAAAGAAGGAAGATTAAGATCTAACTTTATACCTCGTTGGTGTGCAAATACATCGAGGGATGTCGACTCAAATCACCCAAAAGCTCTGGGTTTGTCACCTAAATACTCGGGAGGTCCCTACAGGGAACATGTGCAGCAGGAGCGGGGTCCGAAACCGAAACATCCTCCTCCTCGTCCTCAACGTCCGGCACATCAACCCGGACTAGACGTATCTCTGCCTCCACCAGACGACGAGGCTGTCTACCAGAGCGAGGTCAAGGCACTTCAGAAGCCCTCCTCCGTACACCAGAAGTGGTCCTGCGAGAACTACTCGACTGATCCGGATCCATAATATCTGGACAACAAGTCTCTAAAGCACCTCAGAAAGGGTGTGGTATTTTCTAACATGGAGCTTTTCAAAATGCATTTTATGACTACATGCATACATGCATTATTTTAACATACGTCTACAATAGAGTTAAAATGCATGACTACTCAATGCCTACATTTTGAAAATTTTTTCCATAGTCTCCTCTATAAATAGGACTATCCACATGCACATAGGCATGACTAGGTGGCCATTTAGTAGCACACCTGCCCACAGTCATATACATACTATATGCATTAAATGTCAAAGTCATCAATCCATAAAGGTAGCCTAATTACCAGGATTACTTTGCTTTATCACCTTTGCTCATTTGTCCTCAAATAGAATAAGAAATAGCAAAAAAAAGGTGCCAATTTGACTGTCTCAAAAGTCAAATTTTTTCACATCATTATGTTCAACATTGTTTAATACTAGCATTTACTATGTTGAATATTTTTTATCAAGTCATTTGAGCATGCATATTCACTACTATGTGTTTAGATGCATTTCATGTAAAAAGTCATTTTCTAACGGATAAAACTAGAAAAGAAGACATGCATAAGTTATCAGGACAGTGTAAAACACTCGTACGGTGACAGAATGTGCAGAAAGACTTCCGAACTCAGTGAATCTAAAGAAGAGCTCTCAAATTTTCTTCGCGGTGCAACATGAAATGACTTGAGAAAGAAAACTGCAGTATTAATAGCCAATCACGACTGGCCACATGTCTACCTGTGGCTGCTGTAGGTGTACCAACGGCACCCCTACGTGGGGCCCAACCCTCCGGCTCGGTTCCTGTTCGAGTTGCAAAGGAGTTCTCATAAGCTGAAAAGGCCAAATTAAGGATAAAAACGCTACGTGATTGAGTAAAATAACCTGAAATCCTAGTTTTTCTTGGCCCGACTGTGGTTTTCATATCATTCATTGGTTTTCGCCCAAACATAGGGTATACTATACTGATTATCCTAGTATTTGTAGATCACATTCGGCAATACCGCACAGAGGTCCAATGCAGTCAATTCAGGGTCGTCCCCCTAAACCTTTCAAAAGAGATCCTCGGTGGGGGGTTACAACGCATGTTCCGCTGATACACACATCAGCGATGATCCAAGAGATCCCCAGCGGGGGTTACAACGCATGTTCCACTGATACACACATCAGCGATGATCCAAGAGATCCCCGGCGGGGGTTGCAACGCATGTTCCACTGATACACACATCAGTGATGATCCAAGAGATCCCCGGCTGGGGTTACAATGCATGTTCCACTGATACACACATCAGTGATGGTCCAACAGATCCCCGACGGGGGTTACAACGCATGGTCATCTGTCCACAAATAAATCCCCGACGAGGGTTACAACGCATATTGTCCGTTGGTTCACATGTCAACGAAGGTCAAGCAACCTTGACGTCAGTTCAGTCGTTGGTAGGTAAAACTAACGATGCATCGGAAGCCATTCGGTGATTTCATCAGTTGATACACACATCAACAAAGGCCAAGCAGCCTTAGCATTTATCCCCATCAGGGAGTTCATCCGTTGGTTCACACGTCAACGAAGGTCAGGCAGCCCTGACAACATCTATTATTGCCAGTAAATTCGACAAAACATTGCTATGTCCTGGCGATACAAACTAGGAAAGATCAACATCATCGAAGAGGATCGATGATGGAATATGTTATACACATCCTCAAATAAACAAAACTTTATCCTCACAGATCTCTTATACACGAGAGGCACATCTTTAGAATAAAGTATGTATCAAGGATTCAGGAATTTGGTGATAGCCCCAACGTCAACATCCTAAGATGTTTGGATCACACATCCAAGTTTGTCATGATTGCCATCCCCGGTTGAAGCAATAGGAAGCAGGCAACCATCCCCAGCGTGTGGGAAAAAAAACATATGCATTATACATATGCATCATACACTTGCATCATGTTGCTACACATAGCATCATATTTACCTTGTTGCATTTCAAGTGTCTAGGATTCTTTATCCTATCCATGCCATTGTATTGCATGAATATGATAAAGAGGGACATCTGTAGACACTCGAAATTTTCTGCACACCTGTTACTGACATTGCAGGAGGGCAGATTTATCTTTCAGACATAACCCTAAAAGACAGCTCATATCCAATTTAGAGACTACCGAAAGCTCAGTCTCAACCCCGGAACACATACCGAGAGTATCAGTTTCAACCTCAGAGATAACCCCGAGGCATGCAGTTCCAATACCAAAAATTCCACCAGAGAAGACCGATTTATCCCAGAGATAACCTCGAGATATCCCGTCTCAGTCCCAATACTGGGAGTATCAGATTCCCACCTTGGAGATAACCCCAAGGAAGGTAGTTGTAGTTCCGGAGATAATCCTAGAAATGCTTGTTTCAAATGCATGCAATCAGCTTCAACCTCAGCGCTTACACCGAGGCACTCAGTACAAGACCCAGAGATGACACCGGAAGATAGGCACACCTCAAAGATGACACCGAGGACCTTCAACACTTCCAGCAGTCTAATCTCAGAGATAACCCTGAGCAACATCTGCTTTATCAGCCCAAACTGGAGATAACCCCCGTGAGGGGCAAAGTCATCATCTTGCCACCTTAACGCCATATCACGCCATCTCAAACACTTCAAACAGACATTTCTACACAGCAATGTCCCATACGAACCAAGGAAGTCCAATCCCGAGTGACTATTACATAGGGTAACGGATACAATTTGAAGCTTGAATACCGGAGGGCATGGTCCCATCTTCCTGACTTCGTACAACCTCTAATCCCATGTCATTGTGTAACTCTCGACAACGACGGTCTGAAATAGGTCTTACACACCTCAGTCGGATCCCTGGATTGAAGTTCTAAAAGTCTGAGCGGACATCACGTTGCATGCGTGCACGTACTTTGAGACGGCAGGAGCCGTAGAGCCCGGGGCACCCCGGGCAGCCGTAGGTACATCTGCGGCGAGCCGCAGCCTCTATAAATAGAGGGCTTGGGGTAGCCATTTTGGAAGAGAAAAAAGGCGAGGAAGCCCTGTACAATTTGCTATGTACACACCCTAAACTGAGTGCTTTCTCATTCTAAACACTTGTAAGCTCATATATAGCTACTTTTTACCGGTGGGAGCCGAGTGTTCATCCACTTAAAGCTATAGAAGTCTTCTTTGGCAGCCCACTGTAAACCTTCTTACACACTTTCAGGCCTTTCTCTTCATCTCTGCACACACTATTCTTCACGTTGAGAGTAGTGATACATGTGTTTTTCCGGACTTCGGTCCATGGCTTTTATTTCTTTTGTATATTATATATATATATATATATATATATATAGACTAACATTATCGAGTTATACCTCGATTAAGCCTACACTTATATTTGGAGCGTTTGAGCCTACACTTATGTCTGGAGTGTTTGATTATTTTCGTATATATATATATATATATATATATATATATATATATATATATATATATATATATAAACTGTGTGTCGAACTCTGTTTGATGAGCCTAGACTTACGTCTGGAGGGTTTAATTGCTTTTGTATATATATATTTATATATATGAACTATGTGCCGAACTATGTTCGATGAGCCTGAATTTACATCCGAAACGTTTACTTACTTTTATATATATATATATATATATATATATATATATATATATATATATATATATATATATATGAATTGTTGTCGGACTTTGTTTGATGTGTCTAGATTTTATATCCGGTGTGTTTACATGCTTTTATATATATATATATTTTTCTCCCGACTGGAGTTTACTTCGTGGCGATTGACCGTTTTTATTGCTTTCTGTACATTTTGTCCCGCCTAGAGTTTCCTCCGTGGCGATTGATCATTTTTACAGCTTTATTTACAATTCTGATCCCCCATGGAGGTGCTTTGTAAGACCCCAACTTTTATGAATAAAGATGAATTTTCTATAAATCTCATTTTTGGATATTATAAAATGAATTTGATATAATGTTATAGTTGTGGGTAATATTTATAAATTTTACAAAGTACCCAAGTTGTTATATAATATTCGATTAGTCGGGGAATATTCGTTGTAACAGGGAATATTCGTACAACGACACAATTATTGGTGAACCCCACAACGGAATTATTGTCGGATTGAAAAAACGACAAAAATATTTATTTATAAAATAACGATAGAAGTTTTACCGTTAACTGTTTGAATACCTGGTGGTTAAAATACAGTAATACGCGTTGTTGCATAGTAGCACATGGTATTGCACAGTATTATTGAATTATTAATTCTTACGTAAGAAGACACTACCCAATAATTTTTACAGTAATTACTGTTTAATATTTTATTTGATTGGTTCAATAATTGCTGCGTTGATATTTTATATTATTGTGGTTTTAATAATTGTCACTACACAGTATTTTTCATTATCAGATCAATAATTTATATTATTTGAATAATATTATTAGATAGCATTATTGACAATGTCTAGAAAGTTCTGTCAAGAAGAGGTTTGGGCACCTAATTGCGCGCCAGTAAGGAAAAATCCTTATTGGAAAGCCCCCTCTTTCCTGGGAACGACATGGTTGTCATTATTGTAATTCTGTAATATTATTTGTGAATAATTAATTATTGATTTATATGATAAGAAAATATTTATTTTATGTGGACATAAATGATAGATAGGAAAATATTTATTTTATGTGGTTATAAATAAAAGAATTAATGTTGAGGTGCTTTATCAGTATTTTGTCGGATTGTAGGTATTAAAAATTAAATCGGTGTTCTTAAAGCTTTATTGCGTGAGTTATAATTTTGATCCGATCGTTGGATCGTTGTGATTTTTGGAAATGATATACATATATAAGTTGAGTATATGTTCACAAATTTTGAACCATTAAAAATTAATGTATAATTTGTTATGAATTTTATGAGGTATTAAAAATTATCCGTTTGTGGAATTAGAATATTTTCTGTATGGAATTTGGAAAACTTTTCTTCTGTAAAGTTGTAGAGAATTCGATTTCGTGTGGAATGGACATAAAATTCATTTTTTTCTGATAAAAGGGCTATTTTATATGAATTATTGAAGTTTTGGAAAATAAAATATTTTTTTATTAAAATTGAGTGGGGCCCACTTTTATTTTTCAAACTTATGGGCTGAAATTTTTGTCCAAGTTGCCTACTCATTTTGGTGGGTGGACGTGAATATTAAAAAAATAAAATAATAATATTATTTTATTATTTTAGTCTCCTATGGGTTCTAGCATTTTTCTATAAATAGGCGCTTAAATTAGAATTGAAAATCACACCAGAATCAGAGAATTCTTCTTCTATAATCTTGAGCGTATTTCTTTAGAGTTTTAGAAAGCTTTTAGCGTAGAAAACATTGAACGTTTTCTTCAAGAATATCACCGCTATACCAGTTGGAATACTCTTCTTTTCAAAGTAAGGGATGTTATTTTTGTTCAATATTCGCTTGAAATAATATTTTCTTCAATACTATGTAGTATGTAAGTAATATTATTTCGTTTCAGATTTCGAATTCTATACTCGTTTGTTAAAATTTTGGCTTCTATACTCCATGAAATTAGTAGTATATCCTTGATATTTGCGCTTCATCCAGTATCTTTTCATGAAAATATTATTCTGAGCATTCTTGATAAGTTTTAACTTTCTCATGCCGGAGTACTATTCACGGGGTTACTATTCCTGAAGTACTATTCACGGAGTACTATTCACTCGAGTACTATTCACCCGGGGTACTATTTATGATAAAAATTGATTCGTTTTCGGTCCAAATTATTTTTGGTACAATATTATTCTTGAATTTTACTCCACAAAGCAGTATCATGTTAACAATTTAGACGTTATTGATTTCTGGATAAATTAAATTATAAATCTTTAAAAATTTATCTTTGAACTTGTTTTATTGAATTCTTATATCATTGTCATCATCCTCATGCTTATATTATGTTGAAAGTCATATGTGGCCTGTAGTGCATAGATGCACTTGGTATAATTATGACCAGGGATTATTCGGTATAATCATGACCATAATATTACAAATGATGTGGTAAAAGTCCTCATTGGCCCGTAGTGCATTGGTGGATAGTTGTTGGCATGATCATGACCATTAATGAATACACGAATATCCTTGGCCCGTAGTGCATGGATAATTTGTGGTCGTGATACTAATGAATATCCTTGGTCGTAGTGCAGGGATGATGTGAATTATTTATTAAGCTGAGTCTCAGCGATAAAAGTGATGAAAAACTTTTTAAATCATAGAAGATAATAAATTTTATTCTCTACTTGACTCTTCTAATGGATTGCTTGTTCTGCTGCAGTTAAACTTGATGTTTGTTATATTTTATCAGTTTAACACTGTTGAAGGCTAACGATAACTTATTCTGCGTTATCTTAGTCATAATATTTCTTACTGGGCTAGTTGAGCTCACCCTTTTGCTTTCATTGTTCTCTTCAGGAAATGAGAACGTAGCAGAGACTAGTCGGGGAACGGAGTGACGGTACAGATGATAGCATTAGTAGTCCTCACTATTCTATGAAATAGTGTGATAATAAATATATTGAGGACTTATTTTAAGTTTTAATATTGTCTAGACGACAATATTTGTATTGAAACTCACAGCTCATGTTGTATATTTAAGTTTGTATTTATATTTTGTACCATGTATTTGGCGACTTAGAATGGGTGATGTATACCTATTTTGGGGGCGTCACAGTTGGTATCAAAGCTTAGGGATATGATCCCTGGCTAAGATGTCAGACTAGAACTAGGAGGGGAGAGACAGGAAATTCCTTCGCTAGTATGACCTACCTAAGTTTATTTGGTATTTAATTGGTCGGTCAGCTTATAGGAATAATATGTGAAATGTCAATTAACCCTTATTTTGTGGCAGTATTTGAAAATGACATCTGAGAATGTTGAGAATAGCAATGGAGCACAGGACACCGTTGAGTCACCACAGATCAATACCCAGGATAATGTGAAACAGGAAGACAACAATCCTCATGCAAACAACAACACTGACCAAATGATGAATGATGGAATGTTCAGAGGCTTTCTGCAATTCATGCAACATCAGGAAAGAGAGACTCCTGTCCAAAATACAGGTGGAAACACTGGCAACTCTCAGACGTTCACTGCTAAACAGTTCAAGGAGCTGGGACCACCAGAGTTTTTTGGAGAGCCAAAACCACTTAAGGCAGAGACGTGGATAAAGCAGATCAACAAGATATTTGATGTCTTGGGATGCTCCGAAGAGTAAAAGGTTCACTTTGCCACCTTTATGTTGCGGGCAGAAGCAGATTACTGGTGGAAATCTGTAAAGCGTACTCAACCTGCCGCACTGAAGATGTCTTGGGAGAAGTTCCAAGAACTATTTAACGACAAGTACTTTTCTGAAAGTATTTGTCACATGAAAGAGGTAGAGTTCATTAAACTGGAGCAAAAAACCATGACCGTGTTACAATACGAAGCCAAGTTTGTTGAGTTGTCCCGGTTTGCATCCCACTTAGTTGATAACGAGGAGAGAATGACACGGATGTTTCTAAGAGGTTTGACCTGAGACACGCCAATACTTAATTTCTCACAAACTGTGTTTGTATTCTGATGTTGTAAATAGGGCTCAGTTATTGGAGCGCGATAAGGAGTCAACCCAACCAAGAGAGAGCAGTCGACAAAATGATAATACCAGTGGTAGCAGTCATTTAAGCGGTGACAACAAACGTGGAGGGAATCAACATGCCAAAAATGGTAACCACTTCGATGGTAATCATGGCCAAGACAATAAGAGTGGACATTTCAATAAGAGGAGATTCAACAATGATGGAAAGACGTCAGCACCAGCACCCGTTGTTAAGGAAGGAGAGCGACCACCTGTCATATGCTTCAAATACGGAGGGGAGGGACACATCAGTCCAAACTGCGCAATGCAGTCCAAAGCGTGTTATAATTATGGAAGAGAAGGTCACCTAGCCCGATTTTGTCATGCACCGAAGACAAGTCCAGCTGGGATGGAGGCACCAAAGGTCGTCCCAGAAAAATCAAAGCCGGTAGTTCAAGGGAGAGCTTTTGTCGTGACCTCCCAGAAAGTAAGGAATCCGAACGAGGTCATCACGGGTAAGCTTATCATAAACTCTAGCGAGGTCTATACCTTATTTGATACCGGTTCTACCCATTCTTTTATTTCTCCTACTTGCGCTCAACGTTTAAATTTGACTCCGGAGAAATTAGACTTTGACTTATCTGTTGAAACTCCGTTGGGAGAAACCTTAATTACATTCACTATTTATAAGTCTTGTTTGGTTCAAATCGGTATCCTCACATTACCTGTCGATCTTATTTCATTGAAAATACTTGCATTTGACGTAATTCTAGGGATTGGTTGGTTAAGTACTCATCATGCAAAAATTGATTGTTTTCATAAGGTTGTTAGCTTTCATATTCCTAATCAACCTATTATGTGAATTTAAGCAACCAAACCATTAAAATCAATCACTATCATCTCAAGCCATAAAACTATTCGTTTATTGAAAAATAGATGCCAAACTTTCTTAGCTCATGTCACTGATTTAAACAAAAATACATCAGTTTTGAATGATATTTCTATTGTTAATAAATTTCCTGACGTATTCCCTGAAGAACTTCCTAGCCTACCCCCGGAGCGAGAAATTAAATTTTGTATTGACCTTGAACCTGGTACAAAACCCATTTCTAAAGCCCCATATCGAATGGCTCCTATTGAACTTCAGGAGTTAAAGACCCAACTGTAGGAGTTGTTATACATCGGTTTCATTTGTCCTAGTACGTCTCCTTGGGGTGCTCATGTTCTATTCGTGAAGAAGAAGGATGGGAGTATGCGACTTTGCATTGATTACCGGGAGTTGAATCATGTTACTGTCAAAAATAGATATCTGTTGCCACGTATTGATGACCTGTTTGACCAGTTGCAAGGCGCCAAATTCTTTTCAAAGATCGATCTTCGTTCCAGATATCATCAGTTAAAGGTTAGAACCGATGACAATCCAAAGACGGCTTTCTGAACTCGGTACGGGCATTATGAATTCCTAGTCATGTCTTTTGGATTGACTAATTCTCCTGCTGCCTTCATGGATATGATGAACCGAGTTTTCAAGAAATATTTGGATCATTTTGTGCTTGTCTTTATTGATGACATTCTCATATATTCCAAAAGCCGTGAAGATCATGAGCAACACTTGAGGCTGATACTCTAAAAGCTTCGTGAAAATAAGCTTTATGCCAAGTTAAAGAAATGCGAGTTCTGGCTTGAGGAAGTAGCATTCCTTGGGTACGTAGTATCAAGTCATGGAATATATGTTGACCCGGTAAAGATTGAAGCTATTCAAAGCTGGGAGAAACCTAAATTAGTGACCGAAGTACGTAGCTTTCTCGGCTTAGCTGATTATTATCAGAGATTCATAGAAGGGTTTTCTCGAATCGCTACTCCATTAACTCAGCTGACTTGAAAAGATACAAAATTCAGTTAGAGCGTGGAATGTGAGAAGAGTTTTCAAGAACTCAAGAGGAGACTCATTTCAGCACCTGTTCTGACAATACCATCTGGCTTGGAGGGATTTGTCATCTACAGTGATGCTTCGGGCAAATGGTTATGATGTGTTCTCATGCAACATGGGAAAGTCATAGCCTATGCCTCTCGACAACTCAAATAATATGAGAGAAATTATCATACTCATGATCTAGAGTTTGCAGCTGTTGTCTTTACACTTAAAATTTGGAGGCATTACTTGTATGGGGAGAAAGTGGAGATCT
Source organism: Panax notoginseng (assembly GCA_016801055.1). NCBI lineage: Eukaryota > Viridiplantae > Streptophyta > Magnoliopsida > Apiales > Araliaceae > Panax > Panax notoginseng. The sequence goes on from CM029015.1 coordinate 138,716,602, forward strand.
TTACGGATCATAAAAGTCCCAAATATTTCTTCAACCCAAAAGGAACTCAACATGTGGCAACGACGTTGGCTTAAACTGTTAAAAGATTATGATCATACCATTCAATACCATCTTGGTAAAGCGAACGTAGTAGCTAACGCATTGAGTAGAAGATCATATGCGGGTACGAGTGCGATATTGTCAATGCAAAAGCCCATTTTATATGACTTGCAAAAGATGGAGATAAAGCTAAAGACTCAAGGGACCCATGTGATGATAGCGAATATACGAGTAGAACTGACTTTAATCGATAAAGTTAAAGTTGCTCAAGCTACAGACCTGGAGCTGATGCGTATGAGGAAAAAAGTGCAAGAAGGTCCTATGCCGGAAGCAAGAATCGATGAAGAAGGAATACTTCGAGTCAACTCCAGACTTTGTGTTCCTAACGACCCTGATTTAAAGTATATAATCATGATGGAGGCGCACAATACACTATTTACAATCCATCTTGGGAGTACCAAAATGTATCATGATCTTAGACATACATTTTGGTGGAGCAATATGAAGAGAGAGATTGCGGAGTTTATCTCAAGGTGTTTAACTTGTCAACGTGTTAAGGCGGAGCATCAAGTACCAAAAGGTCCATTACAACCACTTAAAATTCTAGAATGGAAGTGGGAGTACATTTTCATGGATTTTTTTACCGGTCTTCCCAAGGTTTCTCAAAGTATAGATGCGATTTTGGTCATTGTTGATAGATTGACCAAGTCGGCTCATTTATTACCTATAAGAGACACTTATACACTTGAACGTCTTGCTCGTATGTACATAAATGAGATTATAAGATTGCATGGTATGCCAGTATCCATAGTTTCTGATCGAGACCCAAGATTCACTTAAAGATTTTGGGTTAGTTTGCAAAAAGCTATGGGCACGAATTTACGATTTAGTTCGGCTTATCATCCTAAAACAGACGGGCAGTCAGAGAGGACTATTCAAACTCTTGAAGATCAATTAAGACTCTGTGTCTTTGACTTCAAGGAAAGTTGGGACAAGTTCTTACCATTGGTGGAGTTTTTCTACAACAACAGTTATCAAGCAAGTATTGACATGGCTCCATTCGAGGCGTTGTATGGAAGAAAGTGTCGTTCTCCAGTATGTTGGGATGAGGTGGGTGAAGCAACGTTGTTGGGACCGGAGTTGGTACGTATGACTACGAAAAAGATTCAAATGATCCGATAACGTATAAAAATCTCACAAGATCGACAAAAGAGTTATGTTGATCTTCATCGAAAGGGCGTGGAATTCAATATTGGAGAACATGTGTTGTTACGTGTTGCTCCATGAAAAGGAGTTACGAGATTTGGAAAGATAGGAAAGCTCAATCCTTGATTCATTGGCCCATTTTTAATCCTCGAACGAGTAGGAACTGTGGCCTATAGACTAACCTTACCGCCAAGTATGTCTCGTGTTCATAACGTTTTTCACATATCTATGTTACGTAAATATGTGAAAGACCCGAACCACATTATTGAGTTAGAACCGGATGAAATAGCGGAAGATTTAACGTATGAAGAGGTTCTTGGTAAATTCTTGGATAAGAAGGATCATATTTTACGCTCCAAGGTTATACCTCAAGTCAAGGTTTTGTGGAGAAACCACGATATTGAGGAAATGATCTGGTAGTTAGAACCTGAAATGATATTAAGGTATCCTTACCTCTTCGACATACCAGGGATGTACCCTAATTTCGAGGGCAAAATTTCATAAGAAGGAGAGGTTGTAAGACCCCAACTTTTATGAATAAAGATGAATTTTCTATAAATATCGTTTTTGAATATTATGGAGTGAATTTGATATAATGTTATAGTTGTGGGTAATATTTATAAATTTTGCAAAGTACGCACGTTGTTATATAATATTTGATTGGTCAGAGAATATTCGTTGTAACAGGGAATATTCGTACGACGGGTCAATCATTAGTGGACCCCATAACAGAATTATTGTCGGATTGAGAAAACGACAAAAATATTTTTTTATAAAATAACGGCAAAAGTTTTACTGTTAACTGTTGGAATACCTGATGGTTAAAATACAGTAATACGCGTTGTTGCACAATAGCACAAGGTATTGCACAGTATTATTATTGAATTATTGATTCTTATGTAAGAAGACACTACCAAATAATTGTTACAGTAATTACTGTTTAATATTTTATTTGATTGGTTCAATAATTGCTGCGTTGATATTTTATATTATTGTGGTTTCAATAATTGTCACTGCACAGTATTTCCCATTATTAGATCAATAATTCATATTATTTGAATAATATTATTAGATAGCGTTATTGGCAATGTCTAGAAAGTTCTGTCAAGGAGAGATTTGGTCACCTAATTGCGCGCCAATAAGGAGAAATCCTTATTGAAAACCACTCTCTTTCTTGGGAACAGCCTGGTTGTCATTATTGTGATTCTGTAATATTATTTGTGAATAATTAAATATTAATTTATATGATAAGGAAATATTTATTTTATGTGGACATAAATGATAGATAGGAAAATATTTATTTTATGTGGTTATAAATAAAGGAATTAATATTAAGGTGTTTTATCAGTATTTTGTCAGATTTGAGGTATTAAAAATCAAATCAGTGTTCTTAAAGCTCTATTGCGTGAGTTATAATTTTGATTCGACCGTTGGATCGTTGTAATTTTTGGATATGTTATACATATATAAGTTGAGTATATGTCCACAAATTTTAAACTGTTAAAAATTAACGTATGATTTGTTATGAATTTTATGAGTTATTGAAAATTATCCGTTTGTAGAATTCGGATATTTTTTGTATGGAATTTGAAAAAACTTTCTTCTGTAAAGTTGTAAAAAAATCGATTTCGTGTGAAATGGACATAAAATTCGTATTTTTCTGATAAAAGGGCTATTTTATATGAATTATTGAAGTTTCAAAAAATAAAATATTTTTTTATTAAAATTAAGTGGGGCCCACTTTTTTTTTTCAAACTTGTGGACTAAAATTTTTGTCCAAGTTGGCTGCTCATTTTGGTGGGTGGACGTGAATATTGAAAAAATAAAATAATAATAATATTTTATTATTTTAGTCTCCTATGACGTTCTAGCATTTTTCTATAAATAGGCGCTTAAGTTAGAATTCAAAATCACACAAGAATCAGAGAATTCTTCTTCTATAATCTTGAACGTATTTCTTTAGAGTTTTAGAAAGTTTTGAGCGTAGAAAATAGTGAAAGTTTTCTTCAAGAATATCACCGCTATACCAGTTGAAATACTCTTCTTTTCAAAGTAAGAGATGTTCTTTTTGTTCAGTATTCACTTGAAATAATATTTTCTTCCATACTCTGTAGTATGTAAGTAATATTATTTCATTTTAGATTTCGAATTCTATACTCGTTTGTTAAAATTTTGGCTTCTATACTCCATGAAATTAGTAGAATATCCTTAATATTTGCGCTTCATCTAGTATCTTTTCATGAAAATATTATTCTGAGCATTCTTGATAAGTTTTAACTTTTTCATGCCGGAGTACTATTCACGGGGTTACTATTCCCGAAGTACTATTCACGGGGTACTATTCACTCGAGTACTATTTACCCGAGGTACTATTCATGATAAAAATTGATTCATTTTCTGTCCAAATTATTTTTGGTACAATATTATTCTTAAATTTTACTCCGCAAAGCAGTATAATGTTGACAATTTGGACGTTATTGATTTCTGGATAAATTAAATTATAAATCTTTAAAAATCTATCCTTGAACTTGTTTTATTGAATTCTTATATCATTGTCATCATCCTCATGTTTATATTATGTTGAAAGTCATCTGTGGCCTGTAGTGCATAGATGGACTTGGTATGATTATGACCAGGGATTATTCAGTATAATCACGACCATAATGTTACAAATGATATGGTAAAAGTCCTCATTGGCCCATAGTGCATTAATGGATAGTTATTGGCATGATCATGACCATTGATGAATACACGAATATCCTTGGCCCATAGTGCATGGATAATTTGTGGTCGTGATACTAATGAATATCCTTGGTCGTAGTTCAAGGATGATGTAGATTATTTATTAAGCTGAGTCTCAGCGATAAAAGTGATGAAAAACCTTTTAAATCATAGAAGATAGTAGATTTTATTATCTACTTGACTCTTCTAATGGATTGCTTGTTCCGCTGCAGTTAAACTTGATGTTTGTTATATTTTATCAGTTTAACACTGTTGAAAGCTAACGATAAGTTATTCTGCGTTATCTTAGTCATAATATTTTTTACTAGGCTAGTTGAGCTGTAATATCCGAGATTTCTATGTAATCTAACAATTTCAATAAACAAACTTATGTGAAATTCTTATGTGACAATTATTCATAAATGAATTATTTAATTTCATTATATGTTATGTGATAAGATGTATTGGAATGGTTGGTACAGTTGAGTCAACTATTCAATTTGGATAAGTATGAAATTAATTCTAATTAATTTCGTGGGATGACTTTAAAACATGACTTTGAGTTCGGAACAGAATTTAGTGACGCAGACAGCGTATTTGAGTCCGGAACGTCGAAATTAGTCAAGATAGACTGTAACCACGAAAATGTGTCACGGTAGACTTTTTGGTCAAAGTCAACCGGTTGATTTTTTTTTGGGGAAAAAGTCAACTACTAATTTTGAAGTTGAGTTTGACGAAACAGATAGTTCCATGACGTCCGGGACGTCGACTTTAGTAGGAATCGATATAAGTATCGAACACGTTTTGCTACGAGGGGCAAAATGGTCAAACTGATTATTAATTGATTAAATGATTAAAATAATGTTTTTATTTACATAAATTTCAGTTGCTGGGAGTCCTTGTGACAATCTATATGGGACAAGGGAGGGAGTATACATATTATAAGGATTATTGAGGGAGAGGGGGTTACTCTTGTGTTATTAAATAAAAACCTTTCATTTTCTTAACTCCTACCCATAATTAGCCTAATGAATTGTGAGTGTAATGATATCTGATCATGGGGGAGTTGTAATGGGTTGGAGATTTCACTTTCATTACACTATATATGAGATATATGCATTCCATCTAAGCCTCTTCTTCCTTTCACAACAACTTTCTAACTAGAGAGCAAAAAATTAAAAAAAAAAGAGAAGAAAATATTGAGGGTTTTAGAGTGGTTCAAGGTGGGCTACGAATTCTGGAGAATCTTGCAAGCAAGGAAGGTGGTTAGCAAGCCCCAATCAAGAAGAATTCGCAACCAAGGTAAGCTATGAGATCCACTTGTATGTTCTTGAGGAAAAATAGTGAAAAATGCATGTATAGCTATGATAAATGTTTTGTTTTGGCTTAGTGATGCCATGATTTCGTGTATTACTGCTATGTGGATGATAAGAATGAAAATTCTGGTATATAACATGTTACTATTACATAAAGAATCATAGAATTCATGTGTGCATGCTAACTATTTGATAAAATGCCTCTTAGTTGCTAATTTGATCAAAACATGAAAAGTTAGATGGTTTGATTGTTGTAACATGTGTATATATGTTAGTAAATGTGGTCTGGATAGTAGGAATCAAATCCATGCATGCTAGAATCAAAATCATGATTTTCTCAAAAGTTGGGTTAAACTAGTTTGCATGATTTTTCAAGATTTTTGGTCACTCGAAATCATGTCTTAGATAATCCATTTGTTGCATGTAATAATTTTGTAAAATAGTATGTAACATGAAGTATAACATGTCCAAATTTCATTCGGATCGAAGCTATATTGAGTGAGATATGAAAATCGTAAACAAACATGTTAGAAACCAGAAAAAAAAGGGAACTGTGAACTACTGACCCTAAAGACAAAATTCGGTGCTAGCTAAAGTTTCCAGAAAATTGTAGACTTTTGGGTGATTATAGTACACTGTATAAGCTTTCCATAGACTCCGGAACGGACTAATTCCGACTTCGGAGCAAGGAGTTATGACTGTTCAAAGTAGTTGCATCAAATCTGTCCAACAAATTCGTAGCAGTCCCCTTGCACGGAGTTTCTGGAATTTTGTGCTTGGAATTTGAAGATGGTCCCTGAACGAAAGTTGTAGCCCCAGAAGTTAGCTTCGCGTGGTCACAAGAATCGCTCAAAAATGTTTTAAAACGAATGAGTTATGACTGTTTTAGCGAGGTATGGTAAAGCTGAGAAAAAAAATTAAATAATAAAAAACTGTTATGTTTGGGCATTTTTTTTAAGTTCTGTTTTGGGCTGCCTATGATGTCTAAAATGGGTGGCATATATTTTCTAAATATATTCTCTTTTGATGTTTATAGCATATCCAATAGGAGACCCTTATACTTCAAACAAGATTGTGTATGAATGGTGATTAACGAGACACATGTGATTAGGTTATGTGAAGGTTAATTGCTAGCGTTAATTGTAGCAGGCTTATCAGGCAAGTTTCCTAACCCTCATTTCTATTGGATATTTATTAAATCCTTACTAATATTATCGCAGTAAGGGTAAGTATTGGACTTGTGATAGTTATTTATTCGTGCAAGTTTCTTCGTTGAAAAGTCATACAAACTTCAATTATCTTGCAAACTTATCGATGATTATTCAGTTATTATTTTTAAATGCCATATGTTTAAAATTTCATTTCATTATCGAACTGTTCTAAAGTATGTTCCTGGCCTTTGTTTCCGGCTAGTTATTATTCATGAAAAAAATGATTTAAAACAAATCTTTCGAAGCTATTAAATGTTTACCAATCCAAATTGCTTTGGTGCGGTCTCACATGATTACTAAGATGAACAACCCGAATAAACGGGCAAACAGATGTCGGGCAAATAGTCCCATTTTGCTTATGCAGCTTAAAACTTAATACTTGTGCACAATGTAGGGTACAATAGGTTGATCACCTGGCGTACTTGCAGAGACCGTTTACAGTCTATTTGATTGTTAAACCGTCTGATGGTTTTTGATGAAAGAAAATATGTTCAGGGTATTTTACACCCCTTAGTATGATATTGAAAATTCTTAAATTTCTAATCTTGATGTTCCTATTTAACGCTTGATAATCATTTCAACTATTGAGGTTTAACTATTCAACTGTTTTCACTCCTGATGTATGTTTTCAAATTTCATATATACTTGCTGGGCAATTCGTGCTCATTCTTGTTTCAACCTTTCAGTTAAGGGTGAGAAGGCTGAGGGTTCGGGCAAGGACAAGGGAAAGACTAAGATGAAGTGATGCTAATGTTTATGTAATAAGTTAATTATTTCCGCATATGTGTAATGTAGCGATAAACGCTAAGACTAAGTTCCAGTATGTTTTAAGGTTGTAAAGACTTGGGATTTTATTTTGAATAATTATGTAATAGTTAATATTATTATTCCTTATTGTTAAAGTTTACTTAGATAGATGATGATGTATGTTGTATCGCGAGCACCAAGTCCTGTAATCGATGTTACACGGATTTGGGGGCGTCACAGGTTGGTATCAGAGCTTTAGGTTATAAACCTTAGGTGGGGAACCTTGGGCTATAACCTTAGAGAGAGTTAGTGGAGATGATAGGGAGATGAAATCACATAGAGTTATAAGTGTGATGTGATGGTTCAGTTTTTACAAATTTGAAATACTGTAGAGTAAATTATGAGATAATAATATTAAGTTCATTTTGAACAGATAGATGGCTAGAGGAAGACGTCGCCAAGCACCCGAGGGGTCAGACGGTAATGCTTTGTAGACATGTTAGTGGGGTCACTTCAAAATCGAACCTCGAATGTCAATAACCCTCCAGTGGCCCCAGTGGCACACTTTAAAGACTTCAAAAGCGCGGGACCACCTGAGTTCAAAGGAACTACGGAACCCATCGAAGCCCAGACTTGGGTTAAGGAAATCGAAAAGGCGTTCGCTATCGCCCGAGTAGGAGACGACCAGAAAACTATCTTCGCCACGTATTTGCTGAAAGGTGAAGCCAACTACTGGTGGGAGGCAAATCAGACCCGAGCTGGAGAAGGTGTGATACCTTGGGAAGGGTTCAAGAAAATCTTTTTCGAGAACTATTTTCCTGTTAGTATGCAGAGTCGCATGGAGATGCGATTCCTGGAGCTGAAACAAGAAGATATGACGGTACCGCAGTACGCTGCAAAGTTTAACGAGCTGGCGAGGTTCACACCTCATCAGGTCGACACTGAGGAGAGAAAAACGAGGAGGTTTGAGCAAGGCCTCAAACCATGGCTATACAGCAGACTTTCGGTGCTGCAGACGAACAGTTTCGCGACTCTCTTGGAGAAAGCTATAGTTGCTGAGGGCGGAAGTGAAGCCCTAATGAAGTTCAACAAGGAGAAAAAGAAGAAGACTGAAGGAGAAAACCGTGGAGAAGGCAGCAGCAGCAACGGTGCAAATAAGAGGAAGTGGAAAAGCAACAACAACAACAACAACAATAATGTCAACTCGGGAAACCCTTGGGGCAAACCAGGGGAATCAAAGAAGAGGACTGAGGCATGCAAGGAATGTGGAAGGAATCACTCGGGGGCATGTCTAAAGGGGAAGAATGTCTGTTTCAATTGCGGGCAGGAGGGGCACATCTCTCCCAACTGCTCTGCACCGAAGAGAAATGGATGTTTCAACTGTGGAGCATTAGATCATCAGGCAAGGAGCTGCCCAAAGAAGAACTCAACAGGAGGAAATGGAGGGAGGGGACCAAGCGGTGGAACTCTCATAATTGGTGGACCACCAACTCAGAATCGACCAACAGCAAGGACTTTCAACATGACGGTTCAGGATGCGGTTGCGTCCAGGGACGTGGTTTCAGGTATCATTCCGGTCAATGATATATCTGCTTACATATTATTTGATTCAGGTGCTACTTATTCCTTCGTATCGCTTGAATTCTCCCAACGCTTAAACTTACCCCAAGAAGAATTAGAATCTCCTGTGATCATAGAAGTTGCTAATAAGAAAGTTCTTCCCGTTAAACATGTTCATAGGAATTACGTTGTTGATATCAGGGGATATAAGTTACTTGTGGACTTAATCCCAATTCAATTAGGAGAATTTGATGTAATTCTAGGGATGGATTGGTTATTTAACCATGGAGCGATGATAGATTGCCAGAAAAAGTGTATAAACCTTAAGACTCCCGAGCAGTCTAAAGTAGTGTTCTATGGGAATAGGTCGCCAAGACACTCGAGCTGTCTGACGATGATGCAGGCGAGGAAGTTACTAAAAAATGGATGTGTAGGTTATTTGGCCCATATCGTCGATACTCAGAAAGTAGGGTTAGAAATCGGACAAATATCAGTAGTGAATGAATTTCCAGATGTATTCCCGGAAGAATTGCCAGGCCTTCCGCCGGATAGAGAGGTCGAATTTGTTATTGATTTAGTACCGGGAACGACACCAATTTCGAAAGCCCGTACGTATAGAATGGCACCGGCAGAGATGAAGGAGCTGATGGTACAGTTGCAGGAATTATTGGATAGGAAGTATATTCAACCGAGTGTGTCTCCTTGGGGAGCACCAGTGTTGTTTGTAAAAAAAAAGGACGGGTCGATGAGACTGTGCATCGATTATCGAGAGCTGAACAAGGTGACGATCAAGAACAAATACCCGTTACCTAGGATAGATGACCTGTTTGATCAGTTGAAGGGAGCGAAATATTTTTCCAAAATCGATTTGAGGACGGGGTATCACCAGTTGAAGGTGAGAAAGGAGGATGTACCTAAGACAGCGTTCAGAACTCGTTACGATCACTACGAGTTTCTGGTAATGTCATTCGGGTTAACAAACGCGCCAGCAGCGTTTATGGACATGATGAATCGGGTATTCAAACAGTATTTAGATAAATTCGTAGTTGTGTTCATTGATGATATCCTAATCTATTCCAAGACTCAAGAAGATCATGCTGAACATTTAAGGTTGGTATTGGAGGCGTTGAGAAAAGATAAATTATACGCAAAATTTTCGAAGTGCGAGTTCTGGTTGGAGAAGGTTCAGTTTCTAGGCCACGTAATCGACAAGGACGGAATCTCCGTGGATCTAGCAAAGGTGGAAGCGGTACAGAATTGGGAGCAACCAAGAACACCGACTAAGGTGAGAAGTTTCTTAGGATTGGCGGGCTACTACAGACGGTTCATTCAAGATTTTTCGAAGATAGCAGGAACATTGACGAATTTAACGAAGAACTCGGTGAAGTTTGTCTGGACTGAGAAGTGTGAAGAGAGTTTTCGAGAACTCAAGAAGAGATTGAGTGAGGCACCGGTGTTGTCGTTACCAGACGATACAGGTGACTTCATGATTTTTAGTGATGCGTCACACAAGGGGCTTGGCTGTGTGCTTATGCAACATGGTAAAGTCATTTCGTACGCATCGCGCCAGTTAAAAGATTATGAGAAGGGATATCCTACCCATGACCTGGAATTGGCAGCGGTAGTATTTGCCCTCAAGATTTGGAGGCACTATTTATATGGTGTGAAGTGTGAAATATACACGGACCATAAAAGTCTGAAGTATATTTTCACGCAAAAGGAGTTAAATATGAGGCAGAGAAGATGGTTGGAGCTAATAAAGGATTACGATTGCGATATTTTATATCATCCGGGAAAAGCAAACGTGGTAGCAGATGCGTTAAGCAGAAAGGGCAGTGGTAGATTGGCAATGCTAACAGCTCAGGAGGAGTTAATCAAGGAGATGGCCAGTTTGGAGCTAGAGATAAAGAGGCCGAGAGAGCCAGATGGGAAATTGTTCGTAGTAGAGGTTCGTCCAACTCTATTGGACAAGATCAAGGAAGCACAAGGCGGTAATGAAGAATGTGAGAAAATGAAGAAAAGAATTTTCGACGGAGAGGAGCTTAAATTCAGCATGGGTGGTGATGGTCTGTTAAAATTTGAGGAGAGAATTTGGGTGCCAGCGGTATCTGAGTTAAAGGAAGAAATCCTGCAGGAAGCTCATAGTTCAAATTACTCAATCCACCCGGGAAGCACAAAAATGTATCAGGATCTTCGTCACTATTATTGGTGGCCCAATATGAAAAGAGAGGTCGCGGAGTGCGTTAGCAAGTGTTTAACTTGTCAGCGAGTCAAGGCGGAACATCAAAGACCGAGCGGGTTACTTCAACCTTTAGAGATTCCGGAATGGAAGTCGGAGCATATCACGATGGATTTTGTGGTAGGACTTCCAACTACGCAGAAGGGTTACGATGCAGTGTGGGTGATCGTCGACCGATTGACCAAGTCAGCGCATTTCTTGCCAATCAAGATCAGATATACCTTGGATCAGTTGGCAAGGCTTTATATCAAAGAGATCGTTTCCAGGCATGGTGTACCAGTATCAATTGTGTCAGATCGCGATCCGCGGTTCACAGCAAATTTCTGGAGAAGTTTTCAGGAACTCATGGGAACGCAGCTGAGATTGAGCACCGCGTATCATCCTCAAACAGATGGGCAAAGCGAGAGAACTATTCAAACGCTAGAGGATATGCTGAGAGCATGTGTGATGGATTTCAAAGGGAGTTGGGATGACCTCCTACCGTTGGTGGAATTTGCATACAACAACAGCTACCATGCGAGCATCGGGATGCCACCTTATGAAGCTTTATATGGAAGAAAATGCAGAACGCCTTTGTGCGGGGATGAAGTGGGAGAACGACAATTGCTAGGGCCAGAATTAGTGCAACAAACTGCAGATGTGATCAAAATAATACGAGCGAGGCTCGTGACGGGTCATGATCGACAGAAGAAATATGCAGATCAACATCGGCAACAACGAGATTTCGACGTTGGCACTTATGTGTTTTTGGGAAGAAGGGAAAACTTAGTCCCAGATACATAGGACCTTTCGAAGTATTGAGGTGAGTGGGTGAGGTAGCTTATGAAATAGCCTTACCTCCGGAGTTAGAACATATACACAACGTATTCCACATTTCAGTCTTAAGACCATATAAGTAGGACTACAAGCATGTCATAGAGTATGAACCCTTTCTGTTCGAAAAAGACTTAACTTACGAAGAGGTTCCAGTGCAGATAATTGATAGAAAAGAACAAGTGTTAAGAAATAAAATAATACCTTCTGTTAAGGTAATATGGAGGAACCACAACGCCGATGAGGCTACGTGGAAACTCGAGGAGAAAATGATGAAAAACTACCCTAACCTGTTTGTTTGATGTGTAATGATTCCGAGGACGGAATCCTTATAAGGGAGGGTGAATGTAATATCCGAGATTTCTATGTAATCTAACAATTTCAATAAACAAACTTATGTGAAATTTTTATGTGACAATTATTCATAAATGAATTATTTAATTTCATTATATGTTATGTGATAAGATGTATTGGAATGGTTGGTACAGTTGAGTCAACTATTCAATTTGGATAAGTATGAAATTAATTCTAATTAATTTCGTGGGATGACTTTAAAACATGACTTTGAGTTCGGAACAGAATTTAGTGACGCGGACATCGTATTTGAGTCCGGAACGTCGAAATTAGTCAGGATAGACTGTAACCACGAAAATGTGTCACGGTAGACTTTTTGGTCAAAGTCAACCGGTTGATTTTTTTTTGGGGAAAAAGTCAACTACTAATTTTGAAGTTGAGTTTGACGAAACAGATAGTTCCATGACGTCCGGGACGTCGACTTTAGTAGGAATCGATATAAGTATCGAACACGTTTTGCTACGAGGGGCAAAATGGTCAAACTGATTATTAATTGATTAAATGATTAAAATAATGTTTTTATTTACATAAATTTCAGTTGCTGGGAGTCCTTGTGACAATCTATATGGGACAAGGGAGGGAGTATACATATTATAAGGATTATTGAGGGAGAGGGGATTACTCTTGTGTTATTAAATAAAAACCTTTCATTTTCTTAACTCCTACCCATAATTAGCCTAATGAATTGTGAGTGTAATGATATCTGATCATGGGGGAGTTGTAATGGGTTGGAGATTTCACTTTCATTACACTATATATGAGATATATGCATTCCATCTAAGCCTTTTCTTCCTTTTACAACAACTTTCTAACTAGAGAGCAAAAAATTAAAAAAAAAGAGAAGAAAATATTGAGGGTTTTAGAGTGGTTCAAGGTGGGCTACGAATTCTGGAGAATCTTGCAAGCAAGGAAGGTGGTTAGCAAGCCCCAATCAAGAAGAATTCGCAACCAAGGTAAGCTATGAGATCCACTTGTATGTTCTTAAGGAAAAATAGTGAAAAATGCATGTATAGCTATGATAAATGTTTTGTTTTGGCTTAGTGATGCCATGATTTCGTGTATTACTGCTATGTGGATGATGAGAATGAAAATTCTGGTATATAACATGTTACTATTACATAAAGAATCATAGAATTCATGTGTGCATGCTAACTATTTGATAAAATGCCTCTTAGTTGCTAATTTGATCAAAACATGAAAAGTTAGAGGGTTTGATTGTTGTAACATGTGTATATATGTTAGTAAATGTGGTCTGGATAGTAGGAATCAAATCCATGCATGCTAGAATCAAAATCATGATTTTCTCAAAAGTTGGGTTAAACTAGTTTGCATGATTTTTCAAGATTTTTGGTCACTCGAAATCATGTCTTAGATAATCCATTTGTCGCATGTAATAATTTTGTAAAATAGTATGTAACATGAAGTATAACATGTCCAAATTTCATTCGGATCGAAGCTATATTGAGTGAGATATGAAAATCGTAAACAAACATGTTAGAAACCGGAAAAAAAAAGGGAACTGTGAACTACTGACCCTAAAGACAAAATTCGGTGCTAGCTAAAGTTTCCAGAAAATTGTAGACTTTTGGGTGATTATAGTACACTGTATAAGCTTTCCATAGACTCCGGAACGGACTAATTCCGACTTCGGAGCAAGGAGTTATGACTGTTCAAAGTAGTTGCATCAAATCTGTCCAACAAATTCGGAGCAGTCCCCTTGCACGGAGTTTCTGGAATTTTGTGCTTGGAATTTGAAGATGGTCCCTGAACGAAAGTTGTAGCCCCAGAAGTTAGCTTCGCGTGGTCGCAAGAATCGCTCAAAAATGTTTTAAAACGAATGAGTTATGACTGTTTTAGCGAGGTATGGTAAAGCTGAGAAAAAAAATTAAATAATAAAAAACTGTTATGTTTGGGCATTTTTTTTAAGTTCTGTTTTGGGCTGCCTATGATATCTAAAATGGGTGGCATATATTTTCTAAATATATTCTCTTTTGATGTTTATAGCATATCCAATAGGAGACCCTTATACTTCAAACAAGATTGTGTATGAATGGTGATTAACGAGACACATGTGATTAGGTTATGTGAAGGTTAATTGCTAGCGTTAATTGTAGCAGGCTTATCAGGCAAGTTTCCTAACCCTCATTTCTATTGGATATTTATTAAATCCTTACTAATATTATCGCAGTAAGGGTAAGTATTGGACTTGTGATAGTTATTTATTCGTGCAAGTTTCTTCGTTGAAAAGTCATACAAACTTCAATTATCTTGCAAACTTATCGATGATTATTCAGTTATTATTTTTAAATGCCATATGTTTAAAATTTCATTTCATTATCGAACTGTTCTAAAGTATGTTCCTGGCCTTTGTTTCCGGCTAGTTATTATTCATGAAAAAAGTGATTTAAAACAAATCTTTCGAAGCTATTAAATGTTTACCAATCCAAATTGCTTTGGTGCGGTCTCACATGATTACTAAGATGAACAACCCGAATAAACGGGCAAACAGATGTCGGGCAAATAGTCCCATTTTGCTTATGCAGCTTAAAACTTAATACTTGTGCATAATGTAGGGTACAATAGGCTGATCACCTGGCGTACTTGCAGAGACCGTTTACAGTCTATTTGATTGTTAAACCGTCTGATGGTTTTTGATGAAAGAAAATATGTTCAGGGTATTTTACACCCCTTAGTATGATATTGAAAATTCTTAAATTTCTAATCTTGATGTTCCTATTTAACGCTTGATAATCATTTCAACTATTGAGGTTTAACTATTCAACTGTTTTCACTCCTGATGTATGTTTTCAAATTTCATATATACTTGCTGGGCAATTCGTGCTCATTCTTGTTTCAACCTTTCAGTTAAGGGTGAGAAGGCTGAGGGTTCGGGCAAGGACAAGGGAAAGACTAAGATGAAGTGATGCTAATGTTTATGTAATAAGTTAATTATTTCCGCATATGTGTAATGTAGCGATAAACGCTAAGACTAAGTTCCAGTATGTTTTAAGGTTGTAAAGACTTGGGATTTTATTTTGAATAATTATGTAATAGTTACTATTATTATTTCTTATTGTTAAAGTTTACTTAGATAGATGATGATGTATGTTGTATCGCGAGCACCAATGTAACGACCCCAAAATAGGTCCATTCCATCCAACCTATTCTGAGTCGCCAAATACATGGTATAAAAAAAAACTGTAACTTTATTACAACAATTGTCGTGCAAAATACAACAACACATATGCTATAAGTTTGGATATAAATATATACCAAATGTGACTCATGTTCCAACCGTGGACATCACCTCACAATGACACCTTACATAAAGGTATAGTCAAAAACTGTTTTAGAAATTAGAATATTTGGGAAGTGCTCAAGAAAACCTTCGTACATGGGAGGCCACGCGTCTAGGTTATGATAGATATCATATGACCACAGAATTATCCTTGGTTGACCCAATAGACCCCAAAGAAAGTGCTCAAGAAAACCTTCGTACATGGGAGGCCACGCGTCTAGGTTATGATAGATATCATATGACCACAGAATTATCCTTGGTTGACCCAATAGACCCCAAAGAAAAACGAGAAGATTACTATCATATTCTTCCCAATGGTGGGTCTTCTCTTGACTTATCATTATCTCCACTGTCTCTAATTGAGAATTATACTTCAAACAAATACCAAGATTATATAGGTAGTGCCCATAGATATACTCAGCAAGTGGATGAGCACAACCCTGTCTTATGATGACACGAGGTTGTATGTCATTAGACATCTTGTATGATAGTGACAAAACACCCTTCCAACGTTGGGTTCGCCTCACCCTATTTTCTTCACCAAATATAACTACTAAATGATGACCACCGTTCTATTCCCTTGTTACCCCCGCTCGACCCAGCTACACTCTTATTACCTAAAAGGAATTGTGAAGCAAAAGGGTGAGCACAACTAGCTCAGTAAAGAATATCATGACTAAAGATAATTCAATTATCAATAGCCTTCATCAACAATAAATCAGAGATTTAGAACATATGGTAAATGATAAAAATTTTAACCATAGTTGCAGCGGAACGAGCAATCCATTAGAAGAGTCAAATAGACTATAAAGTCTATTATCTTCTCCATGTTAAAAATCCATCAACAATATTTTATCCCTGTAACATCAATCAACAATTCTGGTCCACAATCATATGAATAACTCATAATCATAATTGTAGTTCTAAATTCCTCTTCTCATCCAGGACGAAGATAATTTTCATCACCTATCTTTACCTGAAACATCAAAGATCATGGTTACACCAAATCACATTTCCTGTTCATAATCATACTAATAACTTCATCTTTGCACTACGTCCAAAGATATTCATTTGTATCACCAGTTGGTCATGTTTATCTCAACATCTGTTCATCTTTGCACTACTGGCCAAAGATATTCAACAACATGTCATCTTTGCACTACGGGCCAAAGATATTCATCAACAATTCATCTTTGCACTACAGGCCAAAGATATTCATCAATATTTCATCTTTGCACTACAGGCCAAAGATATTAATATCTCAAAGAAATATATAATCATTTCAGAATTTATATAAACAATAATTATAACCATGTTGATCAATTCACCTTTGCACTTAAGCTAAAGATATTCACTTATAAATTCAATGGTCATGATCATACCAGTCACAATTCAACTTTGCACTACAGACCAAAGAGAACCCTAGTCATGATCATACCAATAAT
Organism: Panax notoginseng; assembly: GCA_016801055.1. Lineage (NCBI taxonomy): Eukaryota > Viridiplantae > Streptophyta > Magnoliopsida > Apiales > Araliaceae > Panax > Panax notoginseng. The sequence goes on from CM029015.1 coordinate 138,733,551, forward strand.
CTACCCATCTTTACACTCTAGTGAAAGATAATTTCAACATCAGGGTTATAAAAATGTTATATATGATAATAAAATCAATATAATCAATACATAGTTTTAATCTCAAGAGTAATATTCATAACTCGACTATAATTTGGTTAGAAAAAAAAAACCAATTTTTATCGTGAATAGTAACTCGTGAATAGTAACTCATGAATAGTAACTCGTGAATAGTAACTCATAAATAGTAAACCCGACACAAAAAGGTAGAAATTCCACAATAAAATCCATACCAGTATTTCAGTATAATGATATTGAAAGAATAATATTTCTTAAGCTTATAAACAATTTATTTAAATTGTTTACACTTTACTAAATAATGCATTTAATCATTCTAAAATACCAAACTCATAAGATTTTATCACCAATAATCAAAACCCTCATCAAAAATCTGCATATACCTCATATAGAATTCTCAAGCCATAAAATCCTATTTTCCAATTTTCTTACTTCACATAACATATTTAATTCATTTACTCACAACTAGACCATTTTCATGAAAAATACCAAATCAGTTCAAAAAATATTTCTTTTCTGAGATTTAGCATAATATAGTCCCATAGTGAACATATATTTTTCTCAAAATTTTTAAAAGTCATTTACTATTTTTCATATGGCCAAAACAGCCGAATATTTAGACATTTATCAAAAATTATACTTTTGTCCAAAAATTCTGAAATTTACAGAGTATACTTCTATCATATACATGTACTCCCAATAAAAATTTCATCAATTTTGGAGTTAACCACAAGAAATTATAAGCTGTTACTTTTAAAATAGTCTTTACTCATAAAATTCATAACTCTCAATCTATGCATCCAAAAATCACCATTTTTGGACACCATCAAGAAAACTCATCAAAATATCGTTTCAAATTTTTCCAAAATTTTTTGAAGGTCAAAAAAATTACGAAACTGAAAATCATAACATCCCTTAAAATTCCTTACTATCCCTTACTATCCCTTACCTCAAAAGAGCAGTACTTCTGACTGGATATCGGATATGATGCTGAAAGAAACTTGCACTGATGAATAGTAACTCACCAAGTATCTAAAAACTCACAAAATATGCTTCATAATATAGAGAGAGAAAGAGAGAAAGCTTATGTTTCTGGTGTGTTTTTCAATTCTAACTTAGCCCTCTATTTATAGGAAAATTTTGGTAGGTTTGACCTGCAACCTGATTGCTTTACCTGCTACTATTCCCACCCACCACATTTGAAATATAATTCAGCACATTTCTTCACCAACCACAAGTAGGGCCCACCAATTCTAGAATTTTCTACCAAAATGATAAACTCCGAAAATTCAACAATTTCTGAACCAGTCATCTCGTAAAATTCATAACAAATCATACGTTCATTTTTAACGGTTCAAAATTTGTGGGCATATACTCAACTTATATATGTATAACATATCCAAAAATTACCACGATCCAACGGTCGGATTAAAAATTATAACCCCCGCAAAATATCTCAAAAACCCTGATTTTTAATACCTCCATTCCGACAAAAATACGGATAAAAATCTCAACATTAACTCCTTCATTTTTTAACCACAAAAATATATCCCTCATTTATATCCACATAAAATAAATATTTTCTTATCATATGAATCAATAATTAATTATTCACAAATAATATTACAGAATCACATTTATGACAACCAGGCCGTTCCTAGGAAAGAGGGGGCTTTCCAATAAGAATTTTTCCTTACTGGCGCGCAATTAGGTGACCAAACCTCTCCTTAGACAGAACTTTCTAGACATTGCCAATAATGCTATCTAATAATACTATTCAAATAATATGAATTATTGATCTGATAATGGGAAATACTGTGCAGCAACAATTATTGAACAACAATAATACAAAATTTCAACGTAGCAATTATTGAATTAATAAAATAAAATATTGAACAGTAATTACTGTAACAATTATTGAGTAGTGCCTTCTTACGTAAGAATCAATAATTTCAAAAATACTGTGCAATACCGTGTGCTACTGTGCAATAACGCGTATTACTGTATTTTAACCAACGGGTATTCCAACAGTGTTAACGGTAACAACTACGCCGTTATTTGTAAAAACTTAAATTTGTCGTTTTCTTCACCCGACAGTTATTCGTTATGGGGCCCACAAATAGCTGCGCCGTCGTACGAATATTCCCCGACAGAAAGAATATTCCACGACCAAACGAATATTCCCCGACAACAATGATTATTTTATAACCACTTGCTTATTTTGAAAAAAAAAATTCATATTTCACCCATAACTTTAAACTTTTATCAATTTAACCATTTACTGAATAGTAATTATAAGAAAAATTGAATACTTTTATTTCATAAAATTCGGGGTCTTACAACCAAGTCCTGTAATCGATGTTACACGGATTTGGGGGCGTCACATGAGCTCACCCTTTTGCTTTCATTGTTCTCTTCAAGAAATGAGAACGTAGCAGGGACTAGTCAAGGAACGGAGTGATGGTCCAGATGATAGCATTAGTAGTCCTCACTATTCTATGAAATATTGTGATAATAAATGTATTGAGGACTTATTTTGAGTTTTAATACTGTCTAGACGACAATATTTGTATTGAAACTCACAGTTCATGTTGTATATTTAAGTTTGTATTTGTATTCTGTACCATATATTTGGAGACTCAGAATGGGCGATGTATACCTACTTTGGGGGCATCACATGCTTCGTGACGGTTGATCATGTCATATATATATATATATATATATATATATATATATATATATATATATTTAGATTTCTGATCCCCAATGGAGGTGCTTCGTGGTGGTTGATTATGTCTGTATATATATATTTACAGCTTATATATATGTATAACTGCTTACTGCATTCATATCAATTGTGGTATCATGTGAGCCTATGAATCATGTGATCACAGATTCAGTCCACTGAATCTAGATTCGGTTCCCGTAATGGACATTTTCAGCTGTAAGTAGTTTATAAATTATTCACGGTGTTTGTATTTCCTCATATAGTTTTCATACCCACGAGGAGTTCGGCACTGTTTTGTACATTATTTTCTCAAAGATGCTTCACATCTCGAAAATAAAAGCAATCAAGCCGAACATTTAATAAAATAGAAGTATCGAAGGCCTCAATTACTATTGAGCACATGGTTTGAAAAACCTCTTTTTACAAAACATCACTGTTATATCTTGTTTAAAATTGAATTTTTACACAAATTCAAACCCTTGTATATAGGTGTGAACGAGGCATAGCACTACTTCCAAATAATAGCACATTGACCCACACACACACACACACACACTCATATAACAGTTTCTTGAAAAGTGGCAGTCAACGTGGCAACACGGATGTCGGGGGATGCCTAACACCTTCCCTCCGCATAAGCAAGTTCCCAGACCCTAATGAATCTCGATTTCACAGACCCGTTTAGCAGTGTCACATCACTGGGTCAATGTGCAAACCTTTTCTCGGTTGTGTTGGTACAACCAGTTAAAAAACCAACTGGTGACTCTTACAGTCAAATCATCGACATATAAATGTCGGACCTTTTCACAAGTTGTTTTTTCAAACAAATCACACCTAATATGAGAACATCAAAGAACAAGAACAGATAAGGGACAAATAAAATCCCGACGACGACAAGGTTTATCCCTATTGTAGAATAAATATTATTTAAATAAATTAATAGTTTAATTTTATTATTTAAATAAGATTAGAATTGTTCTAATTGATTTATTCACAACCGGTTTAATATGAAGAACCTAAAGGGTCACCCCGCAAAAGGAAGAATATTTATTTAAGAAGCAAATGACATAATCGTAATAATAAGTTAAACATATTTAATTTAATCTATGGTGATAGAATAAATTAAATTGCTTAATATTTATTATTTAATATTTTAGAAATATTAATTATAAATTAATAAGAGGAGTCTTATTATTATTATTATTTAATTCCTAAAGGAGTTTAGGAATTAACTAAAAAAAGTACTCTCATATATTCCTAATAAAATTAGGAGGCAAATTAATTAAAAGAGTTTAATTAATTATTCCTAATAAGATTGGGAGCCTAATTAATTAAAGGAGTTTAATTAATTAAAATAAAACCTAATTCCTTAATTGTTAAGGAGGGTTGCCTACATCTATAAATAAGAGGAGTCTTATTATTGGTGAGGGTTGATGTTTTCACAACACACGTGAATACGTAATGCAAAGAGTTAGGAGAATATACCTTTTTTCTATAAGAGATAGAAAAATTAAGATTTTGCCAAACACTTATTTTCTTGAATCTTTCTTCTTCCTGGATAGATCACCTCTAGAGGGCAAACACTTGGGTGACTAACGTTAATCAAAGGAAGGAATCAAACCCGGTGGATTCAAGTTGAACGTGAAAAAGATTTGGAGGTAAACTTGTACATAAGGAAGCTAGTTCTACAAGGGTATGAATTTAATCTCCATGTCTTTTATATTGATCGATAATTATGCACAAAGTATGATCATGGTGATGAGTTTGTATGAAAAATTTAAATTCCTATTTTATTGTGCTTCCGTACCTTTTGTGTAATTTAATTACATGATCGCGCTATATACAAACCCAACAAATAGTACCCAAGTGAATAGAACCTGAGTGAATAGTACCCCGTGAATAGTACCTCAAATAAAAATATTAAAATTTAATAAGAATGTTCAGACCAATATTCCAATGAAACGATACTAGCTGAAGCGCAAAACTCAAGGATATTCTACTAATTTTAGGAATTATAGAAGCAATACTTACCATAGTAAGTTTAGATTTAGGAATACGAAAAGAAATAATATACGAAACTACAAATAGATTTTCATTCGTCATACGGTAATCCACGTAGACAGATCTTTTCCACAAATAAAGAATGAGTATGAAGGGTTATTACCCATGCATGTGGTAATCCGCGTAGACAGGTTATTCCCACATATTAAAGAATGAATACGAAGGGTTATTCACCATGCATGCGATAATCTGCGTAGACAGGTTACTCCCACATATTAATAAAGAATAAATACGAAGTGTTATTCACCATGCATGCGGTAATCCGCTTAGACAGATTACTCTCGCAAATTAATAAAGAATGAATGTGAAAAATAATATCCCTTACGAATAGGAAAAATAATATCCCTTGCGAATACAAAAAGTAATATCCCTTACGAATATGAAAAGTAATATCCCTTACCTTGGTAGGAGATTGGATACTGCAATAGTAAAGTAGCAAAATACTCTTCTTCTTTCTCTCTATAGTTTTTCTCTCTATAGTTTTAGTGAATTCGTAAGAAAGAATGAAGAAATGAGTTTCTATTCATAGGAGAATATACTAAATAGTAACTGATTAACGGACAGTCTAGATTGATTTACTATTAAAACGGACGGTCTATACTGATTTATTATTAAAACCTCAACCGACTGTCCATATTGATTTACTTTTAAAACCTCAATCGATGGTTCATATTGATTTACTATTAAAACCTCAACCGACGGTCCATATTGATTTACTATTAAAACTTCAACCGACGGTCTAAAAAATTAGTACATCTCCCCATGGAATAATAAGCCAAACTTACAACAAATGCCTCATGACAAACCCTTCTATTTATATCAAAAATTGAATAAATATTGACCACAAATCACTTATCTTCAATAAATATATTTTTAATTTTTTAACAATTATTAATCATTAATATTATAACTCGCAATATTGACAACCATATCATTCCTATGAAAGAGGGGGTTTTCCGATAAGGATTTCTTCTTATTGGTGCGCAATTAAATAACATAACCTCTTTCCTCGACAGAATTTTATAGGCATTGTCAATAATACAAATAATAATATAAATAATTATCGCCTCTCAATTATTGATTTAATAATATAAAATATTGTGTAGAGAATATTGTGACAATAATTGAATCAATATGAGATACTATGCAGCAACTACTATTGTAATAATTGAATAAAACAGAGTGACTTCATATGTAATCATCAATAATCAGAGATACTATGTAATACTGTGTGCTACTATGAAACAACGCGTATGACTGTACTTTTATCACCAGGTATTTCAATAGTTTTAACGGCAAAAGTTTTGTCGTTATTCTATGAAAAAGGTTATTTTTGTCAGTTTCTATATCCGATAGTTATTCCATTGTTGGGTCCACCAATGATTATGTCGTAGTACGGATATTCCCCGACAAAAAGAATATTTTCCGACCAAATGAATATTTTATGACAACTTGCTTACTTTGAAAAATTTGCACATATCACCCATAACTATAGCATTATATCAAATCAACACATTATTATTCAAAATAATATTTAGAGAAAATTAAATCTTTATTCAAAAAAGTTAGGGTCTTATAACCTCTCCTCCGTATGAAATTTAGTCCTCGAAATTGATGTACGTACCTAGTATGTCGAAAAGGTGAGGATACCTTGTTTTAATTTTAGATTCTAACTCCCAAGTTATTTCTTCAATATCATGGTTTCTCCATAAAACTTTGACTTGAGGTATAACCTTTGAGCGTAGAATATGCTCCTTCTTATCTAAGATCTTGTCAAGTACCTCCTCATACGTTAAATCTTCAGCTATCTCGTCTGGTTCTAGTTCAATAATGTGGTTTGGGTCTTCCACACATTTACGTAACATAGATATATGAAAAACGTTATAAACACGAGACATACTTTGCGGTAACACGAGTCTATAGGCCACAGTTCCTACTCGGTCGAGGATTTCAAATAGAACAATAAATCAAGGGTTGAGATTTCCTGTAACGACCCCAAAATCAAGACTATTTCCTTTACTGATCTTGTGCGTTAATACTATCTTGTTCTAACTTTAAAACATTATTCAATGGTAAAATAGCTAAAAATTAGAAATAATTTTTTTCCCTACTATTCATTCATTCTCTGAATCGCAACTTTTATTCTTCTTTATACTGAAATCATATTTATTATATGACTTATGTAGCCTGAATAGATATGAATATATATACAATTCACTCTTTCAAACATATCTCCTTTTTAGAACAAATAATCTTCATCTATCGAATAATTCAAAAATTTACACATCTGTGATTTACATATGAAAATAACATCAAATGATTTAATACAATCTCAATTAAATCACTAGTCTTCTTTTTATACGCTCCTAATCACGATAGATCACATCATAGCTTTAACCTACAAATTAAGCAAGATTGAGCACGATGGCCTATCAAGTCTAATAGTCTATCATGCATCACGTAGCACATAGGTTCCACATTCAGTTCATGCATTTGTATTCTTGGTGTTCAAGCATATTACAAATACATTATCACATTTATGTTCTGCTGGTAGCAACATACATACCATAGCATATTACACATGTCATGTACCTGTCATTCATTGCACATATATATTGAGTTCCCGACTCAATTCAATAATTAGTCATAATTTGACATTCATCATTCACAAAGCAAATAATGCAGTTAATAAGTATTACATACTTATAAACATAAGTCATGCTAATAGTTATCTATAGCAATTATAAGTCCACATAAATAAACTGAAAAACTTGCCATGAGTGCTGTTTAATGTTATAACTTATCTGCTAGGTGATAATCCTACACAAATTGAGTATATATTATATATATATATATATATATATATATATATATATTACACACACACACACACACACACATAGTTTCACATACTTAATGTAAACTAATTTTTATTTTACTTTAAGTATAATCTTTTTGGTTCTTGTCTTAAAACCATTCCACATTTCTTTAGAAACTTTTGTCTGTTATAACCCTTTTTATGCACAAAAAGGTTCTCTCATGATTTTAGTATATAAATACTTTACGTTTGAGAGCATAAACCATCTATAATCCATTTTAAGAATATTTATTGTCTCCATCTATAAACTTGAAACTATATGGTTATGGATGGTTAATTTTTATTGTGTAAACATAGCTCATATCATTATTCTTTAGTTTTTGAAATTATTTATGTTTTCGCAATAGCCCATGTGCTAAACCATGCTATCACCATGTACGCGAATGTCTCGCTTTGTTAGTAGCATCGCTTAACATTTATTCTCGTGAATAAATTACATTCGTACTTCACATGTATTTTATTTTCATACATGTCATTATGTGATTTTGTGTTCATAGTCTTCATTTTGAATTTCTAAAATCTTTCGCTTTCAAATTTCGATGTTCAATATAGTTTAAATAGATTAGCATATTTTATTTTAATACATAACTCTTTTATATTTCATTTCTCATTTCAGGTTGATCACATATATGTAATTTCATGTTTACATAATACTTTTATTGCTTTTCTTGCGCCCGAATATGTTTGCGCCATATATAGTCTTTTTACTATATTTATACTACTATACTGGTGTTTCATTATGTGCCAAATAGCTCTAAAACCAACCGAACACATCGCGTGAACACGATAAGCTGACTATCCTAAGGCTGCCAGGCTCGGTGTTGCCCACCTGGGCTGGGCAGCCCATGGCTTGACACTCTCCTTTGTTAATTTTTATTTCTTAAACCTCCAATCAACTTGCTGCGAGTTTTAAATATGTTTTAGTCGGTATATCAAAGTATTTATAGAAATTTTATAACCACGAAAACAAGCGACTAATATTGACCAAAACAACACGTGAAAAGCATGTCAGGCGACTGTACCAGCGCAGCACGGTGCGACATGCGTGCGCGCCCGCGCCTGCCGCGCGTGGCTGGGCAGTGCCCTGCTGATACTCAATTGCTTAAAGCATACTTTTCACATTTTTAACTTCTTGCTTGTAGCTCGGATATCAACCAATTTTTGGTATGTTTTTTTGTATCATACGAGAATATTTTAAAAAAATATCAAACCCCCATTCTGGGTTTGTTAGACAGCCCAAAATAGAGCGTCAAAAGTGTAAGTTCATAATAGTTTTCAATTTCTTCCCAGCTGTACCATCTCTCGCTAAAACAGTCATAACGTTTTCGTTTCAAAATTTTATCGTTTCAAAACATTTTTGAGCGATTCTTGAGCCCACGCGAAGATAACTTCCGGGGCTACAACTATTATGTTTTGACCATTTTCAAATTTTTAATACAAAATTCCAGAAAATTCAGGCAAGGGGACTGCTCCGAATTTGTTAGACAGATTTAGCGCCACTACTTTTTATGGTCATAACTTATTGCTCCGAAGTCGGAATTAGTTCATTTCAGAGTTTATGGAAAGCTTATTCAGTGTACTATAATATCCCAAAAGCCCAGAATTTTTTGGAAAATGTTACTATCCCCGAATTTGTCCTTAGGGTCAGCAGTCCACAAATTTTTTTGGTTTCTAACATGTTTTACTAAAATCTTCACTATAAATTTGTTTTAGCTCCTTTTTGATTCATCCCAGTTGGATTATTTTCACAGCTCGTAGGAGCACAACCTAGAATTACAAAACTTAAATTTTCAGTACTATACCCTCATAAATTTTGGCTCAAGAACAGCCCTCAAAAACAGTTTTAATTAGTTCGTTTTACATGTTTACTAAGAAATCTGTCATGATTTCGTTACAACAGATTTTTCCCTCGTTCCAATTGGGTTGTGTTCATAACTCATAAGAGTACCACACATCATCCCGGAACTTAATTTTTCAGTTTCAGAGCATACCACAAATTGGTCCAAAACAGTCCCATAGTTGTCCAATTTGAGCTTATTAGTCTCTAAGAAACAATTTATCGAACACAACAAGTGCATTAGCTTAGGGGACATAATTCAAACATGTTTATACGTGCTTAAACCAAAAAAATTTCTCCCTTATTACTCCACACAACAACAACTAATTCCCTTACTTAATATCAGCCCAACATAACAGTTATTGCAACATAAAGCTTCATTCAACTAAATTTTTATGAACATAATTATAAACATATAACTTACCTAGCAATAACTATGATTTGAAGAAGTTTTAGCTTTAGAAATTAGTTTATGAACTCTTCCTTTATTGTTGCTGCTCGAAATCCCTTCCCAAAACAGTTTGCTACTTCACGTTTTTGAGAATTGGATGAACTTTTGTGGTTTTTTTTGTAGCTATGGAAGCATAGAAACTTAGCAATTGGAGAGAAATATGGTCTAGGTAATGAGAGAGGAAAAAGGGACAGATGCGGAGAAGCCGATAATGATGTAGAATAACCTCTTAGCTTCTATCTCTCTCTTTGCTATTGACCCCTATAAGACTCCCCCTACACAGCCCTATCCATCATCTTTAGCCCCTATCAATTGGCCTCTAGGTTGCCCCTACGCGACCTATCATGTAAGTTCCTAGCTGCCCCCTATGTCTCCTAGTTGCCCCCTAGCAAAAATCTCTCTTAGGCTTAAAAGCTTACTCATTCATCATACTAACCAAACTTCACCATATCAATACTTATACATACGTCATTATAAAGTTAATTGTATTATATAAAAAAAATACATAATTTGGTAATTTATACACTTATAATTATGTATAAAATCATCCCACTAATTATGGAATTAATCCATAATAAAATTATTACTTTTTATTGTAACGAACCATTACATCTCATAATTAATATTTAATTCATTAATTATTTTAAATAAATTTATACAATTAATATTGTATAATTAAATTAAATTTTGCTCATTCCATAAATTGTTTTCTAAACAATTTATTCACACAATAAATATATTTATTTACTATACTTAACCCTCATTTGATATTAATTTAATTCATTGGCTTGATGCCTATGTATATATAACACATATACATACATATTCAAACCTCCTTTGTCTCATAATACGAATTTTATTCATTAAATTCTTATTAAAATAATTCCTAAAAATTTCGGGTGGTCACATCGTTTAATAAATCATGTAACCATGTAAAATAATCTTAAACATCATTACATAATAAAATAATTAAGTCCCTATACTTCATTAATTAAAACGTTTCACCTAGCTCTCATAGCCAGTATTTAAGTTATTTAAATAAATAACCTAGATTTAAGTCACTTTACATGTAATTTAATTAAATTCATGTTCTTTATGAACTATTTAACTTAATACCACCCTCCAATATAATATTGAATAATATTCCATTACATATTAATTAAGTACTTACTTAATTAATTCAACTTCACCCTAGCCTGTAAAGGCTCATTAGGTTAGTTAATCAATAATTAATCTCGACTCACCGCCCCGTGTAATTAAATCACATGGCCTTTCTGTTAGGAATATACATGAGAGTGTTATTCTTATTTATATATGATTTGATTATGATATAAATGGATGAATATGCTAGTATGCTTGCATTAAGGAAAGTTGTAAAGTCCTTTGATAGACAATAGGAATATATGCACAAGGACTTAGAATGAATTGATCAAATATGTTAGGTTGATCCTACATAAGCAAAACAACTTTGTAAAGTCCTTAAAAAGAAATGATGTACAATAACTATAAATGTAGAAAGATCAATCTTGTTAGGTTGATCTTATAATGTAATAGATATGCATGTCTGATCGTCCAACACTACACCAGGATCGTAGTCTGCCAAGAGAGTCGAGGAAAACTTAAGAACTATCAAGGCGGAATCGTAGTCTGCAAGATAGTAGATCTCGGAGTTCGTAGTCTGCCAGGAGAGACGAGGTAGGGTTGTAGTGTGTTGAGAAGAATTTTCTCAGAGCCATAGTCTGCTGAGGAAATCATGTTCAGAATCGTAGAGACAGCTTGTCCAAGAGTCGACCAAGCATCTGTCAGAGCCAAGTCAAGAATCGTAGGCCACACTTGAAGTAGTGGAGTCTACTAATCATATCAGAGGTAGAGATCGTAGTCGAGCCAGATCAGATGAGGACATCAAGCATAAAGACAGGAATCGTAGAGTGTCAAGATTTGATCTCGGAGTCGTAGTGTCTGCAGAACCAAAGCTAAATCGTAATGTGCAGAACTAAGACTTCAACAGAGGTGCTCACAACGCCAAGGCAGAATTGTAGAGTCAACACGATTCTCAACAAATGAGCACTCCTAGAATATCCAAAGTATGAAGCCTCTGGTTTGAGTCACAAAGATATATTCCATCTAAAGGAAACCATAGAGCACTCAACGAATGACATACAAGCTAACAGAAGATCTGAGCACCAACCCAATCAGCATCCAGATTGAGTTGTGAAGCTATTCATGGTGAAGTCTTCCACAAGTCGATCAGAAGAAGACTTCAGTAAAAGTGACTGACTAAAGAAAGTCAGCAAGTGCAGTAGCTGTCAAGAGAATAGAAGACAACGATCTTGGGATTAACCAGGATCGTAGTGTTTGCCATATTAGAAACAAAAATTGATGGGATCTATAACAGAGACACTGGTCAACCTATACATAACAGACAAAGAAGATGAAGCATGGGTCAGACCATTAATGATATGTGAACGGGAGATCACAAAGAGAAAGAGACTGAGCATGTCTAACCTGATAAGTCTTGAAGTTGAGGAGGGCTAGAGTAATCAGATAAGTTGTCAGTACCTAATGCAAGGTAAGGCAAGCAGAAGTGATGAAGCACTGCACGAGTGGAGCAAGATGTGTTCTACATTAAAGATTTAATGAACACTCTTCAGAATCTTAGTGTTGTCTCAAATAATCAATGAGCAACATTCAATAAGACACACTACGATCAGGTCCAAGAACATCTGTATTAGAATCGTAGAGTTTGGTCATCTGAAGATTGAAGCATTGGCAACGGTTTAATCTGAAGACTGATATTCGAACATTGCTAATTGAGAGCATCGATGCAAAAGGATAACTCCTGATGTTCTGATCGAGAAGTCAGAAAGAAAAAATAAAGTTGACTACCTGCCAGACACACCAAAGTGACATCTCTAACGGGGTAGGTAAAATAGTACACAGCAGTGTTAAAAAAATGAAAAAGGGGATGTCATGTCACATCTGCAGTCTGCACCAAATAACTCGAGATCTGCGAAGCAATTCAAATAGCTCCCAACGACTATATTCCAACGGGAAAATTATGGAGCAGTATATATCAGCTAGAGCTTCAAAGATCAAAGGTTGTTGAGTAGAGTTACAGAATCGTTGAGTTGTTGGAATGCTATATTGTTGACTCTACGAGTTCCACCAGAGCTGAACAGAACACGTCTTATTGACAGTGAGACTATGAAGGTGGAAGTGAAGTAGATTTGAAGAAGGACTTGAACATACTAAAGTTTCACTCAACAACGATGAGAATGCCACTGAAGATGATAGCTAAGCTGAGAGCCAAGAAGACTAAGAAGATATCATTTAGAAAAGTGGCAGAGCACAACGAAGATCCAGAAAGCCACTCTACGAATCACCATGAACCAAAAGCTGAAAAAGAACAGATGCAGAACCATGTCTGCATACCATTCAAGAAGGGTTTAAGGAATGCTAAGTGCCAGATGAAGTCTACCAAAAGCTCAAAGACTTAGCAAACCTAAATGGTGATGGTGTATAGTTGACATCGGAAGAAGATGGGATGAAAAGTATAAAGATCAGCTGCACCAAAGAAGAGGTGGTCCAGACTTTAGGCAGAATACAAAGAGGACCACAACAAGCTGCTAAGTACTAAAGATGTTCAAGCTTCAAGACATCTTAGCAGCAAGGCACCAACAACAACTACAACAAAATGAAGTTCCAAGCCTGATGGGCTTGAAGAGTTCTTAGTGAACTGAAGTTCCAAGGCTGCTGGCTTTGAAGGAATCTTAGGGATTCAGGGCGTTGCCCTTCCTTAGTGGAATTCCTGCTAGTTAAAGCAGAAGAGTGGATTAGGAGCTTGAGTCTCTAAACCACTTAAAATCCCTTGTGTCATTTACATTTAGTCATTTACTTTCTGTCATTTACATTATGTACCTAACTGCTATAAATGATATGTATGTATTAACTACTTACAACTTAACTAACTTTACGAACAACGTATGTATGTTCATGAATATATCAATGAAGGGGAACTTTTACTTATTTCGTTGTGCTTGAAAAGATTCTTATGTTTGTCACATGCTAATTCATTAGCAATTCAAAATATACTGGAAATGTATTTGAAATTAAAAAGGATCTATTCAACCCCCCTTATAGATCTATTATGTGCCTACTAGGAACTAACACTTTCCTTTTTATTCTTTAATTAAAAATACACCCACAGTGAGGTATATAATTATCTCATCACACCTCAACCTTAAACACATATTTTATTTCATGTCTTCAATTAAATATTAATAAAATTTACTAATTTAACATCAATATTCATATATTAGACTAGACATTTAATTTAATGTCTATTAAACCACTTAATAAGGCTTGCTACATTCAATAAGTCTTCTTCATATGGCTTGACATATTTATTATTACATAATCTTTTTCAATTATTAAACCATATAGATTTTTCTTAAAATTTTTAAATGAATCCTCTATTTCCACTATAGGTTTTAAACTTTAACATTTAATTTAATCATTTAAAAATTTTTCAAATTTTTGGGTTATCATCCTTTATTCGTCGATTTTTGCTTTTAGAATAACACCTTCTTGCATCATCTTCTTCATATTCATCAGCTCTGAGTCTGTAGCTTGAGCAACTTTAACTATATCGATTAAAGTCGGTTCTACTCGTATATTTTTCATCTTCAAGTGGGTCCCTGGAGGTTTTAACTCTATCTCCATCCTTTGTAAATCATACAAAAGAGTCTTTGTGTTAACAATATCACACTCTTACCAGCATACGATCTTCTACTCAAGAGCGTCAGCTACCATGTTCGCTTTCCAAGATGGTATTGAATAGTATGATCGTAATCTTTCAACAGCTCGAGCTAACGTCTTTGGCGCATGTTAAGTTCATTTTGGGTGAAGAAATATTTAAGGCTTTTGGAGTATATTAGGATGTCATCAATAAAGACAATCAGGGAATTATCCAAATATTCCTTGAATATTCAGTTCATCATGTCCATGAAGGCAACATGGGTAGTGTTCAATCCAAAAGACATAACTAGAAATTTGTAATGCCTACATCGAGTTCTAAAGACAATCTTTGGAATATCATTAGTTTTAATCTTTAACTGATGATATCTAAAACAAAGTTCGATCTTTGAGAAGAATTTAGCACCTTGCAACTGGTCAAAATGGTCATCAATGCGAGGTAACATGTACTTATTTTTGATGGTGACATGATTAAACCCTTGATAGTAAATGCAAAGTCGCATACTCCCATCTTTTTACGAATAAAACAGGAGCACCCCAAGGAGATGTACTAGGACGAATGAAACCAATTTCTAACAACTCTTGTAGTTAGGTTTTTAACTCCTGAAGTTCAATAAGAGCCATTCGATATGAGGTTTTGGAAATAAGTTTTGTACCGGGTTCAAGGTCAATACAAAATTCAATTTCACGCTCTGTGATAGGCCAGAAAGTTCTTCAAAAAATACATCAGGAAATTTATTAACAACATAAATATCATTTAAATCTGACGTATTTTTGCTTAAATCGGTGACATGGGCTAAGAAAGCTTGACATCCGTTTTTCAAAAAATAAATGGCTTTATGACTTGATATGACAATGATTAACTTTAATGGTTTGGTTACTTGAATTCGCATAACAGGTTGGTTAGGAATATGAAAACTAACGACCTTACGAAAATAATTAATTTTAGCATTATAAGTAGTTAACCAATTA
This sequence comes from Panax notoginseng, assembly GCA_016801055.1. Lineage (NCBI taxonomy): Eukaryota > Viridiplantae > Streptophyta > Magnoliopsida > Apiales > Araliaceae > Panax > Panax notoginseng. The sequence goes on from CM029015.1 coordinate 138,749,290, forward strand.
ATCCCTAAAATCACATCAAATGCAAGTATTTTCAAAGAGATGAGATCAATAGGTAATGTGAGGGTATCGATTTGAATCAAACAAGATTTATAAATGGTGGATGTAACGAAGGTTTCTCCCAACAGAGTTTTAACCGATAAGTCAAAGTCTAATTTCTCCAGAGTCAAGTTTAAACGTTGAGCACAAGTAGGTGAAATAAAAGAATGGGTAGAACCGGTATCGAATAAGGTATAGACTTTGCAAGAGTTCATGATTAACTTACCCGTGATAACTTTGTTCGGGTTCCTTGCTTTTTCGGAAGTCACGACAAACGCTCTCCCTGTAACCACCGACTTTGACTTGTTTGGGATAACCTTTGGTGTCACCATCCCAGCTAAACTTAACTTCTCTATAGGGCACATTCCACCCTCAACTGCTTCGTTGTACTCCTGATCCATGATCTGAATCATTAATCTTCAATCCATATCGAATTGGGGTTGACCGCTCTGTACAGGGTAATTCAAAACTCGATGTTTGGTTGTGAAACCCCAAAACCCTAATAAGACTCGGTTATGTAAATTCAATATCATTAAATAAAAATCTCTTCATTCTGAATGCGTATTGTGTTATTATATACTTTGTTATACAATTAAGTCAAATAAATTTTTATCTGAAATATAACGTGCTTGACACGTCGTGCTTCAAAATTTTCTTCCCAAAATGGACCTTTTGATATATGTATTTTGACAAGCTGCTTTGTCGTGCTTCCACTGACAAAACGCTTTGTCGTGCTTTTTTGGATTTGTGTAAAAATCTAAGTTAAGAACCATAATATAAAAACAGGAAACCTTAACCCTAGATTTACAAACTATAACCGTAATTTACAAACCCTAACCTTAATTGGTTAGACTAAAACCTAATTAGGTTATCCTAAACCCTAACCATGATTATTAAACTTCAATTAGGTGTTAATAAACATTATTAAGCAACCTTAATCATAAAAAACAAAACCCTAATCAAGATTAAGGAGGATTAGGGCATAATTAATCTACTAAAATTTGTAAACTAGCTCACAAGTAGGTTGCAAGTCATCAAAGCAAGTCCCAAGGCTGCACATGACCAGGTATCAACTCCCAAGCAACACAAGTAACAAACATCAGATCTTTATAGAGGTAAGAAGGTGAAAAATGACCAAAAAACCTAGCTTTGCAATTCTATAAATAGCAACCCTAACTCAGTCCAAACCGACTAAATTTCTAATCCTATACACTCATATATCATACTTAAACAAGCCTTGGTGATAGAAAGAATAGAATCAGAAGCCAGAAATCAAAATTAAGCAAGAAAATATGCAAACCCTAATTTTATCTTTGATGCTATATATGTTTAATTTGTAGTTTAGATGTTTAGATATGTGTAATAACATGTTAGTAAGTATGCTAAGTTGATAGAACATGTTTATGTGACAACCCGAGAATTTAGAAAATTATTTAAATCTTAAATGATGGATTTAAGGTTAAATAACCAACCTAGACACAAAATAAGTGAATGAATTTGGCATTTCTGAGAAGAAATTTTATGGAATTAAAAATCTTTGTGACGAATTATTCAGGATTAAGTGAATAAGTGTATATGTTCTGTGTATGCGGATTTATGTGTACAGTTTGTGGATAAAGGTCAATCGTTGACCAGATAAATTATATCAGTGTCTAAATGTTAGGTTTGTAATATTTATGAACGCAATCAAATTACAAAAATAAGCAGAAACGTGTAAAATCAGAATTTTAAAATTTTACAAACCATATACCCGGATCACCCTTTATGTGCAATTATTAATTAAACGAAAAAGAAAAAACAAGAATCATACCCTTAAAGATCCGAGCTTCCTCAGGTACAAGTTCACCTCCAATCCTTTTCGCGCCCAATTTGAATCCACCGGGTTTGGTTCCTTCCTTTGATCAGCGTTAGCCACCCAAGTGTTTGGCCTCTAGAGGTGATCCACCAAGGAAGAAGAAAGATCCAAGAAGATGAGTGTTTGACATAACCCTAGTTTTTTCTATCTCTATAGAAAAGAGCGTACTCTCCAACAATTGGAATAACATATGTTTGATATCTGATATAAGACTCCTCTTATAAAGATATCAAGTAACCCTATTAAAAATAATGTATTATTTATTTAATTAAACTCTTTTAATTAAATGCGCTCCCTAATCTTATTAGGGATAATTAATTAAAGTCTTTTAACTATTTTTTCCTACTAATCCTATTAGGAATAAATGAGAGTACATATATTAAATTAATTTCTAAACTCTTTTAGAAATTAAAATAATAATAATTGTAATAATATTAATAAGACTCCTCTTATTAATTTATATTTAATATTTCTAAAATATTAAATAATAAATATTAAGCTATTTAATTTATTCTATCATCATAGATTAAATTAAATATACTTAACATATTATTACGATTATGCCATTAACTTCTTAAATAATTATTATTCCTTTTATGGTGTGACCCTTTAGGTTCTCCATATTAAACCGGTTGTGAATAAATCAATTAGAACAATTCTAATCTTATTTAAATAAATAAATTAAACTATTAATTTATTTAAATAAATAATATTTATTCTACAATAGGGATAAGCCTCCCTAGCGATCAACGACTTTCCAGATAATATAGATTTCAACATTAATCATAAAAGAACCTTTGAGTAAATAGTTACCATACAATTCAATCCTTCCACCATACAATGTCCCAATTAAATATAAGATATGTAATTACTGTCAAGTGTTATTTTATTTAATTATATATATTTCGACTCTTAAATGCACAACTCTAAATAATGCAAATTAGAAACTCCTTGCTAATTTCATTCTGCCTTGGCCAAGGACTACTGGGTTGTCATTTATCGAATCACATATGACATTTCTCTTCTTTTACTAGAAGTGGTAGATTCTTTATTGATCATACATTATCTCCATGTATAACTTATTATACCCAAGCATACCCTTTGATATATCCTAAGAGTCTTAAGGAATAAGTCAAAGTATAACTCATCATACACAAGATACTATGATGATCTCAAGTCCAATTATCACTTATACTACTACTACTATAGGAATTCCTATTGACAGGTAAGTAAAACTCCATTAGGTATTCCTTAGCGAACCACGTTCAGTGAACTTATTCTCTAATAAGCACCTACATACTTGCTTTAGTGTCTCCACACAAATGATCATGAGATCAATCATTCTCATCCAATGAGCAAGCAACGTATGTACCAATCTATTCGGATTCACTAATCCCCAATTTAGTAATCCAATGATTAGGAACTATTTTAGTTTTAAGCTTTCTAATAATTTAGATCTCATTAGAATGATCATCATCATTATTCTAAATGCATTGCTTAAAACTATGGGTTTATCACATATTATAAAACAGCATCATGTAGATAATTTAAAGCCTTTAATAAATTAATACTTTTTATTAATAAATGAATAAGATTGTTACAAAGTATATGCTTTATCATCAAACTTGATTGGCTAGTGTGCATACTACTTTCAATCTCCCACTTGCACTAAAGGCAATCGACATTGTATCTCATACCCTTATTCTCTAATTGACGATTATCCTGCTGTTGGATAAGCTTTAGTTAATGGATATGTAATGTTGTTCTTGTGAGTCCACTATCTCTATAGTGATTTTCCATCTTTCAATGATTCCTGTAATCAAGTGAAAGTGCCACAACACATGTTTAGATCCAAGATGAGACTTAGAAACTATTCCTAATTCTATAATGAACTTTTATCCAAACAATCAACTTGCAGCTTCATTTATAGCTACTTACTTTGTCTTTATCACTAAACTAACAACTCTTTGCTGTTTGGAACCTTTCCAATTCACTGCACCACTGTTCAAGGTAACCCTTTACTTGAGTCTGTTAAGCCCTCTAGTTTTAATTCAGACTCACCATATATGATCACATCCTTAGTGCCGGTTAAGTACTTTAAGATGTTTTTCATTGTCTCACAATGAACTTCTCCAGAATATGACTGATCAACATCAGGTCTCGTACATTTCATTGCATACATGATAGTTACTCATACAATCTCTCTTTTTGGAGTCTATGGGGACTATTGAGAGAGATACACTCCAAGGGTTCATCAACATGAGGCATCCCATGGAGTTTTCCATGCTAAACAACTTTAGCATCAAATGAATATATGTTCCTTGGGTTAAGCCAAGTATCCTTTTAAATCTATCTATATAGATTTGCATCCCCAATTAAGATACTCTTCCCAAATCATTCATGGAGGAATGTTTAGACAACTTTATCTTTACTGATTGTAGCATTTGTATGTTATTCCTCATCCGTAGTATATCAACATATAATACTAGAAATTTCACGATGCTCCCACTGACCCTTTTGTACACACTAGAACTCTTACCTCATCGTAAGTAACTAGATCATCATCTTCTATGATACGTACCTCATCATCATCATCCATGATGAATCCATACCTCCCAGGTATGTTCGGTACTATTCCAGATTTACGATTCAGTTGTGGTACATTAGGTCTATCTACAGGTTCCTCTTATTTGACTTATAGTATTTTGTGGTTCTTGAACTCTTCAAGATCTATTATCCTCCCACTAGCCCCTTCAATGATAAACATTTTTATCTTAGAAGACATCGTGTTTCGCAATAAACACCTTTTGCTAAGTAGGATTATAGAACATATGCCCTAAACTTATTTTAGGATGTCCCACAAATCTGTACTTGTCAAATTTTGTCCCAAGCTTATCATTTGAAACCTTTTCATATAAGTTGGACAACCCATTATCTTAACATACTTAAGATTAGGAATCCTCCCTGTCCATAACTTTTATGGAGTCTTGGGGCCAGATTTTGAGGTTACCTTTTCGTAGATATGCAGCCATTTTTAGGGCATGACCCTAGAAGGATATTGGAATGTCGGTAAAATCATTATGGACCGCACCATGTCTAATAAGGTACGATTTTTTCTTTTAGATACATCAACCAATTATTGCATATCAGGAGGCGTCCATTGTGAGAAAACCATTTGAGATGATCTAAGAACTTATTGCACAAGTATTTATTCCTTAATCTAATCAAAGAATCTTAATACTTTGCCAATTTGTTTCACTTCTGAATTCTTCGAACATTTCAAACAATTCACAATTGTATTTCATCAAATACAAACATTCAACTCTTTGAATGATCATCTCCTTTTCTTATACTAATTTGTTCAATATGCAAAATTATTTTTCATGTAAGTCAAGTACACAAAATCCATTAATTAATATTCCAGTTCTATACAAAACATTATTATTATAAATAGAATAACAATTGTTCTTAATTATAATACCAAAGATTTCATTGTCTAACAATAAAATGGAAATAATATTTCTAACAAGAACTGGAATACAATAACAACTTATTGACTTAATAGATTTGCCCTTAGGCATTGCTAAACTATAAGTTTCTATGGCTAATGTAGCAACCTTTGCTTCATTTCCCACACATAGGATTACTTATCTTTATTTAGCTTTCTACTTCTGCTTGGTCCCTTCATAAATCTATATTTATGATAACCAAAGTCGGTATCCAATACCCAAGTAGATCCTTGACTTAAAGAAAAATTTATTTCAAATCATGAACAAAATTATAATTGTAACCGAAACTTCACTAAGCTTCTTTTGGTTAGCTCTGCAAGATGCTTCTCGCAGTTTCTTTCCAGTGTCCAGACTTATTGCAGTGGACGCAAACTCCTTTGCTATCCGTATCAGTTTTGTTCTTATTATCCTTTATTTTTGCCCTTTTATTTGCCTTCTTTGAATAGTTCTTCTTTTCAGAAGATCCTTTGGCTCCTACCAGTAAGACATAGTCTGTCTTGGTTGAAAAGTGACTCAACATTTTTCAACATGTTAAGAAAATCAGCGAGGCTGATATCTAGCTTGTTCATATGAAAAATTCACAACAATTGTGAAAGGAGTCCGGGAGTGAGTGCAAGATCAAATCTTGGCTCAACTCTCCATCCATGACAAAACCTGTTGTCCTAATTGATCAATCAAATTGATTATGTTAAGGACTTGTGTCTGTACTGTAGTGTCATCGGTTATTCTAGATTGGAAGAGCTCCTTAGATATATGATATCTATCAGTCCTACTTTTCTCACCATCAACTACTTGATGTGCAGGAATATAGTAAGAGCATCCATAGTTTCATGCTGACGCTGAAGCTCGTTTCTCATGGATGCGAGCATAATACATTGAGCCAACTGTGCATCATCTTGCCACTTTCTAAAAGTAGCAATCTCTTCCTCAGAGGCATTGTCTGCAACCATTACAAGGATAGGCGTATTAAGGAAATAAGATAGCTTTTCAGCCACGAGAACTATTCTCAAATTCCTTAACCAATCCGTTTAATTTGGTCCTGTTAAATAGCATCTAATATGCTTCGCAGTGATAGTAATTTAGACATTGTAAAATTCTGTAAATGAATTTGTAATTAACAACATTTTAACATACCTTCTTTTATTAATTACCACAATAAATTAGGTCTTGTTTTAAATTGGTATCTCCCACTATTTTCTTCAAACTATATTACCCTCAATTTATATAGTTCCGCGATATCTAATTAAAGATATGCTAGTAAGAATAAGGATCCAATTTCAAATGTATATAGCCTTGTGTGTGCACAACAAACTATATATAAATAAATAGGTAGACAACTCTTGTCAATTACATCAACTATGTAACTCCTTGTATTTTACCTCTTAAATCATAATGGTCAAGTGTGTGCTCATCCGAACTAAAATAATTTAAGTTAAGTCAGACCCAGCATTTCCATATAAGTGAAGAGAAAACTACAGCCCTTGTGTGTGCACAACAAAACAGTAATGTTCAATTCCTTATAAACATCATATGTAATAAAAACAACATCTTAAATATTTAATACTTGCCTTGTGTGTGCACAACAAACTCATATTAAATATTCAATACTCTATTACTTCTATCATGCTAGAAGGCGACGTTCAATATTCTAAATATCTTTGAACGTTACAACTTAATATAAAATATTTGAGGGGTTTGTTATTAATTTGTCTCATCTTCTTTAGCGCGCATGCACATATATATATAAAATATGCGTCATATTAATTAACATGCGAAACATGCTTGCATAATACATAATATATATAGTATAAGCATGCACATATAGAATACTATATTCTACCCAGATTGATTATGAACTTTTATTCTAGTTTGGTTCACTAAAGCCACCAAGTGAACCAAAAGGTCAAAACCTAGGGGTGCAAGAATTAATATTTAAATATAACTATTACATTTAAATCCGGGCTCCATTACAAACGGGTCTTCACGCGCTCCTTGCTTCTTGATCTCCAATTCTTCAAAATTAATTCTAACTATTCCTATTACAAAACTATTTAAAATAAATAGAAACCTTGATCAGCAGTCAAGGGGAAGTGCATAGGAGGGAGATAGAATTTACATTAAGAAAAATTAGAGAAGACGAGGTACGCATACCCCATTTAATAAAACTCATACATTCATGCATCCAACTAAAATAAAATCCAATCACATTGGTCAATAGTCCATAATCAATCTCATTTATTATCATACACATCACCATATGCATCAATAAATAACATTCATCTCATGAATAATAAACATTCAATATATATATATATATTGATATCATTTAATGGGCAAATTTAGTTAGTATAAAATCTAATTTTGAATCAAAATAAACTCCTTTATTTTAATCCAAATTTAAATCAAAATAAAACTCTTTTATTTTAATTTATCCAATTTTGAATAAAATAAACTATTATTTTAATCAAAATCTTTAATCAAAATAAACTCCTTTATTTTAATTATGGAATCAAATTCCAAGAAGAAAAAAATCCTTTATTAAAAGAAACACATATTTTCTTTCCTATTCACAAATAAACTCCTTTATTTTGAATAATATGAAATCTTATTTCATATCTAAATAAACTCTTTTATTTAAGGAAAGATGGATTCACTTTCCTATTTACAAATAAACTCATTTATTTTAGAAAACATAGAATTCAATTTCAACTCTAATTAGTTATCATGGAATCAAATTCCAACTCTAATTAGTTAGCATGAAATTTAATTTTAAAATTAAAATAAACTCTTTTATTTTATTATTAAAATAAACCATTTATTTTCATTATAAAATTATTAAAATATATATATATATATTAACCGTATATATATATATATATATATATATATATATATATATATATATATATATATATATATATATATATATATATATATATTAATTATATCCGTGATTTGTGCCACCTCGTGGGAAATATCAAATGATTCAGGAGAATCAAGTACTTGATCCCAACTTTAGAATGATTCCGCAATATGCTTTATTAAAAAAAACGACCGCATTCTCTTGAAATAAGAAATCATGGGTCACGAAACAGTACATGATTCACAGAACTTTTTTATAAAACGAGAACTGATTTCGTCGGCTTTTTTTTAAATAAATTTTATACAACAAAATTATGCCCAATTAAATTGTTATAAACACATATCAATATACATATCAAATTAAAACAATTAATAATTCGCATAATGGTTTGGCTTTGATGCCACTGTTAGGTTTGTAATATTTATGAACGCAATCAAATTACAAAAATAAGCAGAAACGTGTAAAATCATAGTTTTAAAATTTTACAAACCATATACTCGGATCACCCTTTAAGTGCAATTATTAATTAAACGAAAAAGAAAGAACAAGAATCATATCCTTGAAGATCCGAGCTTCCTCAAGTACAAGTTCACCTCCAATCCTTTTCGCGTCCAACTTGAATCCACCGGGTTTGGTTCCTTCCTTTGATCAGCGTAGCCACCCAAGTGTTTAGCCTCTATAGGTTATCCACCAAGGAAGAAGAAAGATCCAAGAATATGGGTGTTTGGCAAAACCCTAGTTTTTTCTATCTCTATAGAAAAAAGCGTACTCTCCAATAATTGGAATAACGTATGTTTGATATCTGATATAAGACTCCTCTTATAAAGATATCAAGTAACCCTATTAAAAATAAGGTATTATTTATTTAATTAAACTCTTTTAATTAAATGAGCTCCCTGATCTTATTAGGGATAATTAATTAAACTCTTTTAACTAATTTTTCCTCCTAATCCTATTAGGAATAAATGAGAGTATATATATTAAATTAATTTCTAAACTCTTTTAGAAATTAAAATAATAATAATTGTAATAATATTAATAAGACTCCTCTTATTAATTTATATTTAATATTTCTAAAATATTAAATAATAAATATTAAGCTATTTAATTTATTCTATCACCATAGATTAAATTAAATATACTTAACATATTATTACGATTATGCCATTAACTTCTTAAATAATTATTCTTCCTTTTATGGTGTGACCCTTTAGGTTCTTCATATTAAACCGGTTGTGAATAAATCAATTAGAACAATTCTAATCTTATTTAAATAAATAAATTAAATTATTAATTTATTTATTTAAATAAATAATATTTATTCGACAATAGGGATAAGCCTCCCTAGCGATCAACCACTTTCCAGATAATATAGATTTTAACATTAATCATAAAAGAACCTTTGAGTAAATAGTTATCATACAATTCAATCCTTCCACCATATAATGTCCCAATTAAATATAAGATATGTAATTACTGTCAAGTATTATTTTATTTAATTATATGTATTTCGACTCTTAAATGCACAACTCCAAATAATACAAATTAGAAACTCATTTCTAATTTCATTCTGCCTTGGCCATGGACTACTGGGTTGTCATTTATCGAATCACATAGGACATTTCTCTTCTTTTACTAGAAGTGGTAGATTCTTTATTGATCATACATTATCTCCATGTATAACTTATTATACCCAAGCATACGCTTTGATATACCCTAAGAGTCTTAAAGAATAAGTCAAAGTATATGTAAGACCCCAGCTTATTAATGAATAAAATCAAATTTTCTCTAAATATTATTGTGGATAATAAGGGGTTAATTTGATATAATACTTTGGTTATGGGTGAAATGTGCAAATTTTGCAAAATAAGCAAGTGGTTATAAAATATTCATTTTGTCGGGGAATATTCGTTTGGTCGTGGAATATTCTTACTGTCGGGGAATATTCGTACGACGGCGCAGCCTTGTGTGGGCCCTATAACGGAAAACGACAAGTATAAGTTGTTTATAAATAACGGCGTAGTTGTTACCGTTAATACTGTTGGAATACCCGGTGGTTAAAATACAGTAGCACACGGTATTGCATCAATTATTGATTCTTACGTAAGAAGGCACTACTTAATAATTGTTATAGTAGTTATTATTCAATATTTTATTTTATTGATTCAATAATTGCTGCGTTGATATTTTATATTATTGTTGTTTCAATAATTGTTGTTGCACAGTATTTTCTTTTATCAGATCAACAATTCATATTATTTGAATAATATTATTAGATAACATTATTGGCGATGTCTAGAAAGTTCTATCTAAGGAGAGGTTTGGTCATCTAATTGCGCGCCAGTAAGGAGAAATCCTTATTGGAAAGCCCCCTCTTTCCTGGGAACGACCTGGTTGTCATAAATGTGATTCTGTAATATTATTTGTAAATAATTAATTATTGATTCGTATGATAAGGAAATATTTATTTTATGTGGATATAAATGAGGGATATATTTTTGTGGTTAAAAATGAAGGAGTTAATGTTGAAGTTTTTATCAGTATTTTTATCAGAATGGAGGTATTAAAAATCAGGGTTTTTGAGATATTTTGCGGGGGTTATAATTTTTAATCCGACCGTTGGATTGTGGTAATTTTTGGATATGTTATACATATATAAGTTGAGTAGATGTCCACAAATTTTGAACCGTTAAAAATGAACGTATGATTTATTATGAATTTTACGAGATAACTGGTTCAGAAATTGTTGAATTTTCGGAGTTAATCATTTTGGTGGAAAATTCTAGAATTGGTGGGCCCAAGTCTTGGTTGGTGAAAAAATATGCTGAGATTTTTATTCAAATGTGGTGGGTGGGAATAGTAGCAGGTAAAGCCATCAGGTTACAGGTTAAGTCTGCTTCGGCGTGCTAACATTTTCATATAAATAGAGGGCTAAGTTAGAATTGAAAATCACACCAGAAATAAGTTTTCTCTCTTTCTCTCTCTAGATTATTGAGTGTATTTTGTGAGTATTTAGATACTTTGAGAGTTTCTATTCATCAGAGCAAGTTTCTTTTAACCTGTATTCCGACCAGAAGTACTGATATTTTGAGGTAAGGGATATTATTTTCTTCTTAAATGATATTATTTTCTTCAATATCATTATGCTGAAATATTAACATGAGTTTTTATCAAATTTAGAACTTTTTGTGTCGGGGTTACTATTCACGTATACGTTACTATTCACGTACACGGTACTATTCACGAATACGGCACTATTCACCAAAAAATAAAATTTTCCCTTTTTGTCCAAGATGTCTATTATGGTTACTATCTTTGATTGTATCCATGTTTTGATCTTTATTTTTGAATTCTGCTTCACAATTGATTATTATGAAGTATTATTGATCTTGGATAAACTGTTATATGAATCCCTACTATTTGTCCTTCTGTCTCAGGATTCGTTCTCTTTAAGATATTTTTCATCATCCTCAGTCCTAAATGATGATATTACTGAATATCTTTGGCCTGTAGTGCAAATATGTATGATTACTTGATGAATATCTTTGGCCTGTGGTGCAAAGATGAACAGGTGTTGAGATGAACATGACTGACTGGTGATACAAATGAATATCTTTGGCTTGTAGTGCAAAGATGAATATTTGGATAAAGATGATTATTAATTGATGTTATAGGGATAAAATATTGATGATGGACTTTTAAATCTTAGAAGATAGTAGAATTCATTCTCTACTTGACTCCTCTAATGGTTTGTTGTTTCTGTTGCAGTTGTTGATCTAAAACTTGTTGTCGACTATATTCTATCAGATTTTTCCCTATTGAATACTAATAATAATTTGTTGTATATTATCTTAGTCATAATATTCTTTACTGGGCTAGTTGAGCTCACCCTTTTCCTTTTTGTTCTATTTTTCTTCTCAGAAGGTGAGAACATAGCAGGATCTAGTCGGGGTATAGAGTGATGGTTCTAGAAAGATGTTTTAGCAGTCCTCACTATTTCTGTAAAATAGTGTTTGAATAATTGTATAGAGAACTTATTTGAGTGTGGATATTGTCTAGAAGATAATATTTGCCTCTAAACTCACAGTATGTGTTGTCGTATTTTGCACGACAATTATATTATTGAAGTTGTAGTTTGCTTTCTGTACCATGTATTTGGCGACTCAGAATGGGTGTTGTATACCTATTTTGGGGGTGTCACAGTATAACTCATTATACACAAGATACTATGATGATCTCAAGTCCAAGGATCACTTGTACTACTATCACTATAGGAATTCCTATTGACAGGTAAGTAAAACTCTATTAGGTATTCCTTAGCGAGCCACGTTCAGTGAACTTATTCTCTAATAAGCACCTACATACTTGCTTTAGTGTCTCCACACAAATGATAATGAGATCAATCATTCTCATCCAATGAGCAAGCAACGTATGTACTAATCTATTTAGATTCACTAATCCCCAATTTAGCAATCCAATGATTAGGAACTATTTTAGTTTTAAGCTTTCTAAGAATTTAGATCTCATTAGAATGATCATCATCATTATTCTAAATGCATTGCTTAAAACTATGGGTTTATCATATTATAAAACAGCATCATGTAGATAATTTAAAGCATTTAATAAATTAATACTTTTTATTAATAAATGAATAAGATTGTTACAAAGTATATGCTTTATCATCAAACTTGATTGGCTTGTGTGCATGCTACTTTCACTAAACCCTAATATTATATTAAGAATATCGACGTTCAGTTAGAAAACCCTAACGGTTGATAAGAAACCCTAATGCTGGCTCTAGAAACCCTAATATTAGTTTCGGGAATTCGAAACCCTAATTCCGAATATTAAAACCCTTGTTTGGGAATTAAAATGCTAAGTATAAGGTTTAAGTGTAATTAATTACTTAATTAGGGAAAAAATCTAACAAATTAGTTAGAAACCCTAATTTCAAAATTTAAAACCCTAATTGTTCTGTTAGAAACCCTAATGTACAATTACTGACCAAATTACTAAATTAGCAATTTTAATTAGAAAATATTAATCCTAATTAGCAAGCTTGAATTATGATTAGGAAATCTTAGTATAATTAGAGAATCCTAATTATAATTTAGAAATATTAATTTTCTATTTTGAAAACCTAAATTGGGAATCCTAGAAAATTAATTTTTAAGAACCTTAGGGTTAAATCCCAAGGGTCAAAAACTAAGGGTTAAACCCTAAGGGTTTGCACAAGTTACCAATTTACCATTCAAATTATAAGGAAAATGTCCAAAATGCCCTTTTGTCACATTTTCTAATATGTTGAGTGTAAATCTTGCCAAGATTTTTGTTTGGTGACTAACTTTTGACTTCCCTTGTGCCATATATCTCAGCAAACTCAGCCCATATGTGTCACATTGCAAATTATAGATAAATTGAATCAATATATAAAGATTAGAGAGAGAGAAATGCCCACTTTATTTCTCATTCTTGCCAAAGCTCTTCTCTCTCTAAATTCGAAAATTTAGAGTGACAGAGTGAGAAAAGATAAGCCAAGATCATGTGTTAGCCTGCCATGAACAAACAACAAAGATCAGAATCTAGATCAAAGCTAGAAAAGGTATAAAACCTTAAATTTTGAAAATCATGTGATCTTATGTTAGATGTTGTAATTTTTTGTTATAAGTTGTACGTGTCTAAAGGTGTTATTTAGAGATCTGGGCTATTACATCTTAGATCTATAACATCTAGAGGCACGAAGATCAAGTTTTTAGAAACTGACTTTGAACCCTAAAATATTGTCTGACAGCCGAATGTCAGAGGCCCTAGATCCTTCTCTGTTTTTGTTCTGTGTTGTTTTATATTATAGATGTGTTCGATGTCATGTGGACTATGATCTGGAACTGGAAACAGGGTCAGATCATGCATAGATTGAACGATATATGCGGTTAAAGTGTGTTGACCAAACACGAAATCTGCTTTCTGGGTAACCCAGAAACCCAGAAATCACTGATAGCGATTTTGCAGGCGCTTGATCTAGCAACTGTTAAGTGTTTGGGCCATGTTGTTGTTTGGAACTTGTAGCATGTCTTGTGAACTACACACTAAAGCCTTTAGAACAAACAGATCTTCCACAGGATCAAAGATATAGATGGTCAAAGTAGGGTTGACTGACTGGCCGGATGAAGATTCTAGAAAACCTAGAATCTTCAAGAACATGTTTTCTGACCACTACTTTGACCGGCTTTGATCTCTTATATTTGCTGATGTTAGGTTGATCTAATATAGTATAATGATTCCTTGACATGTACACTATAAGTGTAAACCGTAAGGGCCCCGAATCCCGGTCCTAATCACCAAAAATCTGGTATACTAATTCTATAATTATTGCGAAAGATATAAACATAATTTGTTTATACATTAAACTTTTACACATCATTCCCAAGGTCTACAACCTTAACTTAATACATACCTTCAATATCTTAGAAGATTTACAATACTATTTTCGTCAGAAAATTTAATAGATCTAACTGCAATGTAATTTAATCTTACACTTTGACTTTGCTTCTGTCTTTACTCGAGCTTTCATCTTAATCTGAAAATTTTTATCATGATTTAGCAAGGGTGAGCATCAAATTTTCCCAGCAAGTTTAACTTCAGTAAAGATATATCATGATTGAAAGAATTGAACAATAAGCTAGCTAACTTTCAACAATATAAACATTGTGAAAGAGCATGAACAAATTTTCTTAGCTGAATGACCAAGCCAATAAAAATGAATGGTCATGCATAAACATGAACAGATTAACTTAACCAAATGGTAATGAAGGTGATCAGCCTTTCATACCTGATGAACGTTTACAATATACACAACGTGCGAATCAATAATCAATATAGACGTGAATAATCAACAACAATTATTCATTATCATGCTTTGAACGTACAACTCATGTTTGAGTTAAGGAAAAACTTGCCTGATTCGTTGACTACTGGTACGCAGTTTAAGTTAACTTATTTTGGTAGGACCTATCATTAATAATAAGATTTGTCTTTCAATCAGCATATTTTACTTTGTATCATAATACAATTACTTTGTCAATAGATTATCTAACACTTAATCAAATATTAGATAACATCCTAACACATCAGTATTATTATCATTCTTGGATAATTCTTCAATCACTGTATCATATTCATTATGATTAAACACTTAATCTTATACATTATAAGTTCTTCTTTATACTCTAATAAGTCAAATACTAATCCAACAACTTGGATTCTAAATTTAACAACCAAATTGCCAATCCATCATACTGGATACAGAATCCAGCAACCTGGATTCAAAAAATTTCCAATTCAGCAAGCCAAACTGCATTCCAGCAAACTGGATTAAAAATCCAGCAACTAGATTGCAATCCAGCAAGCTGGATTCAACAAATGTTTAATTCAGTAAACTTATTTTCAATCCAACAAGCTGGATTCATCAGATTTTTTAATCCAGCAAACTGGAATCCATATCCTTTTCACGAAAATACCAAATCAACTTATTATTTTTCTATCCTTTGTCCAAACATGTATACATATATTTCATACACAAAAAGTATTTTTCCAAAATTTTCCAACTTCCTTTGGTATTTTTCAAAAATCATTTTTAGTTAATTCCCTAAGAAATTAGCTACCTCGTGCTTAACTATAGAAATTCTCATCTCTTGACACAATCTTATACGTCTTAACGTGACACTCCAGTTTAAATTTCGTGGCCATCGGAGTTATAGAACTCTGGTTATAGCCACTTTTGTCAGAAAATCACAGAAATTGAAATGGTCATAACGTGGTCATTTTAAGTCGGAATTAGCTCATTTTTGGTCAGGATGTACTTAATACCATATATTATTATGTCCCAAAAGGCCAGAATTTTTCTCATAAATTAAGTTGCCGAAAATGCCCTTTTAAAATTTTGGGCAGAAGCTAAATTGCCTTTTTCAGTTTTTCGTGCATTATTAAACATTTTCCATACGGAAATCTACAACTCCTTTTTCAGTGGTTCCACTTGGAGATGTTAGATAACTTATCATAGTACTCTCCCAAATTTTTCCAGAATTTTTGGAATGCCAGAAAAATGATAAAACTATCCCTACACTTGACTGTCCAAAACAGTCTATTTATCCTTAAAAACACAAAACTATTTTTGCTAAAACAGTCACTAAAACTTGTGTACTCAACATTTTTGAGTGCTACCACTTGGGTTTAGTAGTTAACTTATATATCTAGCACCTCTCTATGACGGATCACAAAAAGTACTTAGAAATTTTTAGGCTCATAAACTAGAAAAATCACTTTTCTTTATTTTTGATTTCCAATTAAAATAACACCCAAAATGGGTATATCTAAACATGAAATACTCAATAACAAGTATATTCATGGCTTTTAAGTTTATAAACATAGATTCAAGATTTGATTTAGAATAATCAAAAATTACATGAACAAAAAGGTATTATACCTTTGATTACCATGCTCTCCTTCTTCTTCTTCCATGGATGAACCTTCACCCTTCTCTTCTCTCTTCTTCCCTCAACCTTCCCTTTCCTGTCTCTCTCTCTAGTTGTTCTTATTAGAATAATAAAAGAGATGAAAGAGAAATGAAAATAAGATAGATTAGATATAGATATATTAAAACTATCTCATTCCTTCTCCTTTCTTCTTCCACACCATTCGGCCATGTGGCCTTGCTCCCACTCATTCCCTCTCTTTCTTACTTACCAAGAGCTTGCTTGCAAGTTTAATTAATGTGTTGGTGAAATAAAGAAATGACACATGGGAGGAGTAGGTTACCAACTAAAGTAACCCATCATCACATTCATCTCCCTTTCTCTCCTTCTCCCATATCCGGCCATGTGGCTAATACTTCTCCATAATTCTCCACTAATTCTCTCTCTCTAGTTAATAATCATTACATAGCATGTGGAATATTAGTGAATAACGTGGCTCCTTAAAATTTATGCCACCTAGCTTGAATTGTGTAAGATCTTTTGCCACATGTGTGGTGCTTAAAGTGATGATGTGCACCCACCATCTCCTCTCCTTTCTTTCTACATAATCCGGCCAAGTGGCCTTCTTTTAGCCCAAATTGCTTAGATTTTTATAGCTTTTATTTTACTTGCCAAATGACCATTATGTCCTTCCATACTTGGATCAAGTGTTGGGTTTCTTAAATTAATTATTTGAGCCAACACTTGGGTCTACCCCTTAAGTCTTTTAGGGCTTTCTAATAAAAATATTTGGGCCATGAAATTCACATAGTCCAATACTTTTAATATTATCTTTCCCTAATTATTTAATTAGGGTTTTCATTTACAAAACTATAATTTACATCCTTACTCACATACACTTCATTTCTTAACCCAGTTAGACTTGCTATAATTAGGTTATGAAATTAATTAACCGAGATGTATAAAATAAATCTCTTAGAATTAGTATATATTTTATATACCATAATTCTCTCATCCCATAACCCTTAAGTTATTTAATTCTTCATTCCTAATATATAATTAGGATCATACTAGTTTCTTTTATTTGTCATCACATAATATTCTTATTCACTTACTCACATGATCATTAAATAAATTATGGCATGCTCCGCAATTCTCTTAGATTAAGTCACTAGTATATATTTAAATACTAGAACCACTAAATAACAATAACCATTTAGGTTATTTAATTCTCATACATAATTTAAATAACTTATTCAAGTTATACAATTCATATTGTATACTTAAATTTAATTTCCTCCTCCTCTCCATAAATTGTTTTCAAACAAATTATTTATATACTAAATATATAATTTAATATATTCAATCATTTATTCAAATATGAATTTAATTTACTAACTTCTTGATACCAATATACATATTTGCATATTGAATCTCCTCTCATATTTTTACTTCTCACACTAATTTTTGACTTTTCTCCATAAAAGTCAACTGTTGAATTTGACCAAAAGTCAACCTTTACATATTTTATGTTTACTGTCCATTCTGACTAAACTTGACGTCCCGGACGCAACCGAGCAATCCGTGCTTCAAAATTCTATCTCTAACTCAAATTTTGAGTTTTAAATTACTCATTTTTTATTGCTAATGGTATTAACTAACGACTTTATACTTATTCAAATTCTTATTTGCCATTCAAGGCCAACGTTCAAGCTATGATAATTACTAACATAGTTTTATCTTGATCCTTATATTATTAACTTAATTCATCATTCCTCTTGTTAAAATATATATAGCACCTTACTAAGTATATATATTTCTATACATATACTCATCTTTGTTTAACCTTATAACATCTCTGCATGTGAAATCTTATCTCCTTAATAAAATTTCCATATGTACTTATATAACATTTCTTAGACTATTCAGTTCATATAGAATTTACAGGTATCGTAATACCTTATTCTCGATATTTCTTCAAGTACATATTAATTCATTTCTAGGGTTTTGAAATTTTGTAACCCATATTTTCTATATTCTCATTCGAATAGCAAACCATATAGGTTTTACTTGAAAATTTTAAAATCCTTAAAATTCTTTCACAGAAACGTCAATTCCATACACTTATTTTCTGTCTAGGTTCATCTTATAACCTTTAATCCATCATTTTAGGATTTTTAATAATTATCTAAATTCTCGGGTTGTCACATAAACCATTAGAACATGCATAGCAAGCGCAGAACGTAGGATTCAAGGTTTGCAAAGTAGGTACCTTGGTTGTTCTTCATTTTCTGGGTAACCCAGAAAATGAAGAACAAGCCTGAAAAGGTTTTTAATGGCTAATATCTCATTGATGTGTTGTTATATGGCCATGAAATTGATTTGTTATTGTAGTATTACATGGACACTACATGTTTAATACATCAAACTGCCCAGAAACATAAATAACAAAGATTTAGACTTGGTCAAAGTAGGTACCCTGTGTGACATGGGTTTCTGGGCGGGCTCAAGAACAGCTCAAGAACACCTATAGCTACGGTTCTGTCACTATAGGGCCCTTTAACGATAATTAATTTCGAAAAATCAATTATTTTATTTAATAAATAGAAAAAAATAGTTTTTAATTATTAAAAATACAAAATAAATTCCTAAAAATTATTTTAAAGTCCAAAAATGGGTTTTTAATTATTTAGAATATATTTCATTAATATTTAATATTTTTGGAATATTAACGGTATTTAATTTATTTAATTATAATATTAAATAAATTAGTTAAAAATAATTTTAATACTTAAAAAATCATGAAAAATTATACTACCTCCATCCCATAGTTATAGGCTGATTTTCTATTTTGGGATGTCCCAATATATAGGCTACTTACTATTTATAAAATTTAGTTGGTACATTATTTTACTTTTATGCCCTTATAATAAATATTCAACCATTACTTTTTTTTGAAGAAACAACATTCAAAGTCATTATTTTTATCACCGCATTTAATGTTGTTGTATTCTCACTAAAAAAAAATTCAATTTTTTAGGCTTTACTAGTTCTATGGTTAAGGACTTTAATAGTCAGTACACGTTAATCAATTAAATTGAGAGTTCCAGTGTGATAAGTAAGGAATAATTACCTTATTCATTAATTCCATATTAAGGGGTATATGTGGAAATTTTTTAAAAAAAGTTGTCACTTAAATGATTTTCTTAAACTATGTGCCAAAAGAAATCAGCCTATAACTATGGGACGGAGGGATTATTATGGTATAAAAAAATATTTTAAGTTATTTTCGATGACTTTTAATATTTTGTGATGAATTTCATTAATAATTTAATATTAATGATAATTAGTTTATTTAATAAATGTATTAAATAAATTATGAAAAAAATAGAATTATTGATTTAAAAAAATCATATAAAAAATGATTTAAGTGTTATAAAGATATATTTTAAGTTATAAAATATAACTTTTGATAATTTATCATGAAAATATTAATATTTTAATATTAATAGCAATTATTGGATAATGGATTTAACTATTTAAAAATCATATAAATATGATTTTAAGGTATTTAAAATACTTTGTGATATTATAAATATATTATAATATTAAGGTATGATTTTCATTAATATTTAATATTAAATAAATATTAATGATAAGGGAATAATATGGTATTTAATTCATATAAATAGGATATTAATGATTGAAAAATCATAATAAATGATAATAATTATATAAAAATTATTATGAGACTTGAAAAAATATTTTGACTGATAAATAAATTGTCTAAGATAATATTAAAGCATTTAGGCAGAGTCTTATTTGGAATTAGGCTCGATAATTATCCGAGCAGGCCGTCGGGATGTCAGAATTGTGCCGAATTCAATTCAAACTGTAATAATTTGACTTGATACTAGGTCTTATGTGCTGTGTAGATTGATAGGGTTATGTGTTTAGGTTATTTATATATATATATATATATATATATATATATATATATATATATATATATATATATATATATTGTAAGACCCCGGATTTTATGAAATAAAAGTATTCAATTTTTCTTATAATTACTATTCAGTAAATGGTTAAATTGATAAATGTTAAAGTTAAGGGTGATATATGAATTTTTTTTTTCAAAATACACAAGTGGTTATAAAATATTTATTGTTGTCGGGGAATATTCGTTTGGTCGTGGAATATTCTTTCTGTCGGGGAATATTCGTACGACGGCGCAGCCATTTGTGGGCCCCATAACAGAATAACTGTCGGGTGAAGAAAACGATAAATTTGAATTTTTACAAAAAACGACGTAGTTGTTACCGTTAACACTGTTAGAATTTCCGGTGGTTAAAATACAGTAATACGCGTTATTGCACAGTAGCACACGGTATTGCATAGTATTTTTGAAATTATTGATTATTACGTAAGAAGGCACTACTCAATAATTGTTACAGTAATTACTGTTCAATATTTTATTTTATTGATTTAATAATTGCTACGTTGAAATTTTATATTCTTGTTGTTCAATAATTGTCACTGCACAGTATTTCCCATTATCAGATCAATAATTCATATTATTTGAATAATATTATTAGATAACATTATTGACAATGTCTAGAAAGTTCTGTCTAAGAAGATGTTTGGTCACCTAATTGCGCGCCAATAAGAAAAAATTCTTATTGGAAAGCCCCCTCTTTCTTGAGAACGGCCTGGTTGTCATAAATGTAATTCTGTAATATTATTTGTGAATAATTAATTATTAATTTATATGATAAGAAAATATTTATTTTTATGTGGATCTAAATGTTGGATATATTTATTATGGTTAAAAATGAAGGAGTTAATGTTGAGGTTTTTATCAGTATTTTTATCGGAATGGAGGTATTAAAAATCAAATTAGGGTTTTTAAGATATTTTGCGGGGGTGATAATTTTTAATCCGACCGTTGGATCGTTGTAATTTTTGGATATGTTATACATATATAAGTTGGGTATATGTCCACAAATTTTGAACCGTTAAAAATGAACGAATGATTTGTTATGAATTTTACGAGATGACTGGTTCAGAAATTGTTAAATTTTCGGAGTTTATCATTTTGGTGGAAAATTCTAGAATTGGTGGGCCCCACTCTTGGTTGGTGAAGAAATGTGCTGAGATTTTTATTTAAATGTGGTGGGTGAGAATAGTAGCAGGTAAAGCCACCAGGTTGCAGGTTAAGTCTGCTTCGGCGTGCTAACATTTTCCTATAAATAGAGGGCTAAGTTAGAATTGAAAATTACACCAGAAACATAAGCTTTCTCTCTTTCTCTCTCTATATTATGAAGCATATTTTGTGAGTATTTAGATACTTTGAGAGTTGCTATTCAGTGCAAGTTTCCTTCGGCTTTGCATTTCAGTCAGAAATACTGCACTTTTGAGGTAAGGGATTGTAAGGGATAGTAAGGGATTTTAAGGCTTGTTATGAATTTCAGTTTCGTAATTTTTCTGACCTTCAAAAATTTTGGAAAAATTTGAAATGATATTTTGATGAGTTTTCTTGATTGTGTCCAAAAATGGTGATTTTTGGATGTATAGATTGAGAGTTATGAATTTTATGAGAAAAGACTATTTTAAAAGTAACCGCTTATAATTCCTTGTGGTTAACTCCAAAATTGATGAAATTTTTATTAGGAGTACATGTATATGATAGAAGTATACTCTGTAAATTTCAGAATTTTTGGACAAAAGTACAATTTATGATAAATGTCTAAATATTCGGCGATTTTGGCCATATGAAAAATAGTAAATGAGTTTTAAAAATTCTGAAAAAAATATATGTTCAATATGGGACTATATTCTGCTAAATCCCTGAAAAGAAATATTTTTAGAACTAATTTAGTATTTTTCATGAAAATAGACTAGTTATGAGTAAATGAATTAAATATGTTTTGTGAAGTAAGAAAATTAGAAAATAGGATTTTATGGCTTGAGAATCCTATATGAGGTATATACAGATTTTTGATGAGGGTTTTGGTTATTGATGATGAAATCTTATGAGTTTGGCATTTTAGAATGATTAAATGTATTATTTAGTAAAGTGTAAACAATTAAAATAAATTGTTTATAAGCTTAAGAAATATTATTCTTTCAATATCATTATACCGAAATATTGGTATGTATTTTATTAGGGAATTTCTACCTTTTTTGTGTCGTGGTTACTATTCATGAGTTACTATTCACGAGTTATTATTCATGAGTTACTATTCACGAGTTACTATTCACGATAAAATTGGTTTCTTTTTCTAACCAAATTATAGTTGATTTATGAATATTACTCTTGAGATTAAATCTATATGTAGATCATATTATTTTTATTATCATATATAACATTTTTATAACCCCGATGTTGAAATTCTCTTTCACTTGAGTGTAAAGATGGGTAGATTATTGGTATGATCATGACTTTGGCTTCTCTTTGGCCAGTAGTGCAAAGTTGAATTATTGACTAGTATGATTATGACCATTGAATTTATAATTGAATATCTTCAGCTTAAGTGCAAAGGTGAAATGATCAACATGGTTATAATTATTGTTTATATAAATGATTATATATTTCTTTGAGATATTAATATATTTGGCCGTAATGCAAATATGAACTGTTGAGGAATATCTTTGGCCTGTAGTGCAAAGATGAAATATTGATGAATATCTTTGGCCTGTAGTGCAAAGATAAATTGTTGATGAATATCTTTGGCCCGTAATGTAAAGATGACATGTTGTTGAATATCTTTGGCCAGTAGTGCAAAGATGAACAGGTGTTGAGATGAACATGACCCACTGGTGATACAAATGAATATCTTTGGCCGTAGTGCAAAGATGAAGTTATTAGTATGATTATGAACAGGAAATGTGATTTGGTGTAACTATGATCTTTGATGTTTCAGGTAAAGATAGGTGATGAAAATTATCTTCGTCCTGAATGAGAAGAGGAATTTGGAACTACAGTTATGATTATGAGTTATTCATATGATTGTGGACCAGGATTATTAATTGATGTTACAGGGATAAAATATTGATGATGGACTTTTAAATCTTAGAAGATAGTAGAATTCTTTCTCTACTTGACTCTTCTAATGGTTTGTTGTTTCCGCTGCAGTTGTTGATCTAAAACTTGTTGTCGATTATATTCTATCAGATTTCTCCCTGTTGAAGACTAACAATAATTTGTTGTATATTATCTTAGTCATAATATTCTTTACTGGGCTAGTTGAGCTCACCCTTTTCCTTTTTGTTCCATTTTTCTTCTCAGGAGGTGAGAACATAGCAGGATCTAGTCGGGGTATGGAGTGATGGTTCTAGAAAGATGTTTTAGCAGTCCTCACTATTTCTATAAAATAGTGTTTAAATAATTGTAATGAAGATTTATTTGAGGGTGGATATTGTCTAGAAGACAATATTTGTATTTAAACTTACAGCATATGTGTTGTTGTATTTTGCACGACAATTGTTGTAATAAAGTTGTAGTTATTTTATGTACCATGTATTTGACGACTCAGAATGGGTTGGGTGGAATAGACCTGTTTTAGGGGTGTCACACACATACACACACACACACACACACACACACACACACACACACATATATATATATATATATATAACAGTATTATACTATATATGATGATATTATTTTAATACTGAGAGATCTATATTGTCAATATTAGGTCTTCAGACAAAGCTAAATAAATTGCGTAACAGTAGTCGGTGACAAAGTCAAGTTTTCTCTAACTCAATCTCGAGTTGTTATTTCAATTATGTTTGTGATTAATCATTGTTGATTATCATGTCTATGATTTGTTGAATCGTACTCTGTGCATATTGCATGTGTTCATCAGGTATGAAAGGCTGATCACCTTCATTACCATTCGGTTCAGATATAGTTACTTATGTTTAATGTTCGTTCAGCTATGAAAATTTGTTCATGCTAGTTCACAATTATATTGTAGAATTTTAGCCAGCTTATTATTCAATTCTTTCCATCATGATATATCCTTAATTTATTGAACTTAAATTGCTGGGCAAACTTGTTGCTCACCCTTGCTATATCACGATAAACATTGCAGGATAGGGCAAATATGTCGGATACAGATAAAGTCAAAGACAAGTCCAGCTTTGGAGTATATGTGCAGCTAAATTTGTAACAGTAATGTATAATAATAACATTGTATGTTAGATAGGATATTAATTCAGGTATTACGTGAAGGTTCTCGACCTTGGGAATAGTGTGTAATGTTTAATGTATAGACAATTTATGTTTATATCTTCTGCAATAGTTATAGAATGATTGTACCAGATTCGCGGTGATTCAAGACCCGGATCTGGGGCCCTCACAGTTGGTATCAAAGCTGTAGGTTATGAATCTTAGGTAGAAATACCTGAGAGTAATAACCGCAGTGATTAGGATAAGAACTAACTCAAATAGAGTTAGTGAGTTGGTAAGATTCAAAGAAAAATCTCGGCGAGTTATAAAGATACAGAGTTTCCTAACTCTAATAATAAAGGTGAACAGTAGTGATGAATACCTAGCGTCTAGAAGACTAAAAGTCTGAGAAGTTCGTAAAACAAAACAATCATAGTATAGAAATGAATCGTAATGTATACGATGAGATCACCTCATGATCTGATAAGGTTATAGTATGGAGAAGGATCAAGCGAATGATTGAAAAGATTACAGCAAATTGTTGTGTGTCAGATTGTATTATGAACAGGTATGAATTCAAGAAAGGATTATGGATACGGATTAAACGAAATTCGTATTGAGAATGGAGTTAGGAATAAGTGGGATTGTAGTTGTACTATAAATTGTGTCGCGCTATTTTCTATATCCGTGTTGAGAAGGTAATTCTTTTCGCATGCGTATAACAGATAGGTAGGTTATAGTTAGTGAATATAAGGTTAAGTACGAGTTCTTAAAAAAATGGTAAGTTTGTGATTCATAATTATATGAAATGTTTATGAATCCCTCAGCGAATGGAAGCCAAAGGTCTGTCCAGGATAAGTTCTTAAACTCATATGATTGTGAAAAGTTCTTGAACTCATGAGTGTGGTTTGACGAACTGGGAATAGTTATTTGTGAATGAAGAATTGAAGATAATAGGAATAGATAGACTATTTAAGAAATGGATCATTAGTGGAAGATTAGGTTTTTCCAAATCTTCTAGCTATGTTAGACTCAAAATTTTTGACATCAAGCTAAATACGCACTATGTGCTTTTAAAAATGAATTTTTATTCTCAACTTCTGGTGACCATTGTGTATGCGTGGACTTCTAGCCACCGATACCTCGTTACCTATTGAGATGCTAAAATAGATTTGTAATGATTTTTGAACGGTTTAAAGAATAGTCTATGCTACTTGTTTCGGCTAGACAATAATGATTTGAAATATCGAAATATATTTTTAGTTATCACTTATGTACCATGTAACCTAGTGCAAAGATGATAAAAAATTGATGGAGTTGTAAATACAGAAATACATAGTGTTGAATTCGATCTGATTATCATTGTTTCACTATTGTATGATGTGTTATGACAAAGTCATATAATTACGACATCCTCAAACGGGTTGTTAATACAGTACGACATCTTGACACCATTTTTAAACTATTTTAAAATTTTAATTTGCCAACGGCATTTGGCTATACACATTCGTATATCGATTGAAATTGATTATTGATATGAGTCTATGTTATTTGATTCGGCTAGACCAACTTTTATATATATTCTAAGCGTTCTTTGAAAATTTTCCCGAACCAAATTATTTTGGTGCGGAATCCGATAAGACGGAGGTAAAATTTTGTGCCTATGGCAGTAACGAGAAACAGATCAGACCAGCAGTACTTAATAAGTACAGGGAATATCGAGCGAGCTACCCACTATGTCTATAAGAACCCGAATTTTTAGAAAATATTAAAATAGGAATTTAGTGAATAAAATTCTTAAAGCATGAAATGGGTTCGAACCAGATTATTTAAGTGTGTTACGACGTATATGGTATTGTGAGCTATGTGATAAGTGATGTTGTGTTTAATAAATATATATACCGTTGTTATATATTTATTATATATTGTAGAGAGGAATTAGGAATAAGATGGATAAAATTTATATATTGATGAATAAATAATTTATGTGAAATTATTTTATAATAGTAAGTTGGTGACATTAAAATGTCTCTGATAATCACCAATTTCTTGAGTGTATGTACGAGTGAGTATCAAGTCTAAAGTAATGCAATCATACTCTTTAATAGTGGATGTATAGGAGCTGGGCTAAATGATTCCTTCAGAGAGCGGAGGTATATACGAATCAGTAACCGATCTAACTCATTGTGAAAGCAATGTACACGAGACGAAAACTAATTTGTTGGTTGTTTGAGGGAAACCACTCAGTGAACTATATTGAATACTATTAAAGACTCGATGTGTGCTAGGTTTAGACTTGTATATATGTAACTGGTATGATGTAATGTGAGTTTTAGTTAGTGCTTAAGCTATCCATGGATAGATTGAGATAGTAAAACATACATTAGTTAATTGCGAGAATTAACTAACACATTTAAATATTGGTTTATGTATATTAAATTGGAAGTTATATTATGGAATAATATAATTTGAATATTAAAGCCTTAATTGATTATGGTAGTATATGAAAGGGTTTAATATTTGAAAGATGTTAATGTAAAGATTGAGAAAGTTGTCTTAGGACGATCGAATAATTATACGCATAGTGTATAATTTAAATAATTAATAGAGTAAATATTAATTATTCTAACTGTAAAGATTGTACATATTATATGTATGTAATTATTTAAGTAAGCTAAATAATTTAGCATTATCATGAAGTGTGACATTTAATTGGGATTAATGATATAAGGCACCAAGTGGTACATTGAAATCATATGTAATTTTAAAACATAAAGGATTAAATATATGTGTACTCTAAAAACTAAGTAAGGAATTAAATGTTTAAATAAACTTTAATATTAGACAAGGTTATAATGTGGTTATGTGAGTAGTAGAAATAATTATGGAATTACTCAGGCAATAATAGCTAACCGTGTCATTTTATTTCATGTATTTAATGTACATGGATTATATGATGAGAGTATAAAATTTATCTTTAAATTCCTAATATGGTAACAATGGTACATTAAGATTATATTTTTAGGAGTTAAGTAGCTAAACTAAGCTTTAGTGCTGAGAATTAGTCTTGTCCCAAATTCATAGTCCTAAATAATTATCAGCCGTGTATAGGCCATTGGCCTACTCCTCTATTGCGTAAACTCAAGCAGCTATAATTCATGGTGATGATGGCTATAAAGTTGGTAGTTGGCCAACTATTTCATATCCGTTGTTTACTTCCATTCTCTACTGATTCAAAATTTGGTGCAAAGCTAGAAACTAGGCAACAAATTCTCTATATAAAGTACCCTCTTCTTCTCCTTCTCGGTTGCTTAAAAATTGTCTGATAAGTAGCTATAGAGAGTCTGTAGAATTGAAGAGTTGAAGAACAATCAAAGATTGGGAGAGCTTTAGATACCAAATTAAAGCCATCAAGAGGTAATGAATCTAATGTTTAAGCTTTTGATTCTTAAGTCTTGAATTCCTTAGAAATGTAAAGAAAAAGTAGTTTTGAGTCATAAATTTGATGGCTAAGTGTTGATGTAATCCATGAATTGTTGTTAGACGTTGTTAATATAGTTCAATACGAAAACAACAGAAGTTAAACAGATCAATTTGGTTGAGAAACGAATTCGTAGTGAGCGAATTCGCTAAATTTGTCAAAATATGAAAATTTAGTATGAAATTGAGTTTTAGATTAATATTTGGGTTTGTTAATGTTTTGAAGTGTTATAATTAGTCTCTAGATGAGTACCTAAGAGTTTAACGAGTCCAACGAATCGAAAACCAACTAATTCGGACTTAAAACGAAGAAATTATGAAGATTTGAAGTAAAAACATTAAGGAAACTGTAATCTGGGCAGGCCTCACGCGGGTGCGTGGCCAGGCACGCGGGCGTGCAAGCTGGAGCTGAGCATTGGTGCGGGCGAGTGGTATTGGTGAGCAAAAGGGGCGCGGCCGCGCCCCATGTGTTTTGACTGTGATATTTTTGACCTCCTGAAGTAAAATGGCCATAACGTTTTCATACGAACCCCGATTGAGGTGATTGAAAATGATCCAGAATGAGGATAAATAGACCTACAACTTTTATTCTTTAAGTTTTTCAATTTGAGGTTATTAGGAAGGGTCAAAATAGTAATTTTGGTGACTGTTACGTATTCGGAGGTGATCGGAGGGCGTCGAATGAGCACATACGCAAGTATAGTGCTCCCGACGATGGAATATGTTATTCTAAGTGATATAACATGAAAATGCATTATAATAGACATGTCATATGGCTAAAATTAGTTTACTCATAGTGGAATGCTTTAACAATGAATTCTAAAAGAAAAGTTAATATTTTTGAGAAACAGAAGTTAATGAATTTGGTGTCCTTTGAGTTCTGACATTGGAACCTATGTACGCATATAAACTTCCATGAAATGTATTTTTAAAGTTACCTTGCATATACTAGATTGATATAGCTCGGTTTAAAAGTGTTTTGAAAGAAAAACTTGAAGTTTTGAAAATGAAACTTAACGAACTTTGTGTCTTTTAAGTTCCAACCTTGGAAACATGTGAATGTGGCCTAGTTATGTGTGCGGATGGATAAGGAATAATTCCAAGATGTATTGAACATAAAAGGTTGTCAAGATCGGTTTAGTACGTGTTTTAAAGAGAAACTTAAAAGTTTTAGAAACTAATTTTGATGAGCATTATTTTACTTGCATTATGACCTTATAAGCAAGCATGATGGAGTTGCTTATGCCTTTAAGCATGGATGATATGTGCACTCAATTAGTTGAGCATGCCATACGTTATTTAAACATGTTTTAAAAGTAAATGAAATATGTATGTCTATGTAAATGAGATAGATACATGTGAGCGTGCTATTAAAGACTTGTTAGTACCAATGTAAGATTTAAAAGCTTATAAACCTTGAATCTTGTTAAAGAAAGATGTTAAGCCTTATTGATTGAAATAATTCAACATAGAGCTATGTAATTTAAGACTAAATGATTTGAAATGAGAACTTGAAGAAATATCATAACCTACTTGATGTATGTTATAGTATGTATTAGAATGTGTAAGATGATAGCATCAAACACTGTGTGAGTTATGTTATGATCATGCGAGCCTGTATATTAAGATTTATTATGCCTATAAACATGTTGACATAAGCATCATGTGATGAAACCCGGATTTCACCTACGCACGCATATTCAAGGAAATGAATTTCTAAAGCATAGACTATGTGATTAAGTATACATGTGTATTATAAGCACGAGCATGCCTACTTAGTATGGTTTAAGCTTGTTATGTGATAACATGACCTTAGTAGTTAACCTTGAAGCATGGACTTGAATTACTTAAGGTATATAAAAGTCCGACATGAAAACCATGTAACTTTGAATTGAATTTGAATGAGCATGATATGTTTTAAAACTTGAGTTAATGCCCTTATAAATGTGTATACATGAGGAACATAATAGCCTTGCATAACTAGTTTAGGTATGACAAGGATTTTGAAAAGTGAAACTTAGAAAGTTGAATGTAAGGGTTTCGATAAGGTTTGAAAAACGTAAGAGCAATACAGATTACATATTTTTGAGTTTTAAACATGTGTCGAACACTTAGATAGTTAAGTGTGTTAATATTAATATTAAGTGTGGTTAAGGTATAACCATACGTACCTAACAATACTAAGTGTATGATAGGAAAGTGAAACAAGGTTCTAAGAACCAAGATAGAAAATAATGTAATATTTATTATTATATTGAGAATGTATGGAAGTGTATAACTAATGAGTATGATCTCTATAATTAATATAATTGTGTAGGGATACACGAAGTGCAATTAGCAATACGCAGTTAAGTTGTAGTTGATAAACTACGAATCAGGAAAGTCTTTCAGTTCTTATTTGATATATGAATTCTATAACTGTTAGTGAGTTATATTATGCTATGCAAATGTTGATATTTATGAAATGTATATGAGATATGTATGAAATGTGAAAGTTGATCTTTGATGATATGTTGTGATATAAATCTCTACGTCTGTTATGTGAGAAGTAACATGCGTAGTAAATATTAATGGATTATGAATGCATGTGCTTATTATGCTATTATATGCTATGTGCTGCATGAAAACTGTTAGAATTGCTGGGCTGTCGAGCTCACCTATGCAAATAACCACTTTTGTAGGTTAAGGATACACGGTAAAGGTTACGTGCTACTTGATTGATAAAGATCAATAGAATCAGATGAGATTGATTCATTTGTTTAAATAGATGCTCTTGAACCATGTTTAGGTTCTAGTAGATATACTTGATAGTAGTTTACGATGTGCAATACATGCTAGCTTTTAAAGTTGTACTGTGTAATACATGTTAAGTTATACTATGTGTTACATAGAGAAATTCGAATTGAGATGTAAATATTTATATAGTAATTCGAATAGAATGAATCATAAAATAAATTGATTCAGGAATTTGTAATTGATTCAAGTTAAGATCAATAAAAGATTATTTTTCAAAAGAAATTGAAAAAGTTTAAATTATTCGGCATATTTATATAACATCGAATGTGATGTAAAACAGGAATAGTAAATGACCAAGTTTTAAAACTTATAAAAGTTTAGGGTCATTGTGCAGATCCTGGAAATGGAATGAATTTATATTCTAAATTGTAATAAGTAAAATTTTATTCATTAAGTTATGAATGAAAAATATAAATAGTTGACGATAGTAGTATCATGACGGACCGGATTCGTGGTTTGAAGGGACCCGAATTTGGGGGCGTCACAGGTTGGTATCAAAGCTGTAGGTTATAAACTTTAGGTAAGTGTACCTTAGGCTATAACCTGAGAGAGAGAAAGATAAGGATTAAAATATATAAGTGAAGATTCAAAGAAGAATTTTGAAGTATCTAAGAGAATGAGAATTCAGGAGTTTCCTAACTCCGACAATAAAAATGTTAAGATGGTGTCTAGATGACAAAGATAATTAGAATGAACTCGAGTGGAGTTTTGTTGATAATAGGGAAAGAACCCTAAGGTAAAGTGATGATCACGACGTGATCAGATTGAACTGTGAAGTGATAAATAGTCTGTAACGACTAAGTGTGTATAGCTTGATGCTATAAGATAGTGTACTAAATGGTACGATGTGAACTCATGAGGAGTTGTATGTGATGAGATACGAAGAGTTTGTATTAAGTAAAAAGCAAGTTAAGTGTAAGATAGAGTTTTGTTGGTGTCGCGCTATCGATATGCTTATGATGATAAGGTGATTCTTGTCTCATATCATATTTGATAGATAAAGACTATTAAGATTAAGATAAAGAAAATTAAGATTAGGCGCGAGTTCTTAAAACTCATATTTATGGCAAGTTTGTGACTCATATTCATATGATGGGACCCCTCAGTGAATGGACGACTTTAGTCTGACTAGGATAAGTTCCTACACTCATATGATTATGGCAAGTTCCTGGATTTTCAAAGTGTGGTAAGTTTGATGAACTATATCCGGTATATATATGTTATGAAGTTAGAAATTTTGGTATAGTAAAGATTGAAGTCGATGGAGAAGCGTGGATTTTCTAAATCTTTAAGCTCTGCTAGATTTTCAAAAATTTATTAACTTCGTGCTAGTGTTTGCACTCTGTTTTCTTGAGAAAAACATTGGGTCAAGTGGCTGAACCAATGGGTTTTAAAAACAACACCATTATTCTTATGTCTAGGCTAATTGTTTCGACTAAGATAAATGATTTGAGAATTTTCAAAATGTATTTCTGACCATTTACATCATTTGATATGGTGTAAAAATGGTAAAGGATGGAGTCATCAATGCAGTCGAACCTAGTGTTGGTTGTGATCGAAAGATTATCAGCCCACTATGGTATAATGTAATATGACGAAGTCACCTAATGGCGGAATCCTCAACGTACTACTAACCTAGTACGGTATCATGACGTCATAAAACGATTTTTGGTTTTCTTTCAAATTATGAAAAGTTGACTAAATTACTTTGATTGATGTCCGAACTGTTAATTAGAGTCTAAGCTATTTGATTCGGCTAGATGACTGTTGAAAAGTGATTATAGAATTCAAGTGTTCTTGTGTAATTGTGCCAAACCAGATTGCTCTGGTGCGGATTCAGTCGTTGAAAAGCTAAGGTGAGCAATCCTATAAGGGGATATGTTTTCGGGGACAATGGTTTTGAGCGTAACGCATATAGTCGTTACAAAATACTACGTTGCGGCCCAGCATAGTGGTACAATAGGTTGGCCACCTAGTGTACGTGTGGAAGGTGTTTTCAGTCTTTGTGATTGATAAACACTTTGGTTTGTAGTGCGAAGGATTGTGATGAAGCACTGGTTCACAGTCTTGTGACCCCTCAGCATAATTTGGAATCTGAGTTATTCATACTACTTCCCGATTATTGAAAAATCGTGGAAGCCTCTTATTCTTCTATGTGATGAATGTAGTGAGCAGAATGTTCCTTAGAAAGGAGAATGTGGTAGAATGCAAGTGAGCAAGATATAATGAAACTTCCGAAAAGAGAATGGATAAAATTATTCAAAAGAATATGTAATATTCGAAATAGCACCGAGTAGATGAGGTTTCAGTGATTACGATAACGTAATCCTTATAAGGGGGAGAGGATGTAAGAACTTGAATTTTTAGAAAATATTAAAAAAAGAATTTAATGAATAAAATTCTTAAAGCATGAGATGGGTTCGAACCAAATTATTTTAGTGTGTTACGACGTATGTGGTATTGTGAGCTATGTGATAAGTGATGTTGTGTTTAATAAATATATATCGTTATTATATATTTATTATATATTGTAGAGAGAAATTAGTAAGAAGATGGATAAAATTTATCTATTGATGATTAAATAATTTATGTGAAATTATTTTATAATAACAAGTTGGTGACATTAAAATGTCTTTGATAATCACCAATTTCTTGAGTGTATGTACGAGTGAGTATCAAGTCTAAAGTAGTGCAATCATACTCTTTAATAATGGATGTATAGGAGCTGGGCTAAACGATTCCTTCAGAGAGCGGAGGTATATACGAATCAGTAACCGATCTAACTCATTGTGAAAGCAGTGTACACGAGACGGAAACTAATTTGTTGGTTGTTTGTGGGAAACCACTCAGTAAACTATATTGAATACTATTAAAGACTCGATGTGTGCTAGGTTTAAACTTGTATATATGTACTAGTAACTGGTATGATGTAATATGAGTTTTAGTTAGTGCTTAAGCTATCCATGGATTGATTGAGATAGTAAAGCATAAATTAGTTAATTACGAGAATTAACTAACACATTTAAATATTGGTTTATGTATATTAAATTGGAAGTTATATTATGGAATAATATAATGTTAATATTAAAGCCTTAATTGATTATGGTAGTATATGAAAGGGTTTAATATTTGAAAGATGTTAATGTAAAGATTGAGAAAGTTATCTTAGGACGATCGAATAATTATACGCATAGTGTATAATTTAAATAATTAATAGAGTAAATATTAATTATTCTAAGTGTAAAGGTTGTACATATTATATGTATGTAATTATTTAAGTAAGCTAAATAATTTAGCATTATGATGAAGTGTGACATTTAATAGGGATTAATGATATAAGGTACCAAGTGGTACAGTGAAATCATATGTAATTTTAATACATAAAGGATTAAATATATGTGTACTCTAGAAACTGAGTAAGGAATTAAATGTTTAAATAAAAATTAATATTAGACAAGGTTATAATGTGGTTATGTGATTAGTAGAAATAATTATGGAACTACTCGGACAATAATAGCTAACCGTGTTATTTTATTGCATGTATTTAATGTACATGGATTATATGATGAGAGTATAAAATTTATCTTTAAATTCCTAATATGGTAACAATGGTACATTAAGATTATATTTTTGGGAGTTAAGTTGCTAAACTAAGCTTTAGTGCTAAGAATTAGTCTTGTCCCAAATTCATAGTCCCAAATAATTATCAGCCGTGTATAGGCCATTGGTCTACTCCTCTATTGCGTAAACTCAGGCAGCTATAATCCATGGTGATGATGGCTATAAAGTTGGTAGTTGGCCAATTCTTTCATATTCGTTGTTTACTTCCATTCTCCACTGATTCAAACTTTGGTGCAAAGCTAGAAACTAGGCAACAAATTCTCTATATAAAGTACCATCTTCTTCTCCTTCTCGGTTGCTTGAAAATTGTCTGATAAGTAGCTATAGAGAGTCTGTAAAATTGGAGAGTTGAAGAACAATCAGAGATTGGGAGAGCTTTAGATACCAAATTAAAGCCATCAAGAGGTAATGAATCTAAAGTTTATGCTTTTGATACCTAAGTCTTGAATTCCTTAGAAATGTCAAGAAAAAGTAATTTTTGAGTCATAAATTTGATGGCTAAGTGTTGATGTAATCCATGAATTATTGTTAGATGTTGTTAATATAGTTTAATACGAAAACAACGGAAGTTAAACAGATCAATTTGGTTGAGAAACGAATTCGTAGTGAACAAATTCGCTAAATTTGTCAAAATGTGAAAATTTAGTATGAACATGAGTTTTGGATTAATATTTGGGTTTGTTAATGTTTTTAAAGTGTTATAATTAGTCTCTATATGAGTAGCTAAGAGTTTAACGAGTCCAACGAATCAAAAACCAACTAATTCAGACTTATAACGAAGAAGTTATGAAGATTTAAAGTAAAAACATTAAGGAAACTGTAATCTGGGCAAGCCTCACACAGGCGCACAAGCAGGAGCAGAGCATTAGCGCGGGCGCACGGTATTGGTGAGCAAAAGGGGCGCGGCCGCGCCCAATGTGTTCTGATTGTGATAGTTTTGACCTCCTATAGTAAAATGGGCATAACGTTTTCATACGAACTCCGATTGAGGTGATTCAAAATGATCAAGAACGAACATGAATAGACCTACAACTTTTATTCTTCAAGCTTTTGAATTTGAGGTCGTTAGGAAGGGTTAAAATAGTCATTTTGGTGACTGTTACATATTTAGAGGCGATCGGAGGGCGTCGAACGAGCACATACGCAAGTATAGTGCTCCCGACGATGGAATATGTTATTGTGTCGCCCCCATTTCTGGGTACTTGGAACCTGAACTTGGTGCTTCATGATACCATTTCTATAAGCGGAATAATACTAATAATAATAACAATAATATAAATATCAAACTTAATTTACATATATCAAAGTCTAACTCCCAGGTACGAGACCTTTAAACATTCATTACATCATAGATAATAAATAACATTGTCTTAATAAACTTTAACTATTACACAGAATATTATAAATCTCATTCGAACAGATTTTCTTTCCCCTTATTCTTTCCTGAGCCTTCGGGTTGATCATACTTAACTGAAAACATTTAATTTAAGCAAGAGTGAGCATTTGACCCAGCAAGTGATAACAATTATAAACATTAGCTGAAAGGGTTAAATGTTTTCTTTGTACTACCCTTCTACAACAAGTCAATAGTTGTGAAGTAATTTGAACCGATAAAAATAACATAACAACTCTCTATCAAATTTGTGAAACTACGTAATGACTATAAATAGGGTTAAGGTGACATACTATGAACATTGTTTTCAATTTTCAAATAGGTTTAGCAGAACTTCATCTGTAAATCGTCATAACTTACGAGCATAGGGGTGATCAGCCCGTTATGCCCTGTACTGATCAATACTACATGCAAGAACGATGTTATCGTTCACTCTGTCCACCTTGGGTGCATAAAAAGTTTTTTCGTGTACGGGATGTTCATACTTGTCGGGGTTCCAAATCAAAAGTTTTATCTTGTTCAATAATAATCTATAATTAGACATATATATTATATATATATATATATATATTATATATATATATATATATATATATATATATATATATATACGAGTAATTAACAAAGGTGTATCAACATGTGATTAAATACAATGATTATCCAAGTGGGCATACTTGTATAACCATTTATAGAAATTAACAAACAGAATATATATATCTGAATTACCATATACTAACATGTTGATAATCAATGAGCGTATATAGTATAGAGTTAATAATTTATACAGTAATAATATAATTCTGAAACATTCTTACTCATGCCCATTACATAAAAGAAATGCAAAGGTAGGATACTTACTTGAGCTGCTGCTTACAATAACGCAACTTAGATTAATCTTTTATACAGCGACCTATCAATAATAAGATCATTTGTTCGATTAGAATAATATATTGTAACACATAGCACTGCTTATTGCAGTATGCACATTATCTAATCACATTGTCACATATGTTTAATAACCATTGAATCACAAATAAACACTTATCAAGTCAAATTATCTAAGTTCAGATCAATTTTTGAAATATTTCGGTGTACCGATAGCTTTTTCGGGTATTTATCTAGTCTAAAACTTTATCACGTAGTTCAATAACTGAAAATATTAGTCATATTATTTTTTATAGCCTTATAATAATTTTTAAATAATTATTATACTTTATCATGAATTTTCAAAAACTGAAATCATTATTAAATAATTTAAATATTAACTAATTCTATTATCATTAATATTTAAATATTAAACTATTAATGAAACCATTGCCAAAATATTAACGTTATGTATAATAACTCAAAATATTTTTAAAGTATTAATATTACCCTTATATGATTTTTAAAACATTTAAAATCATTATTAAATAATTACAATTAATATTTAAGTATTAATATACTATTTATCCAAATATTAAATGTGACGCCCCCAGAATAGGTATACAACACCCATTCTGAGTCGCCAAATACATGGTACAGAAAGCAAACTACAACTTCAATAATACAATTGTCGTGCAAAATACGACAACACATACTGTGAGTTTAAATACAAATATT
This sequence comes from Panax notoginseng, assembly GCA_016801055.1. NCBI lineage: Eukaryota > Viridiplantae > Streptophyta > Magnoliopsida > Apiales > Araliaceae > Panax > Panax notoginseng. The sequence continues at coordinate 138,787,101 of CM029015.1, forward strand.
GTCTTCTAGACAATATCCACACTCAAATAAATCCTCATTACAATTATTCAAACACTATTTTACAGAAATAGTGAGGACTGCTAATACATCTTTCTAGAACCATTACTCCATACCCCGACTAGATCCTGCTATGTTCTCACCTCCTGAGAAGAAAAATGGAACAAAAAGGAAAAGGGTGAGCTCAACTAGCCCAGTAAAGAATATTATGACCAAGATAATATACAACAAATTATCGTTAGTCTTCAACAGGGAAACATCTAATAAAATATAATCGACAACAAGTTTTAGATCAACAACTGCAGCGGAAACAGCAAACCATTAGAGAGTCAAGTAGAGAAAGAATTCTACTATCTTCTAAGATTTAAAAGTCCATCATCAATATTTTATCCCTGTAACATCAATTAATAATCATCTTTAACCAAATATTTATCTTTGCACTACAGGCCAAAGATATTCATTTGTATCATCAGTCGGTCATGTTCATCTCAACACCTGTTCATCTTTGCACTACAGGCCAAAGATATTCATCAAGTAATTATACATCTTTGCACTACAGGCCAAAGATATTCAGTAATATCATCATTTAGGACTGAGGATGATGAAAAATACCTTAAAGAGAACGAATCCAATGAGACAGAAGGACAAATAGTAGGGATTCGTATAACAGTTTATCCAAGATCAATAATACTTCATAATAATCAATTGTGAAGCAGAATTCAAAAATAAAGATCAAAACATGGATACAATCAAAGATAGTAACCATAATAGACATCTTGGACAAAAAGGAAAAATTTTATTTTTCGGTGAATAGTGCCGTATTCGTGAATAGTGTCGTATACGTGAATAGTACCGTATACGTGAATAGTAACCCCGACACAAAAAGTTCCAAATTTGATAAAAACTCGTATCAATATTTCAGCATAATGATATTGAAGAAAATAATATCATTTAAGAAGAAAATAATATCCCTTACCTCAAAATATCAGTACTTCTGGTCGGAATACCGGTATAAGGCTGAAAGAAACTTGCTCTGATGAATAGAAACTCTCAAAGTATCTAAATACTCACAAAATACACTCAATAATCTAGAGAGAGAAAGAGAGAAAACTTGTTTCTGGTGTGATTTTCAATTCTAACTTAGCCTTCTATTTATAGGAAAATTTTGGTAGGTTTGACCTGCAACCTGATGGCTTTACCTGCTACTATTCCCACCCACCACATTTGAAATATAATTCAGCACATTTCTTCACCAACCACAAGTGGGGCCCACCAATTCTAGAATTTTCCACCAAAATGATAAACTCCGAAAATTCAACAATTTCTGAACCAGTCATCTTGTAAAATTCGTAATAAATCATACGTTCATTTTTAACGGTTCAAAATTTGTGGACATATACTCAACTTATATATGTACAACATATCCAAAAATTACCACGATCCAACGGTCGGATTAAAAATTATAACCCCTGCAAACTATCTCAAAAACCCTGATTTTTAATACCTCTATTCCGACAAAAATACTGACAAAAACCTCAACATTAACTCCTTCATTTTTAACCACAAAAATATATCCCTCATTTATATCCACATAAAATAAATATTTCCTTATCATATGAATCAATAATTAATTATTCACAAATAATATTACAGAATCACATTTATGACAACCAGGCCGTTCCCAGGAAAGAGGGGGCTTTCCAATAAGGATTTCTCCTTACTGGCGCGCAATTAGATGACCAAACCTCTCCTTAGACAGAACTTTCTAGACATTGCCAATAATGTTATCTAATAATATTATTCAAATAATATGAATTATTGATCTGATAAATGAAAATACTCTGCAGCAACAATTATTGAAACAACAATAATATAAAATATCAACGCAGCAATTATTGAATCAATAAAATAAAATATTGAATAATAACTACTGTAACAATTATTGAGTAGTGCCTTCTTACGTAAGAATCAATAATTGGTGCAATACCGTGTGCTACTGTATTTTAACCACCGGGTATTCCAACAGTATTAATGGTAACAACTACGCCGTTATTTATAAACAACTTATACTTGTCGTTTTCTTCATCCAATCGCTTTCCGTTATGGGGCCCACACAAGGCTGCGTCGTCGTACGAATATTCCCCGACAGCAAGAATATTCCACGACCAACCGAATATTCACCGACCAAAAATAAATATTTTATAACCACTTGCTTATTTTGCAAAATTTGCACATTTTACCCATAACCAAAGTATTATATCAAATTAACCCCTTATTATTCACAATAATATTTAGAGAAAATTTGATTTTATTCATTAATAAGTTGGGGTCTTAGAACCTCCCCTCCTTATGAAATTTCGTCCTCGAAATTGACGTACGTACCTGATGTTTCAAAAAGGTGAGGATACCTCGCTTTCATTTCTGATTCCAACTCCCAGGTCATTTCTTCAATAGCATGGTTTCTCCACAAAACCTTAACTTGTGGTATAACCTTCGTGCGTAGGACATGCTCTTTCCTATCCAAGATCTTAACAGGTACCTCCTCGTACGTTAAATCTTCAGCTATCTCGTCTGGTTCTAACTCAATAATGTGGTTCGGGTCTTTAACATATTTACGAAGCATAGATATGTGAAAAATATTATGAACACGAGACATGCTTGGAGGTAATGCGAGTCTATATGCCACATTTCCTATTCGCTCAAGAATCTCAAATGGACCAACAAATCTTGGATTGAGCTTTCCTCTCTTCCCAAATCTTGTAACTCCCTTCCATGGTGCAACACGTAACAATACATGATCCCCAATATTAAATTCCACGTCCTTCCGATGAAGATCCGCATAACTCTTTTGTCGATCCTGTGCCGTTTGTATACGTTGTCGAATCGTTTGGATCTTCTCTGTAGTAATGCGTACCAATTCTGGTCCCAACAATGTTGCTTCACCCACCTCGTCCCAGCATACTGGAGAACGACATTTTCTTCCATACAACGCCTCAAATGGAGCCATACCTATGCTCGCCTGATAACTGTTGTTGTAGGAGAATTCCACCAATGGTAGGTACTTATCCCAACTCCCTTTGAGATCTAAGACACAAAGTCTTAATAGATCTTCAAGAGTTTGAATAGTCCTCTCTGATTTTCCGTCCGTTTGAGGATGATATGCTGAATTGAATCGTAAATCCGTGCCCATAGCTTTCTGCAAGCTAACCCAAAATCGTGAAGTGAATCTTGGGTCACGATCCGAAACTATGGATACTGGCATGCCATGCAATCTCACAATCTCGTTCACGTACATACTAGCAAGACGTTCAAGGGAATAAGTCTCACGTATCGGCAAGAAATGAGCGGACTTGGTTAATCTATCAACAATAACCCAAATCGCATCTATGCCTTGAGAAACCTTGGGAAGACCTGTAACAAAATCCATAGTAATGTGTTCCCACTTCCATTTCGAAATCTCAAGTGGTTGCAACGGACCCTTTGGTACTTGATGCTCCGCTTTTACACGTTGACAAGTTAAACATCTCGAGATAAACTCCGCGATCTCTCTTTTCATATTGCTCCACCAAAATGTATGTCGAAGATCGTGATACATTTTGGTACTCCCAGGATGGATTGCAAACGGTGTGTTGTGTGCCTCCATCATTATTCTATGCTTCAAGTCAAAATCGTTAGGAACACAAAGTCTGGAGTTGACTCGAAGTATTCCTTCTTCATCGATTCTTGCTTCTGGAATAGCACCTTCTTGCACTTTCTTCTTCATACGCATCAGCTCTATATCCGTAGCTTGAGCAGCTTTAACTTTATCGATTAAAGTCGGTTCTACTCGTATATTTGATATCATCATGTGGGTACTTGGAGCCTTCATCTCTATCTCCATCCTTTGCAAGTCATACAAAATGGGCCTTTGTGTTAAAAGCACTGCACTCGTACCCGCATATGATCTTCTACTCAATGCGTCAGCTACTACGTTTGCTTTTCCAGGATGGTATTGGATGGTATGATCGTAATCTTTCAACAGCTCAAGCCAACGTCGTTGCCGCATGTTGAGTTCCTTTTGGGTGAAGAAATATTTGAGGCTTTTATGATCTGTATAGATCTCCACTTTCTCCCCATACAGGTAGTGTCTCCAGATCTTCAACGCAAAAACGACTGCTGCCAAGTCCAAATCATGAGTAGGATAATTCCTCTCATATTCTTTGAGTTGTCGTGAGGCATAGGCTATGACTTTCCCATGTTGCATGAGAACACATCCTAACCCTTTGCCTGAAGCATCGCTGTAGATAACAAATCCATCCGAACCAGATGGTATTGTCAAAACAGGTGCCGAAATGAGTCTCCTCTTGAGTTCTTGGAAACTCTTCTCGCATTCCTCACTCCATACGAATTTTGTATCTTTCCGAGTCAGCTGAGTTAGCGGAGTAGCGATTCGAGAAAATCCTTCCACAAATCTCCGATAATAACCAGCTAAGCCCAGAAAGCTACATACTTCGGTTACCGACTTCGGTTGCTCCCAACTTTGTATGGCTTCAATCTTCGCCGGGTCGACAGATACTCCATGTTTTGACACCACGTGCCCAAGGAATGCTACTTCCTCAAGCCAGAACTCGCATTTCTTCAGTTTGGCATATAGCTTGTTTTCACGAAGCCTTTGCAGTACCAGCTTCAAATGGCGCTCATGATCTTCACGGCTTTTGGAATAGATGAGGATGTCATCAATAAAGACAACAACGAACTGATCCAAATATTCTTTGAATACACGGTTCATCATATCCATGAAGGTAGCAGGAGCATTAGTCAATCCAAAAGACATTACTAAGAATTCATAATGCCCGTACCGAGTTCTGAAGGCAGTCTTTGGAATATCCTCAGTTTTAATCTTCAGCTGATGATATCCAGAACGAAGATCGATCTTTGAAAAGAATTGTGCTCCTTGCAACTGGTCAAACAGGTCATCAATGCGAGGTAGCGGATACCTATTCTTGATGGTGACATGGTTCAATTCTCGATAGTCAATACAAAGTCGCATACTCCCGTCTTTCTTCTTTACGAATAAAACAGGAGCACCCCAAGGAGACGTACTAGGACGAATAAAACCGATGTCCAACAACTCCTGTAGTTGGACTTTTAACTCCTGAAGTTCAATAGGAGCCATTCGATATGGGGTTTTAGAAATGGGCTTTGTACCGGGTTCAAGGTCAATAAAGAATTCAATTTCTCGTTCCGGGGGTAGACGGGAAGTTCTTCAGGAAATACATCAGAAAATTCTCTAACAATAGAAATATTATTCAAATCTGACTTGTCTTTGTTCAAATCCATAACATGGGCTAAGAAAGCTTGACATCCGTTTTTCAATAAACGAAGAGCTTTGTGGCTTGATATGACAGTGACTGATTTTAGTGGTTTAGTAGTTTGAATTCGTATGACAGGTTGGTTAGGAATATGAAAACTAACAACCTTACGAAAACAATCAATTTTAGCCTGATGAGTGGTTAACCAATCAATTCCTAAAATCACATCAAAAGCAAGTATCTTTAAAGAGATAAGATCAACAGGTAATGTGATAGTGCCAACTTGGATCATGCAAGATTTATAAACTGTAGATGTAACGAAGGTTTCACCCAACGAAGTTTCAACAGATAAGTTAAAGTCCAATTTCTCCGGAGTCAAGTTTAAACGTTGAGCACAAGCAGGAGAGATAAAAGAATGGGTAGAACCGGTATCTAGTAAAGTATAAACTTCGCAAGAATTCAAGATTAGCTTACCCGTGATCACCTCGTTCGGGTTTCTCGCGTTTTGGCTAGTAACGACAAACGCCCTTCCAGGAACCGCTGATTTCGACTTATCCGGGATAACTTTTGGAGTCACCATCCCGCTGAACTTGGTTTTGCTACAGAACACTCTCGAGCTATATGACCTTCCTTTCCACAGTTATAACATACCTTGGATTGTTGTGGGCAGTTTGGGCTGATATGTCCCTCTTTCCCACATTTGTAACATACGACGGTGGTCGTTCTCCTCCCCTAGAAACAGTTGATGTTTGTGCTGACGTCTTCACGTTATCATTGTTGTACCTTCTCTTCTTGAAATCTCCTCCCGACTCGCTCCTTCTATTATCACGACCACGATTACCACCAGAGTGGTTACCGCTTTTGTCCGAATATTTTCCTCCCTGCTGGTTTTCATTGCTTCGATGACTGCCGCCACCGGTATGACCCTGGTTGTGGTCCCTCGGTTGCACATACTCATTATCTCGCTCTAATAATTGAGCCCTGTTTACAACATCTGAATATAAAGAAAATTTATGAGAGATAAGATATTGCCGAATCTCGGGTTTTAGACCTCTCAGAAACATCCTTGTCATTCGTTCCTCATTTTCGACCAAATGAGGTGCAAACCTGGATAACTCTGCAAACTTCGCCTCGTACTGGGACACCGTCATGTTGTTTTGTTCCAGTCTAATAAACTCAACCTCCTTCATATGACGAATACTTTCAGGAAAGTACTTGTCATTGAACAGTTTTTGAAATGTTTCCCAGGACATGTTGAGTGCGTCAGGCTGGGTACGCTTCACAGACTCCCACCAGTAGTCTGCCTCACCGCGGAACATAAATGTGGCGAATGGAACCTTCTGTTCCTCCGTGCATCCCAAGACATCAAATATCTTGGTAATTTGCTTGACCCACGTTTCCACCATGATCGGATCCGGCTTTCCCTTAAATTCTGGTGGTCCCAATTCTTTGAACTGCTTAGCTGTGACAAACCGCGCGTTGTTATCATTTCCACCCGTATTCTGCACACGAGTCTCCCTCGTCTGATTTTGCATGAACTGCAAAAAGCTCCTAAACATTCCATCATTCATCGTTTGCTCGGTAACGTTGTTTACAGGAGGAATATTGCCTTCCTGTTGCACGTTCCCCTGGGTAGTGATCAAAGGTGTCTCCACGGTCTGATTTACTCCATTATTAACGTTCTCAGCTGCCATTCTTAAATACTGCCATAAAACAAGGGTTAATAGTCATGTCATATATTATCCCTATACTCTGACCGACCAAATAAACACCAAATAAACTTAGTCAGGTCATACTAGCGAAGGAATTCCCCGTCTCTCCCCTCCTAGTTCTTGTCTCACATCTCCGCCAGGGATCATATCCCTAAGCTCTGATACCAACTGTGACGCCCCCAGAATAGGTATACAACACCCATTCTGAGTCGCCAAATACATGGTACAGAAAGCAAACTACAACTTCAATAATACAATTGTCGTGCAAAATACGACAACACATACTGTGAGTTTAAATACAAATATTGTCTTCTAGACAATATTCACACTCAAATAAATCCTCATTACAATTATTCAAACACTATTTTACAGAAATAGTGAGGACTGCTAATACATCTTTCTAAAACCATTACTCCATACCCCGACTAGATCCTGCTATGTTCTCACCTCCTGAGAAGAAAAATGGAACAAAAAGGAAAAGGGTGAGCTCAACTAGCCCAGTAAAGAATATTATGACCAAGATAATATACAACAAATTATCGTTAGTCTTCAACAGGGAAAAATCTGATAAAATATAATCGACAACAAGTTTTAGATCAACAACTGCAGCGGAAACAGCAAACCATTAGAAGAGTCAAGTAGAGAAAGAATTCTACTATCTTCTAAGATTTAAAAGTCCATCATCAATATTTTATCCCTGTAACATCAATTAATAATCATCTTTAACCAAATATTTATCTTTGCACTACAGGCCAAAGATATTCATTTGTATCATCAGTCGGTCATGTTCATCTCAACACCTGTTCATCTTTGCACTACAGGCCAAAGATATTCATCAAGTAATTATACATCTTTGCACTACAGGCCAAAGATATTCAGTAATATCATCATTTAGGACTGAGGATGATGAAAAATACCTTAAAGAGAACGAATCCAATGAGACAGAAGGACAAATAGTAGGGATTCGTATAACAGTTTATCCAAGATCAATAATACTTCATAATAATCAATTGTGAAGCAGAATTCAAAAATAAAGATCAAAACATGGATACAATCAAAGATAGTAACCATAATAGACATCTTGGATAAAAAGGAAAAATTTTATTTTTCGGTGAATAGTGCCGTATTCGTGAATAGTGTCGTATACGTGAATAGTACCGTATACGTGAATAGTAACCCCGACACAAAAAGTTTCAAATTTGATAAAAACTCGTATCAATATTTCAGCATAATGATATTGAAGAAAATAATATCATTTAAGAAGAAAATAATATCCCTTACCTCAAAATATCAGTACTTCTGGTCGGAATACCGGTATAAGGCTGAAAGAAACTTGCTCTGATGAATAGAAACTCTCAAAGTATCTAAATACTCACAAAATACACTCAATAATCTAGAGAGAGAAAGAGAGAAAACTTGTTTCTGGTGTGATTTTCAATTCTAACTTAGCCTTCTATTTATAGGAAAATTTTGGTAGGTTTGACCTGCAACCTGATGGCTTTACCTGCTACTATTCCCACCCACCACATTTGAAATATAATTCAGCACATTTCTTCACCAACCACAAGTGGGGCCCACCAATTCTAGAATTTTCCACCAAAATGATAAACTCCGAAAATTCAACAATTTCTGAACCAGTCATCTTGTAAAATTCGTAATAAATCATACGTTCATTTTTAACGGTTCAAAATTTGTGGACATATACTCAACTTATATATGTACAACATATCCAAAAATTACCACGATCCAACGGTCGGATTAAAAATTATAACCCCGCAAACTATCTCAAAAACCCTGATTTTTAATACCTCTATTCCGACAAAAATACTGACAAAAACCTCAACATTAACTCCTTCATTTTTAACCACAAAAATATATCCCTCATTTATATCCACATAAAATAAATATTTCCTTATCATATGAATCAATAATTAATTATTCACAAATAATATTACAGAATCACATTTATGACAACCAGGCCGTTCCCAGGAAAGAGGGGGCTTTCCAATAAGGATTTCTCCTTACTGGCGCGCAATTAGATGACCAAACCTCTCCTTAGACAGAACTTTCTAGACATTGCCAATAATGTTATCTAATAATATTATTCAAATAATATGAATTATTGATCTGATAAATGAAAATACTCTGCAGCAACAATTATTGAAACAACAATAATATAAAATATCAACGCAGCAATTATTGAATCAATAAAATAAAATATTGAATAATAACTACTGTAACAATTATTGAGTAGTGCCTTCTTACGTAAGAATCAATAATTGGTGCAATACCGTGTGCTACTGTATTTTAACCACCGGGTATTCCAACAGTATTAACGGTAACAACTACGCCGTTATTTATAAACAACTTTTACTTGTCGTTTTCTTCATCCAATCGCTTTCCGTTATGGGGCCCACACAAGGCTGCGTCGTCGTACGAATATTCCCCAACAGCAAGAATATTCCACGACCAACCGAATATTCACCGACCAAAAATAAATATTTTATAACCACTTGCTTATTTTACAAAATTTGCACATTTCACCCAAAACCAAAGTATTATATCAAATTAACCCCTTATTATTCACAATAATATTTAGAGAAAATTTGATTTTATTCATTAATAAGTTGGGGTCTTACATTAAAAGTCATTAATTATAACTTAAAATATTTTTAATTCATTTATATCCTTTTAAAATGATTTTTAAATAATTAAAACCATTTTCAAACTATTTATTTAATATAATTATTAAATAAATTTAATATCATTAATGTTAAATTAATATCATTAATATTAAATTATTAATGAAATTATCCTTTAAATATTAAAAGTTATATTTTATAACTTAAAATACCTTTAAACATTTTATTTTCATTTAAAATAATTTTTATAATAATAAAATTATTTTTAAACTAAATTATTTAATATATTTATTAAATAACTAATTATCATTAATATTAATTTATTAATGAAATTTATCACAAAATATTAAAAGTCATTAAAATAACTTCAAATATTTTTCTTATACCATAATATATTTTTAAATGATTTTTCATGTATTAAAAATTATTTTTAAATAATTTATTTAATATTATACTTAAATAAATTAAATACCTTTTATATTTTAAAAATATTAAATATATATGAAATATATTTAAAATAATAAAAAACTAATTTTATGACTTTAATATAATTTTTAATAATTTATTATGTATTTTCCATAATTAAAAGCCATTTTTTTTCTAATTATTTAATAAAATAATTATTTTAGTAATTAATCTGTCGTTAAAGACCACCTATAACGACAGAACCGTCGCTATAGGTGTTCTACATGTTCATCATGAAAACCTAGAAAATCTTGCCAATTCCCGAGTGGCCTCCTTTGACCAAGATTCATTATCTGTGTAATACGTTTCTAGGCTAAGTTAACCCTTGATCTTAGAGTGTTTTTGTAATACTACATGAATCAAGCATCATCTATGACATACCTTAACAGATCAGAAAGATATGAACCTCCAAAGTTGTTGTCAGACCAGATCTGGGTTTTCTGGGTAACCCAGAAACCCAGCAGCTTCAAGGGTCCATCTTTGGGCTAGATTATTTCTATGTTCTAGTCTTTGTTAAAGTGATATTAAGGTTCAAAGCTATAGTAGGTATGTCAAGGTACAATAAAATAACATACGATTATCATAACATCAACACAAGAAATATCTATGGGCCGGTCAAGGTAGTGCCCAAAAACTGTTCTTGAACATTTCTGGGTTTTCCAGAAATGTTCTTGAGTAGTTTCGTCAACCCAAGTTTGACCAACTCTCAATTCGATTCTATTACGTATTTGGGAAATATAAAAACATATATATGTAGTACTCATGTCAGTCTACAAGTATATAACAAGAACATGTCTATACTATAACGGATCAGCAAGAACAGAAGCTCTAAAAATGACTGTCAGAAATTCTGGGTTTCTGGGTTGCCCAGAAACTCAGAATTTCTGATCGGTCAACTCACTTTGACCACGAATATTTTTTAATCTACAACAGATATGGACCTGAATCAAGTTATATATTAAAGATCTCCTAACACACTACAAGAACAAACTTTCAAAACACAAAAACACATAACAGATTGAGATCTATGGTACCTGACATTCACTGTCAGACCCTTATTTTTTCAATTTCCAGATTTTTGAAAAACTTAATTTTGGGCACTTTGATGTTATGGATCTAACAAATACCAACCCAGATCAACCATATGGACTACAAATAACATATTTTAACAATAAATCATAACATCTAACACAAGATCAAAAAGTCAAATTTCTAAATTAGGGTTTACCTCTTTATGATCAAATTTTGATTTCTATGCTTCTGATTTGATGTTAGTATTCGTGGGGATTGATTTGGGACTGATATAAAATTATAATTTCGTGGGTTAGGTCTTGAGAGAGTATGGCTAGCTATAAGTGAATAACTTAGGCCAAAATGAGCACTTTCTCTCTCTTGAATCTATATGTATATCATGTATGCAATGCCCTTGGCTGATGCATTGAATTTGATATGCTCGAATGCTAGCTTCTAGGTTGGTAGGGTAGGGTGGCTGCCAAGATTTGATGAAGATTTACTTACAATAATTCACAAATGAGACAAAAAGGGTACTTTAGTAAATTTATTTTAATCTTAAGGGTATTCTTGTTCAAGGTGCTTGAATCTAGGGTTTAATCACTAGATTTTACATCTTAAAATTTCCCAAAAAACTTTTAGGGTTTGAAAAATTAAAATTAAAGTGTAATAATATTTTAATTAAACACACTAATTTAAAATTAGGGGTTTTAATAGAAAATTAGGGTTCCTTAATATTATTAGGATTCCCAAATTAACAATTAGGGTTTCCTAGTTATCATTATAATTTACAAAAATAATAATTACGGTTTCTAATTTTAACAAATTAGGATTTTTAAATAATAATTAGGGTTTCTCCTAATTACAGAAATTCTATAATACACAGTAAAATTCAAATAACACAATTACTACACGGTCTCGAACTCATAATTGAGTTTAACAATTAGGGTTTAATAACATGATATAAGGGTCATGACATAATTTACCATAATTGACCAACCATTATCAGTCTACACATTTACATTACATATTTATAGCACTGAAAAATTAAAATATAATTAATATTATATTAGTATTCTCATCCTTTGATCAATACCCAAATTTAGGGTTTAGATTCCATATCTGATTTATTTTTCATATGCAACATCAGTAATTAAGCTAAAATAATTAACTTAAATATTTTGAACAAATTCATATAATAAAATATTTATTATTATAATTCTAATAATCATTTCATATATTATTTAAATAATATAAAATCATGTTTTTATGGAAAATAAATAATAAAGACATTTCTACTATAAAATTAATTATTATAAGTATATACTTTACAATGATCAATAATTCTAAAATAAAATTATTTGAAATTATTCACGTAATAAATAAATTTTATTTATCACCTATTTACATACGCATTTCTTGACACTTATTCTCATCATTAAGATAAAAAAAAATTATATGCAAAATTTCTTATTTATTTATATGAAAAATATCGGGTTATTAAATTCACCCTCCCTTATATGGATTTCGTCCCCGGAATCACCGTTTTAAAACTTATACATACAAGGGTACATAACATACACAATCATTGCAAGTAAATCTCGATCATATTTGATCGAACTGATCTTCAACTATTCAAATAAAGCTTGTCTGTCTGATTAAAAGGAAGTTTGATTTCAAAAAAAACTCAAATTCCTCCCTCAAAATTTCGTTATAACATAATTTGTTATATATAGGAAAAGCATATATATACGAAAATAAAAGTTATTCAAATAATACCTGGAGTCCCATTTTCAGCTGCCACAGTATCCTGAATCGTCATGTTGAAGACTCTCGCGGTTAGTTTGTTGGTTGAAGACCCGCTGCCTTTTCCCGTGGTTACACTCCCTGCCTCCATTTTCCTCTTTGGACAATCCTTCACCTTATGTTCAGTCGATCCACATAGAAAACACCCACTGTTCATCCTTGGATTGGGGCAGTTGGGAGAGATATGGCCTTCCTGCCCGCACTTGTAACATACAAACTTACCCTTCAGACACTCACCATAGTGATTCTTCCCGTAATTCTTACACTGTACAGTCTGTTTCTTTACACCTTCTTGTTTCACCTGAACATTCCTAAAATAATTTCTTTTTCTCTTTTCACCCATATTCCCACTATTACCTTCCACCTTCACAGCTCCTCTAGCCTTGCTTTTGTTCATCTTCTCCTTGTTGTAGAGGCTTATGGCCTCACTCCCCTCCTCAGCTATGATAGCCTTTTCCATGAGTGCTGCAAAAGTATTAATCTGCAACACCGCCACCTTGTTGTAGAGCCATGGTTTTAATCCTAGCTCGAACCTTCTTGCTTTCCTAGCATCCGTATCAACTTGATGCGGAGCGAACCTAGCCAATTCATTAAATTTTGCGACATTCTCCGCAACACTTATGTTATCCTACTTTAACTCCAAAAATTTCACCTCCATTCTAGCCCGCATGCTATCTGAGAGGCAGTTTTCGAAAAACAAAGTCTTAAACCTAGCCCAAGTAACTACTCCTTCTCCTGCCCTAGCTTGATTTGCCTCCCACCAAAAGTTAGCCTCCCCCTTCATCATATAAGTGGAAAAAGAGGTCTTTTGCCCCTCATCTACCCTAGCAATTATGAATACCTTTTCTATCTCGTTAACCCATGTATGGGATTCTATAGGGTAAGCTGATCCCCTGAATTCTGGCGGTCCTACTGCCTTGAAGTCTTTAAATTTTGCCAATCGATTGTCTAGTTGGTTCCCTACGGCTGGTATTCCCTGCTGCATAGCCTGAGCTACCATGTTCGCAGAGTTTTGCATCGGGTCTTGCCGTTGTCCCTCAGCGTTGTTGATAGATTCTTCTGCCCTTTGATTTTGAGTTCGACGTCTTGGCGGCATTGTCTGATTAAATAAAATCATAAATTTAACTCACATTCTAAATCTTATCATATAAGTTATATATATTAAACTTGGTTGATTACTCAAACATATATTCATATTCATTTACCGAATATTTTATATAACATAGCACATACTGATTTAAACATCAGCTATCTCTTGGTGACCACAAAAGTCAGGATTTACAGCCTTGACTAATACAAAAGTTGGGAACATTACATTACACAGACATACTTATCATATCTATTACATTAAACAGACCTACACAACAGAACCTATACTACCTATTTACTATGCCTTTTCCATGGATAACCTTTCGCCTGATGACCTTCTATCCCATAGATAAAATGCTTCTAGTTTATAGTCGGGATAATATAGAGTGGTATGTCTCTCATAGCTGCAAATGTAACATATTCTTTTCCCTTTCTTCTTATCATATTTTCCTACGTCGTGGCCTTTTATCTTTCTTTTTTCCTTATTGCTTGGAGCTGCACATGATATGTTGCTTGTGGCTCCCATCTGATCTATTTGGATTTTAAGCTTATCTTGTTCTTCCATTGTTTCTAGTAAGGCTTTTCGCAATTGACTATTTAGCAACTTTTCTATTTCCCACAACTTCTCCAGAGAAGAAACCTTATTTCTCAGATCCCGCACTTCCGTTGATGCTTGATCAGCTTCAACTTTAGTGTCCGAATCACTATCTGTCAGCTCCACCATCTCTGGATTTGGTACTATGTCTTCCAATACCACCACCTCATCTGAGTTGGTTTCATTGTGAGCCTCTATTTCAGCTATTGGCTTTGATATTAGCTCGGGTGTATGGATTTGATCCTCCTTCATGCTATAAGCATATAACAATGCTTTACACCAGACATCTACACACATAAATTATCCTGATTAGCATATAGTATATACACATAACAAACAATAGTTTTATAAGAGTTATCTTTTATTTTTGTTTAACGATGAATTTATTCAATTCATCTCATTTTTAACTATATATGAGTTATTTATAATTTTAACGTTTCCCGTTGTCCTAAGGTTATAACCTAAGGTTATAACCTAAGGTCGATCCCACCCAAGGTTTCTAACCCTAAAGCTTTGATACCAACATGTGACGCCCCCAAATTCGGGTACTTGGAACCTGAACTCGGTGCTTCACGATACCATTTCTATAAGCGGAATAATACTAATAATAACAACAATAATATAAATATCAAACTTAATTTACATATATCAAAGTCTAATTCCTAAGTATGAGACCTTTAAACATTCATTACATCATAGATAATAAATAACATTGTCTTAATAAACTTTAACTATTACATATAATATTATAAATCTCATTCGAACAGCTTTTCTTTCCCCTTGTTCTTGCCTAAGCCTTCAGGTTGATCATACTTAACTGAAAACATTTAATTTAAGCAAGAGTGAGCATTTGAGTGCCCAGTAAGTGATAACAATTATAAACATTAGCTGAAAGGGTTAAATGTTTTCTTTGTACCACCCTTCTAAAACAAGTCAACAGTTGTGAAGTAATCTGAACCGATAAAAATAATATAATAACTCTATATCAATTTTTTAAAACTACGTAATGACTATAAATAGGGTTAAGGTGACATACTATGAACATTATTTTCAATTTTCGAATAGGTTTATCAGAACTTCATCTGCAAACCGTCATAACTTACGGGCACGGGGGTGATCAGCCCGTTATGCCCTGTATTGATCAATACTATATGCAAGAACGATGTTATCGTTCACTCTGTCCACCTTGGGTGCATAAAAAGTTTTCCCGTGTACGGGATGTTCATACTTGTCGCGGTTCCAAACCAAAAGTTTTATCTTGTTCAACATATATATATATATATATATATATATATATATATATATACATACGAGTAATTAACAAAGTTGTATCAACATGTGATTAAATATAATGATTATCCAAGTGGGGATACTTGTATAACCATTTATAAAAATTAACAAACAGAATATATATATCTGAATTACCATATACTAACATGTTGATAATCAATGAGCGTATATAGTATAGAGTTAATAATCTGTACAGTAATAATATAATTCTGAAACATTCTTAGTCATGCCCATTGCATAAAGGAAATGGAAAGGTAGGATACTTACCTGAGTTGCTGCTTACAATAACGCAACATAGATTAATCTTTTATACAGCGACCTATCAGTAATAAGATCATTCGTTCGATTAGAATAATATATCGTAACACATAGCATTGCTTATTGCAGTCAGCACATTATTTAATCACATTGTCACATATGTTTAACAACCATTGAATCACAAATAAACACTTATCTAGTCTAAAATTTTATTATGTAGTTCAATAACTGAAAATATCAGTCATATTATTTTTCATAGCCTTATAACAATTTTTATACTTTATCACGAATTTTTAAACACTGAAATCATTATTAAATGATTTAAATATATATTAACTAATTCTATTATCATTTGTGACGGCCCCCGAATCCAGGTCCCAAATCACCTCGGATCTGGTTCGATCATTCTATACAACTATTACTATTTGCGGAAGATATAAACATAAATTATTTATACAATACATTACACACTATTCCCCAAGGTCGAGTAACCTTAACTTAATACACATTACATAACTTACTTAACACATAACCTTAAAATACAACACTTATACAATTTAGCTACACACATATCCTAACGCTGGAACTGTCTTTAACCTTTCCTTGTATCAGACGCGTTCGTCCTAAACTGCAATGTTTTATCATGATATAGCAAGGGTGAGCATAATGATTGCCCAGCAAGTTTTAATTCAAAAATATAACGATATATCATGATTGAAAGAGAACGAACAATAAGCTGGCTATAATTCATCAATATAATTGAGAACTAGCATGAACAAACTTTTGACCGAACAAGTATTAAACATGAATAAAAATATCTGGACCAACTGGTAATGAAGGTGATCAGCCTTTCATACCTGACTTATACATACAATATGTACATAGTACAATTCATGGAAACCAGCAATGATTAACCATAAGCTTATCCGAATGAAACACTCTTAGTAGAGTTAAGTAAAAACAAATTTACCTGAACCGTTGATTACCGCTACGAAATTTATACGCTTTATTCGAAGACCTAATATTAGTAATATAGATCTCTAATATTAGAATAATATCATCACAGTATAATACTATAATATATATATATATATATATATATATATATATATATACACACACACACACAGAATAACCTAAACACATAACACATAACCCCATCATTCTAAAACACACATAGGACTCGGTATCAAGTCAAACTTTTACAGTCTGAGTTGATCCTGACACAAAACTGACATCCCGACGGTCTAGTCAGACTTTTATCGAGTCTAAGTTCAAGTAAACTCTGTCTAAACACTTAACAAGTATCTCATATAATTTTAATCTCAGTCAAAATATTTTTCTAAGTCTTATAATAATTTTCAGATAATTATTATCATTTATCGAAAATTTTTAATCATTAAAACGTGTTTAAATGAACTAAACACCACACATTCCCATTATCATTAATAGTTATTTATTATCAAATATTAATGAACTACATGTCATAATATTATAATATATTTATAATATATCAAAGTATTTTTAATACTTTAAAATCATATTTATATGATTTTTAAACACTTAAATTCTTTATCCGATAATTAATATTAATATTAAAATATTAATATTTTCATGACAAAATATCAAAAGTTATATTTTATAACTTAAAATATTTTTCTAACACATAAATCATTTTTATATAATTTATAAAGCATTAATCCTATTTTTCCTTAATTTATTTAATATAGTTATTAAATAAACTAATCATCATTAATATTGATTAATTAATGAAATTCATCCTAAAATATTAAAAGTCATTCAAAATAACTTAAAATATTTTATTATACCATAAAATTATTTTTCATGATTTTTCATGTATTTAAAACATTTTTAAATTATTTATTTAATATTATAATTAAATAAATTAAATACCATTTATATTTCAAAAATATTAAATATTTATGAAATATACTCTAAATAATTAAAAACTATTTTTTAGAATTTAAAATAATTTTTCGGAATTTATTTTGTATTTTTAATAATTAAAAACTATTTTTATCAATTTTTAAATAATTTCTGGAAAATAAAAAATAAAACTGTCACTAAAGAGCCCTATAGCGACAAACCCGTCGCTATAGGTGTTCTTGGGCTGTTCTTGAGTGTTCTTGAGCTTCATCGACAGTTAACGAGGTTGGTGCTTTGACCGAGTCTAAATTCGTCGTTATAAGGTTTATGAGAACATTATTAAGTTAATGTTTTAGAACTGATGTAGTACTACAATCATAAACAAGTTGCAAGACCAAAATCTAACACAATAGGGAGATTAAGGCTGCAGAAATCGTTGTCAGAAGATGTTCTTCATTTTCTGGGTTACCCAGAAATGAAGAACAGTCCAAGTGACTACGTTTCGATCCTTATACCTTGCATTCTGTAGCTTGTTCGTGTGAACTAAAGGTTCTATTTTGTAGAACACATGTCAGGGTACAACTACATAATCTCATATCAGTCTAATAAACATCACAGGTGAGAGATTAAAGCCGGTCAACGTGATGTCAGGAGCTGTTCTTCACGATTTCTGGGTTTTCCAGATTTCGTCAAGAACAGTTGGTCAACGATACTTTGACCATCATTATTTTCGATTCTGTTAAGGATCTAGGTGATCTAAATGCATGAGTGTGTAGTCCTTATACCAGTCTACAACATTCCAACAACAACTTGGCCAAACTAACAAACAACAGAAAGATTTATGGCCTGCAAAATCGCTGTCAGTGACTTCTGGGTTTCTGGGTAACCCAGAAATCAGATTTCGTGGCTGGTCAACGCAGTTTGACTACTTATATCTTAAAATATACACATGATCTAGCTTTGTTTTTAGTTCCAAATTAAAGACAACATGGCATGCTACAAATCTATAACATCAAACACAAGAGATCATTAACACACAAAGATCTATGGGCCTTGACATATGGCTGTCAGGCCAAAAATTTCTAGTTTTTTCAGATTTTGAAAAATGCTTGATTCGTGCATCTAAGTGTTATAGATCCATGATTTGTCAACCCAGATCACTTATAGACACCCTATTACACATATCTAACCAATCAATTACAACATCAAACATAAAATCAAGAGATTTCGAATTTTAAAGGTTTATACCTCTTTGAAGCTTTGATCTTTGATTCTGACTTTGATCCTGTTATGGGATAGTTATGAACTGATATGGGCTCATCTTTTCTCTCTCTATTACTCTATAACCCGAAATTCTAGAGAGAGGATGGGTTTTGAGAAAAAAAATATGTCAAGTGACCTTTCTCTCTCTCTCTTAATCTATATATTTGATTGGATTCAATGAATTTGATAGCAACTTGTGGCTGATCTTTGGACACATATCTAGGTCTACAGTTAGGGTTAGTCACCAACCCAAGATCTTGGCAAGATTTGCAAGATACCAATTAAAGAATGTGACATAAGGGTAAAATGGTCATTTAGCAATTAATTTTAATGGCAATTATGTCAGTTAGCCCAAACCCTTAGGGTTTAAGGTTTGGTTAGGGTTTAGGGTTTGAACCCTCAAGTTTAACAATTTGATTTTTCTAAAATTTCAATTTAGGTTTCCAAAAATAGAAATTTAATATTTTTAAATTATAATTAGGATTTTCTAATTTTATTAAAAAAAATTTAATCACAAATTAAATCTTGCTATTTAGGATTAACATTTTCTAATTAAAATCGCTAATTTAGCAATTAGGATCATAATTGGTCATTAGGGTTTATAAACCACTAATTAAGGTTTCGAATAGAAAAATAATTTTCCTAAATTAGAAATTAGATTTCGTAATTAGATTAATATTTTCTAATTACTAATAACTTGAAAATTAGGATTAATATTTCCAAATTAACATTAAAACTATTTAACTAACAATTACGTTTTCCCTAATTATAAATTAGGATTCCCGGAATCGAAATTAGGGTTTCCAAAATCGATTTTAGGGTTTTTTATAATTTGCTAGGGTTTTCTAACTGAACGTTGACGTTCTTAATATATAATTAGGGTTTGTTACAGATATCGTTTATCTGGTTAACCCTTGACCCTTAACCACATATAGAACATATTCACTTATTCCTTAATGCTGAATAATTCACTTAAATCCTTCACAGAATTTTGAAATCCTTAAAATTTCTTCTTAAAATTATCATACGCATACACTTATTTTCTGTCTAGGTTCTAATTTTGAACCCTAAATTAAAAATTTAAAAATTTAAAAATTTTCTAAATTTTCGGGTTGTCACATTCACCTCTTCTAAAAATTTCATCCCCGAAATTTATCTTACACCATTCACCATACTGCTTACACCATTCACACATCATCAGATGCTACCCAATACACCACTCACAAGAGTAAAAGTTTTTCAAATTGTGCTGAGGAGTAGTATAGACTATTTGTCTATCATTTTCGCAAAGGTTTTATGGAAATTCATCCACAAACCGACATAACTTACGAACACAAAGGGTGATTAGCCCGATATGCCCTGTACTGGCCAAGTACTGCTTTTATCTGTTTCTCGTCACTGCCATAGGCACAAAAATTCTACCTCAGTCTTATTGGATTCCATACCAAAACAATTTGGTTCGGAAAATTTCTTTCAATGAACACTTATAGTTTTCATAAACTTTAGTCTAGCTGAATCGAATAGCATAGACCCATATCAATAATTCAATTCAATCGAATTATTTAGGTGCAGCCAAACCCCGTTGGCAAATTAAACTTTTGAAAACATTTTCGAGTCCGTTTAACAGTCCGTTTGAGGATGTCGTCATCGTATGACTTTGTCATAACACGTCATACAATAGTGGAACAATTACTTTAGATCAAATTCACACCAAGTATTCCTGTATTTACAACTCCATCAATTTTTATCATCTTTGCACCAGGTTACATGGTACATGAGTGATAAATAAAATATATTTTGATATTTTAAATCAATTGCGTCTAGCTGAAATAAGTAGCATAGACTATACTTAAACCGTTTCAAAAATGATTACGAGTCTACATAATTTTTTTTAAAGGCACATAGTGCGTATTTAGCTTGATGTCAAAATTTTGAAGTCTAGCATATCTAGGAGTTTCAGAAAACTTATGTCTCCACTAATAATAATTTGCTTAACAATCTATCTTTTCCTATAATCTTTAATACTCTATTTACAAACAACTATACCCAGTTCGTAAAATCACACTTATGAGTTCATTTACTTGCCACATTCATATGAGTTTAAGAACTTGTCCTAGTCAGACCTTTGGCGTCCATTCGCTGAGGGGTTCATAAACATTTCATATAAATATGAGTCAAGAATGTCACATAAGTATGAGTTTTAAAAACTCGTACTTAATCCTTATATCCTCTACCTATGACCTATCTATCTGTTATACACATGAGAAAGGAATCACCCTCTTAACATGCATATAGCAAATAGCGCGACACAAACATTTCAATGATTATCATTGCCAGAACTAAGTAGTTTTTACACCAAGTACAATTCCCTGCCCATACAAGGAATCATACAACTCAGCTGCCGACATGAGTCCTTAATTGAATCCCCACCTAACACTAATACCCTTCTCAATACGAATTTTATTTAACTCGTATTCATAATCCTTTCCTGAATCTGTACCAATTCATAGTACAACTGTCACCCAGCAAACTTGCTGTAACTTTTCAATCATTCGCTTGATCCTTCTCCATACAATAACCTTATCTGATCACGGAGTGATCTCATAGTATACATTACGATTCATTTCTATATCTAGATCGTTTTTTTACGATCTCCTATCACTGCACTTTTAGTCTTTTAGACTCTATCTATTTCTCACTACTGTTCAGCTTTATTATCAGAGTTAGGGAACTCTATATCTTATAACTCGCCGAGATTCATCTTTGAATCTTACCGACCCAACTAACTCTATGTGAGCTAGTACTTATCCTAATCACTGCGGTTATTAGTCTTAGGTGTTCCTACCTAAGGTTCATAACCTATAGCTTTGATACCAATTGTGACGGCCCCCAAATCTAGGTCCCAAATCACCTCGGATCCGG
The DNA here is from genome assembly GCA_016801055.1 of Panax notoginseng. Classification (NCBI taxonomy): domain Eukaryota; kingdom Viridiplantae; phylum Streptophyta; class Magnoliopsida; order Apiales; family Araliaceae; genus Panax; species Panax notoginseng. The sequence goes on from CM029015.1 coordinate 138,809,329, forward strand.
TTCGATCATTCTATACAACTATTACTATTTGCAAAAGATATAAACATAAATTATTTATACAATACATTACACACTATTCCCCAAGGTCGAGTAACCTTAACTTAATACACATTACATAACTTACTTAACACATAACCTTAAAATACAACACTTATACAATTTAGCTACACACATATCCTAACGCTGGAACTGTCTTTAACCTTTCCTTCTATCCGATGCGTTCGTCTTAATATGCAATGTTTTATCATGATATAGCAAGGGTGAGCATAAGGATTGCCCAGCAAGTTTTAATTCAATAATATAACGATATATCATGATTGAAAGAGAATGAACAATAAGCTGGCTATAATTCATCAATATAATTGAGAACTAGCAGGAACAAACTTTTGACTGAACAAGTATTAAACATGAATAAAAATATCTGAACCAACTGGTAATGAAGGTGATCAGCCTTTCATACCCGACTTATACATGCAATATGTACAGAGTACAATTCATGGCAACCAGCAATGATTAACCATAAGCTTATTCGAATGAAACACTCTTAGTAGAGTTAAGTAAAAACAAACTTGCCTGAACCGTTGATTACCGCTACGCAATTTATACGCTTTATTCGAAGACCTAATATTAGTAATATAGATCTCCAATATTATAATAATATCATCACAGTATACTACTATAATATATATATACACAGAATAACCTAAACACATAACACATAACCCTATCATTCTATAACACACATAGGACTCGGTATCAAGTCAAACTTTTACAGTCTGAGTTGAACCTGACACAAAACTGACATCCCGACGGTCTAGTCGGACTTTTATCGAGTCTAAGTTCAATTAAACTCTGTCTAAACACTTAACAATTACCTAAGATAATTTTAATCTCAGTCAAAATATTTTTCTAAGTCTTATATATAATTTTCAGATAATTATTATCATTTATCGAAAATTTTCAATCATTAAAACGTATTTAAATGAATTAAATACCACATAATCTCATTATCATTAATAGTTATTTATTATCAAATATTAATGAACTACATGCCATAATATTATAATATATTTATAATATATCAAAGTATTTTTAATACCTTAAAATTATATTTATATGATTCTTAAACACTTAAATTCTTTATCCGATAATTAATATTAATATTAAAATATTAATATTTTTATGACAAAATATCAAAAGTTATATTTTATAACTTAAATTATTTTTCTAACACATAAATCATTTTTATATAATTTATAAAGCATTAATCCTATTTTTTCTTAATTTATTTAATATAGTAATTAAATAAACTAATCATCATTAATATTGATTAATTAATGAAATTCATCCTAAAATATTAAAAGTCACTCAAAATAACTTAAAATATTTTATTATACCATAAAATTATTTTTCATGATTTTTCATGTATTTAAAACAGTTTTAAATCATTTATTTAATATTATAATTAAATAAATTAAATACCATTTATATTCCAAAAATATTAAATATTTATGAAATATACTCTAAATAATTAAAAACTATTTTTCAGAATTTAAAATAATTTTTTGGAATTTATTTTGTATTTTTAATAATTAAAAACTATTTTTATCAATTTTTAAATAATTTCCGGAAAATAGAAAATAAAATTGTCACTAAAGAGCCCTATAGTGACAGACCCGTCGCTATAGGTGTTCTTGGGCTGTTCTTGAGTGTTCTTGAGCTTCATCGACAGTTAACGAGGTTGGTGCTTTGACCGAGTCTAGATTCGTGGTTATAAGGTTTATGGGAACATTATTAAGTTAATGTTTTAGTACTGATGTAGTACTACAACCATAAACAAGTTGCAAGACCAAAATCTAACACAACAAGGAGATTAAGGCTGCAGAAATCGTTGTCAGAAGCTGTTCTTCATTTTCTGGGTTACCCAGAAATGAAGAACAGTCCAAGTGACTACCTTTCGATCTTTAACCCTTGTATTTTGTAGCTTGTTCGTGTGAACTAAAGGTTCTATTTTGTAGAACACATGTCAGAGTACAACTACATAATCTCATATCAGTCTAATAAACATCACAGGTGAGAGATTAAAGTCGGTCAACGTGATGTCAGGAGCTGTTCTTCACGATTTTTGGGTTTTCCAAATTTCGTCAAGAACAGTTGGTCAACGATACTTTGACCATCATTATTTTTGATTCTGTTAAGGATCTAGGTGATCTAAATGCATGAGTGTGTAGTCCTTATACCAGTCTACAACATTCCAACAACAACTTGGCCAAACTAACAAATAACAGAAAGATTCATGGCCTGTAAAAACGCTGTCAGTGACTTCTGGGTTTCTGGGTAAACCAGAAATCAGATTTCGTGGCTGGTCAATGCAATTTGACTGCTTATATCTTGAAATATACACATGATCTAGCTCTGTTTTCAGTTCCAGATCACAGACAACATGGTATACTACAAATCTATAACAACAAACACAAGAGATCATTAACACACAAAGATCTATGGGCCCTGACATATGACTGTCAGGCTAAAAATTTCTAGTTTTTCCAGATTTTGAAAAATGCTTGATTCGTGCATCTAAGTGTTATAGATCCATGATCTATCAACCCAAATCACTTATAGACACCCTATTACACATATCTAACCAATCAATTACAACATCAAACATAAAATCAAGAGATTTTGAATTTTGAAGCTTTGATCTTTGATTCTAACTTTGATCATGTTATGGGATAGTTATGAACTGATATGGGCTCATCTTTTCTCTCTCTATCACTCTATAACCCGAAATTCTAGAGAGAGGATGGGTTTGGAGAAAAAAAATGTCAAGTGACCTTTCTTTCTCTCTTAATCTATATAATTGATTGGATTCAATGAATTTGCTAGCAACTTGTGGCTGATCTTTTGACACATATCTAGGTCTAGAGTTAGGGTTAGTCTTGGCAAGATTTGCAAGCTACTAATTAAAGAATGTGACATAAGGGTAAAATGGTCATTTAGCAATTAATTTTAATGGCAATTATGTCAATTAGCTCAAACCCTTAGGGTTTAGGGTTTGGTTAAGGTTTAGGGTGTGAACCCTCAAGTTTAGCAATTTGATTTTTCTAAAATTTCAATTTAGGTTTCCAAAAATAGAAATTTAATATTTTTAAATTATAATTAGGATTTTCTAATTATATTAAAAAAAATTTAATCACAAATTAAATCTTGCTAATTAGGATTAACATTTCCTAATTAAAATCGCTAATTTAACAATTAGGATCGTAATTGGTTATTAGGGTTTATTAACCACTAATTAAGGTTTCTAATAGAAAAATAATTTTCCTAAATTAGAAATTAGATTTCGTAATTAGATTAATGTTTTCTAATTACTAATAACTTGAAAATTAGGATTAATATTTCCTAATTAACTTTAAAACTATTTAACTAACAATTACGTTTTCCCTAATTATGAATTAGAATTCTCGGAATCGAAATTAGGGTTTTCAAAACCAATTTTAGGGTTTCTTGTAATTCTCTAGGGTTTTCTAACCGAACGTTGACGTTCGTAATATATAACTAGGGTTTGTTACAGATATCGTTTATCTGGTTAACTCTTGACCCTTAACCACATACAGAACATATTCACTTATTCCTTAATCCTGAATAATTCACTTAAATCCTTCACAGAATTTTGAAATCCTGAAAATTCCTTCTTAAAAATATCATACACATACATTTATTTTCTGTCTAGGTTCTAATTTTGAACCCTAAATTAATTAATTAAAATTTTAAAAATTTTCTAAATTCTCGGGTTGTCACATTCACCCCTTCTTCTAAAAATTTCGTCCCCGAAATTTACCTTACACCATTCACCATACTGCTTACACCATTCACACATCATCATATGCTACCCAATACACCACTCACAAGAGTAAAAGTTTTTCAAATTGTGCTTAGGAGTCGTATAGACTATTTGTCTGTCCTTTTCGCAAAGGTTTTATGAAAATTCATCCACAAACCGACATAACTTACGAACATAAAGGGTGATTAGCCCGATATACCCTATACTGGCCAAGTACTGCTTTTATCTGTTTCTCGTCACTGCCATAGGCACAAAAATTCTACCTCAGTCTTATTAGATTTCGTACCAAAACAATTTGGTTCGGGAAATTTCTTTGAATGAACACTTAGAGTTTTCATAAACTTTAGTCTAGCTGAATCGAATAGCATAGACCCATATCAATAATTCAATTCAATCGAATTATTTAGGTGTATCCAAACCCCGTTGGCAAATTAAACTTTTGAAAACATTTTCGAGAATGACGTCATGATGTCGTACTGTATTAACAGTCCGTTTGAGGATGACGTCATCGTATGACTTTGTCATAACACATCATACAATAGTGGAACAATGACTTTAGATCAAATTCACACTAAGTATTCATGTATTTATAACTCCATCAACTTTTTATCATCTCTACACCAGGTTACATGGCACATGAGTGATAAATAAAATATATTATCCAAGGTGCTTGAATCTAGGGTTTAATCACTAGATTTTACATCTTAAAATTTTCCAAATAATTTTTAGGGTTTGAAAAATTAAAATTAAAGTGTAATAATATTTTAATTAAACACACTAATTTAAAATTAGGGTTTTTAATAAAAAACTTAGGGTTACTTAATATTATTAGAGTTCCTAAATTAATAATTAGGGTTTCCTAATTATCATTATAATTTACAAAAATAATAATTAGGGTTTCTAATTTTAGCAAATTAGGGTTTTCAAATAATAATTAGGGTTTCTCCTAATTACAGAAATTCTATAATACACAGTAAAATTCATATAACACAATTACTTCACAGTCTTGAACTCATAACTGAGTTTAACAATTAGGGTTTAATAACATGATATAAGGGTCATGACATAATTTACCATAATTGCCCAACCATTACCGGTCTACACATTTACAGTACATATTTATAGAACTGAAAAATTAAAATATAATTAATATTATATTATTATTCTCATCCCTTGATCAATACCCAAATTTAGGGTTTAGATTCCATATCTGATATATTTTTCATATGCAACATCAATAATTAACTTAAATATTCTGAACAAATTCATATAATAAAATATTTATTATTATAATTCTAATAATCATTTCATATATTATTTAAATAATATAAAATCATGTTTTTATTGAAAATAAATAATAAAGACATTTCTACTATAAAATTAATTATTATAAGTATATACTTTACAATGATCAATAATTCTAAAATAAAATTAATTGAAATTATTCACGCAATAAATAAATTTTATTTATCACATATTACATACACATTTCTTGACACTTATTCTCATCATTAAGATAAATAAAAAAATTATATGCAAAATTTCTTATTTTTTTATATGAAAAATATCGGGTTATTACAGTTATTCTAAGTGAAATAACATGAAAATGCATGATAATAAACATGTCATATGGCTAAGATTAGTTTACTCATACTGGAATGCTTTAACAATGAATTCTAAAAGAAAAGTTAAAGTTTTTGAGAAACGTACGGAAGTTGATGAATTTGGTGTCCTTTGAGTTCTGACCTTGGACCATATGTACGCATATAAACGTCCATGAAATGTAGTTTTAAAGTTACCTTACATATACTAGATTGATATAGCTCGGTTTAAAAGTGTTTTGAAAGAAAAACTTGAAGTTTTGAAAATGAAACTTAACAAACTTTGTGTCTTTTAAGTTCTAACCTTGGAAACATGTGAATGTGGCCCAGTTATGTGCGCGAATGGATAAGGAATGTCATTCCATGATGTATTGCACATAAAAGGTTGTCAAGCTCGGTTTAGTACGTGTTTTAAAGAGAAACTTAAAAGTTTTGGAAACTAATTTTGATGAGCATTGTTTTATTTACATTATGACCTTATAAGCAAGCATGATGGAGTTGTTTATGCCTTTAAGCATGGATGATATGTGCACTCAATTAGTTGAGCATGCCATACATTATTTAAACATGTTTTAAAAGTAAATGAAATATGTATGTCTATGTAAATGAGATAGATACATGTGAGCATGCTATTAAAGACTTATTAGTACCAGTATAAGGTTTAAAAGCTTATAAACCTTGAATCTTGTTAAAGAAAGATGTTAAGCCTTCTTGATTGAAATAATTCAACATAGAGCTATGCAATTAAAGACTAAATGATTTGAAATTAGAACTTGAAAAAATATCAGAACCTACTTGATGTATGTTATAGTATGTATTAGAATGTGTAAGATGATAGCATCAAACACTGTGTGAGTTACGTTATGATCATGTGAGCATGTATATTAAGATTCATTATGCCTATAAACATGTTGACATAAGCATCATGTGATGAAACCCGAATTTCACCTACGCACACATATTCACGGAAATGAATTTCTAAAGCATAGACTATGTGATTAAGTATACATGTGTATTATAAGCACGAGCATGCCTACTTAGTATGGTTTAAGCTTGTTATGTGATAACATGACCTTAGTAGTTAACCTTGAAGCATGGACTTGAATTACTTAAGGTATATGAAAGTCCGACATGAAAACCATATAACTTTGAATTGAATTTGAATGGGCATGATAAGTTTTAAAACATGAGTTAATACCCTTATAAACGTGTATATATAAGGAACATAATAGCCTTGCATGACTAGTTTAGGTATGACAAGGATTTTGAAAAGTGAAACTTAGAAACTTGAATGTAAGGGTTTCGATAAGGTTTGAGAAACGTAAGAGCAATATAGATTACATATTTATGAGCTTTAAATATGTGTCGAACACTTAGATAGTTAGGTGTGTTAATATTGATATTAAGTTTGGTTAAGGTGTAACCATACGTACCTAACGATACTAAGTGTATGATAGGAAAGTGAAACAAGGTTCTAAGAACCAAGATAGAAAACAATGTAATATTAATTATTATATTGAGAATGTATGGAAGTGTATAACTAATGAGTGTGATCTCTATGATTAATATAATTGTGTAGGGATACACGAAGTGTAATTAGCGATACACAGTTAAGTTGTAGTTGATAAACTACGAATCAGGCAAGTCTTTCAGTTCCTATTTGATATATGAATTCTATAACTGTTAGTGAGTTATATTATGTGTAAGACCCCAATTTTTATAAATAAAGATAAATTTTCTATAAATATCATTTTTGAATATTATGGAGTTAATTTGATATAATGTTATAGTTGTGGGTAATATTTATAAATTTTGCAAAGTACGCAAGTTGTTATATAATATTCGATTGGTCGGGGAATATTTGTTTTAACAGAGAATATTCGTACAACGGCACAATCATTGGTAGACCCCACAACGGAATTATTGTCGGATTGAGAAAACGATAAAAATATTTTATAAAAAATAACGGCGGAAGTTTTACCATTGATACTGTTGAAATACTCGGTAGTAAAAGTACAATAATACGTGTGGTTGCATAGTAGCACACAATATTGATTATTAATGCTTATGTGAGAAGTCACTCAGTTTGATTCAATTATTGTCAGTTAATAATATGAATTATTTAGCGATAATGACGTTTTGTTTTATTTGTATTATTAACGTAATAAAATAGAAACATCTTTTTTATATAAAATAAAATACTTTATTAAAGTTATTCTATAAATAGAATATATTATATTTTATTTAAAAGATTTTTCTTTAAATATGGACCGTCAGATTAAAGTAATCAACTGGACCGTTCATGAATTAGTTACTATGCATTCTATTTTTCTATAAATAGCAGCTCATTCCTTCATTATTTCTTACGAATTCACTGAACTCTAGAGAGAGAAACTATAGAGAGAAACTATAGAGAGAGAGAAGAAGAGTATTCTACTACTTAACTACTTCCTTATTTCAGCTCTTCTTTAAAAGGTAAGGGGTGTTATTCTTTCTTATTCATGAAGAGAACTGTTGTTATTCCATTTCTTATTATTCTGTTGGAATAACCTGTATACGCGGTCTACCCTATACTTGGTGACATTCTTCTATTATTCTGTTGGAACATCCTGTCTGTGTGTTTTACACCGAGCCTGGTTTCATTTTTATTATTATTCTATTGGAACATCCTGTTTGTGTGTTTTACACCGGACCTGGTTCCGTTTTTATTATTATTCTGTTGGAACATTCTGTCTGTGTGTTTTACACCGGACCTGGTTCCGTCTTGTTATTATTCTGTTGGAGCATCCTGTCTGTGTGTTTTACACCGGACCTGGTTCCATTATTTATTATTTTGTCGGAATAACCTGTCTGTGCGTTTACGCCGGACCTTGTTCCATTATTTATTATTCTGTTGGAATAACCTGTCTATGCGGTCTATCGCATGCCGGGTGATTTCTTTTGTTATTCCATTCTTTATTATACTTAGTTGGTTAAGTTTTGACTTCTATACTCCATGAAATTAGTGGAATATCCTTGATAATTGCGGTTCATCCAGTATCTTTTCATGAAAATATTCTTCTAAGTATTCTTGAATTTTACTCCACAAAGCAGTATCATGTTGACAATTTGGACGTTGTTAATTCTTGGATAAATTAATTCTTGAACTTGTTTTATTGAATTCTTATATCATTGTCATCATCCTCATGTTTATAAAATATTGAAAGTCATCTGTGGCCTGTAGTGCATAGATGGACTTGGTATGATTATGACCAGGGATTATTCGGTATAATCATGACCGTAATGTTTCAAATGATGTGGTAAAAGTCCTCATTGGCCCGTAGTGCATTGATGGACAGTTGTTGGCATGATCATGACCATTAATGAATACACGAATATCCTTGGCCGTAGTGCAGGGGTGATTCGATGATGTGGATTATTTTATTAAGCTGAGTCCCTGCGATCACAATGTTGAAAAACCTTTTAAATCATAAAAGATAGTAGAGTTTATTTTCTACTTGACTCTTTTAATGGATTGCTTGTTCCGCTGCAGTTAAACTTGATGTCTATTATATTTTATCAGTTTAACATTGTTGAAGCCTAATGATAATTTATTCTGCATTATCTTAGTCATAATATTTCTTACTGGGCTAGTTGAGCTCACCCTTTCTTTCACTGTTCTCTTCAGGAAATGAGAACATAGCTGGGGCAAGTCGGGGAACGGAGTGATGGTCCGAATGATAGTATTAGTTAGTAGTCCTCACTATTCAATGTAATAGTGTGTTAATAAATGTAATGAGGACTCCTTTTGAGTATGAATACTCTCTAGAAGATAATATTTGTATTCAAACTCACAGTTTATGTTTTGTCGTATTGTACACGACAGTTGTATTAGTAAGTTGTATTTGTATTCTATACTATGTATCTGACGACCCAAGATGGGTGATGTATACCTAATTTTGGGGGCGTCACATTATGCTATGCAAATGTTGATATATATGAAATGCATATGTGATGAGTGGGTTTTATACCTAAGAATCAGCTCCTTTGTGGCTTAAACTAATGTCTGTTTTAAGTCTCTTATTTAGTTTCCAGTATATTTCTAGTATATTTTGAGTGTTATTATGTCTAAGTATGCTTGGGAGCTGGTTTCTGGCATTTCAGGTCATTTTCCCTGTGTTGGCTCCGCAGCGCCAATGCCTCGTGCCCCAGCGCCAATGATGTTAGCTTTCTGCGACTCGGCGCTGCCCCACACCTAAGGTCGACGCCCCAGCGCCAAAGATGGCGCCCCGGCGCTGATTATCGCGCCCCGACGCTGATGCTCGCGCCTCAGCCCTACCTCCGGTGTCCAAATAGTGTAGCGCCTTTAATGACCTAGAAAAAGACGTGACTCATATAAATACAAAGAGATGTCGCTGCATTTATCATCAAATATCAAAGATATCAAGTAGGGGATTGATTGGCAGCTTAGACTAGGATTTCAGTTGGGTGAATTAATTTCTAGAAGGGAAAGAAGCTGTACTTCAAGGAAGAAAAGTTATTGCATCCGACCATAGCTTTTTGCACATTGAATAGAAGATTTGGAGACAGAATATTTCCTAAAAGGAGTTTTCTTATTCCAAATCTCCCATTTATTTGTGTATTACTAATTATGGTGAATGTATTAAATATGTGTGTTAGTACCATAGTTATGAACTAACTCCATCTTTAGGATTGCAATGTAACCTTTTGTTTAGCCTGACCAACTTTCTCTCCTATTTTATATAATGAATCATTTTGGAGTGGGTTGTTGTATTTTGTATTTAATGACTGATTGCTTGACAGAGTTTTTGGTAATGATAATAATGGTTATTGACAAATGAATGTTATTATCTAGCTTTTAAATACAGCAACACCTGTTATGACCATGACTGTGGAATGTCTGCATATTATGCTCATAGGATAGACATATCTCTATGTGCCTTGTGTGACCTTGAGACTTAACTTAATGACCTTGAACGAGTTATTGTCACTAATAGACATATTGTGTTTTAGCAGGTTAGGGATGTGCATTTGACCTTCGGCAGAAGCTTATGCGAAATTACTTTTCTCGGTTGACCATTCCTTGATTCGTTTGTAATGTGGAGAGTTAGGAGATTAGGCGACGCATTAGGGGAGTTGTAATCCTATCTTGATTTCCTAGCACAACCATTTCTCTTGTCTTTCAGTTTTAATCATATAGCTTAACCAACATCATAATTTATATGTTTAGATAAGATTAGTAGCGACTTTACCTTAGTATTTGTTTTCCTTTAAGACTTTGTCCTCGTGGGTTCGACTCTTTACTTACTTATATTACTTGTGGACCGCGTATGCTTGCGCGCGATTTGGCAATAGCTAAATCGGCCACCAATATGAGATATGTATCAAATGTGAAAGTTGATATTTGATGATATGTTGTGATATAAATCTCCATGTCTGTTATGTGAGAAGTAACATGCATAGTAAATATTAATGGATTATGAATGCATGTGCTGAGTATGCTTTTATATGCTATGTGCTGCATGAAAACTGTTAGAATTGCTGGGTTGTCGAGCTCACCTTTGTAAATCACCACTTTTGCAGGTTAAGGATACACGGTAAAGGTTACGTGCTACTTGATTGATAAATATCAATAGAATAAAAAGAGATTAATTCATTTGTTTAAATAGATGCTCTTGAACAATGTTTAGGTTCTAGTAGATATACTTGATAGTAGTTTACGATGTGCAATACATGTTAGCTTTTAAAGTTGTATTGTGTAATACATGTTAAGTTATACTATTTGTTACATAGAGAAATTCGAATTGAGATGTAAATATTTATACAGTAATTCGAATAGAATGAATCATAAAATAAATTGATTCAGGAATTTGTAATTGATTCAAGTCAAGATCAATAAAAGATTATTTTTCAAAGGAGATTGAAAAAGTTTAAATTATTCAGCATATTTATATAGCATCGAATGTGATGTAAAATAGGAATAGTAAATGACCAAGTTTTGAAACTTATAAAAGTTTAGGGTCATTGTGCAGATCCTGAAAATGGAATGAATTTATATTCTAAATTGTAATAAGTGAAATTTTATTCATTAAGTTATGAATGAAAAATATAAATAGTTGACGATAATAGTATCGTGACGGACCGGATTCGTGGTTCGAAGAGACCCGGATTTGGGAGCGTCACAATGTCTATAAGATAAGACGGTTTACGGATGAATTTCTGTATAACCCTTTTCGAAAATGAAAGTTCGTAGTCTATATGACTCCTCAGCATGAATTGAATAATTTAACTCTTGTGAGAGATGTTTTTGGTATCATGTGATGTTGTGTATGAAAGGTATAATGTGTATTGTAAATTTCGGGGATGAAATTTTTAGAAGAAAGGGTGAATGTGACAACCCTAGAATTTAGAAAATTATTTAAATCTTAAATGATGGATTTAAGGTTAAATAACCAACCTAGATAGAAAATAAGTGAATGGATTTGATATTTCGGAGAAGGAATTTTATGGATTTAAAAATCTTTGTGATGAATTATTCAAGATTAAATGAATAAGTGTATATGTTATGTGTATGCGGATTTATGTGTACAATATGTGGATAAAGCTAAATGGTTGACCAGATAAGTTATATCATTGTCTAAACCCTAATATTTTATTAAGAATATCGACGTTTAGTTAGAAAACCCTAACGATTGATAAGAAACCCTAATACCTGCTCTAAAAACCCTAATTTTAGTTTTGAGAATTTGAAACCCTAATTCGAAATATTAAAACCCTAATTTGGTAATTAAAATGCTAAGTATAAGGTTTAAGTGTAATTAATTACTTAATTAGGGGAAAAAATCTAACAAATTAGTTAGAAAACCCTAATTTCAAAATTTGAAACCCTAATTGTTTCGTTAGAAACCCTAATATACAATTACTGACCAAATTGCTAAATTAGCAATTTTAATTAGGAAATATTAATCCTAATTAGCAAGCTTGAATTATGATTAGGAAATCTTAGCATAATTAGAGAATCCTAATTATAATTTAGGAATATTAATTTTATATTTTGAAAACCTAAATTAGAAATCCTAGAAAATTAATTTTTAAGAACCTTAGGGTTAAACCCTAAAGGTCAAAACCTAAGGATTAAACCCGAAGGGTTTGCACAAGTTACCAATTTACCATTAAAATTATAACGAAAATGTCCAAAATGTCGTTTTGTCACATTTTCTAATATGTTGAGTGTAAATCTTGCCAAGATTTTTGTTTGGTGACCAACTTTTGACTTCCCTTGTGCCATATATCTCAGCAAACTCAGCCCACATGTGTCACATTACAAATTATAGATACATTGTATCAATATATAAAGATTAGAGAGAGAGAAATGCCCACTTTATTTCATATTCTTGCAAAAGCTCTTCTCTCTCTAAATCTAAAAATTTAGAGTGAGAGAGTGAGAAAAGATAAGCCAAGATCATGTGTTAGCCTGCCATGAACAAACATCAAAGATCAGAATCTAGATCAAAGCTAGAAAAAGGTATAAAACCCTAAATTTTGAAAATCATGTGATCTTATGTTAGATGTTGTAATTCGTTGTTATAAGTTGTGTCTAAAGGTGTTATTTAGTGATCTGGGCTATTACATCCTAGATCAATATCATCTAGAGGCATGAAAATCAAGTTTTTAGAAACTAACTTTGAACCCTAAAATATTTTCTGACATCCGAATGTCAGAGGCCCTAGATCCTTCTCTATTTTTGTTTTGTGTTGTTTTATGTTATAGACGTGTTCTATGTCATGTGGACTATGATCTGGAACTGGAAACAAGGTCAGATCATGTGTAGATTGAAAAATATATGTGATCAAAGTGCGTTGACCGAGCACGAAATCTGGTTTCTGGGTAACCCAGAAACCCAGAAATCACTGACAGTGATTTTGCAGGCGCTAGATCTGGCAACTGTTAAGTGTTTGGGCCATGTTGTTGTTTGGAACTTGTAGCCTGTCACGTGAACTACACACTAAAGCCTTTAGAACAAACAGATCTTGCACAGGATCAAAGTTATAGGTGGTCAAAGTAGGGTTGACCGACTAGCCGGATGTAGATTCTGGAAAACCCAGAATCTTCAAGAACATGTTTTCTGACCATTACTTTGACTGGCTTTGATCTCTTATATTTGGTGATGTTAGGTTGATCTAATATAGTATAATGATTCCTTGACATGTACACTATAAGTGTAAACCATTAGAACATGCATAGCAAGCCCAGAACGTAGGATTCAAGGCTTGCAAAGTAGGTACCTTGGTTGTTCTTCATTTTTTGGGTAACCCAGAAAATGAAGAACATGCCTGAGAAGGTTTTTAATGGCTAATATCTCATTGATGTGTTGTTATATGGACCTGAAATTGGTTTGTTATTGTAGTATTACATGGCTACTTCATGTTTAACACATCAAACTGCCCAGAAACATAAACAACAAAGATTTAGACTTGGTCAAAGTAGGTACCCTGTATACTGACATGGGTTTCTGGGCAGGCTCAAGAACAGCTCAAGAATACCTATAACGATAGTTCTGTCGCTATAGGGCCCTTTAGCAACAATTAATTTCAGAAAATCAATTATTTTATTTAATAAATAGAAAAAAATAGTTTTTAATTATTAAAAATACAAAATAAATTCCTAAAAATTATTTTAAAGTCCAAAAATAGGTTTTTAATTATTTAGAATATATTTCATTAATATTTAATATTTTTGAAATATTAAAGGTATTTAATTTATTAAATTATAATATTAAATAAATTAGTTAAAAATGATTTTAATAATTAAAAAATTATGAAAAATTATATCATGGTATAAGAAAATATTTTAAGTTATTTTCGATGATTTTTAATATTTTGTGATGAATTTCATTAATAATTTAATATTAATGATAATTAGTTTATTTAATAAATGTATTAAATAAATTATGAAAAAATAAAATTAATGATTTAAAAAATCATATAAAAATGATTTAAGTGTTATAAAAATATATTTTAAGTTATAAAATATAACTTTAGATATTTTATCATGAAAATATTAATATTTTAATATTAATAGCAATTATTGGATAATGGATTTAACTATTTAATGATTTTAAGGTATTAAAAATACTTTGTGATATTATAAATATATTATAATATTATGGTATGATTTTTATTAATATTTAATATTAAATAAATATTAATGATAAGGGAATAATGTGGTATTTAATTTATATAAATACGATATTAATGATTGAAAAATCATGATAAATGATAATAATTATGTAAAAATTATTATGAGACTTGGAAAATTATTTTGACTGATAAATAAATTATCTAAGAAAATATTAAAGCATTTAGGCAGAGTCTTATTTTGAATTAGGCTCGATAATTATCCGATTAGGCTGTCGGGATGTCAGAATTGTACCGAATTCAACTAAGACTATAATAGTTTGACTTGATACTAGGTCTTATGTGTTGTATAGACTGATAGGGTTGTGTTTATGTGTTTAGGTTATTTTGCATATATATATATATATATATATATATATATATATATATATATATATATATATATATATATATATATATAACAGTATTATACTATATATGATGATATTATTCGTATATTGGGAGATCTATATTGTCAATATTAAGTCTTTAGACAAAGCTAAATAAATTGCGTAACAGTAGTCGGTGACAAAGGCAAGTTTTCTCTAACTCGATCTCGAGTTGTTATTTCAATTATGTTTGTGATTAATCATTGCTGATTATCATGTCTATGATTTGTTGAATCGTAGTCTATGCATATTGCATGAGTTCATCAGGTATGAAAGGCTGATCACCTTCATTACCATTTGGTTCAGATATAGTTGCTCATGTTTAATGTTCGGTCAGCTATGAAAATTTGTTCATGCTAGTTCACAAATATATTGTAGAATTTTAGCTAGCTTATTGTTCAATTCTTTCCATCATGATATATCCTTAATTTATTGAACTTAACTTGCTGGGCAAACTTGTTGCTCACCCTTGCTATATCATGATAAACATTGCAGATTAGGGCGAATATGTCGGATACAGATAAAGTCAAAGACAAGTCCAGCTTTGGAGTATATGTATAGCTAAATTTATAACAATAATGTATAATAATAACATTGTATGTCAGATAGGATATTGATTCAGGTATTACGTGAATGTTCTCGACCTTGGGGATAATGTATAATATTTAATGTATAAACAATTTATATTTATATCTTCTGTAATAGTTATAAAATGATTGTACCAGATCCGCGGTGATTCGGGACCCGGATCTGGGGCCCTCACAGTTTACATAACATCTAGATGCATCAAAATGATGTTTTAAGCAAACTAGAAATTCTTGAAAAATAGGTCTAATAGTCGAATGTTAGAGCCTATAGATCCTTGTATGTTAATATTTATATCTATTAATTGTATGCTAGTTGTAGTATTACATGAGGTTAGTAATCTAGAAGAGAAAAAAGGTCTATTGGATTCATATATTAAAAGATATAAGTGGTCAAAAGTGGTTGACCGACCACAAAGTTCTGATTTTTGGGTTACCCAGAAATCTCAAGAACAGGTTGAGCCGACTACTTTGACCAACCATTAAATTTCTTTTTGTTTGTTGTTAGGATGTCAAAGTGTTATGAAATGATACCCTGACATACATACTACATATCTATGACACTCGAACTCTTAATTAATTCATAGGATTAATAGAATTAATGGTTAAATATCGTTGACCGAGCATAACTACGTTTTTTGGAAAAGCCAGAAAACTGATGAATATCAAGAACAGCCTCTGGCTGTACTTTGACCAACATAAATCTAAATCTTAGGATCTTACTCAGTCCAAACTAGTGTATTACATATGTACCTTGATATATAGACTACATATTACAACAATCAAAACACAAATATATCACATGGATTGAAAGATATAGAAGCCAGAGTATCGTTGACCAACCATGACCACTGGTATGGGTTACCTAGAAACCCAAGAACAGCTCTAACAGTGACTTTAAGCATCTATAACTTCTTGTTATATGAAGGTTAAAGCCTGAAATTGGTATGATGTTGTACTATTACATGAGTACTATAATACCTATACACTTACAAACCTAGAATCATCATCAATAAGGAATTAGGCTAAGGTCAAAGTGACCTCTAAGCCACAATCAAACTAACCTCAGAAAATGAAGAACACCTTTAGCAACACTTTCTGTCGCTATAGAGCTTTATCGACAAACAGTATATATAAATTCATAAATAAATTAATAAAATTAGAAATAATTAATAAATAAATATAAATAATTATAAAAATAGTTTTAAAAATTATTTTAAGTTATAATAATTAACTTTTAATATTTTTACATAAATTCAATAAAAAATTTATTTATGTAAATATTATTAATAATTAAGTTATTAATAATTTAAATAGAATAATCATTTATAAATAATAAATAATTATTTAAAAATGATATTAATGATTTAGAAATAGAAAATAATAAATGATTTAAAAATCATTTAATGAATAAATAATATCTAAAAATTATTATAAGCTTCCGAAAAATATTATAAAGGATATACAAATTATCTAAAAATATAATAAAGCTTATAATTAAAGTTTAGCTGATATATTAGCTTATTAATTGTCCGATAAAGTCTTAGGATGCCGAAATCATATCAAAATTAAACCGAACGTGAATAGTTTATGTATTTGAGTATTGTTATTAATACTAATGCGTTAGACTTATATGAATGAACATCTTATGTGTTTATAAACGAATCGAGTAGATTTTCGTAATCGATCTTCGCTCAGGCAAGTTCCCTAACTTAAACTACTTTCGCAAGTTTACTAAACCCTAATTTATTACCTATGCAAGTCTTTTAATCTTAATTACTTACGCAAGCTTTCGAACCTTGCTTATTCGTTGAACAAGATTCTTATCTTGATTTTCTTTTGATATGTTATATCAAACCTAACTTGATTGCCAAATTATTGCAAAGTTATTGCTATAGCTTCAACATAACTAAGAAATGAAATATTTATTCATATGTTATTATTCATTGAGCATAAACTGTTGTGTCAAACCAAATTACTTTAGTAAGACAACCTTTACTGAGTTGTAAATCCCAGAAGGGAAAATTGTGTGCTAGTATATCTGACACTTAGTGCAAGGTGGGCACGATTAAGAAAATATGCATACTCCTGGGATGTTGAATAGGTTGATCCACTGTCTCACATCTGAACAAGATTTACAAGTCTTTGTGACTGACAGAAATAATAAAAAGTCCAAAAATGGTTGAAATATAAAAATTCCAGAAATGGTAAACAACACTCAGTTGATAAAAGTTTTGAACTGTTATTGTAAGACCCCGAATTTTATGAAATAAAAGTATTCAATTTTCTTATAATTACTATTCAGTAAATGGTTAAATTGATAAATGTTAAAGTTAAGGGTGATATATGAATTTTTTTCAAAATACGCAAGTGGTTATAAAATATTCATTGTTGTCGGGAAATATTCGTTTGGTCGTGGAATATTCTTTCTGTCGGGGAATATTCGTACGACGGCGCAGCCATTTGTGGGCCCCATAACAGAATAACTGTCAGATGAAAAAAACGACAAATTTGAGTTTTTACAAATAACGGCGTAGTTGTTACCGTTAACACTGTTAGAATACCCGATGGTTAAAATACAGTAATACGCGTTATTTCACAGTAGCACATGGTATTGCACAGAATTTTTGAATTATTGATTCTTACGAAGGAAGGCACTACTCAATAATTGTTACAGTAATTACTGTTCAATATTTTATTTTATTGATTCAATAATTGCTGCGTTGATATTTTATATTATTGTTGTTTCAATAATTGTTGATGCACATCATCTCCATTATTAGATCAATAATTCATATTATTGGAATAATATTATTAGATAGTATTATTGGCAATGTCTAGAAAGTTCTGTCTAAGGAGAGGTTTGGTTATCTAATTGCGCGCCAATAAGGAAAAATCCTTATTGGAAAGCCCCTTCTTTCCCGGGAACGGCCTGGTTGTCATAAATGTGATTCTATAATATTATTTGTGAATAATTAATTATTGATTCATATGATAAGAAAATGTTTATTTTATGTGGATATAAATGAGGGATATATTTTTGTGGTTAAAAATGAAGGAGTTAATGTTGAGGTGTTTTATCTGTATTTTTGTCGGAACGGAGGTATTGAAAATTAAATTAGGGTTTTTAAGATATATTGCGGGGGTTATAATTTTTAATCCGACCGTTGGATCGTTGTGATTTTTGGATATGTTATACATATATAAGTTGAGTATATGTCCATAAATTTTGAACCGTTAAAAATGAACGTATAATTTGTTATGAATTTTACGAGATGACTGGTTCACAAATTGTTGAATTTTCGAAGTTAATGATTTTGGTGGAAAATTCTAGAATTGGTGGGCCCCACTCTTGGTTGGTGAAGAAATGTGCTGAGATTTTTATTCAAATGTGGTGGGTGGAAATAGTAGCAGGTAAAGCCATCAGGTTGCAGGTTAAGTCTGCTTCGGCGTGCTAACATCTTCCTATAAATAGAGGGCTAAGTTAGAATTGAAAATTACACCAAAAATAAGTTTTCTCTCTTTCTCTCTCTAGATTATTGAGTGTATTTTGTGAGTATTTAGATACTTTGAGAGTTGCTATTCATCAGTGCAAGTTTTCTTCAGTGTCATATCCGATATCCAGTCAGAAGTGCTACTCTTTTGAGGTAAGGGATAGTAAGTGATATTAAGGGATTTTATATTCTTCATAATGATGTTATTCTTCCAATATCATTATACTGAAATATTGGTATGAATTTTATTGTGGAATTTCTACCTTTTTGAGTCGGGGTTACTATTCACGTATACGGCACTATTCACGTATACGGCACTATTCATGTATATGACACTATTTATGTATCAGACATTCTTTACGTATACGGTACTATGTACGAATACGGAGTACTATTCTTGAGTTACTATTCATAAGTTACTATTCACGAGTTACTATTCACGGGTACTATTCACGATAAAAATTGGTTTCTTTTTCTGACCAAATTATCGTTGATTTATGATTGTTGCTCTCGAAAATAAATGCAGTTATTGATCATATTATTTTTATTATCATATATAACATTTTTATAACCTTGATGTTGAATTTCTTTTTCACTCGAGTGTAGAGATGGGTGAATTATTGGTATGATCGTGACTGAGGAATGTCTTTGGCCTGTAGTACAAAGATGAATTGTTAACTAGTATGATCATGACCATTGAATTTATAATTGAATATCTTTAGCTTAAGTGTAAAGATGAATTGAGTAACATGGTAATAATTATGGTGTATATAAATTCTGAAATGATTATATATTTCTTTGAGATATGAATATATTTGGCCTGTAGTGCAAATATGAACTGTTGGGGAATATCTTCGGCCTGTAGTGCAAAGATAAATTGTTGATGAATATCTTTGGCCCGTAGTACAAAGATGACTTGTTGTTGAATATCTTTGGCCAGTAGTGCAAAGATGAACTGTTGACGAATATCGTTGGCCTGTAGTGCAAAGATGAACTTATTAATATGATTATGAACAGGAACTGTGATTTGGTATAACCATGATCTTTGATGTTTCAGGTAAAGACATGTGAGGAAAATTATCTTCGTCCTGGATGCGAAGAGGAATTTAGAATTACAATTATGATTATGAGTTATTCATATAATTGTGAAAAGGAACTGTTGATTAATGTTATAGGGATAAAACATTATTGGTGGACTTTTAACGTGGAGAAGATAATAGACTTTATGGTCTATTTGACTCTTCTAATGGTTTGCTCGTTCCGCTGTAACTATAGTTGAAATTTTTTATCATCTACCATATGTTCTAAATCTCTGATTTAATTCTGTTGAAGGCTATTGATAATTTATTTATCTTTAGTCATGATATTCTTGATTGGGCTAGTTGTGCTCACCCTTCTGTTTCACAATTCCTTTCAGGTAATAAGAGTGTAGCTGGGTCGAGCGGGGGTAACAGGGGAATAGAACGGTGGTCATCATTTAGTAGTTATATTTGGTGAATCATCTAGGGTAAAGCAAACCCAATGTTGGAAGGGTGTTTTACCACTATCATACAAGATGTCTAATGACATACAACCTCGTGTCATCATAAGACCAGATTGTACTCATCCACTTGCTGAGTATATTTACAAGCACTACCTATATAATCTTGGTGTTTGTGTGAAGTATAATTCTCAATTAGAGACAGTAGAGATAATGATAAGTCAAGAGAAGACTCACCATTGGGAAGAATATGATAGTAATCTTCTCATTTTTCTTTGGGGTATATTGGGTCAACCAAGGATAATTCTGTGGCCATATGATATCTATCATAACCTAGACGCATGGCCTCCCATGTACGAAGGTTTCCTTGAGCACTTCTCAAAGATTCTAATTTTTAAAACAGTTTTTGACTATACCTTTATGTAAGGTGTCATTGTGACGTGTTATCCAAGGTTGGGATAAGAGTCACAGTTGGTATATATTTGTATCCAAACTCACAACATATATGTTGTATTTTACACGATAATTATTGTAATAAAGTTGTAGTTGTTTTCTGTACCATGTATTTGGCGACTCAGAATGGATTGGATGGAATGGACCTATTTTGGGGACGTCACAGGTGGTATCAGAGCTTAGGGATATGGTCTTTGGCGGAGATCGGGGAATATAACTAGGAGGGGAGAGATGAGTAAATCCTTTGCTAGTGTGTCCTACCTAAGCTTATTTGTTGGTCAGTCATAATATCGGGATATTATGTGATATGTTAATTTGTTAAATTAACCCTTATTTTGAAGCTGTATTCTAGAATGATATTTGAAATACAGGAGATGTGCAATGGAGAAATTATGATGACAGGGACGATGGAATCTGAAATGAAAGGAAGGTATTCTCAACTCTTTGAAATACCAGGTACGTAAATTTTGGGGACGAAATTTCATAAGGAGGGGAGATTGTAAGACCCCGAATTTTATGAAATAAAAGTATTCAATTTTCTTATAATTGCTATTCAGTAAATGGTTAAATTGATAAATGTTAAAGTTAAGGGTGATATATAATTTTTTTTTCAAAATACGCAAGTGGTTATAAAATATTCATTGTTGTCGGGAAATATTCGTTTGGTCGTGGAATATTCTTTCTGTCGGGGAATATTCGTACGACGGCGCAGCCATTTGTGGGCCCCATAACAGAATAACTGTCAGATGAAAAAAACGACAAATTTGAGTTTTTACAAATAACGGCGTAGTTGTTACCGTTAACACTGTTAGAATACCCGATGGTTAAAATACAGTAATACGCGTTATTTCACAGTAGCACATGGTATTGCACAGAATTTTTGAATTATTGATTCTTACGAAGGAAGGCACTACTCAATAATTGTTACAGTAATTACTGTTCAATATTTTATTTTATTGATTCAATAATTGCTGCGTTGATATTTTATATTATTGTTGTTTCAATAATTGTTGATGCACATCATCTCCATTATTAGATCAATAATTCATATTATTGGAATAATATTATTAGATAGTATTATTGGCAATGTCTAGAAAGTTCTGTTTAAGGAGAGGTTTGGTTATCTAATTGCGTGCCAATAAGGAGAAATCCTTATTGGAAAGCCCCCTCTTTCCTGGGAACGGTTTGGTTGTCATAAATGTGATTCTGTAATATTATTTGTGAATAATTAATTATTGATTCATATGATAAGGAAATGTTTATTTTATGTGGATATAAATGAGGGATATATTTTTGTGGTTAAAAATGAAGGAGTTAATGTTGAGGTGTTTTAACTGTATTTTTGTCGGAACGGATGTATTAAAAATCAAATTAGGGTTTTTGAGATATATTGTGGGAGTTATAATTTTTAATCCGACCGTTGGATCATTGTAATTTTTGGATATGTTATACATATATAAGTTGAGTATATGTCCATAAATTTTGAACCGTTAAAAATGAACGTATGATATTTTATGAATTTTACGAGATGACTGGTTCAGAAATTGTTGAATTTTCGGAGTTAATGATTTTGGTAGAAAATTCTAGAATTGGTGGGCCCCACTCTTGGTTGGCGAAAAAATGTACTGAGATTTTTATTCAAATGTGGTGGGTGGGAATAGTAGCAGGTAAAGCCATCAGGTTGCAAGTTAAGTCTGCTTCGGCGTGCTAACATTTTTCTATAAATAGAGGGCTAAGTTAGAATTGAAAATCACACCAAAATAAGTTTTCTCTCTTTCTCTCTTTCTCTCTCTAGATTATTGAGTGTATTTTGTGAGTATTTAGATACTTTGAGAGTTGCTATTCATCAGTGCAAGTTTTCTTCAGCGTCATATCCGATATCCAATCAGAAGTGTTGCTCTTTTGAGGTAAGGGATAGTAAGGGATATTAATGGATGTTATATTCTTCATAATGATGTTATTCTTTCAATATCATTATACTGAAATATTGGTATGGATTTTATTATGAAATTTCTACCTTTTTGAGTCGGGGTTACTATTCACGTATACGGCACTATTCACGTATACGACACTATTCATGTATATGGCACTATTTACGTATATGATATTATTTACGTATACGGTACTATGTACGAATACGGAGTACTATTCATGAGTTACTATTCATGAGTTACTATTCACGAGTTACTATTCACGAGTTACTATTCACGGGTACTATTCACGACAAAAATTGGTTTCTTTTTCTGACCAAATTATCGTTAATTTATGATTGTTGCTGTCGAAAATAAATGCAGTTGTTGATCATATTATTTTTATTATCATATATAACATTTTTATAACCTTGATGTTGAATTTCTTTTTCACTTGAGTGTAAATATGGGTAAATTATTGGTATAATCGTGACTGAGGAATGTTTTTGGCCTGTAGTGCAAAGATGAATTGTTAACTAGTATGATCATGACCATTGAATTTATAATTGAATATCTTTAGCTTAAGTGTAAAGATGAATTGATTAACATTGTTATAATTATGGTGTATATAAATTCTGAAATGATTATATATTTCTTTGAGATGTGAATATATTTGGCCTGTAGTGCAAATATGAACTGTTGAGGAATATCTTTGGCCTGTAGTTCAAAGATGAATTGTTGATGAATATCTTTGGCCCGTAGTGCAAAGATGACTTGTTGTTGAATATCTTTGGCCAGTAGTGCAAAGATGAACTGTTGACGAATATCGTTGGCCTGTAGTGCAAAGATGAATTTATTAATATGATTATAAACAGGAACTGTGATTTGGTATAACCATGATCTTTGATGTTTCAGGTAAAGACATGTGAGGAAAATTATCTTCGTCCTAGATGCGAAGAGGAATTTAGAATTACAATTATGATTATGAGTTATTCATATAATTGTGAAAAAGGAACTGTTGATTATTGTTACAGGGATAAAACATTATTGGTGGACTTTTAATGTGGAGAAGATAATAGACTTTATGGTCTATTTGACTCTTCTAATGGTTTGCTCGTTCCGCTGCAACTATGGTTGAAAATTTTTATCATCTACCATATGTTCTAAATCTCTGATTTAATTCTGTTGAAGGCTATTGATAATTTATTTATCTTTAGTCATGATATTCTTTATTGGGCTAGTTATGCTCACCCTTCTGTTTCACAATTCCTTTTAGTTAATAAGAGTGTAGCTGGGTCGAGCGGGGGTAACAGGGGAATAGAACGGTGGTCATCATTTAGTAGTTATATTTGATGAATCATCTAGGGTGAAGCGAACCCAACGTTGGAAGGGTGTTTTGCCACTATCATACAAGATGTCTAATGACATACAACCTCGTGTCATCATAAGACAGGATTGTGCCCATCCACTTGCTGAGTATATTTACAAGCACTACCTATATAATCTTGGTGTTTGTTTGAAGTATAATTCTCAATTGGAGACAGTAGAGATAATGATAAGTCAAGAGAAGACTTACCATTGGGAAGAATATGATTGTAATCTTCTCATTGTTCTTTGGGGTATATTGGGTCAACCAAGGATAATTCTGTGGCCATATGATATCTATCATAACCTAGACGCATGCCCTCCCATGAACGAAGGTTTCCTTAAGCACTTCCCAAAGATTCTAATTTTTAAAACAGTTTTTGACTATACCTTTATGTAAGGTGTCATTGTGACGTGTTATCCAAGGTTGGGATAAGAGTCACAGTTGGTATATATTTGTATCCAAAGTCACAGCATATATGTTGTTGTATTTTACACGACAATTGTTGTAATAAAGTTGTAGTTGTTTTCTGTACCAAGTATTTGGCGACTCAGAATGGGTTGGATGGAATGGACCTATTTTGGGGACGTCACAGTTATACTTCTTCAAATCCTATATTGTGTTATAAATATAAAACCTACTGAGCATGTCATAGCTCATTCTTGCAAACCATACCCTTTGCAGTATTAAATAGTAACCCTAACAATCTGGAGTGAACAATGGGAAGCGACCATGCTTAGATTAGTTTAAATTACTGTCTAGCTGAATGTAATTCTTTTGTAATAAGAAATTCTTTATGAAGAATCATGTAATCGAACCTTTTATATATATGATATAATATCATCCTTTATTTACGCAATCGTGTTTCCTTTACATAAATAGATGTAGATAGAACTTTTCAATTATTTTGAGATCCTTGGGAACTATACATCTGAGTGAGGGTATTAGAAATACGAATTGTTCATGTTATTGTCGATACTCTGAATTTTAGATAGATAGGTACTATCGATATGATAGGGTAATCCACAAAATATAAACTATACATATGAGTGAGGGTATTGGTAATATAGACAGTTCATGTTATTACTAGTACTCTAGATTTCGGATAGATAGATACTATTCGTAGATACAGTCTATACATCTAAGTAAGGGTATCCAAACACAGCAATAGTTCTACAGTGAATTATTATTAGTTGTGACGCCCCTAAATTCGGGTACTTTTAACCCACAGATATGGTGCTACATAGTACTCATAACTATACATTAATCCCATCAAAACAACATCAAAATGAATGTATTTACCACATTCTTATTACATTAGTAATTAATCCTTTCCCAGGTTCTGTTAACCAAATACATTCTTCATTCGTCATAGTATAATTCATACAAAATACTAGTCTATTATAGGATAAACTATTTATCCATCTTAGCCTTGCCTTTATCATTACTAGAACCCTCGGTTCGCTCGGCCTTAGCTGAATCATATAAGTTTAAGCATGAAGTGAGCATAACTTATAACGTTCCCAAATCCGGGTACTTTGAACCTCGGACTTGGTACGTTACGGTACTTTATCAACATACATTTTCTATCATCTAATGCGGAACAAATAAACATATATTGTTTATTTCACATAATTCTATAACCTTTTCCCAGGTTTATTAACCTTAACTGAATACATACCTTCAAAATTACAAAGGTTTACAGTAAGATAACTAAATAGTTATCCTTATAACAATCTATTACTGTATTTTGCTTTTGTCTCTGCCCTTCTTCAAGCCTTCGCCTTTATCTGAAATTTATTATCACGATATAGTAAGGGTGAGCAACTACTTTGCCCAGCAAGTTTAAATTCAATAGAAATATATCATGATTGAAAGAATAATAAACTTTCAAGTTTTCAACAATTTAATAATTGTGAAGGAACATGAATCAAGATGTCAATAATTGAATGACTGAATCAATAACATTTAAAGTCAACACGGACTAGAAATAACTTTACCTTAACCATAGGGTAATGAAGGTGATCAGCCTTTCATACCTGATGAACATATGCATCGTGCACTAAGTGCGAATCAATAATCAGTTTAGACGTGAATAATCATCAATAATCATTCACTAACATGCTTTGAAATATAACTCGAGTTTGAGTTAAGAAAACTTGCCTGCATAGTCGATTACCGCTACGCAATTTAATTTATTCTCTTTATTAAAAATACCTATCAGGTATAAGATTAATCTTTCAATTAGCATATCATACCTTATTTCGTAATACTATCTAACACTTAATCACATAGTCAAATATTAGATAATCTTAACACCCTATTCATTTACTTACTTATAATCTCATCATCTTATATTAATTTGTCTAATCTTCACTCACAAAGTTAAGTATTAGACATCACACCTTAGTCTTAGTATTATCATTATACTTTGATAATCATTTCATCACTTACAACTTATACTTATACGTTTTCCCTTTATATGTTATCTTAGTAAGCTAGAAAACCTTTCAGTAAACTGAAATATCATTTCAGTAAACCGAATTACATTTCAGCATCCTGAAATTACTATTTCAGCAGACCACAAAATATTTCAATAAACTGAAACCATTTTAGCAATCTAAAATCCAATTCAGCACCCTGAATTCTCATTTTAGTCTATTACAAGCATAATATAGTTCATTGAATACCAAATTTAACAATTATATTAAAAAATAACATAAATCTCTTATTTTAATCTCCCGTCGAATATTATTAATTATGTAGTAATATTTTACGCTAAGGGTATTAACCTTTTAATAACATTACAGTCAAATACTACTATAAATATCTTAATCCAATATTATTAGTCATATAAAAATAATTTAAGTCATTAATCACATTATTAAATAATTTATTTCAATTGTTTTCCTTTTTATTAAATAACTTGTTTAAGCATTCTAAAATGCCATAAATAACACAACACTTCACACCCGACCCAAAACTTCATCAAAAATCTGCATAAGCCATGCTTAAGGGTCTCAAGTCATAAAATCGTATTTTTCATATTTTTGGACAACATATATTTAATTAAATCCATTTATCCATTTATCATTATTTAGATGAAAAATACCAAATCAGCTCCAAAAATATTTCTTTTCTGGAATTTGACAGAATATAGTTCCATATTGAACATATATTTTTCTCAGAATTTTTAAAATAGATTTACTATATTTAAATAGTCCATAATACCCAAATCTTCTCCGATTTTTCATAAATCGAGATTAACTCCAAAAATTTTGAAATATTTACAGTATGATCCTGTTATACACATGTACTTTCAATAAAAATTTTGTAATTTTTTGGACTTATATACAGAGAGTTATTCGGGTGACTTCATAAAAATAGTCATTCACCGTAAAATCCATAACTCTCAAACCGTATGGCCAACAATTCTCAAATTTTTACACAACCTGGATAACTTCTGATATTACCACTCCAAATTTTTCAAGAATTTTTAAAGCACAGAAAGTGTATGAAAATGCCCCCGTTTCAGACAGCCCCAAAACAATACTATTTTCTTTTCCAAAATCGGGACTATTTTGGCTTAATCAGCCACTACACCATGAAAACTCAACATTTTTTAGTGCTACCACTTGGGTTAACTAGTAGACACATATATCTAGCACCCCTCTTTGACGGATTGTAAAAAGGAGTTATAGATTTAAAACAGTGGATTTTCAAAGTAAATAGAAATTTTGGATTTCTAAATTAGAATTTATTTATTTTTTGATTCCAACCAAATCAATACCCAATAGGGGTAGATCCCTACTCGAATCCATGAAAAGCACATAGATCAAAGGGTTTTGTGCATCCAAATAAAAACCCCTTTCATCAAATCAAAAAAATAAAGGAAATTAAATCAAGCTTAGGAAGAAATAATTTATACCTTTCTTTCTCCTTCTTCTTCTTCTTCATCCATGGAGGATCTTCTCCTCCTTCTTTCTTTTTCTAGCTTCCGATCTCCTTCTCTCTCTCTCCCTCTTTCCTCTTTTTCCCGTTCTTCTCTCTTTCTTCCTTTCAGCTTCTCTCTTTCTCCTTCTTACTTCTCTTCTTTTTCTTTTCTCTTTCTCTCTCTTTCTTCTTTCCTTCTTATCCTTATAATTGCCGATCTTTTTTTTTTCTTCTACTTTAATTCGGCCAGTTGGCCTTTTTATTACCACATATTGCTATTATTATTATATTTATTATTTCTAATATAACAATTGTCCAATATGACCTTCTTTAATTGGTTTTAACAATTGGGCCACTATCTTAATCTTTTGGGCTTTTAATTAATCATTTGGACTATGTAATATTTACATAGTCCAATCTTTTCCATCTTAACTCACCCTAAATATTTAATTAGGGTATCCATTCTAAATATATAGAATTTAAATCCTCACTTTAGCACATTAAAATTTATAACCCAATTAAACTTATTTTAATTAAGTTATAAAATTAATAACTTGATATAATAAAAAATATATCTCTTAACTTAATATTATTTTTAATATTATCATCCTCCCACAAGTGGGCTTAGTTTGGGCCTTTAATTAATTCCATTGAGCTAACAAATTTACTTATTTTACTTACTAACAACAACCAACTTGGGCTTTGAACCCTAATTAAATTGGGTCAATATAATACTTGTCTCATACATAGTATATTGGCTAGATTAAATAATTTAATTACTCTTAATCACTTTATCTACAAGTCGCATGCTTAATTAATTAATTGGGCTTGTTTAAATAATATAACTTCCTTAGTCCATTAAATTTAATTCTCTTGGACTCTATTTAAATTCCTGGGCTATGACCTCAGTATAGTCTATTACTTTTAATTCTATTCTACCATAATCATTTAATTAGGGTTTTTATTTCTCACACTTGAAAATAAATTCCTTACTTATGTCATTTTAATTTCATAACTCAATTAGACTTGGTTATAAAATTAATTATTTGAGATATATAAAATAAGTCTCTTAATGTTAGTATATATATTTATATACTAATATTCTCCCATATTATAACCTCTTAGGTTATTTAATTATCACACCTAATATATATATTAGGTTACATAACTTAATTCTTAATTCACTTTTATATACAAAATAAATGTATTCACATTATATAATGTATATTTATTTAATCATACACATAATTCACATAAGCATAACATATTTCACTTCTCACACTAATTTTGACTTTTCTCCACGAAAAGTCAACTGTTGACTTTGACCAGAAGTCAACCTTTACACATTTTGTGTTTACTGTCCATTTTGACTAAACTTGACGTTCCGGACGCAACCGAGCAGTCCATGCTTCAAAATTCTATCTCTAACTCAAATTTTGAATTTTAAATTACTCCCTTCTTATTGCTAATCGTATTAACTAACGAATTTAAACTTATTTATCTTCTTATTTGCCAATCAAGGCCCACATTCAAGCTATGTTAATTACTAACATAGTTTTATTTTGATCCTTATATCATTAACTTAATTCATTATTCCCCTTGCTAAAATATCTATAGCACCTTACTACGTATATATATTTCTATACATATACTCATCTTCGTTTAACCTCATAACATCACTTCATGTGAAATCTTATCTCCTTAATAAAATTTCCACATGTACTTATATAACATTTTTTAGACTATTTAGTTCACCTCGAATTTACAGGTATCGTAATACCTTATTCTTGATATTCCTTCTAGTACATATTAATTCATTTCTAGGGTTTTGGATTTTGTAACCCATATTTTCTCTATTCTCTTTCGAATAGCAAACCATATAGGTTTTACTTGAAATTTTTTAAATAATTCTTCAAATTCTCATCTAGGTTTTATTCTTTAAACTTTATTCTAATCATTCAAGATTTTATAAATTTTTTGGTTGTCACATTCACCCCTTCTTCTAAGAATTTTGTCCCCGAAATTAAAGCATACTAATCTCTGCTTATTCAGTTTATCAAAATTAGGTTTTTAACTTAGCCTTTACAATTTTGTCCTTTAAGGATTTCTCATCTATTATAACATTTCACCATAACTACTCACTAGGAGTTTACATTTTCTAAACATTTACCAAAACTAGGTTGTCATAATAACATTTATTCAATCATCTCAGATTCTACTCGTACGCAACGAGTTCACAATATTTCATATCTATCATCATATACTACCAAAACATTACTCTAAAGAGTTAAAAAAAAATTATATCTATCTGAGGGATCATAAAACCATGAACTTTGAGGTTTAGGGGTATTTCTACCTGCTACCTCTTTCAATTACGAAAGAAAGGTACTCTACCTCTGAAATATTTTATATTTGGTATGTTTACAATCTCAAAGAAGGTAAACTACTGATGCGGGTACTTTAGATGATCAGTCTGTTGTACCTTAGTCATCGGAACGACTATATGCGTTCTTAGATTGAAATATTTTATCCAATTAGTATATCCCCATTTTCAGGGTTGTTCACCTCAGACTTATCAAAAGATTCCGTACCAAAACAATTTGGTTCAGCATAACCTTTCAAAGAATACTTTGAATTTCATAAACATTTGTCTAGCTAGATCAAATAGCTTAGACTCATACCAATAATTCGAATTTCAATCGAAACATGTTTCTATCCAAATTTAATTGGCACTTGACTTTTCTTTAAAATTTTGAAAATCATTTTATGACATCATGATAACGTACTGTATTACAGTCCGTTTGAGGATTTCGTGATTGTGTGACTTTGTCATACTACATCATTCCATAGTGGGCTGACGATCTTTAGATCACATACCACACATTATGAGTTCAGGAACTTTCCACAATCATATGAGTTTCGGAACTTATCCTAGTCAGACCATAGGCGTCCATTCGCTGAGGGGTTCAAAACATACCATATGATTATGAGTCATGAACTTACCATAAGTATGAGTTTTAAGAACTCGCAACTAACCTTATATTCTCTACCTATTCATTATACACATGAGAAAAGAATCACCTTCTCAACATGCATATAGAAAATAGCGCGACATCATGTTCCAATGATTATCAATGCCAGAAACTAAGGGGTTGTCAAACCAAACTAGGCCACTAATCAATAGAGGAAGCTAAGAGAACAATTCTCTTCCCATACAAAGAATCATACAACTCAGCTGCTGACATGAGTCCTCAATTGAAATTCCACACAATTTTAACTTTCTCTTTTCTTAATACGAATTTTCTTTAATTCGCATCTTAACATTCACCACTCTTTTCTGAGTTAACATTGTACCATTTCAAAGTACCTTCTCTTTATAGCATCAAGCTATATCATTCCAATCATTTAACATATCATATTTATTCAACAATTTAATCTGATCACGTCGTGATCTTATTTCGTAATCATTTCTCCTTATACTTACGATCGTTTTATTTTACGATCTTTTTATTATTCTTTTTAATCATATTATATTATGATTTTATTTACATTTTTCATCTTATAGACATAGTCTATTTATTATCAATTTTCATCTCTATTACTGGACTCAGGTAACTCCGAATTCTTATCTTTATAGCTTTTCAAGATTCTTCTTTGAATCTTATTTATCTTACTCTTTACTTTAATGATGAATTTCCTAAATTCATCTCTTATCCCTTAAACTCGATATGAGTTTATTCCTTATCATCATCTTCGCGGTTATAGCCTAAGGTACCCCTACCTAAGGTTTATAACCTACAGCTCTGATACCAATTATAACGTTCCCAAATCTGGGTACTTTGAACCTCGGACTTGGTACGTTATGGTACTTTATCTACAGATATTTTCTATCATCTAATGCGGAACAAATAAACATATATTGTTTATTTTACATAATTCTATAACCGTTTCCCAGGTTTATTAACCTTAACTGAATACATACCTTCAAAATTACAAAGGTTTACAGTAAGATAACTAAATAGTTATCCTTATAACAATCTATTACTGTATTTTGCTTTTGTCTCTGCCCTTCTTCAAGCCTTCGCCTTTATCTGAAATTTATTATCACGATATAGCAAGGGTGAGCAACTACTTTGCCCAGCAAGTTTAAATTCAATAGAAATATATCATGATTGAAAGAATAATAAACTTTCAAGTTTTCAACAATTTAATAATTGTGAAGGAACATGAATCAAGATGTCAATAATTGAATGACTGAATCAATAACATTTAAAGTCAACAAGGACTAGAAATAACTTTATCTTAACCATAGGGCAATGAAGGTGATCAGCCTTTCATACTTGATGAACATATGCAACATGCACTAAGTGCGAATCAATAATCAGTTTAGACGTGAATAATCATCAATAATCATTCACTAACATGCTTTGAAATATAACTCGAGTTTGAGTTAAGAAAACTTGCCTGCATAGTCGATTACCGCTACGCAATTTAATTTATTCTCTTTATTAAAAATACCTATCAGGTATAAGATTGATCTTTCAATTAGCATATCATACCTTATTTCATAATACTATCTAACACTTAATCACATAGTCAAATATTAGATAATCTTAACACCCTATTCATTTACTTTCTTATAATCTCATCATCTTATATTAACTTGTCTAATCTTCACTTACAAAGTTAAGTATTAGACATCACACCTTAGTCTTAGTATTATCATTATACTTTGATAATCTTTTCATCCCTTACAACTTATACTTATAAGTTTTCCCTTTATATGTTATCTTAGTAAGCTAGATAACCTTTCAGTAAACTGAAATATCATTTCAGTAAACCGAACTACATTTCAGCATCCTGAAATTACTATTTCAGCAGACCACAAAATATTTCAGTAAACTGAAACCATTTTAGCAATCCAAAATCCAATTCAGCACCCTGAATTCTCATTTTAGTCTATTACAAGCATAATATAGTTCATTGAATACCAAATTCAATAATTATATTAAAAAATAACATAAATCTCTTATTTTAATCTCCCGTCGATATTATTAATTATGTAATAATATTTTACGCTAAGGGTATTAACCTTTTAATAACATTCTAGTCAAATACTACTAACAATATCTTAATCCAATATTATCAGTCATATAAAAATAATTTAAGTCATTAATCACATTAATAAATAATTTATTTCAATTGTTTTCCTTTTTATTAAATAACTTGTTTAAGCATTCTAAAATGTCATAAACAACACAACACTTCACACCCGACCCAAAACTTCATCAAATCGTATTTTTTATATTTTTGGACAACATATATTTAATTAAATCCATTTATCCATTTATCATCATTTAGATGAAAAATACCAAATCAGCTCCAAAAATATTTCTTTTCTGGGATTTGACATAATATAGTTCCATATTGAACATATATTTTTTTCGGAATTTTTAAAATAGATTTACTGTATTTAAATAGTCCATAATAGCCAAATCTTCTCCAATTTTTCATAAATCGAGATTAACTCCAAAAATTTTGAAAGTTTACAGTACGATCCTGTTATAAACATGTACTTCCAGTAAAAATTTTGTAATTTTTTGGACTTATATACAGAGAGTTATTCGGGTGACTTCATATAAATAGTCATTCACCGTAAAATCCATAACTCTCAAACCGTATGGCCACAAATTCTCAAATTTTTACACAACCTGCATAACTTCTGATATTACCACTCCAAATTTTTCAAGAATTTTTAAAGCAAAAAAGTGGACAAAAATACCCCCATTTCAGACTGCCCCAAAATAGTCTTATTTTCTTTTCCAAAATCGGGACTGTTTTGGCTTAATCAGCCACTACACCATGAAAACTCAACATTTTTGAGTGCTACTACTTGGGTTAACTAGTAGACACATGTGTCTAGCACTCCTCTTTGACGGATCCTAAAAAAAGTTATAGATTTAAAACGGTGGATTTTCAAAGTAAATAGAAATTTTGGATTTCTAAACTAGAAATTATTATTATTTTTTTATTTATTTTTTATTCCAACCAAATCAATACCCAATAGGGGTAGATCCCTACTTGAATCCATGAAAAACTCATAGATCAAAGGGTTTTATACATCCAAATAAAAACCCCTTTCTTCAAATCAAAAAAATAAAGGAAATCAAGCTTAGGAAGAAATAATTTATACATTTCTTTCTCCTTCTTCTTCTTCTTCTTCTTCATCCATGGAGGATCTTCTCCTCCTTCTTTCTTCTTCTAGCTTCCGATCTCCTTCTCTCTCTCTCTCCCTCTTTCCTCTTTTTCCTGTTCTTCTCTCTTTCTTTCTCTCGGCTTCTCTCTTTCTCTTTCTTCCTTCTCTTCTTTTTCTTTTCCCTTTCTCTCTCTTTCTTCTTTCCTTCTTATCCTTATAATTGCCGATCTTTTTTTTTCTTCTACTTTAATTCGACCAGTTGGCCTTTTTATTACCACATATTGCTATTATTAATATTATATTTATTATTTCTAATATAACAATTATCTAATATGACCTTCTTTAATTGGTTTTAACAATTGGACCACTATCTTAATCTTTTGGGCTTTCAATTAATCATTTGGGCTATGTAATATTTACATAGTCCATTCTTTTCCATCTTAACTCACCCTAAATATTTATTTAGGGTATCCATTCGAAATATATATAATTTAAATCCTCACTTTAGCACATTAAATTCTATAACCCAATTAAACTTGTTTTAATTAAGTTATAAAATTAATAACTTGATATAATAAAAAATATATCTCTTAACTTAATATTATTTTTAATATTATCATCCTCCCACAAGTGGGCTTAGTTTTGGCCCTTAATTAATTCCATTGAGCTAACAAATTTACTTGTTTTACTTACTAACAACAACCAACTTGGGTTTTCAACCCTAATTAAATTGGGTCAATATAATACTTGTCTCATACATAGTATATTGGCTAGATTAAATAATTTAATTGCCCTTAATCACTTTATCTACAAGTCCCATGCTTAATTAATTAATTGGGCTTGTTTAAATAATATAACATCCTTAGTCCATTAAATTTAATTCACTTGGACTCTATTTAAATTCTTCGCTATGACCTCATTATAGTCAATTACTTTTAATTATATTCTACCCTAATCATTTAATTAGTGTTTTTATTTCTCACACTTGAAAATAAATTCCTTACTTATGCCATTTTAATTTCATAACTCAATTAGACTTGGTTATAAAATTAATTATTTGAGATATATAAAATAAATCTCTTAATGTTAATATATATATTTATATACTAATATTCTCCTATATTACAACCTCTTAGGTTATTTAATTATCACACCTAATATATATATATATATATATATATATATATATATATATATATATATATATATATATATTAGGTTACATAACTTAATTCTTAATTCACTTTTATATACAAAATAAATGTATTCACATTATATAATATATATTTATTTAATCATACACATAATTCACATAAGCATAACATATTTCACTTCTCACACTAATTTTGACTTTTCTCCATAAAAAGTTAACTGTTGACTTTGACCAAAAGTCAGCCTTTACACATTTTGTGTTTACTGTCCATTTTGACTAAACTTGACGTTCCAGACGCAACCGAGCAGTCCATGCTTCAAAATTCTATCTCTAACTCAAATTTTGAGTTTTAAATTACTCCCTTCTTATTGCTAATCGTATTAACTAACGACTTTAAACTTATTTATCTTCTTATTTGCCAATCAAGGCCCACATTCAAGCTATGTTAATTACTAACATAGTTTTATTTTGATTCTTATATCATTAACTTAATTCATTATTCCTCTTGCTAAAATATTTATAGCACCTTACTACGTATATATATATATATATATATATATTTCTATATGTATACTCATCTTCGTTTAACCTCATAACATCACTTCATGTGAAATCTTATCTCCTTGATAAAATTTCCACATGTACTTATATAACATTTCTTAGACTATTTAGTTCACCTCGAATTTACAGGTATCATAATACCTTATTCTTGATATTCCTTCTAGTACATATTAATTCATATCTAGGGTTTTGGAATTTTGTAACCCATATTTTCTCTATTCTCTTTCGAATAGCAAACCATATAGGTTTTACATGAATTTTTTTAAATAAATCCTCAAATTCTCATCTACGTTTTATTCTTTAACCTTTATTCTAATCATTCAAGATTTTATAAATTTTCGGGTTGTCACATTCACCCCTTCTTCTAAGAATTTCGTCCCCGAAATTAAAGCATACTAATATCTGCTTATTCGGTTTATCAAAACTAGGTTTTTAACTTAGCCTTTACAATTTTCTCCTTTGAGGATTTCTCATCTATTATAACATTTCACCATAACTACTCACTAGGAGTTTACATCTTCTAAACATTTCCCAAAACTAGGTTGTCATAATAACTTTTATTCAATCATCTCTGATTCTACTCGTATGCAACGAGTTCACAATATTTCGTATCCATCATCACATACTATCAGAACATTACTCTAAAGAGTTAAAAAAAATTATATCTATTAGAGGGATCATAAAACCATGAACTTTGAGGTTTAGGGGTATTTCTACCTGCTACCTCTTTCAATTACGAAAGAAAGGTACTCTACCTCTGAAATATTTTATATTTGGTATGTTTACAATCTCAAAGAAGATAAACTACCGATGCGGGTACTTTAGATGATCAGTTTGTTGTACCTTAGTAATCGGAATGACTATATGCGTTCTTAGATTAGAATATTTTATCTAATTAGTATATCCCCATTTTCAGGGTTGTTCACCTCAGACTTATCAAAAGATTCCGTACCAAAATAATTTGGTTCGGCAGAAGCTTTCAAAGAATACTTTAAATTTCATAAATATTTGTCTAGCTAGATCAAATAGCTTAGACTCATACCAATAATTCAAATTTCAATCGAAACATGTTTCTATCCAAATTTAATTGGCACTTAACTTTTCTTTAAAATTTTGAAAATCATTTTATGACATCATGATACCGCACTTTATTACAGTCCGTTTGAGGATTTCGTCATTGTGAGACTTTGTCATACTACATCATTCCATAGTGGGCTGACGATCTTTAGATCACATACCCCACTAGGTAATTTTACATTGATAACTCCATCATTTTTATCATTCTGCATCAGGTTCATGATACATTGATGATATATAAAATGCATTTTGACATCTCAAATCATTTTTTTATCTAGCCGAATCAATTAGCATAGACTCTTCCTTAAACCGTTCAAAAATCTATGAAAATCATCATTGGTGTCATCATGCCACCGTAGGTAATGATGTGTTAGTGATACGAAGCTCACTTCTACACAATTGTAACCTTGTGTTGCTGATAACAAAAATTTATTTTATTTCGAAAGGCACATCAGTGCGAATTTAGCTTGATATCAAAAATATCGAAGTCTAGCATAGCTAGAAGATTTGGAATACCTATGCTTCCACCATCAACTTCACTTTCTCTACTGATCCATTACTTAATAAATCTATCTATTCCTATAATCCTCAATACTCCATTTACAACTTTCCTATACCTAGTTCATCAAACTTACCACACATTATGAGTTCAGGAACTTTCCACAATCATATGAGTTTCGAAATTTATCCTAGTCAGACCATAGGCGTCCATTCGCTGAGGGGTTCAAAACATACCATATGATTATGAGTCATGAACTTACAATAAGTATGAGTTTTAAGAACTCGCAACTAACCTTATATTCTCTACCTATTCATTATACACATGAGAAAAGAATCACCTTCTCAACATGCATATAGCAAATAACGGGACATCATGTTCCAATGATTATCAATGCCGAAAACTAAGTGGTTGTCAAACCAAACTCGGCCACTAACCAAAATAGGAAGCTAAGAGAACAATTCTTTGCCCATATAAAGAATTGGTCTACCTAACAACTATATCGACCAGGAAGCTAAGTGATTCTAAATCCAAGTACAAATTCTCTACCCATACAAGGAATCATACAACTCAGCTGCTGACATGAGTCCTCAATTGAAATTCTACACAATTCTAACTTTCTCTTTTCTTAATACGAATTTTCTTTAATTCGCATCTTAACATTCACCACTCTTTTTTGAGTTAATATTGTACCATTTCATAGTACCTTCTCTTTATAGCATCAAGCTATATCATTCCAATCACTTAACATATCATATGTTATTCAACAATTTAATCTGATCACGTCGTGATCTTATTTCGTAATCTTTTCTCCTTATACTTACGATCGTTTTATTTTACGATCTTCTTATTCTTCTCTTTAATCATATTATATTATGATTTTATTTACACTTTTCATCTTATAGACATAGTCTATTTATTATCACTTTTCATCTCTATTACTGGAGTCAGGTAACTCCTAATTCTTATCCTTATAGCTTTTCAAGATTCTTCTTTGAATCTTATTTATCTTACTCTTTACTTTAATGATGAATTTCCTAAATTCATCTCTTATCCCTTAAACTCGAATTAAGTTTATTCCTTATCATCATCTTCGCGGTTATAGCCTAAGGTACCCCTACCTAAGGTTTATAACCTACAACTCTAATACCAATTATAACGTTCCCAAATCCGGGTACTTTGAACCTCGGACTTGGTACGTTACGGTACTTTATCAACATACATTTTCTATCATCTAATGCGGAACAAAAAAACATATATTGTTTATTTTACATAAGTTTATAACCTTTTCCCAGGTTTATTAACCTTAAATGAATACATACCTTCAAAATTACAAAGGTTTATAGTAAGATAACTAAATAGTTATCCTTATAACAATCTATTACTGTATTTTTCTTTTGTCTCTGCCCTTCTCCAAGCCTTCGCCTTTATCTGAAATTTATTATCATGATATAGCAACGGTGAGCAACTACTTTGCCCAGCAAGTTTAAATTCAATAAAAATATATCATGATTGAAAGAATAATAAGCTTTCAAGTTTTCAACAATTTAATAATTGTGAAGGAACATGAATCAATATGTCAATAATTGAATGACTGAATCAATAACATTTAAAGTCAACAAGGACTACAAATAACTTTATCTGAATCTTAGGGTAATAAAGGTGATCAGCCTTTCATACTTGATGAACATATGCAGCATGCACTAAGTGCGGATCAATAATCAGTTTAGACGTGAATAATCATTAATAATCATTCACTAACATGCTTTGAAATATAACTCGAGTTTGAGTTAAGGAAACTTGCCTGAATAGTCGATTACCGCTATACAATTTAATTTATTCTCTTTATTGAAAAGACCTATCTGGTATAAGATTGATCTTTCAATTAGCATATCATACCTTATTTCATAATACTATCTAACACTTAATCACATAGTCAAAGATTAGATAATCTTAACACCCTATTCATTTACTTACTTATAATCTCATCATCTTATATTAACTTGTCTAATCTTCACTCACAAAGTTAAGTATTAGATATCACACATTAGTCTTAGTATTATTGTAAGACGCCGAATTTTATGAAATAAAAGTATTCAATTTTTCTTATAATTAC
This sequence comes from Panax notoginseng, assembly GCA_016801055.1. NCBI lineage: Eukaryota > Viridiplantae > Streptophyta > Magnoliopsida > Apiales > Araliaceae > Panax > Panax notoginseng. Next base: position 138,849,161 of record CM029015.1, read on the forward strand.
TATTCAATAAATGGTTAAATTGATAAATATTAAAGTTAAGGGTGATATATGAATTTTTTTTCAAAATAAGCAAGTGGTTATAAAATAATCATTGTTGTCGGGGAATATTCGTTTGGTCGTGGAATATTCTTTCTGTCGGGGAATATTCGTACGACGGCGAAGACATTTGTGGGCCCCATAACAGAATAACGGTCGGATAAAGAAAACGACAAATTTGAGTTTATATAAATAACGGCGTAATTGTTACCGTTAACACTGTTGGAATACCCGGTGGTTAAAATACAGTAATACGCGTTATTGCACAGTAGCACACAGTATTGCACAGTATTTTTGAAATTATTGATTCTTACGTAAGAAGGCATTACTAAATAATTGTCACAGTAATTACTGTTCAATATTTTATTTTATTGATTCAATAATTGCTGCGCTGATATTTTATATTATCGTTGTTTCAATAATTATCACTGCACAATATTTTTCATTATCAGATTAATAATTCATATTATTTAAATAATATTATTAGATAGCATTATTGGCAATGTCTAGAAAGTTCTATCTAAGGAGAGGTTTGGTCATCTAATTGTGCGCTAGTAAGGAGAAATTCTTATTGGAAAGTCCCCTCTTTCCTGAGAACGGCCTGGTTGTCATAAATGTGATTCTATAATATTATTCGTGAATAATTAATTATTGATTCATATGATAAGGAAATATTTATTTTATGTGGATATAAATGAGGGATATATTTTGTGGTTAAAAATGAAGGAGTTAATGTTGAGGTTTTTATCAGTATTTTTGTCGGAATAGAGGTTTTAAAATTAGGGTTTTTGAGATATTTTACGGGGGTTATAATTTTTAATCCGACCGTTGGATCGTTGTGATTTTTGGATATGTTATACATATATAAGTTGAGTATATGTCCACAAATTTTGAACCGTTAAAAATGAGCGTATGATTTGTTATGCATTTTACGGGATGACTGGTTCAGAAATTATTAAATTTTCGGAGTTAATCATTTTGGTAGAAAATTCTAGAATTGGTGGGCCCCACTCTTAGTTGGTGAAGAAATATACTGAGATTTTTATTCAAATGTGGTGGGTGGGAATAGTTGCAGGTAAAGCCATCGGGTTGCAGGTTAAGTCTGCTTCGGCGTGCTAACATTTTCCTATAAATAGAGGGCTAAGTTAGAATTGAAAATCACACCAGAAACATAAGCTTTCTATCTTTCTCTCTTTATATTATGAAGCATATTTTGTGAGTATTTAGATACTTTCAGAGTTGCTATTCAGTGCAAGTTTTCTTTGGCTTTGCATTCCAGTCAGAAATACTGCACTTTTGAGGTAAGGGATAGTAAGAGATTTTAAGGGTTGTTATATTTTTCTGTTTCGTAATTTTTCTGACCTTCAAAAATTCTGGAAAAATTTGAAATAATATTTTGATGAGTTTTCTTGATTGTGTCCAAAAACGGTGATTTTTGGATGTATAGATTGAGAGTTATGAATTTTATGAGAAAAGACTATTTTAAAAGTAATCGCTTATAATTCCTTGTAGTTAACTCCAAAATTGATGAAATTTTTATTGGGAGTACATGTATATGATAGAAGTATACTCTGTAAATTTCAAAAGTTTTGGACAAAATTACAATTTTTGATAAATGTCTAAATATTCGGCTGTTTTGGTCACATGAAAAATAGTAAATGAATTTTAAAAATTCTGAAAAAAATATATGTTCAATATGGGACTATATTCTGCTAAATTTCAGAAAAGAAATATTTTTGAAACTGATTTGGTATATTTCATAAAAATAGTCTAGTTATGAGTAAATGAATTAAATATGTTATGTGAAATAAGAAAATTGAAAAATAAGATTTTATGGCTTGAGAATCCTATATGAAGTATATACAGATTTTTTGATGAGGGTTTTTGGTTATTGGTGATGAAATATTATGAGTTTGGCATTTTAAGATGATTAAACACATTATTTAGTAAAGTGTAAATAATTAAAATAAATTATTTATAAGCTTAAGAAATGTTATTCTTTCAATATCATTATACCAAAATATTGGTATAGATTTTGTTGTGGAATTTCTATCTTTTTGTGTCGAGATTACTATTCATGAGTTACTATTCATAAGTTACTATTCACGAGTTACTATTCACGATAAAATTGGTTTCTTTTTTATAGTTGAGTTATGAGTATTACTCTTGAGATTAAAACTATGCATTGATTTAATTATCATATATAACATTTTTATAACCCTGATGTTGAAATTCTCTTTCATTGGAGTGTAAAGATGGGTAGATTATTGGTATGATCATGACTATGGTTCTCTTTGGCCTGTAGTGCAAAGTTGAATTGTGACTAGTATGATCATGACCATTGAATTTATAATTGAATATCTTAAGCTTAAGTGCAAAGGTGAATTGATCAACATGGTTATAATTATTGTTTATATAAATTCTGAAATGATTATATATTTCTTTGAGATATGAATATATTTGGCCTGTAGTGCAAATATGAATTGTTAATGAATATCTTTGGCCCGTAGTCCAAAGATGAACTGTTGTTGAATATCTTTGGCCTATTGTGCAAAGATGGTCTGTTGATGAATATCTTTGGCCTGTAGTGCAAAGATGAACTGTTGTTGAATTACTTTGGTCGTAGTGCAAAGATGGATTTATTAGTATGATTATGAACAAGAACTGTGATTTGGTATAACCATGATCTTTGATGTTTCAGGTAAAGACAGGTGATGCATATATTCTTCGTCGTGGGTGCGAAGAAAAATTTAGAATCACAATTATGATTATGAGTTATTTATATGATTGTGGACCAAAACTGTTGATTGATGTTACAGGGATAAAACATTGTTGATGGATTTTTAACATGGAGAAGATAATAGATTTTATGGTATATTTGACTCTTCTATTGGATTGCTCGTTCCGCTGCAACTATGGTTGAAAATTTTTATCGTCTACCATATGTTCTAAATCTCTGATTTATTACTGATGAAGGCTATTGATAATTTATTTATCTTTAGTCATGATATTCTTTACTGGGCTAGTTGTGCTCACTTTTCTGTTTCACAATTCTTTTCAGGTAATAAGAGTGTAGCTGGGTCGAGCGGGGGTAGCATGGGAATAGAACGGTGGTCATCATTTAGTAGTTATATTTAGTGAATCATCTAGGGTGAAGAGAACCCAACGTTGGAAGGGTGTTTTGTCACTATCATACAAGATGTCTAATGACATACAACCTCGTGTCATCATAAGACAGGGTTGTGCTCATCCACTTACTGAGTATCTTTACGAGCACTACCTATATAATCTTGGGGTTTCTTTGGAGTATAATTCTCAATTAAAGACAGTGGAGATAATGATAAGTCAAGAGAAGACTCACCATTGGAAAGAATATGATAGTAATCTTCTTGTTTTTCTTTGGGGTCTATTGGGTCATCCAAGGATAATTCTGTGGCCATATAATATCTATCATAACCTAGACGCATGGCCTCCCATGTACGAAGGTTTTCTTGAGCACTTCCCAAAGATTATAATTTCTAAAACAGTTTTTGACTATACCTTTATATAAGGTGTCATTGTGAGGTGCTGTCCACGGTTGGGACATGAGTCACATTTGGTATATATCTGTATCCAAACTCACAACATATGTGTTGTTATATTTTGTACGACAATTGTTGTAATAAAGTTGTAGTTATTTTCTGTACCATGTATTTGGCGACTCAGAATAGGTTGGATGGAATGGACCTATTTTGGGGTTGTCACATTTGGTATCAGAGCTATAAGTAAAGAGCCCCGAGCCTCTCGCTGGTGACTTCCTGTTGATGGGGGATGCACCGAAGCCAGACTCTCCGTAGGGGACGCCGTTCTGCGGTGGCAAACTGATAGGTATCAATGTAAGGTGCTGACATAGGTTGGTGTCCATAGTTACATTTGGTATCAGAGCTTAGGGATATGGTCTCTGGCAGAGATCGGGGAATAAAACTAGGAGGGGAGAGATGAGTAAATCCTTCGCTAGTGTGTCTTACCTAAGCTTATTTGATGGTCAGTCATAATAACGGGATATTATGTGATATTTTAATTTGTTCAAATTAACCCTTATTTTGAAGCTGTATTCTAGAATGATATCTGAAATATAGGAGATGAGCAATGAAGAAATTATGATGAAGATGGAATCTGAAATGTGAAATGAAAGCAAGGTATTCTCAACTTTTCGAAATACCAGGTACGTAAATTTCGGGGACGAAATTTCATAAGTAGGGGAGATTGTAAGACCCCGAATTTTATGAAATAAAAGTATTCAATTTTTCTTATAATTACTATTCAGTAAATGGTTAAATTGATAAATATTAAAGTTAAGAGTGATATATGAATTTGTTTTCAAAATAAGAAAGTGGTTATAAAATAATCATTGTTGTCGGGGAATATTCGTTTGGTCGTGGAATATTCTTTCTGTCGGGAAATATTCGTACGACGGCGCAGACATTTGTGGGCCCCATAACAGAATAACGGACGGATAAAGAAAATGACAAATTTGAGTTTTTATAAATAACGACGTAATTGTTACCGTTAACACTGTTAGAATACCCGGTGGTTAAAATACAGTAATACACGTTATTGCACAGTAGCACACAGTATTACATAGTATTTTTGAAATTATTGATTCTTACGTAAGAAGGCACTACTCAATAATTGTCACAGTAATTACTGTTCAATATTTTATTTTATTGATTCAATAATTGATGCGTTGATATTTTATATTATTGTTGTTTCAATAATTGTCACTGCACAGTATTTTTCATTATCAGATCAATAATTCATATTATTTAAATAATATTATTAGATAGCATTATTGGCAATGTCTATAAAATTCTGTCTAAGGAGAGGTTTGGTCATCTAATTGCACGCTAGTAATGAGAAATTCTTATTGGAAAGCCCCCTCTTTCCTGGGAACGGCCTGGTTGTCATAAATGTGATTCTGTAATATTATTCGTGAATAATTAATTATTGATTCATATGATAAGGAAATATTTATTTTATGTGGATATAAATGAGGGATATATTTTGTGGTTAAAACTGAAGGAGTTAATGTTGAGATTTTTATCAGTATTTTTGTCGGAATAGAGGTTTTAAAAATTAGGGTTTTTGAGATATTTTGCGGGGGTTATAATTTTTAATCCAACCGTTGGATCGTTGTGATTTTTGGATATGTTATACATATATAAGTTGAGTATATGTCCACAAATTTTGAACCGTTAAAAATGAGCGTATGATTTGTTATGCATTTTACGGGATGACTGGTTCAGAAATTGTTGAATTTTCGGAGTTAATCATTTTGGTAGAAAATTCTAGAATTAGTGGGCCCCACTCTTAGTTGGTGAAGAAATATACTGAGATTTTTATTCAAATGTGGTGGGTGGGAATAGTTGCAGGTAAAGCCATCGGGTTGCAGGTTAAGTCTGCTTCGGCGTGCTAACATTTTCCTATAAATAGAGGGCTAAGTTAGAATTGAAAATCACACCAGAAACATAAGCTTTCTATCTTTCTCTCTCTATATTATGAAGCATATTTTGTGAGTATTTAGATACTTTCAGAGTTGCTATTCAGTGCAAGTTTTCTTTGGCTTTGCATTCCAGTCAGAAATACTGCACTTTTGAGGTAAGAGATAGTAAGAGATTTTAAGGGTTGTTATGTTTTTTAGTTTCGTAATTTTTCTGATCTTCAAAAATTCTAGAAAAATTTGAAATGATATTTTGATGAGTTTTCTTGATTGTGTCCAAAAATGGTGATTTTTAGATCTATAGATTGAGAGTTATGAATTTTATGAGAAAAGACTATTTTAAAAGTAATCGCTTATAATTCCTTGTGGTTAACTCCAAAATTGATGAAATTTTTATTGGGAGTACATGTATATATAGAAGTATACTATGTAAATTTCAGAATTTTTGGACAAAAGTATAATTTTTGATAAATGTCTAAATATTCGGTTGTTTTGGTCATATGAAAAATAGTAAATGAATTTTAAAAATTTTGAGAAAATATATGTTCAATATGGGACTATATTCTACTAAATCTCAGAATAAAAATATTTTTGAAACTGATTTGGTATATTTCATGAAAATAGTCTAGTTATGAGTAAATGAATTAAATATGTTATGTGAAATAAGAAAATTAAAAAATAAGATTTTATGGCTTGAGAATCCTATATGAGGTATATGCAGATTTTTTGATGAGGGTTTTTAGTTATTGGTGATGAAATATTATGAGTTTGACATTTTAAGATGATTAAACGCATTATTTAGCAAAATGTAAATAGTTAAAATAAATTGTTTATAAGCTTAATAAATGTTATTATTTCAATATCATTATACCGAAATATTGGTATAGATTTTATTATGGAATTTCTACCTTTTTGTGTCGGAATTACTATTCATGAGTTACTATTCATAAATTACTATTCACGAGTTACTATTCACGACAAAATTGGTTTCTTTTTTATAGTTGAGTTATGAGTATTACTCTTGAGATTAAAACTATGCATTGATTTAATTATCATATATAACATTTTTATAACCCTGATGATGAAATTTTCTTTCACTGGAGTGTAAAGATGGGTAGATTATTGGTATGATCATGACTAGGGTTCTCTTTGGCCTGTAGTGCAAAGTTGAATTGTGACTGGTATGATCATGACCATTGAATTTATAATTGAATATCTTAAACTTAAGTGCAAAGGTGAATTGATCAACATGGTTATAATTATTGTTTATATAAATTCTGAAATGATTATATATTTCTTTGAGATATGAATATATTTGGCCTGTAGTGCAAATATGAATTGTTAATGAATATCTTTGGCCCGTAGTCCAAAGATGAACTGTTGTTGAATATCTTTGGCCTATTGTACAAAGATGGTCTGTTGATGAATATCTTTGGCCTGTAGTGTAAAGATGAACTGTTGTTGAATATCTTTGGCCGTAGTGCAAATGTGGGTTTATTAGTATGATTATGAACAACAACTGTGATTTGGTATAACCGTGATCTTTGATGTTTTAGGTAAAGACAGGTGATACAAATATTCTTCGTCGTGGGTGCGAAAAAAAATTTAGAATCACAATTATGATTATGAGTTATTTATATGATTGTGGACCAAAACTGTTGATTGATGTTACAGGGATAAAATATTGTTGAAGGATTTTTAACATGGAGAAGATAATAGATTTTATGGTCTATTTGACTCTTCTAATGGATTGCTCGTTCCGCTGCAACTATGGTTGAAAATTTTTATCGCATACCATATGTTCTAAATCTCTGATTTATTACTGATGAAGGCTATTGATAATTTATTTATCTTTAGTTATAATATTCTTTACTGGGCTAGTTGTGCTCACCTTTCTGTTTCACAATTCCTTTCAGGTAATAAGAGTGTAGCTGGGTCGAGCGGGGGTAGCATGGGAATAGAACGGTGGTCATCATTTAGTAGTTATATTTGGTGAATCATCTAGGGTGAAGCGAACCCAGCGTTGGAAGGGTGTTTTGTCACTATCATACAAGATGTCTAATGACATATAACCTCGTGTCATCATAAGACAAGGTTGTGCTCATCCACTTGCTGAGTATCTTTACGAGCACTACCTATATAATCTTGGGGTTTGTTTGGAGTATAATTCTCAATTAGAGACAGTGGAGATAATGATAAGTCAAGAGAAGACTCACCATTGGGAAGAATATGATAGTAATCTTCTTGTTTTTCTTTGGGGTCTATTGGGTCATCTAAGGATAATTCTGTGGCCATATAATATCTATCATAACCTAGACGCATGGCCTCCCATGTACGAAGGTTTCCTTGAGCACTTCCCAAAGATTCTAATTACTAAAACAGTTTTTGACTATACCTTTATATAAGGTGTCATTGTGAGGTGCTGTCCACGGTTGGGACATGAGTCACATTTGGTATATATTTGTATCCAAACTCACAACATATGCGTTGTTGTATTTTGCACGATAATTGTTGTAATAAAGTTGTAGTTGTTTTCTGTACCATGTATTTGGCGGCTAAGAATAGGTTGGATGGAATGGACCTATTTTGGGGTTATCACAATTATCATTATACTTTGATAATCTTTTCATTACTTACAACTTATACTTATAAGTTTTCCCTTTATATGTTATCTTAATAAGCTAGATAAGCTTTTAGTAAACTGAAATATCATTTTAGTAAACTGAATTACATTTCAGCATCCTGAAATTACTATTTCAGCAGACCACAAAATATTTTAGTAAACTGAAACCATTTTAGCAATCCAAAATATAATTCAGCACCCTGAATTCTCATTTTAGTCTATTACAAGCATAATATAGTTTATTGAATACCAAATTCAATAATTATATTAAAAGATAACATAAATCTCTTATTTTAATCTCCCGTCGAATATTATTAAATATGTAATAATATTTTACGCTAAGGGTATTAACCTTTTAATAACATTCCAGTCAAATACTACTAACAATATCTTAATCCAATATTATTAGTCATATAAAAATAATTTAAGTCATTAATCACATTAATAAATAATTTATTTCAATTGTTTTCCTTTTTATTAAATAACTTGTTTAAGTATTCTAAAATGCCATAAATAACACAACACTTCACACCCGACCCAAAACTTCATCAAAAATCTGCATAAGCCATGCTTAAGGATCTCAAGTCATAAAATCGTATTTTTCATATTTTTGGACAATATATATTTAATTAAATCCATTTATCTATTTATCATCATTTAGATGAAAAATACAAAATCAGCTCCAAAAATATTTCTTTTCTGGGATTTGATAGAATATAGTTCCATATTGAACATATATTTTTCCCGGAATTTTTAAAATAGATTTACTATATTTAAATAGTCCATAATAGCCAAATCTTCTCCGATTTTTCATAAATCGAGATTAACTCCAAAAATTTTGAAATTTTTACAGTATGATCCTGTTATACACATGTACTTCCAATAAAAATTTTGTAATTTTTTGGACTTATATACAGAGAGTTATTCGGGTGACTTCATAAAAATAGTCATTCACCGTAAAATCCATAACTCTCAAACCGTATGGCCAAAAATTCTATACTTTTTACACAACCTGTATAACATCTGATATTACCACTCCACATTTTTAAAGAATTTTTAAAGCATAAAAAGTGGACGAAAATGCCCCCATTTCAAACTGGCCCAAAATAGTCCTATTTTCTTTTCCAAAATCGGGACTGTTTTGGCTTAATCAGCCACTACACCATGAAAACTCAACATTTTTGTGTGCTACCACTTGGGTTAACTAGTAGACACATATATCTAGCACCCCTCTTTGACGGATCGTAAAAAGGAGTTATAGATTTAAAACGGTAGATTTTTAAAGTAAATAGAAATTTTGGATTTCTAAACTAGAAATTTTTTATTATTATTTTTGATTACAACCAAATCAATACCCAATAGGGGTAGATCCCTACTTGAATCCATGAAAAACACATAGATCAAAGGGTTTTATACATCCAAATAAAAACCCCTTTCATCAAATCAAAATAATAAGGGAAATCAAGCTTAGGAAGAAATAATTTATACCTTTCTTTCTCCTTCTTCTTCTTCTTCATCCATGGAGGATCTTCTCCTCCTTCTTTCTTCTTCTAGCTTCCGATCTCCTTCTCTCTCTCTCTCTCTCTCTTTCCTCTTTTTCCCGTTCTTCTCTCTTTCTTCCTCTCGGCTTCTCTCTTTCTCTTTCTTCCTTCTCTTCTTTTTCTTTTCTCTTTCTCTCTCTTTCTTTTTTCCTTCTTATCCTTATAATTGCCGATCTTTTTTTTTCTTCTACTTTAATTCAACCAGTTGGCCTTTTTATTACCACATATTGCTATTATTATTATATTTATTATTTTTAATATAACAATTGTCCAATATGACCTTCTTTAATTGGTTTTAACAATTGGGCCACTATCTTAATCTTTTGGGCTTTCAACTAACCATTTGGGCTATATAATATTTATATAGTCCAATCTTTTCCATCTTAACTCACCCTAAATATTTAATTAGAGAATCCATTCCAAATATATAGAATTTAAATCCTCACTTTAGCACATCTATTATATATACTAAATCACAGTACATAGCACAATATATTGACACATGTCCTTCTATAAATTTAACACATGTCCATCCTAATTAATGCTTCTTATTGCCTTTGACAAAAATATCCTTGACAATTACTTAGGATATTATATATTGATCACCTTATTTTATGGATATTATCAACAGCCACATTATTTTATGGATATTATCAACAGCCACATTATTTTAGGATCCATTAATTAGATAACTCTCTTAGACAACAACCAGATTGGATCAATTTAAACTAGGGCCAACTTGCTTTTTATGAAAAAATAGTTTTAATTATTTGAAAAGTAAATTTCCTTAAATATTAGACTTTTATTTATTTTACCTACTTTTCATGTGCATAATAAATTTATTCTATGATTAATTAATTACTTTCATAGTTCCATGCAATTAAAAATTATTTCCATATTTATTTTAAAACTTCAATCTATTAGCTTCCAAAAATTCTTCCAATTATTTGAACCACGCTAATTGATTCTAAAGATATGAAAATTTATTTGCTTAACCAATTTATGAAAAACTCAATCAATTAATAAATTATGGAATACTTAAATAATATAAAACTCATCCCAAGATTTATGAAAATAATATTGGCTAGATATATGAAAGATAATAAATCTTTTATATGAAAGATAATAAATCTTTTAAAAACTTATTTTCTAACCAACTCCATCAATTATTGGAAGTACTAAAAAGCAACATTTTAAAACATTTTCATATTTATTATTTTATTCTTTGTGCCAATTACGCGACCACCACTTTTTCATCCAATTGAATTATGCTACTTAAAAAATAAATCTTTGAATGATTCAATCAACAAAGTAATCGACACCTTTTTATAATTTTTATGGAATATAACATTCAATCAACTTATTACAAATTGATTTATTCCAATAAAGAAGTCATGGTTCTTAAGGAAATGATTTAAACAGAATTCACTAAATAATAGAAATTTTTAATATGGAACGAAATGAATAAAAAATTAATCTCTTTTAACAACTCGGATAGACAACTCATTACCATTTCATTGACCGCTTCTTAAATCATGAAATATGATCTATTAATTAATTAGACCAATTACAAATTGAATCGGGCAGTTTGAAAGTAAGTTTAGGCTCAATTAAAATTTTGATATTTCCATATTTATTTTAATATACCAATTAAATAATTCCATATTATGAACTATTAAGGTTAAGATTTTTTATTATATTTTCATATTAATTTTGAAAGATTAGTATTTTGAATTTATAATCCACTAAATCACTACAATTCTAAACTGTTTTGGTAATGTCAACTGTTCTGATATTATCCTTTTTAATTTAATTATTATATCCTAAAATCACTATTTTTTAATCCTAAATTAATATTTTTATTTTATAATCCCCTAAATCACTGCAAATCTAAACTGTTTTGATAATGTCAACTTTTCTGATATTATCATTTCTAATTTAATTATTATCTCTTAAAATCACTATTTTTTAATCCCAAATTAATATTTTGAATTTATAATCTACTAAATCACTATAAATCTAAACTGTTTTGATAATGTTAACTGTTACATAATTACACTGGTTTTTGAATTTTATAATATTATACCTTTTATAATATTATACCATGCATATATATATAAGTTCCAACATTACTAACAGTGACAATCCAATAAATCCATTTTTTATAATTTTACAGTATTATATACCATTTATAATCTTATACCATACATTATCATACATATATATAATCCTGCACTAATATGTTTATTTTATAAACCCTAAAATTCACTACTTTTCTAAATTGTTACTAATTTATTTATGTTAAAACATAATTATTATATCCTAAAATAATTACTTTTCTAATATTATAACATTCATAATTATACCATACATTATATCATACATATATGGTATAATATTATAATATACATATATAATAAAATCACTACTTATCTAAACTGTGCAGATATTATCATTACTAATTTAATTATATTACAACATAATATTATACCATTTATAATTATATTATAAAATAATATTATACAATTTAAAACATTTAAAACAAAATTAAAATAACAAATAATACAAATCATAAGTTACTATGTTGATTTTATAATCCACTAAATCACTACTTTTTCAATCTAAACAATTTTTATATTATCACAACGTAATTATTATTGTCTAAAACCATTACTTTTTAATCTTACATTATTATTTTGATTTTATAATCCCTTAAATCACTATACATCTAAACTGTTCTAATAATGTTAATTGTTCTTATATTATTATTACAAAATTAATTATTATCTACTAAAATCATTAGTTTTTTTAATCCCAAATTAATATTTTAAATGTATAATCCTCTAAATCACTACAAATCTAAACTATTTTGGTAATGTAAACTGTTTTGATATTATATTTTTTAATTTAATTATTATCTCCTAAAATCACTACTTTATGATATTATCATTACTGAGCTATTATCATTACTCTTCGTTATTTATCCTAATTTTCTTATCAAATATCCGATCAATCCCCTTACAGCAATTGTTGATATCACATATCCTAATTTATTGAAAAATTTTGAGAATGACTTTTATTTTCAAGACCAAGCCATCCTTGCTCCTACACTTGATGCTATAAATAAGGTGAATGAATATGTGATGTATTTATGGTCAGGTGATGAAGTACCATATCTAAGATGTCTTATGTAAGGTTGATGAAAACTCAAACAGCTATGAAGGCATTTACACCCTATAATTTTTGAATAGCATTACATCTTCTGGAATGTCAAACCACAAGATAACGTTGAAGATTGGGGTTCCTGTAATGTTGCTCCGAAATATAGATCAGTGATCTGGTTTGTGCAATGTCACGATATTAATAGTAACTCAATTGGAAAAACATCTGATAGAAGTAAAAGTAATTTCAGTCAGCAATTTTGGACATAAAGTTTTCATACCTCGCTTGGTCTTAATACCGTGAAACATTAGATTACCTTTAAAATTCTAACAAAGACAATTTCCTTTGGTTGTTTGCTTTTTCATGACAATTAATAAGATTCAGGGACAATCTCTCACACATGTTGGACTGTATTTGTCACGTCCAATTTTTAGCCATAACCAATTGTATGTAGCAGTATCAAGAGTTACAAGTAAGAGTTGAGTAAAAATACTAATTTGTGACAAAGATGGACAAACATACAATACTACAAAGAAAGTAGTTTTTCAGAAAGTTTTTCACAATTTAATATAGAAATGTTTGACTGTTTCTGGCTATTATCTTTTTGCTGCTCATTATTAGTGTAAACCCTGATTATTTTATTATTATATCTCATGAAATTTTTACTATAATCTATTTGAATCTTTTTAGGTAAATCTATGATATGCATTTACAAAGCTATCTCGATCGAGCCAAATTCCAGTTGCAAAGACAAAAATAAACCGACAAACTCTCAACACTACTCCTTACAAAATTGTTTAGTTTTTATTATACATTCCACTCAAAATTTTGTTAATACATGTACTGAGTAGAGTTTATGTATATTCATTTTTTTGTCTGTGTATATATATTCATGTATAACCATTGAAAAACTTTTAAATAAGATTATAATAGGTTTGTCTTTTACTTTTTGGATGAATGCATTTGAAATTCTATGTAAGTCAATTTCGTATGTGTTTTACACTAATTCTTTTCGTTTTTATTTAATATAGGAGCTAAATTCCTTTATGTTCTGTTAGTTTTCAATCCGACAAACACATGAATTTTTAGCTAAGTGTGAGACTTTTTTTATCTCGGGCAATACTATTTTTTATAAAAGAGTTGTGGAAAGATAATTATTTATTTGGTTGATAGTTTAGGCAATGTTGAAATCAACTATTAAGTATGTCTAAATTCTTATATCTCACTATTGTCCAGATTCTTGTCGTAAATATTTATAAGATTGCAACGATTATTAAAAAGATCAAAACTGGAAGAAGCTTAAATGTGATAATCCTGGTACCTATGGTTCAATGGTAATGTGACAATGAATTTGGTGTATGCAGTTCTTGGTAGAGTTAAATTTTTGTTTTCATGCTTCTTGCATTATTTCAGGTGCATCATGGATTTTATCCTGCTTAGCACAACAAAATTTTGCGCCCTACAATTTTAAATACTGTTGAAAGTGCAAAGGAGTTATATGAAAACCTTCAAATTATTGGACAATGCATTCAATGGGAGGGACTATGGCTTCATTTTGGGGACTATATCCCACGGTGTTTATATTTATGACTTCTTCATTTATTGTATTCTATTATATGGATTGTGGCTTTGCATGATTTGTTAAGTACTAGCATCCGGAAAAATCATTTTCATCATCATTAATATATTTTTTTGGCATTATGGTAATACTGTGAGTGCCTATACAATTGTCAAAAATTAACAAAAAAACTAATGAGGCAATGTATTCATTCTTTAACTATAACTTTGTGTTATGTATGACACGATGCTATACTGCTATGTTTTTGGACATGGTGTTTGTTTGACATGAAGATCCAACATAATTATTAATTCTCGTGTTTTTCAGTTTTCGTATGTAACATGTGTTTTCCCTTCATGTCTGAGGACCGAAACTGAGACATTCTTTCGTTGTTTTCTCTTTTGTTTGGATGTTTGAATTCTGGTGCAAGTAAGCGTATACGAGACATGAATCTTCAAAATGCATCAAGTACATGTGTCAGATATTTGAGGCTTGGTGAGGTTTGTGTAATGTGTAACAGACTTCAAATATACCACTAGCAATCATATCAATATAACGATTCGATGACATTGTGCATGTCACTTTCTAAATATTTATTAGTGCTTTAGAATGAAAGAGTTACCCATTTTTAACCATATTGGTTACATTATAAATATTTTTATCAAGACATTAATATATATATATATATATATACACACACACACACACACAACTGTTATGTAATGTTCTAGGGTTTAGTGATCAGATTAATTATATACTTGGATATGTATTTGCGCATAAAATTTTTATGCAACACTATATAACATATGCTATTAAAATTTGATAATCGCACAACAATCCACCATCTTCTTATAATATTTTAATTTATTAATTGGATGTATAAATTTATTATTAACAAAATAAATAATCCCGCCGCAAAGCGCGGGTTTGTATCTAGTTAAGTTCTATAACCCAATTAAACTTGTTTTGATTAAGTTATAAAATTAATAACTTGATATAATAAAAAATATATCTCTTAACTTAATATTATTTTTAATATTATCATCCTCCCACAAGTGGGCTTAATTTTGGACACTTAATTAATTCCATTGTGCTAACAAATTTACTTGTTTTACTTACTAACAATAACCAACTTGGGCTTTCAACCCTAATTAAATTGGGTCAATATAATACTTGTCTCATACGTAGTATATTGGCTAGATTAAATAATTTAATTGCCTTTAATCACTTTATCTACAAGTCACATGCTTAATAAATTAATTGAGCTTGTTTAAATAATATAACTTCCTTAGTCCATTAAATTTAATTCTCTTGGACTCTATTTAAATTCTTGGGCTATGACCTCAGTATAGTCCATTACTTTTAATTCTATTCTACCCTAATCATTTAATTAGGGTTTTTATTTCTCACACTTGAAAATAAATTCCTTACTTATGTCATTTTAATTTCATAACTCAATTAGACTTGGTTATAAAATTAATTATTTGAGATATATAAAATAAATCTCTTAATGTTAGTATATATATTTATATACTAATATTCTCCCATATTATAACCTCTTAGGTTATATAATTATCACACCTAATATATATATTAGGTTACATAACTTAATTCTTAATTCACTTTTATATACAAAATAAATGTATTCACATTATATAATGTATATTTATTTAATCATACACATAATTCACATAAGCATAACATATTTCACTTCTCACACTAATTTTGACTTTTCTCCATAAAAAGTCAACTGTTGACTTTGACCAAAAGTCAAAATTTACACATTTTGTGTTTACTGTTCATTTTGACTAAACTTGACGTTCCGAACGCAACCGAGCAGTCCATGCTTCAAAATTTTATCTCTAACTCAAATTTTGTGTTTTAAATTACTCTCTTCTTATTGCTAATCGTATTAACTAACGACTTTAAACTTATTTATCTTCTTATTTGCCAATCAAGGCCCACATTCAAGCTATGTTAATTACTAATATAGTTTTATTTTGATCCTTATATCATTAACTTAATTCATTATTCCTCTTGCTAAAATATTTATAGCACCTTACTACGTATATATATTTCTATACATATACTCATCTTCGTTTAACCTCATAATATCACTTCATGTGAAATCTTATCTCCTTAATAAAATTTCCACATGTACTTATATAACATTTCTTAGACTATTTAGTTCACCTCGAATTTACAGGTATCGTAATACCTTATTCTTGATATTCCTTCTAGTACATATAAATTCATTTATAGGGTTTTGGAATTTTGTAACCCATATTTTCTCTATTCTCTTTCGAATAGCAAACCATATAGGTTTTACTTGATTTTTTTTAAATAATTCCTCAAATTCTCATCTAGGTTTTATTCTTTAACCTATATTCTAATCATTCAAGATTTTATAAATTTTTGGGTTGTGACATTCACCCCTTCTTCTAAGAATTTCGTCCCCGAAATTAAAGCATACTAATATCTGCTTATTCGGTTTATCAAAACTAGGTTTTTAAATTAGCCTTTACAATTTTCTCCTGTGAGGATTTCTTATCTATTATAACATTTCACCATAACTACTCACTAGGAGTTTACATCTTCTAAACATTTACCAAAACTAGGTTGCCATAATAACCTTTATTCAATCATCTCAGATTCTACTCGTACGCAACGAGTTCACAATATTTCATATCCATCATCACATACTACCACAACATTACTCTAAAGATTTTAAAAAAAATTATATCTATCAGAGGGATCATAAAACCATGAACTTTGAGGTTTATGGGTATTTCTACCTGCTACCTCTTTCAATTACGAAAGAAAGGTACTCTACCTCTGAAATATTTTATATTTGGTATGTTTACAATCTTAAAGAAGGTAAACTACCGATGCGGGTACTTTAGATGATCAGTCTGCTGTACCTTAGTAATCGGAACGACTATATGCGTTCTTAGATTGCAATATTTTATCCAATTAGTATATCCCCATTTTCAGGGTTGTTCACCTCAGACTTATCAAAAGATTTTGTACCAAAACAATTTGGTTCGGCATAAGCTTTCAAAGAATACTTTGAATTTCAAAAACATCTGTCTAGCTAGATCAAATAGCTTAGACTCATACCAATAATTCGAATTTCAATCAAAACATGTTTCTATCCAAATTTAATTGGCACTTAACTTTTCTTTAAAATTTTGAAAATCATTTTATGACATCATGATACCGCACTGTATTACAGTCCATTTGAGGATTTCGTCATTGTGTGACTTTATCATATTACATCATTCCATAGTGGGCTGACGATCTTTAGATCACACACCACACTAGGTAATTATGCATTGATAACTCCATCATTTTTATCATTCTGCATCAGGTTCATGATACATTGATGATATATAAAATACATTTTGACATCTCAAATCATTTTTTTATCTAGCCAAATCAATTAGCATAGACTCTTCTTTAAACCGTTCAAAAATCTTTGAAAATCATCATTGGTGTCATCATGCCACCACAGGTAATGATGTGTTAGTGGTACGAAGCTCACTTCTACACAATTGTAACCTTGTGTTGCTGATAACAAAAATTTATTTTATTTCGAAAGGCACATCAGTGTGAATTTAGCTTGATGACAAAAACGTCGGAGTCTAGCATAGCTAGAAGATTTGGAATACCTATGCTTCCACCATCAACTTCACTTTCTCTACTGATCCATTGCTTAATAAATCTATCTATTCCTATAATCCTCAATTCTCCATTTACAACTTTCCTATACCTAGTTCGTCAAACTTACCACATATTGTGAGTTCAGGAACTTTCCACAATCATATGAGTTTCGGAACTTATCCTAGTCAGACCATAGGCGTCCATTCGCTGAGGGGTTCAAAACATATCATATGATTATGAGTCATGAACTTACCATAAGTATGAGTTTTAGGAACTTGCAACTAACCTTATATTCTCTACCTATTCATTATACACATGAGAAAAGAATCACCTTCTCAACATGCATATAGCAAATAGCGCGACATCATGTTTCAATGATTATCAATGCCAGAAACTAAGTGGTTGTCAAACCAAACTCGGCCACTAATCAATATAGGAAGCTAAGAGAATAATTCTCAGCCCATACAAAGAATTGGTCAACCTAACCACTATATCGACCAGGAAGCTAAGTGATTCTAAAACCAAGTATAAATTCCCCGCCCATACAAGGAATCATACAACTCAACTGCTGATATGAGTCCTCAATTAAAATTCCACACAATTCTAACTTTCTCTTTTCTTAATACGAATTTTCTTTAATTCGCATCTTAACATTCACCACTCCTTTCGGAGTTAACATTTTACTATTTCGTAGTACCTTCTCTTTATAGCATCAAGATATATCATTCCAATCACTTAACATGTCATATGTTATTCAACAATTTAATCTGATCACGTCGTGATCTTATTTCGTAATCATTTCTCCTTATACTTACAATCGTTTTATTTTACGATCTTCTTATTCTTCTATTTAATCATATTATATTATGATTTTATTTACACTTTTCATCTTATAGACATAGTCTATTTATTATCACTTTTCATCTCTATTACTGGACTCAGGTAACTCCGAATTCTTATCCTCATAGCTTTTCAAGATTATTCTTTGAATCTTATTTATCTTACTATTTACTTTAATGATGAATTTCCTAAATTCATCTCTTATCCCTTAAACTCGATATGAGTTTATTCCTTATCATCATCTTCGCGGTTATAGCCTAAGGTACCTCTACTTAAGGTTTATAACCTACAGCTCTGATACCAATTATAACGTTTCCAAATTCGGGTACTTTGAACCTCGGACTTGGTACGTTACGGTACTTTATCAACATATATTTTCAATCATCTAATGCAGAACAAATAAACATATATTGTTTAATTTACATAATTCTATAACCTTTTCCCAGGTTTATTAGCCTTAACTGAATACATACCTTCAAAATTACAAAGGTTTATAGTAAGATAACTAAATAATTATCCTTATAAAAATCTATTACTGTATTTTGATTTTGTCTCTGCCCTTCTTCAAGCCTTCGCCCTTATCTGAAATTTAATATCATGATATAGCAAGGGTGAGCAACTACTTTGCCCAGCAAGTTTAAATTCAATAAAAATATATCATGATTGAAAGAATAATAAGCTTTCAAGTTTTCAACAATTTAACAATTGTGAAGGAATATGAATCAAGATGTCAATAATTGAACGACTGAATCAATAACATTTAAAGTCAACAAGGACTAGAAATAACTTTATCTGAACCTTAGGGTAATGAAGGTGATCAGCCTTTCACACCTGATGAACATATGCAACATGCACTAAGTGCGAATCAATAATCAGTTTAGTCGTGAACAATCATCAATAATAATTCACTAACATGCTTTGAAATATAACTCGAGTTTGAGTTAAGGAAGCTTGCATGCATAGTCGATTACCGCTACACAATTTAATTTATTCTCTTTATTGAAAGGACCTATCAGGTATAAGATTGATCTTTCAATTAGCATATCATACCTTATTTTATAATACTATCTAACACTTAATCACATATTCAGATATTAGATAATCTTAACACCCTATTCATTTACTTATAATCTCATCATCTTATATTAACTTGTATAATCTTCACTCATAAAGTTAAGTATTAGACATAACACCTTAGTCTTAGTATTATCATTATACTTTGATAATCTTTTCATCACTTACAACTTATACTTATAAGTTTTCCCTTTATATGTTATCTTAGTAAGCTAGATAACCTTTCAGTAAACTGAAATATCATTTCAGTAAACCGAATTACATTTCAGCATCCTGAAATTACTATTTCAGCAGACCACAAAATATTTCAGTAAACTGAAGCCATTTTAGCAATCCAAAATCCAATTCAGCACCCTGAATTCTCATTTTAGTCTATTACAAGCATAATATAGTTCATTGAATACCAAATTCAATAATTATATTAAAAAATAACATAAATCTCTTATTTTAATCTCCCGTCGAATATTATTAATTATGTAATAATATTTTACGCTACGGGTATTAACCTTTTAATAACATTTCAGTCAAATACTACTAACAATATCTTAATCCAATATTATTAGTTATATAAAAATAATTTAAGTCATTAATCACATTAATAAATAATTTATTTCAATTGTTTTCCTTTTTATTAAATAATTTGTTTAAGCATTCTAAAATACCATAAATAACACAACACTTCACACCCGACCAAAAACTTCATCAAAAATCTGCATAAGCCATGCTTAAGGGTCTCAAGTCATAAAATTGTATTTTTCATATTTTTGGACAACATATATTTAATTAAATCCATTTATCCATTTATCATCATTTAGATGAAAAATAGCAAATTAGCTGCAAAAATATTTCTTTTTTGGGATTTGACAGAATATAGTTCCATATTGAACATATATTTTTTCCGGAATTTTTAAAATAGATTTACTATATTTAAATAGTCCATAATAGCCAAATCTTCACCGATTTTTCATAAATCGAAATTAACTCCAAAAATTCTGAAATTTTTACAGTATGATCCTGTTATACACATGTACTTCCAGTAAAAATTTTGTAATTTTTTCGACTAATATACAGAGAGTTATTCGGGTGACTTCATAAAAATAGTAATTCACCGTAAAATCCATAACTCTCAAACCGTATGGCCAAAAATTCTCAAATTTTTACACAACCTGTATAACTTCTGATATTACCACTCCAAATTTTTCAAGAATTTTTAAATCATAAAAAGTGGACAAAAATGCCCCCATTTCAGACTGACCCAAAATAGTCCTATTTTCTTTTCCAAAATCGGGATTGTTTTGGCTTAATCAGCCACTACACCATGAAAAACCAACATTTTTGAGTGCTACCACTTGGGTTAACTAGTAGACACATATATCTAGCACCCCTCTTTGACGGATCGTAAAAAGGAGTTATAGATTTAAAACGGTGGATTTTCAAAGTAAATAGAAATTTTGGATTTCTAAACTAGAATTTTTTTATTTATTTTTGATTCCAACCAAATCAATACCCAATAGGGGTTGATCCCTACTTGAATCCATGAAAAACAAATAGATCAAAGGGTTTTATACATCCAAATAAAAACCCCTTTCATCAAATCAAAAAAATAAAGGAAATCAAGCTTAGGAAGAAATAATTTATACATTTCTTTCTCCTTCTTCTTCTTCTTCATCCATGGAGGATCTTCTCCTCCTTCTTTCTTCTTCTAGCTTCCGATCTCCTTCTCTCTCTGTCCCTCTTTCCTCTTTTTCCCGTTCTTCTCTCTTTCTCTTTCTTCCTTCTCTTCTTTTTCTTTTCTCTTTCTCTCTCTTTCTTCTTTCGTTCTTATCCTTATAATTGCCGATCTTTTTTTTTCTTCTACTTTAATTCGGCCAGTTGGCCTTTTTATTACCACATATTTCTATTATAATTATATTTATTATTTCTAATATAACAATTGTCCAATATGACCTTCTTTAATTGGTTTTAACAATTGGGCCACTATCTTAATCTTTTGGGCTTTCAATTAATCATTTGGGCTATGTAATATTTACATAGTCTAATCTTTTCCATCTTAATTCACCCTAAATATTTAATTAGGGTATCCATTCCAAATATATAGAATTTAAATCCTCACTTTAGCACATTAAATTCTATAACCCAATTAAACTTGTTTTAATTAAGTTATAAAATTAATAACTTGCTATAATAAAAAATATATCTCTTAACTTAATATTATTTTTAATATTGTCATCATCCCACAAGTGGGCTTAGTTCGGGACCTTAATTAATTCCATTGAGCTAACAAATTTACTTGTTTTACTTACTAACAACAACCAACTTGGGTTTTCAACCTTAATTAAATTGGGTCAATATAATACTTGTCTCATACATAGTATATTGGCTAGATTAAATAATTTAATTTCCCTTAATCACTTTATCTACAAGTCCCATGCTTAATTAATTAATTGGGTTTTTTTTAATAATATAACTTCCTTAGTCCATTAAATTTTATTATCTTGGACTCTATTTAAATTATTGGGCTATGACCTCATTATAGTCCATTACCTTTAATTCTATTTTACCCTAATCATTTAATTAGGGTTTTTATTTCTCACACTTGAAAATAAATTTCTTACTTATGCCATTTTAATTTCATAACTTAATTAGACTTGGTTATAAAATTAATTATTTGAGATATATAAAATAAATCTCTTAATGTTTGTATATATATTTATATACTAATATTCTCCCATATTATAACCTCTTAGGTTATATAATTATCACACCTAATATATATATTAGGTTACATAACTTAATTCTTAATTCACTTTTATATACAAAATAAATGTATTCACATTATATAATGTATATTTATTTAATCATACACATAATTCACATAAGCATAACATATTTCACTTCTCACACTAATTTTGACTTTTTTTCATAAAAAGTCAACTGTTGACTTTGATCAAAATCAGCCTTTACACATTTTGTGTTTATTGTCCATTTTGACTAAACTTGACGTTTCGGACGCAACCGAGCAGTCCATGCTTCAAAATTCTATCTCCAACTCAAATTTTGAGTTTTAAATTACTCCCTTCTTATTGCTAATCGTATTAACTAACGACTTTAAACTTATTTATCTTCTTATTTGCCAATCAAGGCCCACATTCAAGCTATGTTAATTACTAACATAGTTTTATTTTGATCCTTATATCGTTAACTTAATTCATTATTCCTCTTGCTAAAATATTTATAGCACCTTACTACGTATATATATTTCTATACATCTACTCATCTTCGTTTAACCTCATAACATCACTTCATGTGAAATCTTATCTCCTTAATAAAATTTTCACATGTACTTATATAACATTTCTTAGACTATTTAGTTCACCTCGAATTTACAGGTATCGTAATACCTTATTCTTGATATTTCTTCTAGTACATATTAATTCATTTCTAGGGTTTTGGAATTTTGTAACTCATATTTTCTCTATTCTCTTTCGAATAGCAAACCATATAGGTTTTACTTGAAATTTTTTAAATAAATCCTCAAATTCTCATCTAGGTTTTATTCTTTAACCTTTATTCTAATCATTCGAGATTTTATAAATTTTCGGGTTGTCACATAACTAGCTCAACAAGTCTAGCAATATATAATACAAGTACCACGTCGAGAATTATATGATTATTCTTCAATAACTGAACAAATAGCAATAAAGTACTATGAAACATTAAATAGCACTTTTTATTCTCATAAAACCATTCCAAAGTACATACAGTAACATAGGAATTTTGAGTAGGTCAAAAGACCATGAGCATTCTCTTTGGTTTTCATTCATAAAAAAGGATAACCCGGAACTAAGTCCGTAAGTCCGATATATCTTACGAGCACTTCTAAGTGATCAGCCTATAGTACTCTATATTGATCAACACTCATCTGTTAAACGTATCTACGTTTAAGTTTTGGCAACCTCACGTGCCCATCCAATAATCGATCTAAAATACTTTTGTTTATTCATACTCAAGCTTACCTTTGAATCCGTACCAAATAATTGGCATATGATAGAGTTATCAATTCTATATCGAAAGACTTATATACAAATCAATCAAACTCTTAAGATTAGTCTAGTCGAGTTAAAACCGGCACTGACTCTTTCATAAAACAATTCATGCATCTTATAACATGAATCACATAAAAACTTGGCTAACTCAAAGGTTAGACAAGCATTAAGAAAACTTGCCTTCAAGCGTCTTCAATTAAAATTCAACAGTTCTTGGTACTTTACAGTTTCTACATGATATATTCACATAGCACACTGAAATTAGCTACCAAACAATCTAATCACATTGTTTTTACCAACTTCTTTCTCTTCTATAACTTAACCGAATTTATTTCATTAATAAAACTCATTTTCAGTTACTTATCCTTCCTTATGGCTTATTAACATTCTTACGTCACTAAACTAACACTCAACAACCATTGGCTAAGTACCATAGTAATTGAATACGATTTACCTTCTTACACTCTACGTAACTTGGTCGCTATTAGTCAAAATTGGCTAATTCAAAAGCCGTTATCTTACATATCTCATATACTTCGATTTGTTTCAGACAAAAGAAGTTTTTAAATCCGTTAACAATGAATTATCTATTTAATTTTCTATTATGCATTCGTTTAACGTTTGTGAATGTTCATAACTCGTTTCTTGATTTTAAGTCGAAATTCGACCATTCTTGAGTCCACAACTCTTAATCATGTTACTCTACGATACGCCATTGAAGACCAAGGTTTTCGAGTTACACGACGACTTTTAACTACTAATCCGGGAATTTTACGATTTCAACGTTTATCGTCTAATCTTGTAAATTTCGCCATAACTTCGTTACTCAAGATTTATACACCAAATCAAATGGAACCAATTCATTGATTCGTTATCTATACCTAACCAAGCAATATTCACATAACCTATACTTGATGGTTTTTAATTTTTCCATCAACAACCAATCAACGTTCTAATGGTTTCTTTGATTAAAACTCACTTAAACGCTTATGATTATTACTTATACATGACTTCTTAATATTTTAATCCACTAATAGTCATCCTTATTACTCCGGAAGAGACATGCTCCACCAATTCATACTTCTCTTTGAAAAATAAATAGAAAAGGATCGAATACTAGTGTTTATGTATTATTACCTTAATGTTCTTCCCGTTCTTGACTAAAGCTTGAATGTTTTGCTCTTGATTCCTCTTGATTACTTGTTACTACTCTTTTCTCTCTCTCAATATATTTGCTCAATGTTGGTGAAACAACAAATGACCACCACAAGCCTCTTTTATATAAAAAATCTAATGGAGGGTAAATTAGTCAATTGGTCCACCTCCTTACTATTCATGCCTTAGCCACCAAGTAAAACCACTTTACTTGGTCCCCAGTGGCTGGCCCATATGCTCTATTAGGTTTCACATGGGTTGCCCTATGGGTTTTACCCATCTGGTGATCCATCGGTTTGATCTGCGATTTGGTTTCTTGGTTTGGGCTTAGAATTAATTCGTATTGGGTCTATCTTGGGCTTGATTTAACATGACTTTGGGCTTGACATAATCTAAGTCCAATTGGAATTGACAAAGTTCAATTACTAAGAGTCCATTAAGAACTAATCGTATTTTACTCGTACAATTCTTGTATTATCTTCGTATATAATTCGTACGATATTCGTATTGTACGTGTAATATTCTCATACTATACTCATATAACAACTAGTATCATACTCGTATTTCTTACGTATAATAACCATAATCATTATACATAGTCACTTAATTCTCGAAACTCACTTTTCTAACCCTTAGGTTTTAAGTCTGCAGGCGAAAACTTTGTTTACCATAACTGAAATATTATTGGATATTCCATCTCGTCTTAGAATTCTATCATTACGCGTTTCTCAGAAATTCATAATTAATTCCCGAGCAGAAATGGATGAATAGTATTTTTATGGAAACTTCTCGAAAAACTTCCATTTTCGTCTTGGAAATTCAAAACAATTAATCCTAGCACATAACCATAATCCTAACCACATCCGTACATTCTAGGTCATAGAACGACCTTCAAATAGCTTACTCACATAAATAAACAATTAAATTCATTTAATTAAAATAATCAAATAAAAATTTAATTCACATAAAATCCAATTTTCTCGGGCGTTACATTCTCCCCCCTTATAAGGATTTTGTCCCCAGAATCTCGATACAATTACATAAACAAATGGGGAAATTTTTCCTTCATTTTACTTTTGAGTTCCCACGTTACTTCTTCGACATTATGGTTCCTTCAAATTACCTTCACCGAAGGTATTGTCTTATTTCTCAAGACTTGTTCCTTCCTATCAACAATCTGAATTGGAAGTTCCTCATACGTTAAGTCTTTTTCTATCTGAATAGATTCATACTCTATTACGTGTTTGTAGTCAGGTTTATAAGGACGCAATACTGACACGTAAAACACATTATGTATTCGTTCCATCTCTGGAGGTAAAGCTACTTCATAAGCTTCCTCTACTACCCTTCTTAAAATCTCAAAAGGTCCTATGAACCTTGGACTTAACTTCCCTTTCTTTCCAAAACGTATCTTCCCATTCCAAGGTGACACATTCAGAAAGACATACGACCCTACCTCAAACTCCTTCTCACAGTGAGGATCTGCATACTTCTTTTATCTATCTTGAGCCGCTACCAATCGAGTACATATTAACTTTACCATGTCTGCCGTTTGTTATACCATCTCAGGTCCCAACATCCGATGTTCACATACTTCATCCCTACACAGTGGGGTTTTTCACTTCCTCCCATATAACGCTTCGTAAGGCGGCATGCCTATACTAGCGTGAAAAATATTGTTGTAAGCGAATTCCACCAAAGGCAAATGTTCGTCCCAACTCCCCTTGAAATCCATAACGCAAGATCTTAACATATCTTCTAGCGTTTAAATTATTCGTTCACTTTATCCATCCGTCTAAGGATGATACACTGTACTCAACCTCAACTGTGTTCCCAGTTACTCTTGCAAACTCTTCCAGACATTTAATGTGAATCGTGGATCACGATCTGACACAATAGAAATAGGTACTCCATGTCTTGAAATAATTTCTTTGACATAAAGTTTAGCCAATTGCTCTAGGTTATATCTAACTCCTATTGGTAAAAAGTGAGCCAATTTTATCAACCGATCTACTATTACCAAAATAGCGTCGTATCCCTTCCTCGTCTTTGGAAGTCCCACCACAAAGTACATCGTGATGTGCTCCCATTTTCACTCTGGAATCTCTAGTGATTGCAATAATCCACTCGGTCGTTGGTGTTCAGCCTTAACTTTCTGACAAGTTAAGCACTTACTAACATATTCTGTTATTTCTCTCTTCATGTTTGGCCACCAAAAGTTTTGTCGAAGGTCTTGATACATCTTAGTACTACTTGGATATATCGAGTGCCTTGAACTATGGGCCTCGCTCATTATCTCTTCTTTTAATTTGGAATTATCTGGAACCCAAATTCTTCCTTCAAAACGAAGTAATCCTTATTTATCAAGGTTATACTTAGTCTTCTCTTCATCCTCCATCCTTTTCTTCATTCGCTCGTACTCCTCATTACTTAGTTGTACTTCCTTAACTCGTTCCACTATCGTTGACTGAGTCTTCATTGTGAATAACATATCTACCGCTTCACTCGGTAATTTAACTTCTAGCTCCATTCTTGCCATCTTCATTATTAACTCATTCTTAGTCGTTAACATTGACAGCTTTTCCCTACCCTTCCTACTTAACTCGTCAGCTACTGTGTTTGCTTTCCCCGGATGATATAAGATATCACAATCATAATCTTTTATCCATTTTAACCACATTCTCTGCCTCATATTCAACTCCTTCTGTGTGAAGATATATTTCAGACTTTTATGGTCCATGGATATCTCAAACTTCTCCCCGTATAGATAATGTCTTTATATTTTTAATGTAAAAACTACCCCTGTCAACTCTAGGTCATGAGTATGATAGATCTTCTCATAATTCTTTAACAGGTGTGACGCATACACAATGACCTTACCATGATGCATGAGCACTCAACCCAATCCTCTATGCGAAGCATCGCTATAAACTACAAAGTTTCCCGTATCATCTGGTAAAGATAATACAGATGCCTCACTTAACCTCCTTTTTAGTTCCTGAAAACTATTTTCACACTTCTCAGTCCACACATACTTCACTGAATTTCTCGTCAAATTCGTCAACGGAGTAGCTATTTTAGAAAAGTCCTGGATGAACCGTCTATAGTATCCTGCTAACCCCATAAAACTCTAAACCTCGGTTGGCATTTTTCAGTTGTTCCCAGTTATTAACTGCTTTCACCTTCGCTAGATCCATAGAAATGCCATCTTTGTCAATAACATGTCCTAAAAACTGTACTCTTTCTAGCCAAAATTCACACTTAGTGAATTTTGCATACAACTTCTCCCTCCGTAGTGTTTCCAACACTATTCTTAAATTCTCAGCATAATCTTCTAGTGTCTTAAAATAGACTAGAATATCATCAATGAACACTACGACAAACTTGTCCAAATATTATTTGAACACCATGTTCATCATATCCATAATTGCGGCTGACACATTAGTCAACCTAAATGACATAACCAAAAACTCGTAATGACCATAATGAGTTCTGAACGTTTCCTTAGGTACATCCTCCTTCCTTACTTTCAACTGATGGTACCCTGTAAGTAAATCTATCATAGAAAAATACTTTACCCCTTTCAACTGATCAAATAAATCATCGATCATGGGAAATGGGTATTTATTCTTAATCGTTAACTTGTTCAACTCTCGATAGTCGATACAAAGTCGTAACGACCCATCCTTCTTCTTTACAAACAATATCGGTGCTCCCCACGGAGACACACGTTTTTGAATGTATTTTCTATCTAACAGTTCTTGTAATTGAACCATTAACTCCTTCATCTCTACCTACGCCATCCTATATGGTGCCCTAGAAATTGGTGTCGTACCCGATAACAAATCAATTACAAATTCAACCTCCCTATCTGGCGGAAGACCTGGTAACTCATTTGGAAATACATTCGCGAATCCTTGTAGTATAGGTATCTGTTCCAATGATGCTCCCACTCTCTGGGTATCCACAACATGGCACATGTATCCTATACACCCCTTTCTCAACATCTTCCTAGCTTGTGTCATAGTTAGACAACAAGAGCGGCCTAGTGACTTATTACCGTAAAACACTACCTCAGGTTTCTTAAAAATCCGCAGGTTCACACTTTTCCTATGATAATCTATTATAGCTCTATGATTAATCAACTAATTCATACCGAGAATTATATCAAATTCTCTCAACCTTATCAGTATAAGATCTACCGATAATTTGTTACCTCTAATATCTACAAAACAATTTCTATGAATATGTTCAACGAGAATTATCTCTTCGTTCACTACCTTAATGTTTAAAGGTATTTTGAATCTTTTCAGGAATAAACCTTATCACTTAGCAAATTCACATGCTATAAATGATCAAGTAGCACCCGAATCAAACATCACATAAACATTTATTTCATTGATTGGAATGATACCTGCTACTACATTCGCTGATGCAACTGTATCTTGGACAGTCATATAAAAATTACGGGCCATGGGTCTACCCGATGGTGTTGGTCCAGTAATGGCTAACTTACCACCACTAGCACCCTTGCTACCCTCCGACCCCTTCTTTGGGCAATTTTTTGCTATGTGGTCCATCGACCCACAAATAAAATAGCCTTGGTTCTTTTTAGGATTAGGACAATCAGTTGATATATGACCCTCCTGCCCACAGTTGTAACAAACTAACTTCCCCTTAAGGCAGACTCCTAGATGAGCCTTTCCGTATATCTTGCATGCTTCGATCCTACGCTTCGGATCCCCTTGTTTAACTCCAGTATTCCCAGAGTTAAAATTCTTCCTCTTGGGCATACTTCCACTGCCACTAGCTCCTTTCGCCTTGGATACTCCCTCTCCTTCGCTCTTATTCTTTCTCTCATTGTGGTATTGGCTTAAAGCCTCACTACCACCCTCAGCAATAATTGCTTTCTCTAGAATGGTTCCATACAAAGAACTCTGGAACACATAAATCCTACTATAGAGCCAGGGTTTCAGTCCTTGCTTAAACCTACGAGCCTTCCTCTCCTCATTGTCCACTTGATGTGGAGCAAAGCTTGCCAATTCATTGAATTTGGCCGCATATTGGGGAACAGTCATGTCCTCTTGCTTAAGTTCTAAGAACTTAATCTCCATTCTCCCCTACATGCTTGTAGGAAAATAGTTCTCGAAGAAAACCTTCTTGAACTGTTCCCACGTTACAACATCTATCCTAGCCCCACCCTGGTGAGCCTCCCACTAGAAGTTGACTTCTCCTTTCATCATATAAGTCGCAAAAGAAGTCTTTTGTGCCGCCCCTACCTTTGTAATAACAAATTCCTTCTCAATCTCCTTTATCCATGTCTGAGCCTCTATTAGGTCCGTAGTTCCTTTGAACTCCGGTGGACCTACACTTTTGAATTCCTTAAAGGTAGTTGTTCTGGCTAACCTAGGGACTGCAGGTGCTCTACCCCCGGTTTGATTAAATGTAGCCGATAATAAATTAATGAACTCTTGCATAGGGTTGTTCTGACCTCCTTGGTTATCATTATGGGATTCAGTTTCCTGATTACGTTGTCTTCTTCTTGGTGGCATTTTTCTGATTAAATAAATAAAGTTTCATCATTATCTATTTGCTTACTTAGTTATTGCTCGTCAAACATCTCATACCACAACAAAGTATATTTAATAAAAACCTCATTATATTAATATACTTCTTCATAATTCAACTATTTACAGATTGATTCCATAGCTCAAGCTATTACATTTCTATCCCGCGATTGAATTTCACAAAAAATGGGATTTACAAAAAAAAACTACCCTTTAATTATACAAAAGAGGATTTTATGTCACAACACAAAATATTTACCGATCTAGACTACTAATAATGCATAATAGCATTCTCATGCTTCTGATTCGCAAGAATCGACACAATATCCCAACTAATCGTATGAGTGGTTTGCCCTGACTCAATGGAATAACGAGCAATTTTTAGCTTAAAATCTTCATGCGCACTCTCATGGATGTAAGACATATGTGCTATCTTCTAGTTCTTCTCCCCCAGTTCTTTACGAAGCTCAACAGCCTCATTCTTAAAATTCGTCGCCTTATCCTTCATGAGCACGTTCTCATCACGCTCTATTTCAAAATCTTCTTCTGTAGACTCCTTAGCTACATGGAGGTCACTAACCTTCTCCCTCAGGTTCTGCACAATAGTGCGCAGTTGCACATTTCGGTCCAGCACCGCTAGATACAATGCTCTCATTACCTCTGGAGGTGTTGGCTCTAGTGCAGCTACCACCGTATTAAACGATGCTACCTTCATATCCTCATCCACATCGACCACCATATCAAAATATGATGTCGATCCCAAGTTTTCCATATCCCCCTCTGAATAGTCCTCCTCTGAATATTCCTCCTCTGGCTCGAACTCTTTTAGGTTCACCATTGGTACCCCCACCACTGGCACTCGTACTGGCTCTATCATTGTTACTGACTCGTCACTCATCACATGTATATCCTTATACATGAAGCTATCGATGGACATATACAATAACACATAACATGTTGATTAGTACATAATACACAATAATATAAGCACAAATCACATTTAGTTTATTTAGGGTTAATTTCCACCTTTTAAATCTTTCGGTACTGAGTTTCCTCAATACTTAATTAACTCATTAAACTAGAGTTCATTCGATTCTACTTCTCATTTACTAATGAGGTTATTAGCCTAAGATTCTTCACCCCTTAAGTTTTATAACCTAATACTTTAATACCAACCTGTGACGCCCCCAAATTTGGGTACTTTCAACCCACATATATGGTGCTACACGGTACTCATAACTATACATTTATTTCCTCGAAACAACATCAAAATGAGTGTATTTTCCATATTCTTATTACAATAGTAATTAATCCTTTCCCAGGTTCTGTTAACCAAATACATTCTTCGTTCGTCATAGTATAATTCATACAAAATACTAGTCCATTACAAGATAAACTATTTATCCATCTTAGCATTGCCTTTATCTTTACTAGAACCCTCGGTTCGCTCAGACTTAGCTGCAATCATTGAAGTTCAAGCAAGAAGTGAGCATAACTAGCTCAACAAGTCTAGCAATATATAATACAAGTACTACGTCGAGAATTATATGATTATTCTTCAATAACTGAACAAATAGCTATGAAGTACTATAAAACATTAAATATCACTTTTCATTCTCCTAAAACCATTCCAAAGTACATACAGTAACTTAGGAATTCTGAGTAGGTCAAAAGACCATGAACATTCTCTTTGGTTTTCATTCATGAAAAAGGACAACCCGACACTAAGTCCGTAAGTTCGATATATCTTACGAGCACTTCTAGGTGATCAGCCTATAGTACTCTATGTTGATCAACACTCATCCGTTAAACGTATCTAAGTTTAAGTTTTGGCAACCTCACGTGCCCATTGAATAATCGATGTAAAATACTTTTGTTTATTAATGCTCAGGCTTACCTTTGAATCCGTACCAAATAATTGGCATAGGATAGCATTATCAATTTTGTATCGAAAGGCTTGTAAATAAATCAATTAAACTCTTAAGATTAGTCTAGCCGAGTTAAAACTGGCATCGACTCTTTCATAAAATAATTCATGCATCTTATAATATGAATCACCGAAAACTTGGCTAACTCGAAGGTTAGACAAGCGTTAAGAAAACTTGCCTTAGAGCGTCTTCAAATAAAATTTAACAGTTCTTGGCCTTTACAGTTTCTACCTGATATATTCACATAGAATACTGAAATTAGCTACCAAACAATCTAATCACATTATTTTTACCATCTTATTTATCTTCTATAACTTAACCGAGATTATTTCATTAATAAAAATCGTTTTCAGTTACTTATCCTTCCTTACGGCTTATTAACATTCTTACGTCACTAAACCAACACTCAACAACCATTGGCTAAGTATCATAGTAATTGAGTACGATTTACCTTCATACACTCTACGTTCTTTGTTTAATTACAAATTAAACGACGTTAAATTCATAAAGTCATCACTATATATGTGATAGAGGAATGGTCTTGTCATGTATATTAAGTATATACATGCCTCATAGTTGTTAGGTATATAATTGGGTTCAAAAATAACTAAGTTAAACATTTCTCGTCTATTGGCGCTGCGGTGCCATCTTCAAGTACAACATTGGTGCTGCGGTGCCACTAAGCAGTACCTAAACCCTCGTCTCGGTGTTGCGGCGCGAGACTTCTATACACGAGTGGCGCGAGACTACCCGGTGCTGCGGCGCGAGTATTATGAGCTTAGGCGGTGCTGAGGTGCCGACCCTGAGCCCTTGATAATTTTTTTATATTTTTCGGTTCAATTCTTTTCGGACTCGTAACTTGGTCGTTATAAGTCAAAATTGGCTCATTCAAAAGTCGTTATCTTACATATATCATATACTTCGATTTCATTCAGACAAAAGTTATTTTTAAATCCGTTAATAATGAATTCACTATTTAATTTTCTATTACGCATTCATTTAATGTTCGTGAACGTTCATAACTCGTTTCTTGGTTTTAAGTCAGAATTCGACCATTCTTGAATCCATGACTCTTAATCATGTTATTCTATGATACGCCATCAAAAACCAAGGTTTCTGAGATACACGACGACTTTTAACTACTAATCCAGGAATTCTACGATTTCAACGTTTAACGTCTAATCTCGTAAATTTCGTCATAACTTCATTACTCAATATTTATACACCAAATCAAATGGAACCAATCCATTGATTCATTATCTATACCTAACCAAGCAATATGCTCATAACCTATACTTGATGATTTTCAATTTGTCCATCAACAACCAATCAATGTTCTAATGGTTTCTTCGATTAAAACTCACTTAAACGCTTATGATTATTACTTATACATAATTTCTTAATGTTTTAATCCACTGATAGCCATCCTTATTACTTCGAAAGAGACGTGCTCCACCAATTCATACTTCTGTTCGAAAAATAAATAGAAAAGGATCGAAGACTAGTGTTTACGTATTATAACCTTAACGTTCTTCGTGTTCTTGAGTAAAGCTTGAATGTTTTGCTTTTGATTCCTCTTGATTACTTGTTACTACTCTTTTCTCTGTCTCTCAATATATTTGCTCAATGTTGGTGAAACAACAAATGACCAACACAAGCCTCACTTATATAGAAAATCCAATAGAGGGTAAATCAGTTAATTGGTCCACCTCCTTACTATTCATGCCATAGAAACCAAATAAAACCACTTTACTTGGTCACTAAGTGGCCAACCCACATGCTCCATTGGGTCCCACATGGGTTGCCCCATGGGTTTTACCCATCCGGTGATTCAGCGGTTCGATCTGCGATTTGGCTTCTTGGTTTGGGCTTAGAATTAATTCGTATTGGGCCTATCTTGGGCTTGATTTAACATGAATTTGGGCTTGACATAATCCAAGTCCAATTGGAATTCACAAAGTCCAATTACTAAGAGTCCATTAAGAACTAATCGTATTCTACTCGTACAATTCCCGTATTCTTTTCGTATATAATTCGTACGATATTCATATTATACATCGTAATATTCTTATACTATACTCGTATAAGAACTAGTATCATACTCATATTTTTTACGTATAATAACCATAATCATTATACATAGTCACTTAATTCTCGGAACTCACTTTTCCTAACCCTTAGGTTTTAAGTTCGTAAGTGAAAACTTCATTTTTCATAACTGAAATATTATTGAATATTCCATCTCGTCTTAGAATTTTATCATTACGTATTTTTAGAAATTCATAATTAATTCCCGAGTAGAAACGGATGAATAGTATTTTTATGACAGTTTCTCGGAAAACTTCCATTTTTGTTTTTGAAATTCAAAATAATTAATCATAGCACATAGCCATAATCCTAACCACATCCGCACATTCTAAGTCATAGAACGACCTTCAAACAACTTACTCACATAAATAAACATTTAAAATCATTTAATTCAAATAATCAAATAAAAATTTAATTCACATAAAATTTAATTTTCTCGTGCGTTACATTTGTTATGGGATACTGTGAACCATGAATCTATTAGAATTGTATCTTGTAAAATATTTATAGTAGTTCAATTAGATATAAGCATCAAATCGGATACTGTGGGTGTTTAGATTTGGATGCGTTATATTAATTGAATAGTTGTGAACACTAGATCGGAGACCGTGGGAGTATAGATTTGGGGGCGTCACAAGTTTGGTATCAGAGCTTAAGGCTATAGATCAAAGGAAGAGGTATATTAGTATATAGTCTTCGAGTCCGTAAAAATATTACATTACAAATAAAATAACATTAAAAAACTTTATGTTCTGTGTAATTTTTTTTAATATAAATAATAACAAAGTTCTTTTTAGAGGATGGCCAACTCTGATGCTGAGAAAATGCTGATAGTAAATAATCCTCCAAGAATTAAGTCAGTTGAAGATAGTGAAGCAGTAGATGAAGAGATGCTTCATGATCAACAATTGTTAGATGCTGAGGAAGTGGAGGATCCAGTAGTAGGACAATTGACGAGGATTGAAGACCATGAAGAGGCAATGGCATCACTAGTACAAAAATCTGAGTGTGAGAATGATCAAATGAAGTTTAGGGCACATTTGGCCGAGGGTATGTTGGAGCATGAACGAGGAACTAATAATCGACTAAAAGTACTACTACACCATGCACAGAGTGGCAGGAGGGAAATACAGCCGACGTTAACCAAGTTTGTTTTAGGAACTCGGGATGTATTCAACGATTTGCATCATCGAGTGGTTTAATATCCAGTGGAGGAGAAGAAGACTGCTTATCTGATAGATCGATCTGTGGTATACCACATGATCCAGGATTCCTATGATGAAGTTAATGATTTCTAGATTATAGTATAGAAATCAAAGTGCTCCATACTAGTATGTATAAAAGTGCATTTGTTGTTTGTATTGTAGCTACTACTATTATGTGTACAACCACTAGATGGTTCTGTTATGTACTATTGTGAAATATGAATAAAAAGTATGTTTGTTTTTAAACAAGATTCTTATTGTGGATGTTTATATTTGTTTTTCTAGAATTATGCCACAAACCAGAAGACCTCAGCGAGAGATAGATAATGATGATAATCTTACCCAACAGTTAGTAGAACTTTTGAATAGTATGATCGTAATATTTCAACAGCTCGAGCCAACGTCTTTGGCACATGTTACGTTCGTTCTGGGTGAAGAAATATTTGAGGGTTTTGTACTGGGTTCAAGGTCGATACAAAATTCAATTTCACGCTCTAGGGGTAGGCCAGGAAGTCTTCAGGGAATACGTTAGGAAATTTATTAACAATAGAAATATCATTTAAATCTGATGTATTTTTGTTTAAATCCGTGACATGGGCTAAAAAAGCTTGACATCCATTTTTCAATAAACGAATGGCTTTATGACTTGATATGACAGTGATTGACTTTAGTGGGTTGGTTGCTTGAATTCGCATAATAGGTTGGTTAGGAATATGAAAGCTAATAACTTTACGAAAATAATCAATTTTAGCATGATGAGAAATTAACTAGTCGATTCCTAAAATCACATCAAATGCGAGTATTTTCAAAGAGATCAGATCAACAGGTAATATGAAAGTATTGATTTGAATTAAACAAGATTTATAAATAGTGGATGTAATAAAGGTTTCTCCTAACGGAGTCTCAACAGATAAGTCAAAGTCTAATTTCTCAGGATTCAAGTTCAAATGTTGAGCACAAGCAGGTGAAATAAAAGAATGGGTAGAACCGTTATCAAATAAGGTAAAGACTTCGCAAAAGTTTATTATTAGCTTACTCGTGATAACTTCATTCGGGTTCCTCGCTTTTTGGGAAGTCACAAAAAATGCTCTCCCTTAAACTACCGACTTTGACTTGTTTGGGACAGCCTTTGGTGTCGCCATCCCAGCTGGACTTGACTTTGTTACATGATAATATTGAGCTAAATGACCTTCCTTTCCATAATTGAAACACACTTTGCGTTGCTGCGTAGAGTTTGGACGGATGTGTCCCTCTTGTCTGCATTTGTAGCATACGACCGATGGTCATTATCCTTCCTCGGAAACGGGTGTTGGTGCTGCTGTCGATGTCTTTCCGTCATTGTTGAATCTTCTCTTCTTAAAGTTGTTCCCACTTAGTTCACCTCTCCTATTATCTTGGCCATGATTACCACCTAAGTGGTTACCATTTCTGGCATGATAATTTCCTCCACGATGGTTATCATTGTTTCGATGTCCGTTGCCATCGGTAGTGTAACGACCCCAAAATAGGTCCATTCCATCCAACCCATTCTGAGTCGTCAAATACATGGTACAGAAAACAACTACAACTTTATTACAACAATTGTCGTGCAAAATACAACAACACATATGCTGTGAGTTTGGATACAAATATATACCAAATGTGACATTGGACACCATCATGTATCAGCACTTCACAAAGGTACCTTACATAAAGGTATAGTCAAAAACTGTTCTAGAAATTAGAATCTTTGGGAAGTGCTCAAGGAAACCTTCGTACATGGGAGGCCACGCGTCTAGGTTATGATAGATATCATATGGCCACAGAATTATCCTTGGTTGACCCAATAGACCCCAAAGAAAAACGAGAAGATTACTATCATATTCTTCCCAATGGTGAGTCTTCTCTTGACTTATCATTATCTCCACTGTCTCTAATTGAGAATTATACTTCAAACAAACACCAAGATTATATAGGTAGTGCCCATAGATATACTCAGCAAGTGGATGAGCACAACCTTGTCCTATGATGACACGAGGTTGTATGTCATTAGACATCTTGTATGATAGTGACAAAACACCCTTCCAACGTTGGGTTCGCCTCACCCTATTTTCTTCACCAAATATAACTACTAAATGATGACCACCGTTCTATTCCCTTGTTACCCCCGCTCGACCCAGCTACACTCTTATTACCTGAAAGGAATTGTGAAGCAAAAGGGTGAGCACAACTAGCTCAGTAAAGAATATCATGACTAAAGATAATTAAATTATCAATAGCCTTCATCAATAATAAATCAGAGATTTAGAACATATGGTAAATGATAAAAATTTCAACCATAGTTGCAACGGAACGAGCAATCCATTAGAAGAGTCAAATAGACTATAAAGTCTATTATCTTCTCCATGTTAAAAATCCACCAACAATATTTTATCCATGTAACATCACTCAACAGTTCCTTTTCACAATCATATGAATAACTCATAATCATAATTGTGACTATAAATTTTTCTTCGCACCCAGGACGAAGAATATTTTCATCACCTGTCTTTACCTGAAACATCAAAGATCATGGTTATACCAAATCACAATTCATGTTCATAATCATACTAATAACTTCATCTTTGCACTACGGGCCAAAGATATTCATCAACAAGTCATCTTTGCACTACAGGCCAAAGATATTCATCAACGGTTCATCTTTGCATTACTGGCCAAAGATATTCATCTACAATTCATCTTTGCACTACAGGCCAAATATATTCATATCTCAAAGAAATATATAATCATTTCAGAATTTATATACACCATAATTATAACCATGTTAATCAATTCATCTTTACACTTAAGCTAAAGATATTCAATTGTAAATTCAATGGTCATGATCATACCAGTCACAATTCAACTTTGCACTACAGGCCAAAGAGAACCCTAGTCATGATCATACCAATAATCTACCCATCTTTACACTCCAGTGAAAGAGAAATTCAACATCAGGGTTATAAAAATGTTATATATGATAATAAAATCAATATAATCAACATATAGATTTAATCTCAAGAGTAATATTCATAAATCAACTATAATTTGGTTAGTAAAAGAAACCAATTTTGTCGTGAATAGTAACTCGTGAATAGTAACTCATGAATAGTAACTCGTGAATAGTAACTCATGATTAGTAACACCGACTCAAAAAGGTAGAAATTCCACAATAAAATCCATACCAATATTTCGGTATAATGATATTGAAAGAATAACATTACTTAAATTTATAAACAATTTATTTTAATTGTTTACACTTTACTAATTAATGCATTTAGTCATCATAAAATGCCAACTCTTACAATTTCATCATCAATAACCAAAACCTTCATCAAAAATCTGCATATACCTCATATAGGATTCTCAAGCCATAAAATCCTATTTTCCAATTTTTTTTACTTCACATAACATATTTAATTCATTTACTCATAACTAGTACATTTTCATGAAAAATACCAAATCAGATCCAAAAATATTTCTTTTCTGGAATTTAGCAGAATATAGTCCCATATTGAACATATATTTTTTTCAGAATTTTTAAAAGTCATTGACTATTTTTCATATGGCCAAAATAGCCGAATATTTAAACATTTATCAAAAATTATACTTTTATCTAAAAATTCTAAAATTCACAGGGTATAATCCTATCATATACATGTACTCCCAATAAAAATTTCATCAATTTTGGAGTTAACCACAAGGAGTTATAAGCTGTTACTTTTAAAATAGTCTTTTCTCATAAAATTCATAACTCTCAATCTATACATCCAAAAATCACTATTTTTGGACACAATCAAGAAAACTCATCAGAATATCATTTCAAATTTTTTCAGAATTTTTGAAGGACAGAAAAATTACGAAACTGAAAAACATAACAACCCTTAAAATTCTTTACTATCCCTTACTATCCCTTACAATCCCTTACCTCAAAAGAGCAGTACTTCTGATCGGTATAAGGCTGAAGAAAACTTGCACTGAATAGTAACTCTCAAAGTATCTAAATACTCACAAAATATGCTTCATAATATAGAGAGAGAAAGAGAGAAAGCTTATGTTTCTGGTGTGATTTTCAATTCTAACTTTGCCCTCTATTTATAGGAAAATTTTGGTAGGTTTGACCTGCAACCTGATGGCTTTACCTGCTACTATTCCCACCCACCACATTTGAAATATAATTCAGCACATTTCTTTACCAACCACAAGTGGGGCCCACCAATTCTAGAATTTTCTACCAAAATGATAAACTCCGAAAATTCAACAATTTCTGAACCAGTCATCTCGTAAAATTCATAATAAATCATACGTTCATTTTTAACGGTTCAAAATTTGTGGGCATTTACTTAACTTATATATGTATAACATATCCAAAAATTACCACGATCCAACGGTCGGATTAAAAATTATAACCCCCGCAAAATATCTCAAAAACCCTAATTTTTAATACCTCCATTCCAACAAAAATACTGATAAAAACCTCAACATTAACTCCTTCATTTTTAACCACAAAAATATGTCCCTCGTTTATATCCACATAAAATAAATATTTCCTTATCATACGAATCAATAATTAATTATTCACAAATAATATTACAGAATCACATTTATGACAACCAGGCCGTTCCCAGGAAAGAGGGGGCTTTCCAATAAGGATTTTTCCTTACTGGCGCACAATTAGATTATCAAACCTCTCCTTAGACAGAATTTTCTAGTCATTGCCAATAATGTTATCTAATAATATTATTCAAATAATATGAATTATTGATCTGATAATGGGAAATACTGTGCAGTAACAATTATTGAACAACAACAATATAAAATTTCAACGTAGCAATTATTGAATCAATAAAATAAAATATTGAACAGTAATTACTATAACAATTATTGAGTAGTGCCTTCTTACGTAAGAATCAATAATTTTAAAAATACTGTGCAATACCGTGTGCTACTGTGCAATAACGCGTATTACTGTATTTTAATCACCGGGTATTCCAACAGTGTTAACAGTAACAACTACGTCGTTATTTGTAAAAACTCAAATTTGTCGTTTTCTTCACCCGACAGTTATTCGTTATGGGGCCCACAAATAGCTGCGCCGTCGTACGAATATTCCCCGACAGAAAAAATATTCCACGACCAAACGAATATTCCCCGACAACAATGATTATTTTATAACCACTTGTGTA
Source organism: Panax notoginseng (assembly GCA_016801055.1). Lineage (NCBI taxonomy): Eukaryota > Viridiplantae > Streptophyta > Magnoliopsida > Apiales > Araliaceae > Panax > Panax notoginseng. Next base: position 138,890,330 of record CM029015.1, read on the forward strand.
TTTTGAAAAAATCATATATCACCCTTAACTTTAACATTTATCAATTTAACCATTTACTGAATAGTAATTATAAGAAAAATTGAATACTTTTATTTCATAAAATTCGGGGTCTTACAATCTCCCCTCCTTATGAAATTTCGTCCCCGAAATTTACGTACCTGGTATTTCAAAGAGTTGAGAATACCTTCCTTTCATTTCAATTTCCATCTTCTCTGTCATCATAATTTCTCCATTGCTCATCTCCTGTATTTCAAATAACATTCTAGAATACAGCTTCAAAATAAGTGTTAATTTAACAAATTAACATATCACATAATATCCCGATATTATGACTGACCAACAAATAAGCTTAGGTAGGACACACTAGCGAAGGATTTACTCATCTCTCCCCTCCTAGTTGTATTCCCCGATCTCCGCCAGAGATCATATCCCCAAGCTCTGATACCAAATGTAACGACCCCAAAATAGGTCCATTCCATCCAACCCATTCTGAGTCGTCAAATACATGGTACAGAAAACAACTACAACTTTATTACAACAATTGTCGTGCAAAATACAACAACACATATGCTGTGAGTTTGGATACAAATATATACCAAATGTGACATTGGACACCATCATGTATCAGCACTTCACAAAGGTACCTTACATAAAGGTATAGTCAAAAACTGTTCTAGAAATTAGAATCTTTGGGAAGTGCTCAAGGAAACCTTCGTACATGGGAGGCCACGCGTCTAGGTTATGATAGATATCATATGGCCACAGAATTATCCTTGGTTGACCCAATAGACCCCAAAGAAAAACGAGAAGATTACTATCATATTCTTCCCAATGGTGAGTCTTCTCTTGACTTATCATTATCTCCACTGTCTCTAATTGAGAATTATACTTCAAACAAACACCAAGATTATATATGTGACGCCCCCAGAATAGGTATACAACACCCATTCTGAGTCGCCAAATACATGGTACAGAAAGCAAACTACAACTTCAATAATACAATTGTCGTGCAAAATACGACAACACATACTGTGAGTTTAAATACAAATATTGTCTTCTAGACAATATCCACACTCAAATAAATCCTCATTACAATTATTCAAACACTATTTTACAGAAATAGTGAGGACTGCTAATACATCTTTCTAGAACCATTACTCCATACCCCGACTAGATCCTGCTATGTTCTCACCTCCTGAGAAGAAAAATGGAACAAAAAGGAAAAGGGTGAGCTCAACTAGCCCAGTAAAGAATATTATGACCAAGATAATATACAACAAATTATCGTTAGTCTTCAACAGGGAAAAATCTGATAAAATATAATCGACAACAAGTTTTAGATCAACAACTGCAGCGGAAACAGCAAACCATTAGAAGAGTCAAGTAGAGAAAGAATTCTACTATCTTCTAAGATTTAAAAGTCCATCATCAATATTTTATCCCTGTAACATCAATTAATAATCATCTTTAACCAAATATTTATCTTTGCACTACAGGCCAAAGATATTCATTTGTATCATCAGTCGGTCATGTTCATCTCAACACCTGTTCATCTTTGCACTACAGGCCAAAGATATTCATCAAGTAATTATACATCTTTGCACTACAGGCCAAAGATATTCAGTAATATCATCATTTAGGACTGAGGATGATGAAAAATACCTTAAAGAGAACGAATCCAATGAGACAGAAGGACAAATAGTAGGGATTCGTATAACAGTTTATTCAAGATCAATAATACTTCATAATAATCAATTGTGAAGCAGAATTCAAAAATAAAGATCAAAACATGGATACAATCAAAGATAGTAACCATAATAGACATCTTGGACAAAAATGGAAAATTTTATTTTTTGGTGAATAGTGCCGTATTCGTGAATAGTGTCGTATACGTGAATAGTACCGTATACGTGAATAGTAACCCCGACACAAAAAGTTCCAAATTTGATAAAAACTCATATCAATATTTCAGCATAATGATATTGAAGAAAATAATATCATTTAAGAAGAAAATAATATCCCTTACCTCAAAATATCAGTACTTCTGGTCGGAATACCGGTATAAGGCTGAAAGAAACTTGCTCTGATGAATAGAAACTCTCAAAGTATCTAAATACTCACAAAATACACTCAATAATCTAGAGAGAGAAAGAGAGAAAACTTGTTTCTGGTGTGATTTTCAATTCTAACTTAGCCTCTATTTATAGGAAAATTTTGGTAGGTTTGACCTGCAACCTGATGGCTTTACCTGCTACTATTCCCACCCACCACATTTGAAATATAATTCAGCACATTTCTTCACCAACCACAAGTGGGGCCCACCAATTCTAGAATTTTCCACCAAAATGATAAACTCCGAAAATTCAACAATTTCTGAACCAGTCATCTTGTAAAATTCGTAATAAATCATACGTTCATTTTAACGGTTCAAAATTTGTGGACATATACTCAACTTATATATGTATAACATATCCAAAAATTACCACGATCCAACGGTCGGATTAAAAATTATAACCCCCGCAAACTATCTCAAAAACCCTGATTTTTAATACCTCCATTCCGACAAAAATACTGACAAAAACCTCAACATTAACTCCTTCATTTTTAACCACAAAAATATATCCCTCATTTATATCCACATAAAATAAATATTTCCTTATCATATGAATCAATAATTAATTATTCACAAATAATATTACAGAATCACATTTATGACAACCAGGCCGTTCCCAGGAAAGAGGGGGCTTTCCAATAAGGATTTCTCCTTACTGGCGCGCAATTAGATGACCAAACCTCTCCTTAGACAGAACTTTCTAGACATTGCCAATAATGTTATCTAATAATATTATTCAAATAATATGAATTATTGATCTGATAAATGAAAATACTGTGCAGCAACAATTATTGAAACAACAATAATATAAAATATCAACGCAGCAATTATTGAATCAATAAAATAAAATATTGAATAATAACTACTGTAACAATTATTGAGTAGTGCCTTCTTACGTAAGAATCAATAATTGGTGCAATACCGTGTGCTACTGTATTTTAACCACCGGTATTCCAACAGTATTAACGGTAACAACTACGCCGTTATTTATAAACAACTTATACTTGTCGTTTTCTTCATCCAATCGCTTTCCGTTATGGGGCCCACACAAGGCTGCGTCGTCGTACGAATATTCCCCGACAGCAAGAATATTCCACGACCAACCGAATATTCACCGACCAAAAATAAATATTTTATAACCACTTGCTTATTTTGCAAAATTTGCACATTTCACCCATAACCAAAGTATTATATCAAATTAACCCCTTATTATTCACAATAATATTTAGAGAAAATTTGATTTTATTCATTAATAAGTTGGGGTCTTACAACCTCCCCTCCTTATGAAATTTCGTCCTCGAAATTGACGTACGTACCTGATGTTTCAAAAAGGTGAGGATACCTCGCTTTCATTTCTGATTCCAACTCCCAGGTCATTTCTTCAATAGCATGGTTTCTCCACAAAACCTTAACTTGTGGTATAACCTTCGTGCGTAGGACATGCTCTTTCCTATCCAAGATCTTAACAGGTACCTCCTCGTACGTTAAATCTTCAGCTATCTCGTCTGGTTCTAACTCAATAATGTGGTTCGGGTCTTTAACATATTTACGAAGCATAGATATGTGAAAAATATTATGAACACGAGACATGCTTGGAGGTAATGCGAGTCTATATGCCACATTTCCTATTCGCTCAAGAATCTCAAATGGACCAACAAATCTTGGATTGAGCTTTCCTCTCTTCCCAAATCTTGTAACTCCCTTCCATGGTGCAACACGTAACAATACATGATCCCCAATATTAAATTCCACGTCCTTCCGATGAAGATCCGCATAACTCTTTTGTCGATCCTGTGCCGTTTGTATACGTTGTCGAATCGTTTGGATCTTCTCTGTAGTAATGCGTACCAATTCTGGTCCCAACAATGTTGCTTCACCCACCTCGTCCCAGCATACTGGAGAACGACATTTTCTTCCATACAACGCCTCAAATGGAGCCATACCTATGCTCGCCTGATAACTGTTGTTGTAGGAGAATTCCACCAATGGTAGGTACTTATCCCAACTCCCTTTGAGATCTAAGACACAAAGTCTTAATAGATCTTCAAGAGTTTGAATAGTCCTCTCTGATTGTCCGTCCGTTTGAGGATGGTATGCTGAACTGAATCGTAAATCCGTGCCCATAGCTTTCTGCAAGCTAACCCAAAATCGTGAAGTGAATCTTGGGTCACGATCCGAAACTATGGATACTGGCATGCCATGCAATCTCACAATCTCGTTCACGTACATACTAGCAAGACGTTCAAGGGAATAAGTCTCACGTATCGGCAAGAAATGAGCGGACTTGGTTAATCTATCAACAATAACCCAAATCGCATCTATGCCTTGAGAAACCTTGGGAAGACCTGTAACAAAATCCATAGTAATGTGTTCCCACTTCCATTTCGGAATCTCAAGTGGTTGCAATGGACCCTTTGGTACTTGATGCTCCGCTTTTACACGTTGACAAGTTAAACATCTCGAGATAAACTCCGCGATCTCTCTTTTCATATTGCTCCACCAAAATGTATGTCGAAGATCGTGATACATTTTGGTACTCCCAGGATGGATTGCAAACGGTGTGTTGTGTGCCTCCATCATTATTCTATGCTTCAAGTCAAAATCGTTAGGAACACAAAGTCTGGAGTTGACTCGAAGTATTCCTTCTTCATCGATTCTTGCTTCTGGAATAGCACCTTCTTGCACTTTCTTCTTCATACGCATCAGCATCAGCTCTATATCCGTAGCTTGAGCAGCTTTAACTTTATCGATTAAAGTCGGTTCTACTCGTATATTTGATATCATCATGTGGGTACTTGGAGCCTTCATCTCTATCTCCATCCTTTGCAAGTCATACAAAATGGGCCTTTGTGTTAAAAACATTGCACTCGTACCCGCATATGATCTTCTACTCAATGCGTCAGCTACTACGTTTGCTTTTCCAGGATGGTATTGGATGGTATGATCGTAATCTTTCAACAGCTCAAGCCAACGTCGTTGCCGCATGTTGAGTTCCTTTTGGGTGAAGAAATATTTGAGGCTTTTATGATCTGTATAGATCTCCACTTTCTCCCCATACAGGTAGTGTCTCCAGATCTTCAACGCAAAAACGACTGCTGCCAACTCCAAATCATGAGTAGGATAATTCCTCTCATATTCTTTGAGTTGTCGTGAGGCATAGGCTATGACTTTCCCATGTTGCATGAGAACACATCCTAACCCTTTGCCTGAAGCATCGCTGTAGATAACAAATCCATCCGAACCAGATGGTATTGTCAAAACAGGTGCCGAAATGAGTCTCCTCTTGAGTTCTTGGAAACTCTTCTCGCATTCCTCACTCCATACGAATTTTGTATCTTTCCGAGTCAGCTGAGTTAACGGAGTAGCGATTCGAGAAAATCCTTCCATAAATCTCCGATAATAACCAGCTAAGCCCAGAAAGCTACGTACTTCGGTTACCGACTTCGGTTGCTCCCAACTTTGTATGGCTTCAATCTTCGCCGGGTCGACAGATACTCCATGTTTTGACACCACGTGCCCAAGGAATGCTACTTCCTCAAGCCAGAACTCGCATTTCTTCAGTTTGGCATATAGCTTGTTTTCACGAAGCCTTTGCAGTACCAGCTTCAAATGGCGCCATGATCTTCACGGCTTTTGGAATAGATGAGGATGTCATCAATAAAGACAACAACGAACTGATCCAAATATTCTTTGAATACACGGTTCATCATATCCATGAAGGCAGCAGGAGCATTAGTCAATCCAAAAGACATTACTAAGAATTCATAATGCCCGTACCGAGTTCTGAAGGCAGTCTTTGGAATATCCTCAGTTTTAATCTTCAGCTGATGATATCCAGAACGAAGATCGATCTTTGAAAAGAATTGTGCTCCTTGCAACTGGTCAACAGGTCATCAATGCGAGGTAGCGGATACATATTCTAGATGGTGATATGGTTCAATTCTCGATAGTCAATACAAAGTCGCATACTCCCGTCTTTCTTCTTTACGAATAAAACAGGAGCACCCCAAGGAGACGTACTAGGACGAATAAAACCGATGTCCAACAACTCCTGTAGTTGGACTTTTAACTTCTGAAGTTCAATAGGAGCCATTCGATATGGGGTTTTAGAAATGGGCTTTGTACCGGGTTCAAGGTCAATAAAGAAATCAATTTCTCGTTCCGGGGGTAGACCGGGAAGTTCTTCAGGAAATACATCGGAAAATTCTCTAACAATAGAAATATTATTCAAATCTGACTTGTCTTTGTTCAAATCCATAACATGGCCTAAGAAAGCTTGACATCCGTTTTTCAATAAACGAATAGCTTTGTGGCTTGATATGACAGTGACTGATTTTAGTGGTTTAGTAGTTTGAATTCGTATGACAGGTTGGTTAGGAATATGAAAACTAACAACCTTACGAAAACAATCAATTTTAGCATGATGAGTGGTTAACCAATCAATTCCTAAAATCACATCAAAAGCAAGTATCTTTAAAGAGATAAGATCAACAGGTAATGTGATAGTGCCAACTTGGATCATGCAAGATTTATAAACTGTAGATGTAACGAATGTTTCACCCAACGGAGTTTCAACAGATAAGTTAAAGTCCAATTTCTCCGGAGTCAAGTTTAAACGTTGAGCACAAGCAGGAGAGATAAAAGAATGGGTAGAACCGGTATCTAGTAAAGTATAAACTTCGCAAGAATTCAAGATTAGCTTACCCGTGATCACCTCGTTCGGGTTTCTCGCGTTTTGGCCAGTAACGACAAACGCCCTTCCAGGAACCGCTGATTTCGACTTATCCGGGATAACTTTTGGAGTCACCATCCCCGCTGAACTTGGTTTTGCTACAGAACACTCTCGAGCTATATGACCTTCTTTCCACAGTTATAACATACCTTGGATTGTTGTGGACAGTTTGGGCTGATATGTCCCTCTTTCCCACATTTGTAACATACGACCGGTGGTCGTTCTCCTCCCCTAGAAACAGTTGATGTTTGTGCTGACGTCTTCACGTTATCATTGTTGTACCTTCTCTTCTTGAAATCTCCTCCCGACTCGCTCCTTCTATTATCACGACCACGATTACCACCAGAGTGGTTACCGCTTTTGTCCGAATGTTTTCCTCCCTGCTGGTTTTCATTGCTTCGATGACTGCCGCCACCGGTATGACCCTGGTTGTGGTCCCTCGGTTGCACATACTCATTATCTCGCTCTAATAATTGAGCCCTGTTTACAACATCTGAATATAAAGAAAATTTATGAGAGATAAGATATTGCCGAATCTCGGGTTTTAGACCTCTCAGAAACAACCTTGTCATTCGTTCCTCATTTTCGACCAAATGAGGTGCAAACCTGGATAACTCTGCAAACTTCGCCTCGTACTGGGACACCGTCATGTTGTTTTGTTCCAGTCTAATAAACTCAACCTCCTTCATATGACGAATACTTTCAGGAAAGTACTTGTCATTGAACAGTTTTTGAAATGTTTCCCAAGACATGTTGAGTGTGTCAGGCTGGGTACGCTTCACAGACTCCCACCAGTAGTCTGCCTCACCGCGGAACATAAATGTGGCGAATGGAACCTTCTATTCCTCCATGCATCCCAAGACATCAAATATCTTGGTAATTTGCTTGACCCACGTTTCCGCCATGATCGGATCCGGCTTTCCCTTAAATTCTGGTGGTCCCAATTCTTTGAACTGCTTAGCTGTGACAAACCGCGCGTTGTTATCATTTCCACCCGTATTCTGCACACGAGTCTCCCTCGTCTGATTTTGCATGAACTGCAAAAAGCTCCTAAACATTCCATCATTCATCGTTTGCTCGGTAACGTTGTTTACAGGAGGAATATTGCCTTCCTGTTGCACGTTCCTCTGGGTAGTGATCAAAGGTGTCTCCACGGTCTGATTTACTCCATTATTAACGTTCTCAGCTGCCATTCTTAAATACTGCCATAAAACAAGGGTTAATAGTCATGTCATATATTATCCCTATACTCTGACCGACCAAATAAACACCAAATAAACTTAGTCAGGTCATACTAGCGAAGGAATTCCCCGTCTCCCCTCCTAGTTCTTGTCTCACATCTCAGCCATGGATCATATCCCTAAGCTCTGATACCAACTGTGACGCCCCCAGAATAGGTATACAACACCCATTCTGAGTCGCCAAATACATGGTACAGAAAGCAAACTACAACTTCAATAATACAATTGTCGTGCAAAATACGACAACACATACTGTGAGTTTAAATACAAATATTGTCTTCTAGACAATATCCACACTCAAATAAATCCTCATTACAATTATTCAAACACTATTTTACAGAAATAGTGAGGACTGCTAATACATCTTTCTAGAACCATTACTCCATACCCCGACTAGATCCTGCTATGTTCTCACCTCCTGAGAAGAAAAATGGAACAAAAAGGAAAAGGGTGAGCTCAACTAGCCCAGTAAAGAATATTATGACCAAGATAATATACAACAAATTATCGTTAGTCTTCAACAGGGAAAAATCTGATAAAATATAATCGACAACAAGTTTTAGATCAACAACTGCAGCGGAAACAGCAAACCATTAGAAGAGTCAAGTAGAGAAAGAATTCTACTATCTTCTAAGATTTAAAAGTCCATCATCAATATTTTATCCCTGTAACATCAATTAATAATCATCTTTAACCAAATATTTATCTTTGCACTACAGGCCAAAGATATTCATTTGTATCATCAGTCGGTCATGTTCATCTCAACACCTGTTCATCTTTGCACTACAGGCCAAAGATATTCATCAAGTAATTATACATATTTGCACTACAGGCCAAAGATATTCAGTAATATCATCATTTAGGACTGAGGATGATGAAAAATACCTTAAAGAGAACGAATCCAATGAGACAGAAGGACAAATAGTAGGGATTCGTATAACTGTTTATCCAAGATCAATAATACTTCATAATAATCAATTGTGAAGCAGAATTCAAAAATAAAGATCAAAACATGGATACAATCAAAGATAGTAACCATAATAGACATCTTGGACAAAAAGGAAAATTTTATTTTTCGGTGAATAGTGCCGTATTCGTGAATAGTGTCGTATACGTGAATAGTACCGTATACGTGAATAGTAACCCCGACACAAAAAGTTCCAAATTTGATAAAAACTCGTATCAATATTTCAGCATAATGATATTGAAGAAAATAATATCATTTAAGAAGAAAATAATATCCCTTACCTCAAAATATCAGTACTTCTGGTCGGAATACCGGTATAAGGCTGAAAGAAACTTGCTCTGATGAATAGAAACTCTCAAAGTATCTAAATACTCACAAAATACACTCAATAATCTAGAGAGAGAAAGAGAGAAAACTTGTTTCTGGTGTGATTTTCAATTCTAACTTAGCCTTCTATTTATAGGAAAATTTTGGTAGGTTTGACCTGCAACCTGATGGCTTTACCTGCTACTATTCCCACCCACCACATTTGAAATATAATTCAGCACATTTCTTCACCAACCACAAGTGGGGCCCACCAATTCTTGAATTTTTCACCAAAATGATAAACTCCGAAAATTCAACAATTTCTGAACCAGTCATCTTGTAACATTCGTAATAAATCATACGTTCATTTTTAACGGTTCAAAATTTGTGGACATATACTCAACTTATATATGTACAACATATCCAAAAATTACCACGATCCAACGGTCGGATTAAAAATTATAACCCCCGCAAACTATCTCAAAAACCCTGATTTTTAATACCTCTATTCCGACAAAAATACTGACAAAAACCTCAACATTAACTCCTTCATTTTTAACCACAAAAATATATCCCTCATTTATATCCACATAAAATAAATATTTCCTTATCATATGAATCAATAATTAATTATTTACAAATAATATTACAGAATCACATTTATGACAACCAGGCCGTTCCCAGGAAAGAGGGGGCTTTCCAATAAGGATTTCTCCTTACTGGCGCGCAATTAGATGACCAAACCTCTCCTTAGATAGAACTTTCTAGACATTGCCAATAATGTTATCTAATAATATTATTCAAATAATATGAATTATTGATCTGATAAATGAAAATACTCTGCAGCAACAATTATTGAAACAACAATAATATAAAATATCAACGCAGCAATTATTGAATCAATAAAATAAAATATTGAATAATAACTACTGTAACAATTATTGAGTAGTGCCTTCTTACGTAAGAATCAATAATTGGTGCAATACCGTGTGCTATTGTATTTTAACCACCGGGTATTCCAACAGTATTAACGGTAACAACTACGCCGTTATTTATAAACAACTTATACTTGTCGTTTTCTTCATCCAATCGCTTTCCGTTATGGGGCCCACACAAGGCTGCGTCGTCGTACGAATATTCCCCGACAGCAAGAATATTCCACGACCAACCGAATATTCACCGACCAAAAATAAATATTTTATAACCACTTGCTTATTTTGCAAAATTTGCACATTTCACCCATAACCAAAGTATTATATCAAATTAACCCCTTATTATTCACAATAATATTTAGAGAAAATTTGATTTTATTCATTAATAAGTTGGGGTCTTACAATATAGGTAGTGCCCATAGATATACTCAGCAAGTGGATGAGCACAACCCTGTCCTATGATGACACGAGGTTGTATGTCATTAGACATCTTGTATGATAGTGACAAAACACCCTTCCAACGTTGGGTTCGCCTCACCCTATTTTCTTCACCAAATATAACTACTAAATGATGACCACCGTTCTATTCCCTTATTACCCCCGCTCGACCCAGCTACACTCTTATTACCTGAAAGGAATTGTGAAGCAAAAGGGTGAGCACAACTAGCTCAGTAAAGAATATCATGACTAAAGATAATTAAATTATCAATAGCCTTCATCAATAATAAATCAGAGATTTAGAACATATGGTAAATGATAAAAATTTCAACCATAGTTGCAGCGGAACGAGCAATCCATTAGAAGAGTCAAATAGACTATAAAGTCTATTATCTTCTCCATGTTAAAAATCCACCAACAATATTTTATCCATGTAACATCACTCAACAGTTCCTTTTCACAATCATATGAATAACTCATAATCATAATTGTGACTATAAATTTTTCTTCGCACCCAGGACGAAGAATATTTTCATCACCTGTCTTTACCTGAAACATCAAAGATCATGGTTATACCAAATCACAATTCCTGTTCATAATCATACTAATAACTTCATCTTTGCACTACGGGCCAAAGATATTCATCAACAAGTCATCTTTGCGCTACAGGCCAAGATATTCATCAACGGTTCATCTTTGCATTACTGGCCAAAGATATTCATCTACAATTCATCTTTGCACTACAGGCCAAAGATATTCCTCAACAATTAATATTTGCACTACAGGCCAAATATATTCATATATCAAAGAAATATATAATCATTTCAGAATTTATATACACCATAATTATAACCATGTTAATCAATTCATCTTTACACTTAAGCTAAAGATATTCAATTGTAAATTCAATGGTCATGATCATACCAGTCACAATTCAACTTTGCACTACAGGCCAAAGAGAACCCTAGTCATGATCATACCAATAATCTACCCATCTTTACACTCCAGTGAAAGAGAAATTCAACTTCAGGGTTATAAAAATGTTATATATGATAATAAAATCAATATAATCAACATATAGATTTAATCTCAAGAGTAATATTCATAAATCAACTATAATTTGGTTAGTAAAAGAAACCAATTTTGTCGTGAATAGTAACTCGTGAATAGTAACTCATGAATAGTAACTCGTGAATAGTAACTCATGAATAGTAACACCGACTCAAAAAGGTAGAAATTCCATAATAAAATCCATACCAATATTTCGGTATAATGATATTGAAAGAATAACATTACTTAAATTTATAAACAATTTATTTTAATTGTTTACACTTTACTAATTAATGCATTTAATCATCATAAAATGCCAACTCTTACAATTTCATCATCAATAACCAAAACCTTCATCAAAAATCTGCATATACCTCATATAGGATTCTCAAGCCATAAAATCCTATTTTCCAATTTTTGTTACTTCACATAACATATTTAATTCATTTACTCATAACTAGTACATTTTCATGAAAAATACCAAATCAGTTCCAAAAATATTTCTTTTCTGGAATTTAGCAGAATATAGTCCCATATTGAACATATATTTTTCTCAGAATTTTTAAAAGCCATTGACTATTTTTCATATGGCCAAAATAGCCGAATATTTAAACATTTATCAAAAATTATACTTTTATCTAAAAATTCTGAAATTCACAGGGTATAATCCTATCATATACATGTACTCCCAATAAAAATTTCATCAATTTTGGAGTTAACCACAAGGAGTTATAAGCTGTTACTTTTAAAATAGTCTTTTCTCATAAAATTCATAACTCTCAATCTATACATCCAAAAATCACCATTTTTGGACACAATCAAGAAAACTCATCAGAATATCATTTCAAATTTTTTCAGAATTTTTGAAGGACAGAAAAATTACGAAACTGAAAAACATAACAACCCTTAAAATTCTTTACTATCCCTTGCTATCCCTTACAATCCCTTACCTCAAAAGAGCAGTACTTCTGATCGGTATAAGGCTGAAGAAAACTTGCACTGAATAGTAACTCTCAAAGTATCTAAATACTCACAAAATATGCTTCATAATATAGAGAGAGAAAAGAGAGAAAGCTTATGTTTTGGTGGTGTGATTTTCAATTCTAACTTAGCCCTCTATTTATAGGAAAATTTTGGTAGGTTTGACCTGCAACCTGATGGCTTTACCTGCTACTATTCCCACCCACCACATTTGAAATATAATTCAGCACATTTCTTCACCAACCACAAGTGGGGCCCACCAATTCTAGAATTTTCCACCAAAATGATAAACTCCGAAAATTCAACAATTTCTAAACCAGTCATCTCGTAAAATTCATAATAAATCATACGTTCATTTTTAACGGTTCAAAATTTGTGGGCATATACTCAACTTATATATGTATAAATATCCAAAAATTACCACGATCCAACGGTCGGATTAAAAATTATAACCCCCGCAAAATATCTCAAAAACCCTAATTTTTAATACCTCCATTCCAACAAAAATACTGATAAAAACCTCAACATTAACTCCTTCATTTTTAACCACAAAAATATGTCCCTCGTTTATATCCACATAAAATAAATATTTCCTTATCATACAAATCAATAATTAATTATTCACAAATAATATTACAGAATCACATTTATGACAACCAGGCCGTTCCCAGGAAAGAGGGGGCTTTCCAATAAGGATTTTTCCTTACTGGCGCGCAATTAGATGACCAAACCTCTCCTTAGACAGAACTTTCTAGTCATTGCCAATAATGTTATCTAATAATATTATTCAAATAATATGAATTATTGATCTGATAATGGGAAATACTGTGCAGCAACAATTATTGAACAACAACAATATAAAATTTCAACGTAGCAATTATTGAATCAATAAAATAAAATATTGAACAGTAATTACTGTAACAATTATTGAGTAGTGCCTTCTTACGTAAGAATCAATAATTTTAAAAATACTGTGCAATACCGTGTGCTACTGTGCAATAACGCGTATTACTGTATTTTAATCACCGGGTATTCCAACAGTGTTAACAGTAACAACTACGTCGTTATTTGTAAAAACTCAAATTTGTCGTTTTCTTCACCCGACAGTTATTCGTTATGGGGCCCACAAATAGCTGCGCCGTCGTACGAATATTCCCCGACAGAAAAAATATTCCACGACCAAACGAATATTCCCCGACAACAATGATTATTTTATAACCACTTGTGTATTTTGAAAAAATCATATATCACCCTTAACTTTAACATTTATCAATTTAACCATTTACTGAATAGTAATTATAAGAAAAATTGAATACTTTTATTTCATAAAATTCCGGGTCTTACAGGTAGGATTATTATCGTGTTGTTGGTTGTTGTCTTTTGGTTGGCTAACTCATTATCGTGCTTCAATAACTGAGCTCTATTCACAACATCTGAATACAAACACAGTTTGTGAGAGATAAGGTATTGACGAATTTCGGGTTTCAAACCTCACAAAAATATTCGCGTCATATGCTCCTCATTATCTATCAAATGGGATGCAAACCGGGATAACACCGCAAACTTAGCCTTATATTGTGATACAGTTATATTTTTTTATTCCAGCTTGATAAATTTTACCTCCTTTATGTGACGAATACTTTCTGGGAAGTACATGTCGTTAAATAATTTTTGGAACTTCTCCTAAGACATCTTCAGTGCGGAAAGATGAGTACGTTTTACAGATTTCCACTAGTAATCTGCCTCTCCTCGCAACATGAAGGCGGCGAAGGGAACCTTTTGCTCCTCTGAGCATCCAAAGACATCAAATATCTTGGTTATCTGCTTAATCCACGTCTCTACCTTAAGTGGCTCTGGCTTTCCCAAAAAATCTGGTGGTCCCAGCTCCTTGAATTGCTTAGCAGTGACCAGCCGTGAGTTGCCAAATACATGGTACATAATTTAAAAACAAACTTAATTTATACAATTATCGTGCAAAAATATGACAACACAATAGCTGAGTTTCAATATAAATAGTGTCTCGTAGACAATATCCAAACTCAAATAAATTCCTCATAACGATTATTTTCACACTATTTTATAGAATAATGATGGCTACTATAGCAACCATCTTGGACCGTCACTCCATTCTCTGACTAGTCCCAACTATATTATCATTTCCTGAAGAGAACAATGAAAGAAAAGGGTGAGCTCAACTAGCCTAGTAAAGAATATCATGATTAAGATAATGTAGAATAAATTATCTTTAGCCTTAAATAGTGTAAAAACTGATAGAATACAATAGACAACAAGTTTAACTGCAGCGGAATAAGCAATCCATTAGAAGAGTCAAGTAGAGCATGATGTCTACTATCTTCTATGATTTAAAAGTTTATCATCAATATTTTATCTCTATATCACATTTCAATAAATAATCCACATCACCGAATTATCCATGCACTACGGGCCAAGGATATTCGTTAGTATCACATCCACGAATTATCCATGCACTACGGGCCAATGATATTCGTTATTATCACCAGTGGTCATGATCTTGCCAAACAACTGTCTATCAATGCACTACAGGCCAATGAGGACTTTCACCAAATCATTTGTCTGTAACATTAGTCCATCTTTGCACTACGGGCCAAAGATGACTTTTACCACAACATAAGCATGAGGATGATGACAATGATATAAGAAATCAATTAAGTGAGATTATGGATAAATATTAAAGATTTATAATTCAATTTATCTAAAGTTTAAGAATATCGAAATTGCCAACATTATAACTAATTTGTGGAGTAAAATTCAAGAATAATATTCATGTATCAAAAATAATTTGGTACCCCGTGAATAGTACCGTATAAATAATACCGTGTGTATGAATAGTACCCCGTGAATAAAATCCCGACATGAAAAGATTAAAATTTAAGAAGAATGTTCAGAAAAATATTTCAATGGAACGATACTAGATGAAGCGCAAATTTTAAGGATATTCTACAAATTTCAAGGAGTATAGAAGCAATACTTATCAAAATAAGTGTGGATTTAGGAATATGAAACGAAATAATATAACTTACGTACTACAGAGTATGGAAGAAAATATTATTTCTTATGAATATTGATTAAAATAATATCCCTTACGAATATTGAATGAAAATAATATTCCTTACGAATATTGAACGAAGATAATATCCGATACGAATACGAAAAATAATCTCTTACGAATATGAAATAAATAATACCCCTTACCTTAAAAGGAGAGTACTTTTGACTGGTATAGCGGGGATATTCTTGAAGAAAACTTGCACTATTTGTTACACTCAAAGTTTCCTTAAACTCAAAAGAAATACGCTCAATATTATAAAAGAAGAATTTTTGGATTCTGGTGTGATTTTTATTTCTAAACTAAGCATCCTATTTATAGGAAAATAGCAGGGCACTATTTGAAATTTTCACGGGTGAACAGGAAGAAAAAGTTCATGGGTTTCGTCTGATTTTTTTGATTTTCACTATGCAGCACTATGCAGTACTATGCAACACTATGCAGTACTATGTAACATAAAACAAAAATTATGATAACTTTCTACCGACGATTTTAAAAAATGAGTAAGTGAGAGTCCATGTAATAAGCCAAATTTATAATAAATACTTCATAAAAAACCCCTCTATTTATAACAAATCACTTGACTAAACATATTTTTAATCTTTCAACATTTATTCATCATTAATATTATAATTCGTAATATTAACAACCAGATCATTCTTAGGAAAGAGGGGGCTTTCCGATAAGGATTTTTTCTTATTGACGCGCAATTAGATGACCTAACCCATTTCCTCAACAGAACATTCTAGACATTGTCAATAATACAAATAATAATATGAATAACTTTGTGGTCTCAATTACTAATTTAATAATATAAAATATTGTGCAGATGATACTGTAACGCCCCAGAAAATCGAATCTTTTGTGAACATTTTAATAATGAACAAAATAATATTATTTATTATTATTATGTGTTGATAAGATGATTGTCGTTCTATAACCTATAAATGTTGTAACGTCATAGTATTTTAACTGCGTGAAGGAATTAAAGTGTTTGAATTTGCAAGACGAAAATAAAAGTTTTCCGAGAAATTTTACGAAAAATACTATTCATCATTTTTCGCTCGGGAATTATTTTTGAACTTCTTAAAAATACGTAACGTTATAAATATCAAGATGAGATAGATTATGTAATAATAATCTAAGTATGGAAAATGAAATATTTCGCATGCGGACTTAATTTAAGAACGTTAAGAAGTAAAGTCTAATGAAATGAATTTGTGTAATCTTGTAGGAAGTACAAGTCCAATAAACATTAAGGGGCAAGCCCAAGATGAAATAATGATTAAGCCCAGGTGTTTATTAATGTAAGGCTCAAATGGTTGTTAACGAGGAGTCTAAGGTAATTGGTAATACAAGCCCAAGGTTAAATTAAGTTATTTAAATCCAAGCCAAGCTAGGATCCATTGTGTTGTAGTAACCCATGGTGCAACCCATGTTAATGTGGTTAATCTTGGTGACCAAGACCTTTATGTGGTGGCCAAGTAATTGATGTAGGGAGCAAGTATACTTGGGATCTAAGGAATGAATAGTAAGGAGGTGACTTAAGGAGGTGGGATGGCATAATGACTAAACTACCCTAACCTTGTGTTTTCTATAAATAGATGGAGTTTGTTAGTCATTTGCTACTTGTTCAAAACACCAACAACTTCCAATACAAAACAACTTATTGGTTAGAGAGAATAAGCACTATTAAGCTTAACTTCCATTGTTAGATTTCTAAGAAGTTAGTCATCAAAGGTAAATGATCTTATCTCTTCTATCTCTACCATAGTAGGGTTATAAGATAAGTATAATTTAAGGAGCATGTATGTTAAGAACTTATAAAGATTTGATAATCCATGGACTTAAGCCGTATAAGTCTTGAATAAGTAAGGAATAAGCAATTCAAATCTAAATAAGTTATAAACTTATGAAAAACATTGATGAACTTGTCATATGTTGACCTTAAGAAGATAGTGTGGTTGTTAAGATGTAAGGATGTTGCTTAAATGACTTAATTCAATAATAAGTCATAATGAAATGAAATCATGTATTGTATAATTTGTTAAGTTATGAACTTATGAGGAATAAGCCATAACCTAATTTAAAGATAAGTGGTTGTAATATGTAGGTTGAGATGTCTAATTAATGGATTGAATCTATTTGGAATGATGAACAAATCGCTAGTAACAACGTTTTGCCGGAATTCACAAGATTGGACGATAATCGTCAAATTCGTGAAATTCTCAAAATGGAAGTCATATTTTGTGTTTGAACTCGAAAACATTGGTTTTTGATGGAGACAAGTCGTATTTGGCATTCTAGAGTTACGGACTCGAAAATGATAGAATTCCAACTTGGAACGAAGAAACGAGTGTTGAACGTTCATCGTTTTCATTAAAAATGGACTAATAGGTGAATTTTTAGTTAACGAAGTCAAATAGATTAAATTCTTGCATAAACACGTAGAGCATGTAATTTGTGAACCGTAGGCTCTTGAACGAGCAAATTCGGACTTATAACGAAGAAGTTACGAGCCCGGGAGTTTCATAAAATTTCAAGTCTGTCAAAATTTTATGGTGCACAGAGCTGGCGCCGCGGCGCCGGCCCAAGGCCAAATAGCTCGCGCCGCAGCGCCGAGCTTGGTCGAGCAAAGCTATCACCTACTTTTAGTTGGCGTCGCAACGTGGCCGTAACAAAGGAGACTCGCGCCGCAGCACCGAGTCCGAGTTTTCTAGTACTAGTACATAGCGCCACAGCGCGACACAAAGAGGGATTGCTGGCGCTGCAACGCCAGTCCTAGGGTTTGCATAGAGAGGATTACATATAAAGACAAAAGGAAAGAAAACCTAATAAACATGAAGTAACATTGGTAATACATTGTTAAAACCTCAAGTATGATCACTTATGGTTGAAGTAATTCAATTGCATATGAACGTAAGAATGACATAACAGAAAGACGGAACCAATAATAACAAATCTAATACGTAATTAGATTGAGAAGAAGGGTAATATTATTTAGGAACCATGCATGTTTATTCATGACCTAATGTGTTATGTGATGTTATCATCTACTGTAGAGACCTTAAAGACTTAAAGTGTACGTGTTATAATTGTAGCATACGCTAAAGGAAAGTATTCTCACCCTTATTCCAGTTTAATCTGGACAAGATTTATGATTCATATATTCTTACGAATGAACTATTGTATGACAAAGTCAAAGCCAATTCTTTCAGCTAGACTTACGATATGTTGGATTTCTTATAATCTATCAAAGTACTGTCAATGATTTACCAAACTAATATTTGTGTGGTTTTTCAAAAGGAGGCTGAGTATGCTAAAATGTTTTGTCGTCAAACGACAAGCATGTGAGGTTGCCACAACTTAAACGTATACATGTTTAATGAATGTAGTGTTGATCAACATAAAGTACAATAGGCTGATCACCTAGACGTGCTCGTAAGCTATGCCGGACTTACGGACTTCGTGCCGGGATGCCCTTTTCAAAGTACTTATGAAATACTCATGGTCTTGGACCGAAATTGATGTTTTACTGAATATTGTTACTGTAAAACATTTTGAATGAAAAGAAGTGCTATTTTGACTTATCGATAGTACTTCATAACTATTGTTCAGTTATTGAGGATATACAATTCATATGTTTCAAGCATGCTAGTTTTATGAGAATTGTTGTACTTGTTGAACTAGTTAGGCTCACTCTTGCTTGAACCATATGAATGCAGCTGAGGTCGAACGGACCGATGGATCCGACAAGGATAAAGGGAAGGCTAAACCGAACCCGTAGATTACTGATGTAATAGTATAGGTTTGTAATGATAATATTTAATATTATGACAAGGACAAATGTAACGGTTATAAAGAACCTGGGGAAATGTTAATATTATTTTGAATATATATATGTTAATATCAAACTTATTGTGTTGTTGTAGATGTCAGGAGAAAATGGAATGTCTAGAGATGTACAGGTAGTCAGCGAAGGGTCGGTTAATCAGGTAGAGATCATACCGAATCCCATAGCAGCAGAGCCAGAAGTAGTGGTGGTTGAGTCTGGAAACTAAGAGAGCCTAGACTATATGTCTGTGTTTGACGGCATGTTAGAGGAAGAGGTGGAGGTAGTATCCTTCAACCCAGTTGCAATAGCAGCGGAGATGGCTCCGAGGGAGTCAATGATGCCACTTTTTATGTCAGTATTGGACAGAAACATCCATTATTGCCAGGAGGTTAAGGAGGTGAAAGTAGAGCTCCAGGCTGTCTTAGAAGATAAGACAGACATGGAGTCCATGTGGGAGCAGAAGCACGATGAGAGAATTTTGGCTAAGGACAAAGTCCATGAGCTGAAACAGGAGGTCTTTGAGCTCAGGTGGAGCTAAAGACCAAAAATCAGAAAATAGGGAGAATGTCCTATATTCATAGGAGTTCTCATGCAGACTTCCAGCAACAGGTAGCTGGCTATCCCGTGGAGGTAGGGCAGACGCGACATACTATCAGCCGTGATATTATTGCCGATCTTGCCAAGGCAGATTTTGATAATGTCTTAAGGCAAATGTAATCTATTAGTAGATAGAGTAGTTAGATATGTAAATATTGTGTATCTAGTAGTGACGTAAAACCCTCTTTTGTATAACAAAGGGTAGTCTTTTGTAAATCCCAAATTTTGGAAAGCAATTGTGGGAAAGTAATGTAATCAGCTTAGGCTGTGTAATGTAACCGATGTAGTATTATACTGCAGTGAATGAATCAATATAAGCCTTTTTTGGAATATATTGAGTACTGAATGTTTAAGTTATTGTTTAATTTTAATAATAACTAACTAACAGGAAAAGATTAATAACGAAATGTGTTATTTGTTGTAACAGAAAAATACCGCTAAGAAGAGTACAACGAAACCAAGGTGCCAATGTAAATCAACCGGAGGGAGGTCCGGTTAACCCCATGCAGGAATTTGTTAATTTTCTAACTTCAGCATTTAATAGAACTGGGGCTAATATTCTCGTAAATCCTGGTGTAGTACGAGCTACTACGTTTAAGGATTTCAAAAGCGTGGGTTTGCCGGAGTTTAAAGGAACTATAGACCCTATCGAAGCCCAAACGTGGATGAAGGAAATTGAGAAGGAATTTGTCATAGAAAATGTCGACGAGGCCCAGAAGGTTGCCTTTGCAACCTATATGATGAAGGGAGAGGCCAACTTTTGGTGGGAGGCCAATCAGGCTAGGGCCGGTATTGACAACTTAACGTGGGTAAGGTTCAAGGAGATCTTCTTCGAGAACTAGTTTCCCACGAGCATGTAAGGGAGGATGGAAATGAGGTTTTTAGAGTTGAAGCAAGGGGACATGACGGTTCCCCAGTACGATGCCAAATTTAATGAACTAGCGAGGTTCGCTCCACACCAAGTGGACATCGAGGTTAGGAAGGCACGACGATTCGAGCATCGCTTGAAACCCTGGCTCTATAATTGTATTTTTGTGTTCCAAAGTACTTCGTTTGAGACCATTTTAGAGAAGACGATAATTGCCGAAGGTGGTAGCGAGACGTTGAGCCAGTACCACAAGGACAAGAAGAATAAGGAAAAAGTGGATGGGGGAGTGAAGATCTAAGGAGCCAGCTGAAGTGGCGAGAAACGGAAAGGGTTTAACTCTGGGAATACTAGAGTGAAGCAAGGAGATCCGAAGAGGAGGATAGAGGCCTGCAAGACCTGTGGGAAGACTCACTTAGGAGTCTGTCTCAACAGGAAAGTCGTATTTTACAATTATGAACAGGAGGGGCACATTGCGCCTAAATGTCTAAGTCCGAAGAAAAATCATGGATGCTTTGTGTGTGAGTCAACTGAGCACATGGCAAAGAACTGCCCGAAGAAGGGGACGGACGGGAATAAGGGCGCCAATAGTGGTAGGTTAACTATTGGAGGTCCAGCGCAGCCGGGTAGGTCGATGGCCCGTACCTTTAATATGACCGTTCAAGATGCGATGGCCTCAAGGGATGTAATGAGCGAGAAATTTATAATTTAATTTAAATATTTATTGAATTAAATAAATATTTTAAATAATTTATTTATTGAGGAAAATAAATAATTGATGAATTGTGGTGAATTAAATTAAATAATGATAATTTTATCTGATGGATTTAATTTAAGGAAATAATTAAATTAAATTAATTGTTTAATAGTTAAGAGAGTAATTAAATTAAATGAATTGTTTAATTTAATGGAAATAAATAAATTAAATAAAGTGATGTTTCTAATTAGATATGTGATTATTTATTAATTATAAGTATAATGATAATAAGAATTTTATTATTATTATTCTAAGTTATTTAAATTAACTAAACTAAAATTATTTAAATTAATCAAATTAAAGTGTGACAAGTAGTAACTATATAATATAAATATTATTTAAATAATCTAGTATGAGAATTAGTGTGTAACCAAACGTAGCCTTATGACTTTTGGTTATTTTAACTGATGCGAGTATTTTTGTTTTTTAACCTGATGTACGTGCGAAAAAGGGAGTCAATTATATTTTCCTACGCGTCTTATTTTTCCCTTAGGTTAGACAATATAGAGAGCACAGAAAAGGTTTGAGAGAAGAAGATAAACACAGAGGGGAGTGAGAGTGAGAGCTTGAGAGAAGTTATTCTGTGATTATCAAGTGGAAGAGAAGGGCTTGCTAATTGTTTTGCTAAATCAAGGTATAAACTATCCCCATTCAAATTTTTAGTTTCGGTATATATATGTATATGTTCTATGTGATTGGAAATCACGTGAATTGTGGTATGTATATATGTTCATATAATTTTGAAAAACTCTGTTAATCATCATGTATACTTGTTATCAAATTTGTGAAAATTGGGTGTAGGAAAAACCACAGTGCTTATGTTCATATAATATGGCTTAGAAAGTACAAAATTTCATGTTTAATATGTGTTGTAATATGCAATTTGAAGTTAGAATATGTTTGTATGTTAAGAAACGAATGTGGCGTAGTTGGAATCGTATCAATTGATGGAGAAACGAATTCGTGGTGAACGAATTTGTTAATAGTGTAAAAAAATGATGATATTTGGGAAAATATGGTTTTGATTCTTCAAATTGGTGTGCATGTGATGTTTTTGTATAAAGAATGGTGTTTAGCATGTATAACTATAATATGGAAAATGTTAGATGTTGAAGTTGGGAGATTTTATGTTGAATTGGAATTTTTGGCCAAAGCATAGTTTGATTTTGAGCTTTTGCAAAAACTAGATCTGAGGAATCACGCCGGCTCGCGGTTGTCGCGCGGGCGCTCGGCATTTAGGCGTGGTCGCGCTGCGTCGCGCGGTTACCCAGTGTATTACTGGCGCGGTCGCGCGAGTAGCCAATCTCAGACAGTGATGTCTGCTTAATTGTAGGTCATGTGTAATGGACTTATATTAGTTTAGCATGCATGTTAATAATGTTAAAGCACAATATAAACTATAATAACAGATTGTCATGCGTTGTTATGTACAGTGTAAAAGAATTTAAGTGATTACTTGAATAAGTTTTGTAATGAACCAAATGTGATGTTTTCAAAAGTTAAATATAAATGATAAGGCTTATAGTGTGATTTCAAAATCGTTAAAGTGTTAACCAATGTGGTTAGTTGCTAGGATAGGGTTATGACCTAAAAGATGGTTAATACCCATAGTGTTAATATTTATACAACTAATTGTTATTGCGATAGTAATGATGTATATAGGGTAATTGGAGATTATTTTACACTTGTGTAGCTTACAAACAAGGCAAGTTCTCTAACTCTACTTTCATAATTGTGCAAGTTTCTAAACTTTAACTTTTTACATTGAGCAAGCTTTCTAACTTCATTCTTTTATTAATGAATGCAAGTTCCTAAATTCTATTGAGCAATATTATTGATTCCAATCTTATATACGATTGATTAAGCTCTTGTAATCTAATTCGTTACATCGAGCAAATTTCACTTTTCTAATTATTATACAAAGCATACATTGTTCTAAAATGTCGATTCAGAAAAGATTGTTCTAACTCTTTTGAACATAGTACTTTGCATGTGTATCATGTTTATTCAGTTATATATTGTTAATATCCGATCTTTGACTTTGATAGCCTTGTTCAGTTATACATTCTTGTATTAAACCTTTATTAATGGGAACTAAATAGTGTTCTAAAATTCTAGAAACACTGATAAGCTAGTTTCAAACTAAACTTTCTTTAGTGCGAAAATTCTAAATTCAAACTGAGATGAACAACCCTAACATAGGGGATTTTGTACGTGTAACGTTTAGATATTTGTGCACAATACATGGTACAAAGGGCTGATCCCCTTAAGTACATTTAGAAGGGTCTGTATAGTCTAACGACTGTTAAGGTTAAGGTAATAATACCTAAATACCGGAGACATAGTTCATGGTCTTAAGACCCTCAGATATTAAATTCGAACTTGTTTCTCTTTCGATTCGTAGAACAAGTTCAATATTGTACAGCATTCGTTGTTCATTCTCATATGATTATTATTACTATTATGTCAGTGAGCAATTATTTGCTCACTCTTTTAATTAACAATGTAGATAAAGTCAAAAGAGTTGATGAGCCATCTACTAGCAAGGGAAAGGACAAGATGTCCAAGTGATGAAGAATTATTTAGAATTTATTTAAAATGCAGGATGTTATATGACTTATTTTATTTTATAATGTATTCCGCAAACTGATGTAATACTTTTAAGGTTAGATTACTTGTGATTGTTTAAGAGATGATGTAACCCATAAATGGGAAAGATTATTGTTTAAATTATTTAATGTTTTATCCTTTATTATGGGTAGTTAGATGAAATTATTTTGATAGTGAGCACCAAATTCTTTGGAAATGAAGTACCAGGATTTGGGGGTGTCACAGGTTGGTATCAAAGCTTTAGGTTGTAAACCTTAGGTGGGGAAACCTTAGGAAGTTGCCTTTAAGGAAACAAAAAACTTTAACTCTTATCGGGTTTTAAGGAATGGATTAAGGCATCCATTGAAAGTAAACAATAAAAGACATTATGTGCTATGTGTTAACAACTTATGTGATTGCGCGTATCGATAAAGTTAAGTAAAACTTAAAATATTTTGTTGTCATGATGTCTGGTGAAGGAGGATCCAGTCTAGCTAGAGAGGTGATACCTCAGGTACCTATAGACGATGAACCCCGGGATATTCATGTAGTTCGGGAACAGTTAATCTAGGAGGATGAGCCTGTGACCGATCCCGATGAGGATAGTTTAGGGGATGATGAGGAAGAGGATCCTGAGGAGTTTCCACCAAACTCCATATCAGACGAGATATATGATGCTCTGTATGACCGTAACATAGAGTTACAGGATGAAGTTGACGAGCTGAAGGAGATGGTTGAGGTGCATCATGCTTCGATGAAGCAGAAGGATGCGGAGATTCAGGAGCTTGACTCAAAACTTGGAAACACAGAGTGGGACTTATTCATACTAAGGGTCAGAATGAAGATCTGTTGGCAGTAAACGAGAAGATGAAGACTGACATGGAGAAATTAAAAGATGACTTCAAAGAGGAATCAGTTAAGCGTGCAAGAGCAGAGGATGCTTGGATGAAGGCGACTCAACGTGCAAACCATGCGGAGGCTAAAGTCCAAGTGAAGAAGGCCAGGATGAATGGGATGGATTATGCTTTTAATTCTGCGATTGATAGGGCCCAGGATCGAGTCTTTTATTACCCACCTCAATTTGAAGACTCGTCGTGGTTCGTGATGGATCATAGAACATCGTATCATACTATGGAGGAGGAACGTCGAGAAGTCTTGCGACGTCTTAATATACATAGATAGAAATAAGAGTGATAATAGTATGTGGTTAATTATGTGAATAAATAAATTATGAATCCCTTATTTTGAGATGGATAAAGGGATAGTATGAGTATGTAATCCTGAAACTTGTCTAGTTCAGGAAATTGAATGTTAATAGTGGTTATGCTATCCTTAACATGTTTTAAAAACGTTATGAATAAATAAAATATTAGAGTTATTTGAAATGTTAGGTGTTAAAGCTTTAATCTTGGAATGCTTAAGTTAAACTTCAAATACCCAAGAAGTTGAGTAATGAACTGATAAGCGTATATTTTATCAGAAGATGCCTCCTAGAAGAAGACAACCATGTCAGCAAGCACCTCCTGAGGGGTCTACTAACAATAACAACGAGGCCAACGCTAATCCGGTTCAGCAGTTGGTAGCTTTGTTGACTGGTGCACTTGCGAATTAACTGCAATCTCAAGCTACGACTTTCAAGGAATTCAAAGTTGTTAAACTGCCAGAGTTTCAAGGTTCTATGAATCCAGTGGAAGCCCAAACCTGGATTATGGAAATGGAATAGGTGTTCGATGTTGCTAGAGTTAACGAATATCAGAAGACTGCGTTCGCAACGTTCATGCTGAAGTCTGAAGCTAGCTACTGGTGGCAAGCAAATAAGGTTCGTGGGGGACAAGGAGTGATAGCGTGGGATATATTTAAGGAGATGTTCTTTGAAATGTGCTTTTCAGCGAGTTCTCAGAATCAGTTGGAAGTGCAATTTCTGGAGCTGAAGCAAGGAACAATGACAGTTCCTTAATATGCTGCGAAGTTTAACGAGTTGGCAAGGTTTGCCACTTATCAAGTCAATACCGACAAGCGTAAAGCGAGAAGGTTCGAACAAGGATTGAAACCCTGGCTGTATAGCAAGGTTTCAATGTTCTAGCTGAATACATTTACAGCTGTACTGGAAAAGGTAATTATCGCGGAAAGTGAAAGCGATGCTTTGACCAAGTACAACCAAGAACAGAAGAATAGGAAGAATGATAGTGAAAATAAGGCTGGTGGAGGTAACGTTGGAAGTAACAATCAGAAGAGGAAGTGGAACAAGAGTTTGACTACGGGAGGGCAGCAGGAAAGTCAGTAGAAGAAAAAGTTTGAAGCTTGTGCTACTTGTGGGAAAAACCATACTGGAGTATGTTTGAAGGGAAAAAGGGTGTGTTTCAACTGTTGTCAGGAGGGACACATTGCACCGAACTATTTTAGTCCGAAGAAAGGAGCATGCTTTACCTACGGTTCAAAAGACCACATAGCTCGAGATTGCCCTAAGAAGCCAGCGGGAAGTACAAGTGGTGGAAAAGGAAACAACAACGGTGGTGGTGCATTGACTATCACTGGACCAGTATTGTCAAGCTGACTTACTGCAAGAACTTTCAATATGACCGTGTAGGATGCTGTACAGTCTAAGGATGTGGTGTCAGGTATCATTCCGATTAATGGTATTAATGCTTATGTACTGTTTGATTATGGTGCTACTTGTTCACTTATATCCGATGAATTTGCTCAAAATTTAGATTTACCTCAGAAAGAATTAGAATTTCCCTTAAGTATAGAGATTGCGAATAAGGAAGTGATTCCTGTTAGATACATATATAGGAATTGTGGAGTGGCTATAAAAGGTCACGAGATGATGGTAGATTTGATAAAAATTAGACTTGGATAATTTGATGTCATACTAGGAATGGATTGGTTATTCAATTACGGAGCAGTAATTGATTGCCAAAAGAAGTGTGTTAACCTTATGACTCCATCAAAGGTTGTGTTCTTTGGCAGTAAGTCACCTTGACAAGCAAGTTGTCTGACGGTGATGCAAGCCAAGAAATTGTTGAGACAAGGATGTGTAGGATACCTAGCCTACATAGTTGATACACAGAAGCAATGTGCAAAGTTAGAAGAGATACCGATTATAAAAGATTTTGCAGACGTATTTCTAAATGATTTGCTGGGTCTTCCGTCGGATCAACAAATCGAGTTCGTGATTGATTTACTACCAGGAAAGGCCCCGATATCTAAAGAACCATACAGAATGGCCCCGGTAGAGATGAAAGAGTTGATGGTGCAATTGTAAGAATTGCTCGATAAGAAGTATATTCAGCCGAGTGTTTCGCCATGGGGAGCACCGGTGTTGTTTCTTACGAAGAAAGATGGATCGATGCGGCTCTGCATTGATTACAGAAAATTGAATAAGGTCACGATTAAAAATAAATATCTGTTACCGAAAATCGACGATCTGTTCGATCAACTGAAGGGTGCGAGTTATTTTTCAGAGATAAACTTGAGAAGTGGTTATCATCAGTTGAAGGTGAGGCCAGAGGATGTACCAAAGACAACATTCAGAACTCGGTATGGTCATTACGAGTTTCTGGTTATGTCATTTGGTTTAACCAATGCACTTGCAGTGTTCATGGATTTGATGAATAGGGTGTTTAAACCATTCTTAGATAAATTTGTGGTGGTGTTTATTGATGATATCCTGGTGTATTCTAAGACCAAGGAAGAACATGTTGAACACTTAAGAGTGACATTGGAGACATTGAGAAAAGAGAAGTTGTACGAAAAATTTTCAAAATGCGAGTTTTGGTTGGAACATGTACAATTTCTCGGGCATGTTATTGATAAAGAAGGAATTTCGGTAGATCCATCAAAAGTTGAAGCTGTAGTAAACTGGGATCAGTCAAAGTCACCGTCAAAAGTAAGGAGTTTCTTAGGATTGGCAGGTTACTATAGGCGTTTTATTCAAGATTTTTCCAAGATCGCGACTCCGTTGACGAATTTAACCGGGAAGGCAGTTAAGTTCGTTTGGATGGAGAAGTGTGAGGAAAGTTTTCAAGAATTGAAGAAGAGGTTGAGCTCAGCACCTGTGTTGTCATTGCCTAATAATACAGGGAACTTTGTGGTATATAGTGATGCATCGCATAAAGGACTAGGATGCGTGCTTATGCAGAACGACAGAGTTATTACATATGCATCACGTCAATTGAAAGATTACGGGAAAGGGTATCCAACTCATGACTTAGAGTTGGCGGTGGTGGTGTTTGCCCCGAAAATTTGGAGACATTATCTTTATGGAGAGAGACGTGAGATATATACTAACCATAAAAGTCTGAAGTATATCTTTACACAAAAAGATTTAAATATGAGGCAGAGAAGATGGTTGGAGCTGATCAAAGACTATGACTGCGAGATTTTCTATCATCCCAGAAAGGCGAATGTTGTTGCTGTTGCTTTAAGCAGGAAAGGACGAGAGAAGTTAATGAAGTTGACAGCTCAGGAGAAGTTAGTGTCGGAAATGGCTAAGATGGAGTTGGAAATTAAATATCTGACAGAATCCGATGAAAAGTTGTTCCAAATAGGAAACGATTCAACGTTGGTAGATAAGGTGAAGAATGCATAACTTCAGGATGAAGACTACAAAAAAGATAAAATAGAAAGTATCTGAAGGGGAGGAAAGCAAATTCAAACTCGATTCGGAAGGGTTACTTCGATTCGAAGGGTGAATTTGGGTTTCGCCAGTTCCAGAAGTTAAAAAGGAGATTCTGAGTGTAGCTCACAACTCAAGATATTCGATTCACCCTAGAAGTACAAAGATGTACCAAGATCTTAGACATCATTTTTGGTGGCCGAATATGAAGAGGAATGTGGCTGAATGTGTGGTAAAATGCTTAACATGTCAGAAAGTTAAAGCTGAACATCAAAGGCCAAGCAGATTGTTACAACCGTTGGAGATACCAGAATAGAAGTGGGAGCATATCACAATAGATTTTGTGGTAGGTCTTCCAACGACTCAGCAAGGTTTCGATGCCATTTGGGTGATTGTCGATCGATTGACGAAGTCATCGCACTTTTTGCCAATCAAGCTTCGATTTACCCTAGATTGGTTAGCAAAACTATACGTGAAGGAAATTATTTCAAGACACGGTGTACCTATGTCCATTGTATCAGACAGAGATCCGCATTTCACATCCAATTTCTAGAAACGATTACAAGAATGTTTAGGAACTCAGTTGAGAATGAGCACATCGTACCATCCTCAAACCGACGGACAAATCGAGAGAACCATCCAGACACTAGAAGATATGCTCAGAGCATGTATTATGGACTTCAAGAGAAATTAGGACGATCATATACCATTGGTAGAATTTGCCTATAATAATAGTTATCAAGCGAGTATTGGCATGCTGCCTTATAAAGCATTATACGGCAGGAAATGCAGAACTCCGTTATGCTGGGATGAGGTAGGGGAACGTCAGCTAATGGGTCCAGAATTGGTACAACAGACTGTCGAGATCATCAAAGTGATCCGAGCAAGATTGATAGCTGCACAAGATAGACAGAATAGATATGCCGATCAGCACGACAAAATAGGGTATTCGATGTCGGTAGTTATGTTTTCTTGAAAGTGTATCCCTGGAAGGGGAAAATTCGATTTGGCAAGAAGGGAAAATTAAGCCCTATGTTTATAGATCCTTTAGAAGTGCTTCAAAGAGTTGGTGAAGTGGCATATGAGTTAGCTTTACCTCCAGAGTTGGAGCATATTCATAATGTTTTCCATATATCGGTATTGATGCCATATAAACTTGATTATAAGCATGTTATAGAATATGAGCCCTTATAGTTTGAGAAGGACTTAACATATGAAGAAGTCCATGTTCAAATTGTTGACAAAAAAGAGCAAGTACTGAGGAATAAGGTGATACATTCTGTTAAGGTAATCTGGAGGAACCACAATGCTGAGGAAGCTACGTGGAAACTTGAAAGCGTTATGATGAAGAATTATCCTCAGTTGTTTGTTTGATCTTGTATAGCGATTCTGGGGACATAATCTTGTTAAAGAGGGAAGAATATAACGAATAAATTTTTTCGCGTTGTGATTCTGGGGACAGAATCCTTTTAAGGAGGAAAGGATGTAACGATCGAGAAATTTATAATTTAATTTAAATATTTATTGAATTAAATAATTATTTTAAATAATTTATTTATTGAGGAAAATAAATAATTGATGAATTGTGGTGAATTAAATTAATTAATATTAATTAAATTGAATAGTGATAATTTTATCTGATGAATTTAAGTTAAGGAAATAATTAAATTAAATCAATTATTTAATATTTAAGAGAGTAATTAAATTAAATAAATTGTTTAATTTAATGAAAATAAATAAATTAAATACAGTGATGTTTCTAATTAGATATGTGATTATTTATTAATTATAAGTATAATGATAATAATAATTTTATTATTATTATTCTAAGTTATTTAAATTAACTAAACTAAAGTTATTTAAATTAATCAAATTAAAGCGTGACAAGTAGTAACTATATAATATAAATATTATTTAAATAATCTAGTATGGGAATTAGTGTGTAACCAAACGTAGCCTTATGGCTTTTGGTTATTTTAACTGATGCGAGCCTTTTTGTTTTTTAACCTGACGTACGTGGGGAAAAGGGAGTAAGTTATATTTTCCTACGCGTCTTATTTTTCCCTAAGGTTAGACAATATAGAGAGCACAGAGAAGGTTTGAGGGAAGAAGATAAACACAGAGGGGAGTGAGAGTGAGAGCTTGAGAGAAGTTATTATGTGATTATCAAGTGGAAGAGAAGGGCTTGCTAATTGTTTTGCTAAATCAAGGTATAAACTATCCCCATTCAAATTTTTAGTTTCGGTATATATATGTATATATTCTATGTGATTGGAAATCACGTAAATTGTGGTATGTATATATGTTCATATAGTTTTGAAAAACTCTGTTAATCATCATGTATACTTGTTATCAAATTTGTGAAAATTGGGTGTAGGAAAAACCACAGTGCTTATGTTCATATAATATGGCTTAGAAAGTACAAAATTTCATGTTTAATATGTGTTGTAATATGCAATTTGAAGTTAGAATATGTTTGTATGTTAAGAAACGAATGCGGCGTAGTTGGAATCGTATCAATGAAACGAATTCGTGGTGATCGAATTCATTAATAGTGTAAAAAATGATGATATTTGGGAAAATATGGTTTTGATTCTTCAAATTAGTGTGCATGTGATGTTTTTGTATAAAGAATGGTGTTTAGCATGTATAACTATAATATGGAAAATGTTAGATGTTGAAGTTGGGAGATTTTCTGTTGAATTGGAATTTTTGTCCAAAGCAGAGTTTGATTTCGAGCTTATGCAAAAACTGGATCTGAGGCATCACGCGGGCGGGCGGTTGTCATGCGGGCGCTTAGCATTTGGGCGCGGGCGCGCTGGCGCGCGGTTACCCAGTGTATTATTGGCGCCGCCGCGCGAGTAGCCAGTCTCAGACAATGATGTCTGCTTAATTGCAGGTCATGTGTAATGGACTTATATTAGTTTAGCATGCATGTTAATAATGTTAAGGCACAATATAAACTATAATAACAGATTGTCATGCGTTGTTATGTACAGTGTAAAAGAATTTAAGTGATTACTTGAATAAGTTATGTAATGAACCAAATGTGATGTTTTCAAAAGTTAAATATAAATGATAAGGTTTATAGTGTGATTTCAGAATCGTTAAGGTATTAACCAACGTGGTTAGGTGCTAGGATAGGGTTATAACCTAAATGATGGTTTAATACCCATAGTGTTAATATTTAAACAACTAATTGTTGTTGCGATTTTAATGATGTATGTAGGGTAATTGGAGATTGTTTTACACTTGTGTAGCTTACAAACAAGGCAAGTTCTCTAACTCTACTTTCATAATTGTGCAAGTTCTCTAACTCTACTTTCATAATTGTACAAGTTTCTAAACATTAACTCTTTACATTGAGCAAGCTTTCTAACTTCATTCTTTTATTAATGAATGCAAGTTCCTAAATTCTATTGAGCAATATTATTGATTCTATTCTTATATACGATTGATTAAGCTCTTGTAATGTAATTCGTTACATCGAGCAAATTTCACTTTTCTAATTATTATACAAAGCATACATTGTTCTAATACGTTGATTCAAATAAGATTGTTCTAACTCTTTTGAACATAGTACTTTGCATGTGTATCATGTTTATTCAATTATATATTGTTAATATCTGATCTTTGACTTCGATAGCCTTGTTCAGTTATATATTCTTGTATTAAACCTTTATTGATGGGAACTAAATAGTGTTCTAAAATTCTAAAAAACACTGATAAGCTA
The DNA here is from genome assembly GCA_016801055.1 of Panax notoginseng. Classification (NCBI taxonomy): domain Eukaryota; kingdom Viridiplantae; phylum Streptophyta; class Magnoliopsida; order Apiales; family Araliaceae; genus Panax; species Panax notoginseng. The sequence goes on from CM029015.1 coordinate 138,923,172, forward strand.
GTTCCAAACTAAACTTTCTTTAGTGCGGAAATTCTAAATTCAAACTGAGACGAACAACCCTAACATAGGGGATTTTGTACGTGTAACGTTTAGATGTTTGTGCACAATACATGGTACAAAGGGCTGATCCCCCTAAGTAAGCTCAGAAGGGTCTGTATAGTCTAACGACTGTTAAGGTTAAGGTAATAATACCTAAATACCGGAGACATAGTTCGTGGTCTTAAGACCCTCAGATATTAAATTCGAACTTGTTTCTGTATCGATTCGTAGAACAAGTTCATTATTGTACAGCATTCGTTGTTCATTCTCATATGATTATTATTACTATTATGTCAGTGAGCAATTGTTTGCTCACTCTTGTAATTAACAATGCAGCTAAAGTCGAAAGAGTTGATGAGCCATCTACTATCAAGGGAAAGGGCAAGATGTCCAAGTGATGAAGAATTATTTAGAATTTATTTTAAATGCGTGATGTTATATGACTTATTTTATTTTATAATGTATTCCGAAAACTATTGTAATAGTTTTAAGGTTAGATTACCTGGGATTGTTTAAGAGATGATGTAACCCATAAATGTGAAAGATTATTGTTTGAGTTATTTAATGTTTTATCCTTTATTATGGGTAGTTAGATGAAATTATTTTGATAGTGAGCACCAAATTCGTTGGAAATGAAGTACCCGAATTTGGGGTTGTCACAGGGGACGTAGTCATAGGTATTATTCTGATCAACGACCTAAATGTATACGTGATGTTTGACTCGGGTGCTACTTGTTCGTTTATCGCATGTGATTTTGCTAGACAATTAGGATTACTTCCTGAAAAGTTACCAATACCTTTAAATATTAAGGTAGCAAACGAAGAAATAATTCATGTTGAAGATATTCATAAGAGTTGTTGCGTAGACATACGAGGTTGTAAATTATCGGTAGATTTGATATCGATAAAGTTAGGAGAATTCGACATAATTTTCGGAATGGATTGGTTATTTAACCATGGGGTAATTATAGATTGTCAAAAGAAGAGCGTAAATATTAAAACGTTAAGATAACCTCATGTAATATTTTACGGTAATAAATCACCGGGACGTTCGTGTTGTCTTACCATGACACAAACTAGGAAACTGTTGAGGAAGGGGTGTGTATGTTATCTGTGCCATGTTGTTGATACTTAAAGAGTGGGAGCGACTGTGGAACAAATACATATAGTGAGTGAATTCATGGATATATTTCCAAGTGAGTTGTCGGGTCTTCCGCCGGATAGGGAGACCGAGTTCGTAATAGACATTGTGGCAGGAGCGACACCAGTTTCCAGGGCACCGTATCGTATGGCGCCAGTGGAGATGAAGGAGTTAACGGTGTAGATGCAAGAACTATTGGACAGGAAATAAATTAAACCGTGGGGAGCATCGATACTGTTTGTCAAGAAGAAGGACGGATCGTTAAGACTTTGTATCGACTACCGAGAGTTGAACAAGTTAACGATAAAGAATAAGTACCCATTGCCCAGGATCGATGATCGTTTTGATTAGTAGAAATGGGCAAAATATTTTTCCAAAATAGATTTAAGGATGGGATATCATCAGCTGAAGGTTAGGAATGAGGACGTACCAAAGATGGCATTCAGGACTCATTATGGTCATTACAAGTTTTTGGTGATATCATATGGGTTAACTATTGAACCAGCTGCATTTATGGATATGATGAACAAAATGTTCAAATAATAATTGGACAAGTTCATCGTGGTGTTTATCAATTATATTCTAGTCTATTCTAAGACGCCAGAAGATCATGTTGAACACCTAAGAATAGTGTTGGAAACACTAAGGAAGGAGAAGTTATATGCGAAATTCACGAAGTGTGAATTTTGGTTAAAGAGGGTACAATTTTTAGGACATGTCATTGACCATAAGGGGATTTCAGTAGATCCAGCGAAGGTGTAAGCCGTGATGAATTGGGAATAACCGAATACGCTGACTGAGGTGCGGAGTTTCCTACGGTTAGCGGGATATTACCAAAGATTCATTCAGGATTTTTCGAAGATAGCTACTCCATTGACTAACTTGACAAGAAAGACAATGAAATACGCGTGGACTGAGAAATGCGAGGACAGTTTTCAAGAACTGAAGAAGAGGTTAAGTGAAGCGCCTATTTTGTCATTACTCGATGATACAGGAAATTTTGTAATTTATAGAGATGCTTCGCATAGAGGACTTGGTTGCGTGCTCATGCAGCATGGCAAGGTCATTGCGTATGCATCAAGGCAGTTGAAGGATTATGAGAAAGTTTACCTTACTCATGATCTAGAACTGGCCGCGGTAGTTTTTGCCTTAAAGATATGGCGACATTATCTTTACGGGAAAAAATGCGAGATATACACAGACCACAAAAGTCTAAAATATATCTTCACATAGAAGGAATTGAATATGAGACAGAGGAGGTGGTTGGAGTTGATAAAGGATTACAATTGTGAAATCTTGTATCATCCTAGAAAAGCCAATGTAGTGGCCGATGCCTTAAGTAGAAAGGGTCGGGAGAAGTTGTCTATATTAACAGCTCAAAATGAGTTAATAACAGAGATGGCTAGGATGGATTTAGTGGTGAAATTGCTAAATGAAGCGGGATAAAAACTGTTTGCGACGGATATGTAATCAACCATTGTAGAGAGAGTCAAAGAGGTGCAGCTCAAAAATGACGAGTGTGACCAGATGAAGAAACGGTTAACCAATGAAAAAGAGATTAAGTAAAGTATTGATAATGAAGGATTATTAAGATTTGAGGGAAGAATTTGGGTTCCAAATGAGATGGAATTAAAGGAGCAAGTTTTATAAGAGGCTCACAGTTCGAGGCTCTCTATTCATCCTGGTAGCACTAAGATGTATCAAGACCTTCGACAGAGTTTTTGGTGGCCGAACATGAATAGAGAAATAGCCGAGTAGGTGAGTAGGTGCTTGACTTGTCAAAAAGTTAAGGCCGAACATCAACGACCAAGTGGCTTGTTACAGTCATTGGAGATTTCGGAGTGGAAGTGGGAGCATATCACGATGGACTTTGTGGTGGGACTTCCGAATACTCAGAAGGGGTATGATACGATTTGGGTAATAGTGGACCGGTTGACGAAGTCGGCTCACTTTTTGCCAATTAGAATTAAGTATAACTTAGACCAGTTAGCTAAACTTTATGTTAAGAAAATTATTTCCAGGCATTGAGTACCAATTTTGATTGTGTCAGATCGTGACCCACAATTCACGTCTAACTTTTGGAGAAGTCTGCAAGAACAGTTGGGAACACAACTAAAGTTAAGTACGACATATCATCCACAAACTGATAGATAGAGCGAGAGGACAATTCAGACGTTAGAAGATATACTAAGATCTTGCGTCATAGATTTCAAGGGTAGTTGAGCTGATCATCTACCATTAGTAGAGTTTGAGTATAACAACAGTTATCATGCAAGCATAGGTATGCCGCCTTGTACGGAAGAAAATGCAGAACACCGTTGTACTGGGATGAAGTGGGAGAACGCTGAATGCTAGGACCAGAATTGGTACAACAAACAGCGGATATAGTGAAGCTAATACGGATGCGATTGGTAGCAGCTCAAGACAGACAAAGGAAGTTTACAGATTTACATCGAGTAAATAGGGAGTTCGAGGTAGGCTCATATGTATTTCTAAAGGTATCTCCCTGGAAAGGAAAGATACGCTTTGAAAAGAAGTTAAAGTTAAGTCCCAGGTTTATAGGACCTTTTCAAATATTAGAAAAAGTGGGAGGGGTAGCTTACAATATAGCGTTACCTCTAGACCTAGAACGAATACATAACGTGTTTCACGTATCTGTATTACGTCCCTATAAGCCTGATTACAAACACGTAATAGAGTATGAGCCGATTCATATCGAGAAGGACTTAACTTATGAAGAGATGCCGATTCAAATCATCGATCGAAAAGAGCAAGTTCTACGGAACAAAGTTATACCGTCGGTAAAGGTGTTATGGAAGAACCATGATGTCAAAGAAGCAACGTGGGAATTGGAAGAAAAGATGAAAAAGAATTACCCTCATCTGTTTGTGTAATTTTTTTATGTTAGCGAGATTCTGAGGACAAAATCCTTATAAGGGGGAGAGAGTGTAACGCCCCAGAAAATCGAACCTTTTGTGAATATTTTAATAATGAATAAAATAATATTATTTATTATTATTATGTGTTGATAAGATGATTGTCATTCTATAACCTAGAAATGTTGTAACGTCGTAGTATTTTAATTGCGTGAAGGAATTAAAGTGTTTGAATTTCCAAGACGAAAATAAAAGTTTTTTGAGAAATTTTACAAAAAAAACACTACTCATCATTTTCCACTCGAGAATTATTTTTGAACTTCCGAGAAATACGTAACGTTATAATATCAAGGTGAGATAGATTATGTAATAATAATCTAAGTATGGAAAACGAAATATTTTGCATGCGGACTTAATTTAAAAACGGTAAGAAGTAAAGTCTAATGAAATGAATTTGTGTAATCTTGTAGAAAGTACAAGTCCAATAAACATTAAGGGGCAAGCCCGAGATGAAATAATGATTAAGCCCAAGTGTTTATTAATGTAAGGCCCAAATGGTTGTTAACGAGGAGTCTAAGGTAATTGGTAATACAAGCCCAAGGTTAAATTAAGTTAATTAAATCCAAGCCAAGCTAGGATCCATTGTGTTGTAGTAACCCATGGTGCAACCCATGTTAATGTGGTTAATCTTGGTGACCAAGACCTTTATGTGGTGGCCAAATAATTGATGTAGGGAGCAAGTATACTTAGGAGCTAAGGAATGAATAGTAAGGAGGTGACTTAAGGAGGCGGGATGGCATAATGACTAAACTACCCTAACCTTCTGTTTTCTATAAATAGAAGGATTTTGCTAGTCATTTGCTACTTGTTCAAAACACCAACAACTTCCAATACAAAATAACTTATTGGTTAGAGAGAATAAGCACGATTAAGCTTAAGTTCCGTTGTTAGATTTCCAAGAAGAAGAAGTTAGTAATCAAAGGTAAATGATCTTATCTCTTCTATCTCGACCATAGCAGGGTTATAAAAGAAGTGTAATTTGAGGAACATGTATGTTAAGAACTTATAAAGATTTGATAATCCATGGACTTAAGCCGTATAAGTCTTGACTAAGTAAGGAATATGCAATTCAAATCTAAATAAGTTATAAACTTATGAAAAACATTGATGAACTTTTCATATGTTGACCTTAAGAAGATAGTGTGGTTGTTAAGATGTAAGGATGTTGCTTAAATGACTTAATTCAATAATAAGTCATAAGGAAATGAAATCATGTATTGTATAATTTATTAAGTTCTGAACCTATGAGGAATAAGTCATAACCTAATTTAAAGATAAGTGGTTGTAATATGTAGGTTGGGATGTCTAATTAATGGATTGAATCTATTTGGAATGATGAACAAATCACTAGTAACAATGTTTTGCCGGAATTCACACGATTGGACGATAATCGTCAAATTAGTGAAATTCTCGGAATGGAAGTTGTATTTTGTGTTTGAACTCGAAAACGTTTGTTTTCGATGGAGACAAGTCGTATTTTGCATTCTAGAGTTGTGGACTCAAAACTGACTGAATGCTGACTTGGAACGAAGAAACGAGTGTTGAATGTTCATGAACATTTATCATTTTCGTAAAAAATGGACTAATAGGTAATTTTTTAGTTAATGAAGTCAAATAGATAAAATTCTTGCATAACACGTAGAGCATGTAATTTTTGAACCGTAGGCTCTTGAACAAGCCAATTCGGACTTATAACGAAGAAGTTACGAGCCCGGGAGTTTCACAAAATTTTAAGTCTGCCAAAAATTTTTGGTGCACAGAGCTGGCACTCCGGCGCCAGCCCAAGGCCAAATAGCCCGCGACGTAGTGCCGAGCTTGGCCGAACAAAGGTATCACCTACTGTTAGTTGGCGCCGCAGCGCAGCCATAACAAAGGAGACTCGCGTCGCAGCGTCGAGTCCGGGTTTTCTAGCACTAGTACATAACGCCGCAGCACGACACATTGAGGGATTGATGGCGCCGCAGCGCCAGTCCTAGGGTTTGCATAGAGAGGATTACTTATGAAGATAAAATGAAATAAAACCTAATAAACATGAAGTAACATTGGTAATACATTGTTAAAACCTCAAGTATGATCACTTAGGGTTGAAGTAACTCAATTGCATATGAATGTAAGAATGACGTAACGGAAAGACGGAACCAATAATAACAAATCTAATACGTAATTAGATTGAGAAGAAGGGTAAGATTATTTAGGAACCATGTATGTTTATTCATGACCTAATGTGCTATGTGATGTTATCATCTACTGTAGAGACCTTAAAGACTTAAAGTGCACATGTTATAATTGTAGCAGACGCTAGAGGCAAGTATTCTCACCCTTGTTCCAGTACAATCTGGACAAGCTTTATGTTTCATGTATTCTTACGCATGAACTAATGTCTGATAAAGTCAAAGCCAATTATTTCGGCTAGACGTACGATATGTAGGATTTCTTATAATCTATCAAAGTACTATCAATTATTTACCAAACTAATATTTGTGTGGTTTTTCAAAAGGAGACTGAGTATGCTAAAATGTTTTGTCGTCAAACGATAGGCACGTGAGGCTGCCACAACTTAAACGTATACACATTTAATGAATGTAGTGTTGGTCAACATAGAGTACTATACGCTAATCACCTAGACGTGCTCATAACATATGCCGGACTTACGGACTTCGTGCTGGGATGTCCTTTTCAAAGTACTTATGAAATGCTCATGGTCTTGGACCGGAATTGATGTTTTACTGAATATTGTTATTGTAAAACATTTTGAATGAAAAGAAGTGCTATTTTGACTTGTCGATAGTACTTCATAACTACTGTTTAGTTATTGAGGATATACGATTCCTATGTTTCAAGCATGCTAGTTTTATGAGAATTGTTGTACTTGCTGAGCTAGTTAGGCTCACTCTTGCTTGAACCATATGAATGCGGCTAAGGTCGAACGGACCGATGGATCCGGCAAGGATAAAGGGAAGGCTAAGGCGAACCCGTAGATTACTGATGTAATAGTATAGGTTTGTAATGATAATATTTGATATTATGACAATGACAAATGTAACGGTTATAAAGAACATGGGGAAATGTTAATATTATTTTGAATATATATAAGACATATTTGTTCTTTTGAGGCATTTCAACTGAATGTTTGTGTGAACTATAGCACCGTGTAGCACCATCTGTTGGGTTGGAAGATACCCAGATTTTGTGGCGTCACAGATACTGTGACAATAATTGAATCAATAATATGAGATACTATGCATCAACTACTTTTGCAATAATTAAACAAAACTGAGTGACTTTTTAAGTAAGCATCAATAATCAAAGATACTGTACAATACCGTGTGCTATTGTGCAACCACACATATTACTGTACTTTTATCACCGGGTATTTCAACAGTTAACGGTAAAAGTTTTTTCGTTATTTTTATAAAAAGGTTATTTTTGTCGCTTTCTATATCTGACAGTAATTCCGTTGTGGGGTCCAACAATGATTGTTCTGTCGTACGGATATTCCCCTAATAAAACAAATATTTTATGACAACTTGCTTACTTTACAAAATTTGTAAATATTACCCACAGCTATAACATTATATGTGACACCCCCAAAATTAGGTATACATCACCCATCTTGGGTCGTCAGATACATAGTACAGAATACAAATACAACTTACTAATACAACTGTCGTGTACAATACGACAAAACATAAACTGTGAGTTTGAATACAAATATTATCTTCTAGAGAGTATTCATACTCAAAAGGAGTCCTCATTACATTTATTAACACACTATTACATTGAATAGTGAGGACTACTAACTAATACTATCATTCGGACCATCACTCCGTTCCCCGACTTGCCCCAGCTACGTTCTCATTTCCTGAAGAGAACAGTGAAAGAAAGGGTGAGCTCAACTAGCCCAGTAAAAAATATTATGACTAAGATAATGCAGAATAAATTATCATTAGCCTTCAAGAATGTTAAACTGATAAAATATAATAGACATCAAGTTTAACTGCAGCGGAACAAGCAATCCATTAAAAGAGTCAAGTAGAAAATAAACTCTACTATCTTTTATGATTTAAAAGGTTTTCAACACTGTGATCGCTGGGACTCAGCTTAATAAAATAATCCACATCATCGAATCACCCCTGCACTACGGCCAAGGATATTCGTGTATTCATTAATGGTCATGATCATGCCAACAATTGTCCATCAACGCACTACGGGCCAATGAGGACTTTTACCACATCATTTGTAACATTACGGTCACGATTATACCGAATAATCCCTGGTCATAATCATACTAAGTCCATCTATGCACTACAGGCCACAACTGACTTTTAACATTTTATAAACATGAGGATGATGACAATGATATAAGAATTCAATAAAACAAGTTCAAGAATTAATTTATCCAAGAATTAACAACGTCCAAATTGTCAGCATGATACTGCTTTGTGAAGTAAAATTTAAGAATGCTTAGAAGAATATTTTCATGAAAAGATACTGGATGAACCGCAATTATCAAGGATATTCTACTAATTTTATGGAGTATAGAAGTTAAAACTTAACCAACTCAGTTTAGTAAAGAATGGAATAACAAATGAAATCACCCGGCATGCGATAGACCGCACAGACAGGTTATTCCAACAGTATAATAAATAATGGAACCAAGTCCGGCGTAAACACACAGACAGAATATTTCGACAGAATAATAAATATGGAACCAGGTCCGGTGTAAAACATACAGACAGGATGTTCCAACAGAATAATAACAAGACGGAACCAGGTCCGGTGTGAAACACACAGACAGGATGTTCCAACAGAATAATAATAAAAACGAAACCAGGTCCGGTGTAAAACACAGACAGGTTGTTCCAATAGAATAATAATAAAAACGGAACCAGGTCCGGTGTAAAACACACAGACAGGATGTTCCAAGAATAACAGAAGAATGTTACCAAGTATAGGGTAGACCGCGTATACAGGTTATTCCAACAGAACAATAAATAATGAAATAACAACAGTTCTATTCATGAATAAGAAAGGATAACACCCCTTACCGTTTTAAAGAAGAGCTGAAATAAGGAAGTAGTTAAGTAGCAGAATACTCTTCCTCTCTCTCTCTCTCTCTCTATAGTTTCTCTCTCTAGAGTTCAGTGAATTCGTAAGAAATAATGAAGGAATGAGCTGCTATTTATAGAAAATAGAATGCATAGTAACTAATCCATGAACGGTCCAGATTGATTACTTTAATCTGACGGTCCATATTTAAAGAAAAATCTTTTAAATAAAATATAATATATTTTATTTATAGAATAACTTTAATAAAGTATTCTGTTTTATATAAAAAGATGTTTCTGTTTTATTACGTTAATAATACGAATAAAAAAAACGTCATTATCGCTAAATAATTCATATTATTAACTGACAATAATTGAATCAAACTGAGTGACTTCTCGCATAAGCATTAATAATCAATACCGTGTGCTACTATGCAACCACACGTATTACTGTACTTTTATTACCGAGTAGTTCAACAATATCAATGGTAAAACTTCCGCCGTTATTTTTAATAAAATATTTTTGTCATTTTTTCAATCCGACAATAATTCTGTTGTGGGGTCCACCAATGATTGTGCCGTTGTACGAATATTCCCTGTTAAAACGAATATTCCCCGACCAATCGAATATTATATAACAACTTTGCGTACTTTGTAAAGTTTATAAATATTACCCACAACTATAACATTATATCAAATTAACTCCACAATATTCAAAAATGATTTTAATAGAAAATTCATCTTTATTTATAAAAGTTGGGGTCTTACAACCTCCCCTTCGTGAAATTTCGCCCTCGAAATTAGGGTACGTACCTGGTATGTCGAAGAGGTAAGGATACCTTGATTTCATTTCAGATTCTAACTCCCAAGTCATTTCCTCAACATCGTGGTTTCTCCACAAAACTTTGACTTGAGATATAACCTTGGAGCGTAGAATATGTTCCTTCTTATCCAAGATTTGAATAGGAACTTCTTCATACGTCAAATCCTCCGCTATTTCATCCGGTTCTAACTCAATAATGTGGTTCGGGTCTTCCACATATTTGCGTAACATGGATATGTGAAAAACGTTATGAACACGAGACATACTTGGCGGTAAAGCGAGTCTATAAGCCACAGTTCCTACTCGATCGAGGATTAAAAATGGACCAATGAATCGAGGATTGAGCTTTCCTTTCTTTTCAAATCTCGTAACTCCTTTCCATGGAGCAACACGTAAGAACACATGATCTCCTACATCAAATTCCACGTCTTTTCGATAAAGATCAGCATAACTCTTTTGTCGATCTTGTGAGATTTTTATACGTTGTCGGATCGTTTGAATCTTTTCTGTAGTCATACGTACCAACTCCGGTCCCAACAACGTTGCTTCACCCACCTCATCCCAGCATACTGGAGAACTACATTTTCTTCCATACAATGCTTCGAATGAAGCCATGCCAATACATGCTTGATAACTGTTGTTGTAGGAAAACTCCACCAATGGTAAGAACTTGTCCCAACTTCCCTTGAAGTCAAGGACACAAAGTCTTAATAAATCTTCTAGAGTTTGAATAGTCCTCTCTGATTGTCCGTTCGTCTGAGGATGATATGCCGAACTAAATCGTAAATCTATGCCCATAGCTTTTTGTAAACTAACCCAAAATCGTGAAGTGAATCTTGGGTCTCGATCAGAAACTATGGATACTGGCATACCATGCAGTCTTACAATCTCGTTTATGTACATACGAGCAAGACGTTCAAGTGTATAAGTTTCTCGTATCGATAAGAAATGGGAAGCCTTGGTCAATCTATCCACAATGACCCAAATCGCATCAATACCTTGAGAAACCCTAGGAAGACTGGTAACGAAATCCATGGTAATGTGCTCCCACTTCCATTTTAGAATTTCAAGTGGTTGCAATGGACCTTTTGGAACTTGATGCTCCGCTTTGACTCGTTGACAAGTTAAACACCTTGAGATAAACAGCGCTATCTCTCTCTTCATATTGCTCCACCAAAATGTATGACGAAGATCATGATACATTTTGGTACTTCCAGGATGGATTGCAAACGGTGTGTTGTGCGCCTCCATCATGATTTCATACTTTAAATCAGGGTTGTTAGAAACACAAAGTCTGGAATTGACTCAAAGTATTCCTTCTTCATCGATTCTTGCTTCCGGCATAGCACCTTCTTGCACTTTCTTCCTCATACGCATCAGCTCCAGGTCTGTAGCTTGAGCAACTTTAACTTTATCGATTAAAGTTGGTTCTACTCGTATATTCGTCATCATCACACGGGTCCCTGGAGTCTTTAACTCTATCTCCATCCTTTGCAAGTCACACAAAATGGGCATTTGTGTTGAAAATATCGCACTCGTACTTGCATATGATCTTCTACTCAATGCGTCAGCTACCACGTTCACTTTTCCAGGATGGTATTGAATGGTATGATCATAATCTTTTAACAGTTCAAGCCAACGTCGTTGTCGCATGTTGAGTTCCTTTTGAGTGAAGAAATATTTGAGGCTTTTATGATCCGTAAAGATCTCCACATTCTCCCCATACAAGTAATGCCTCAAAATTTTAAGTGCAAAGACAACAGCTGCCAACTCTAGATCATGAGTAAGATAATTCCTCTCATATTCCTTGAGTTGTCTTGATGCATAGGCTATGACTTTTCCATGTTGCACGAGAACGCATCCCAACCCTTTGCTCGAAGCATCACTATAGATGACAAATCCCTCCGAGCCAGATGGTATTGTTAGAATAGGTGCTGAAATGAGTCTCCTCTTGAGTTCTTGAAAACTCTTCTCACATTCTTTGCTCCAACCGAACTTTGTATCTTTCCGAGTCAGCTAAGTTAATGGAGTAGCGATTCGAGAAAATCCTTCCACGAATCTCCGATAATAACCAGCTAAATCAAGAAAGCTACGTACTTCGGTCACTGATTTAGGTTGCTCCCAGCTTTGAATAGCTTCAATCTTTGTCGGGTCAACCGATATTCCATGACTTGATACTACGTGCCCAAGAAATGCTACCTCCTCCAACCAGAACTCGCATTTCTTCAACTTGGCATAAAGCTTGTATTCACGAAGCTTTTGGAGTACCAGCCTCAAGTGTTGCTTATGATCTTCACGGCTTTTGGAATAAATAAGGATTTCATCAATAAAGACGACCACAAAGTGATCCAAATATTCCTTGAATACCCGATTCATCATATCCATGAAGGCAGCAGGAGTCTTAGTCAATCCAAAGGACATGACTAGGAATTCATAATGCCCGTACCGAGTTCTGAAAGCCGTCTTTGGAATATCCTCAGTTCTAACCTTCAACTGATGATATCCAGAATGAAGATCGATCTTTGAAAAGAATTGTGCTCCTTGCAACTGGTCAAACAGGTCATCAATACGTGGTAATGGGTACCTGTTTTTGATGGTGACATGATTCAACTCCCGATAATCAATACAAAGTCGCATACTTCCATCTTTCTTCTTCACGAATAGCACAGGAGCACCCCAAGGAGAAGTACTAGGACGAATAAAGCCAATGTCTAACAATTCCTGTAGTTGGATCTTTAACTCCTGAAGTTCAATAGGAGCCATTCGATATGGGGCTTTAGAAATGGGTTTTGTACCAGGTTCAAGGTCGATACAAAATTCAATTTCACGCTCTAGGGGTAGGCCAGGAAGTTCTTCAGAGAATACATTAGGGAATTTATTAACAATAGAAATATCATTCAAAACTAACGTATTTTTGTTTAGATCCGTGACATGAGCTAAGAAAGCTTGACATCCGTTTTTCAATAAATGAATAGCTTTATGGCTTGAGATGGCAGCGATTGATTTTAATGGTTTGGTTGCTTAAATTCGCATAATAGGTCGATTAGGAATATGAAAGCTAACAACCTTATGAAAACAATCAATTTTTGCATGATGAGTAGTTAACCAATCAATCCCTAGAATCACGTCAAATGCAAGTATTTTAAATGAAATCAGATCGACAGGTAATGTGTGGGTACCAACTTGAACCAAACAATACTTATAAACCGTGGATGTAATGAAGGTTTCTCCCAATGGAGTTTCAACAGATAAATCAAAGTCTAATTTCTCCGGAGTCAAATTTAATCGATGAGTGCAAATAGGAGAAATAAAAGAATGGGTAGAACCGGTATCAAATAAAGTATAGACTTCGTTAGAGTTTATGATAAGCTTACTCGTGATGACCTCATTCGGGTTCCTTGCTTTTTGGGAGGTCACAACAAACGCTCTCCCTTGCACTACCGGTTTTGACTTTTCTGGGACGGCCTTTGGTGTCTCAATCTTGGCTGAACTTATTTTTGGTAAACGACAAAATCGATCTAAATGACCTTATCTTCCACAATTATAATATGCTTTAGATGCCATCGCGCAGTTTGGACTGATGTGCCCCTCCCCTCCGCATTTGAAACATATGATAGGTGGTCGTTCTCCTTCCTTAACAACGGGTGCTGGTGCTGACGTCTTTCCATCATTGTTGAATCTCTCCTCTTCTTGAAATGACTATTCTTATTGTTTTGACCCTGATTACCACTGAAGTGGTTACCATTTCTGGCCTGTTGATTCCCTCCACGCTTGTTGTCACCGCTTCGATGACTACTCTCACTGGTATTATCATTTTACCGACTGCTCTCTTTTGGTTGTGTTGACTCGTTATTGCGCTCCACTAACTGAGCCCTATTCACAACATCTGAATACAAACACAGTTTATGAGAAATAAGATGTTGACATATCTCAGGTTTCAAACCTCGCAAAAACATTAGTGTCATTCGCTTTTCATTATCCATCAAGTGGGACGCAAACCGGGACAACTCAGCAAATTTAGCCTCATACTGCGACACGGTCATATTATTCTGCTCCAATTTGATGAACTCCACCTCCTTCATGTGACGAACACTTTCGGGAAAGTATTTGTCATTGAACAGCTCTTGGAACTTCTCTCAAGACATCTTCAGTGCGGAAGGTTGAGTACGCTTAATCGATTCCCGCCAGTAATCTGCCTCTCCTCGCAACATAAAGGCGGCAAAGGGAACCTTTTGCTCCTCGTAGCATCCCAAGACATCAAATATCTTGGTAATCTGCTTTATCCATGTTTCCACTATAAGTGGTTTTGGCTCTCCCTTAAACTCTGGTGGTCCCAGCTCCTTGAACTGTTTAACGGTGACCGTCCGAGAGTTTTCAGTGTTTCCACCTATATTTTGGACAGGAGCCGCTCTCGCCTGCTGTTGCATGAACTGCATAAAGTTTCTGAACATTCCATCATTCATCATCTGGTCAGTGTTGTTGTTTGCATGAGGATTGTCACCTTCTTGATGCACATTATCCTGATTATTGATATGTGGTGAATCAACAGTCGCATGTGCTCCATTGCTATTCTCAACATTCTCAGATGCCATTAGGTATACATCACCCATCTTGGGTCGTCAGATACATAGTACATAATACAAATACAACTTACTAATACAACTGTCGTGTACAATACGACAAAACATAAACTGTGAGTTTGAATACAAATATTATCTTCTAGAGAGTATTCATACTCAAAAGGAGTCCTCATTACATTTATTAACATACTATTACATAGAATAGAGAGGACTACTAACTAATACTATCATTCGGAACCATCACTCGTTCCCCGACTTGCCCCAGCTACGTTCCCATTTCCTGAAGAGAACAGTGAAAGAAAGGGTGAGCTCAACTAGCCCAGTAAGAAATATTATGACTAAGATAATGCAGAATAAATTATCATTAGCCTTCAACAATGTTAAACTGATAAAATATAATAGACATCAAGTTTAACTGCAGCGGAACAAGCAATCCATTAAAAGAGTCAAGTAAAAAATAAACTCTACTATCTTTTATGATTTAAAAAGTTTTTCAACACTGTGATCGCTGGGACTCAGCTTAATAAAATAATCCACATCATCGAATCACCCCTGCACTACGGCCAAGGATATTCGTGTATTCATTAATGGTCATGATCATGCCAACAATTGTCCATCAACGCACTACGGGCCAATGAGGACTTTTACCACATCATTTGTAACATTACGGTCACGATTATACCGAATAATCCCTGGTCATAATCATACTAAGTCCATCTATGCACTACAGGCCACAACTGACTTTTAACATTTTATAAACATGAGGATGATGACAATGATATAAGAATTCAATAAAACAAGTTCAAGAATTAATTTATCCAAGAATTAACAACGTCCAAATTGTCAGCATGATACTGCTT
This sequence comes from Panax notoginseng, assembly GCA_016801055.1. Taxonomy (NCBI): domain Eukaryota; kingdom Viridiplantae; phylum Streptophyta; class Magnoliopsida; order Apiales; family Araliaceae; genus Panax; species Panax notoginseng. Next base: position 138,938,599 of record CM029015.1, read on the forward strand.
TGTGAAGTAAAATTTAAGAATGCTTAGAAGAATATTTTCATGAAAAGATACTGGATGAACCGCAATTATCAAGGATATTCCACTAATTTCATGGAGTATAGAAGTTAAAACTTAACCAACTCAGTATAGTAAAGAATGGAATAACAAAAAAAATCACCCGGCATGCGATAGACCGCACAGACAGGTTATTCCAACAGAATAATAAATAATGGAACCAGGTCCGGCGTAAACACATAGACAGACTATTTCGACAGAATAATAAATATGGAACCAGGTCCGGTGTAAAACACACAGACAGGATGTTCCAACAGAATAATAACAAGACGGAACTAGGTCCGGTGTGAAACACACAAACAGGATGTTCCAACAGAATAATAATAAAAACGGAACCAGGTTCGGTGTAAAACACACAGACAGGATGTTCCAACAGAATAATAATAAAAACGGAACCAGGTCCGGTGTAAAACACACAGACAGGATGTTCCAACAGAATAATAATAAAAACGGAACCAGGTCCGGTGTAAAACACACAGACAGGATGTTCCAACAGAATATCAGAAGAATGTCACCAAGTATAGGGTAGACCGCGTATACAGGTTATTCCAACAGAATAATAAATAATGAAATAACAACAGTTCTCTTCATGAATAAGAAAGAATAACACCCCTTACCGTTTTAAAGAAGAGCTTAAATAAGGAAGTAGTTAAGTAGCAGAATACTCTTCTTCTCTCTCTCTATAGTTTCTCTCTCTAGAGTTCAGTGAATTCGTAAGAAATAATGAAGGAATGAGCTACTATTTATAGAAAAATAGAATGCATAGTAACTAATCCATGAACGGTCCAGATTGATTACTTTAATCTGACGGTCCATATTTAAAGAAAAATCTTTTAAATAAAATATAATATATTCTATTTATAGAATAACTTTAATAAAGTATTCTGTTTTATATAAAAAGATGTTTCTGTTTTATTACGTTAATAATACGAATAAAACAAAACGTCATTATCGCTAAATAATTCATATTATTAACTGACAATAATTGAATCAAACTGAGTGACTTCTCACATAAGCATTAATAATCAATACCGTGTGCTACTATGCAACCACACGTATTACTGTACTTTTACTACCGATTAGTTCAACAGTATCAATAGTAAAACTTCTGCCGTTATTTTTAATAAAATATTTTTATCGTTTTCTCAATCCGACAATAATTCCATTGTGGGGTCCACCAACGATTGTGCCGTTGTACGAATATTCCCTATTAAAACGAATATTCCCCGACCAATCGAATATTATATAACAACTTGCATACTTTACAAAATTTATAAATATTACCCACAACTATAAAATTATATCAAATTAACTCCATAATATTCAAAAATGATATTTATAAAAAATTCATCTTTATTTATAAAAGTTGAAGAAGCGACTGAGCGTGGCTCTAGTGTTATCCTTACCAGATGATGCAGAAGGCATTGTAGTATTTAGTGATGCATCACACAAAGATTTAGGGTGTGTGTTGATGCAACATGGGAAAGTGATTGCTTATTCATCACGAAAACTCAAAGATTATGATAAGAGGCATCCTACTCATGACCTAGAGTTAGCCGCAGTAGTATTTACCCTGAAAATTTGAAGGCATTACTTGTATGGGGCGAAGTGTGAGATATATACAGATCACAAACTTCTGAAATATATTTTTACACAAAAGGAATTAAAGTTAAGGCAGAGAAGATGGCTAGAACTGATAAAATATTTTGACTGTGAAATCTTATATCATCTCGGGAAAGCCAATGTAGTACCAGATGGGTTAAGTAGAAAGAACCAAGAGAAGTTAAACGTAATAACCAACAATGAAGAGTTAATAAAAGATTTTTAAAGAATTGAAATTGAGGTAGAATGTCGAACTACCTCTACCCAAAAGTTATTCATTCTAGAGGGAGTTTCAACTCTACTAGATAAAATAAAATAGATGTAGGAAAAAGACGAGGAGTGTCAAAAATGTAAATCTAATATAACTCACATCAAGAATATCAAATTCAGAATAAACAAAGATGGAGTACTAAGATATGAAGATAGAATTTGGGTTCCATTAAATCAAGCATTCAATGATAAAATCTTAAATGAAGTCCATAATTCTAAATTTTCCATACATCTTGGTAGTACTAAAATGCACAAAGACTTAAGTCGACAATTTTGGTGGTCAAGCATGTGAAAAGAGAAATAGCGGAATGGGTAAGTAAATGTCTCACTTGTCAAAGGGTTAAGGCTAAACATCAAAAGCCGAGTGGTTTACTTCAACCATTTCCAATTCTTAAGTGGAAGTAGGTAAAGGTAGTATGCACACAAGCGAATCAAGTTTAATGATAAAGCATATACTTTATAACAATCTTATTCGTTTATTAACAAAAAGTATTAATTTATTAAAGGCTTTTAATTCTCTACATTATGCTGCTTTATAATATGTGATAAACCCATAGTTTGAAGCAATGCTTTTAGAATAATGATGATGATCATTCTAATGAGATCTAAATTCTTAGAAAGCTTAAAACTAAAATAGTTCCCAATCGTTAGAATACTAAATAGGGGATTAGTGAATCCGGGATAGATTGGTACATACGTTGCTTGCTCATTGGATGAGGATGATTGATCTCATAATCATTTGTGTGGAGACACTAAAGCAAGTATGTAGGTGCTTATTAGAGAATAAGTTCACTAAACGTGGCTCGCTAAGGAATACCTAATGGAGTTTTACTTGCCTGTCAATAGGAATTCCTGTAGTGATAGTAGAACAAGTGATCCTTGGACTTGAGATCATCATAGTATCTTGTATATGATGAGTTATACTTTAACTTATTCCTTAAGACCCTTAGGGTATATCAAAGGGTATGCTTGGGTATAATAAGTTGTAAATGGAGATAATGTATGATCAATAAAGAATCTACCGCTTCTAGTAAAAGAAGAGAAATGTCCTACGTGATTCGATAAATGACAACTCAGTAGTCCTTGGCCAAGGTAGAATGAAATTAGAAAGGAGTTTCTAATTTGTATTTGTGGCACCCTCAAATCTAGTACTTCCATTTCCACAAGATTTGGTGTTCACGATACAAATATCATCTTTCTATCTACCCATAATAAATGCAACCATGCATTAAATAGAAATAAATTCTTTCCCTTAAGGGTTACAACATCGGAATAATAATACAATCCCAGGTTAAACTAACCTTAAACATATGTGCGGGATTATAAATAAATAAGTCTTAAACAACATCTTTAACTTAAGTCTTAAACAAATACATCATATAAAATAACAAGTCATATCAAATAACAAGTCTCCATCATTTGCTAACTTTGCCCTTACCCTTACTAGTGGAAGGTTCGTCAGCTCTTTCGTTCTTAACTGCAATGTTATTATTAAGCAAGAGTGAGCACAAATGCCCACAGGTATGAAAATGAAATAACAGTTTAATAACATGCTAATAGATCAAAGACATCTGAATAAAAGTTTAACTTTTGAATCAAGAGTGAATAACAAGAATCAAAAGAATTCTGAGGGTCATAAGACCTTGAACTATGTCCTAGGTTAACAAGGGTTTTACTTGAAACCTTTAACGGTCATAAGACTATGGATCTTCTTCTCGTACTTAGGGGGATCAGCCCTTAGTACCATACTGTGCACAATATCTTAACGCTAAGCGTAAATAATCCCCTATACAGGGTTGTTCATCTCAGTTTGACATTTGAGTCCGCACCAAAGGAAGTTTGGTTTGGATAATTCATCAAGGGTTCTGAATTTTAGAACGCTCATCAACTGTGGACTAGTTGAATCATTAAGGTTTCACTAGTCTAATAAGGTTCAACAAAAATTGATAATCGATTTGAACAATAATCTCAAAAGTATACAATAGGACAATTATTGTATAATTGAATCATGCTTTGAAAAGATAATCAATCTTTAATATAACATTTGAACTTGAATAATAGAATTGATAATTTACTCGAGGTAAATAATAAACTTGAACAATAATGACAAGTAGGGTTAGGAAACTTGCTTAAATTTAAGAGTTTAAGTTTAGGAAACTTGCCTCGTGCGTAGATTATACTTTAGCTAAGCACGTTCTTAGAATTAAATCCTACATACCATACATATACACAATACCAGTTAATTATAACTTAACTAATCATCATAAACTCTTTCTTTTTGTCTACTTTAATTATCGACTATACTTAGTCAATTTATCTCATTATCACATAATTTGTACTTCATGAATAATAATCTAGTTATGAATTCAATAATTTAAATCACATGTAATTATGTTTTTTACATGTTTAAACAACTATTTTTATCATCACATTATTCTTCTATCATATTTGCATGTTCATTACATCAATTCACTAACACTTGTTAGACTTTAATATTTTAAAAATCTCATTTCTGAATTTTCTAGAGAGTGGCGCTGCGGCGCCACTGATACACATGATCGTGGCGCTGCAGCTCGGTGGCGCTACAGCCGAACACTTGACGCTATGGCGCTGTGGCGCCTTGGCTCGAGTCTTGGCGCTGCGGTGCGGTGGCGCTGCAGCGCGGGATCTCAGATCTAGAGTTGGCGCCACGGCGCGAGACTCCAGATTCTGTTTCCCAGTTCGCGAAGAACACAGAATTCAGCGAAATAAACACATTTTTAACACTAATTTCACTAAATTACACATACCCCTATGTTATAATTTATACATAAACATAACCCAACCTTTGTAAAGTGATTTTAACCATTTAAAACACCCAATAACAGAATTAAATCATGTAAAATTTGACTGTTCTTGATGTTCTTGAAGTTAATGAACAAAATCATAAATTTAACACTACGAATTTGTTATAACACCGAATCCGTTCATTTTAGGCTTAGTCTCTTCGTATCAACATGCATAATAATATAGGAGTGTAAAATTTAGGGATAATATACGATCACTACATAAAATATCACGTATAAGGCCATAAGCCAAAACCCATACTCTGTAATTTTGTAGAAATCATATACGACATGTTTTCATGAATTTGATGTTATGATTTACAACATATACATAATTAAACACAATTTGATGTAACATAACACATATATAACTCATAATCATTACTCCTAACCCAATTACAGAGGTTTAAAACAAAAACTATGAAACCCATATATAAGAAAGCTAAAAGACGTGAAGAAGAAATTGGGAAAGAGAGATTACCCAGAGTATAAGGTATATATTTGTAGACTTAGATGCTTTCTTCACTCACTGAGTTTCTCACAAATTCTCTAGAAATCACTCTAGCTTTCTCTCTGATTATATCTTAGACTTAGTAATAATGAAGGAGTAAATAATACGTAATATAATTCAGGGAACAGATGCGCGTGATGGAGGTCAGTTACCCCAACAGTGGTAACTGCATCCAACTCCTCATAAGGCCTCATTTGCTTAGCAACCTGAATAAGTCTTCTCATTATTTTAATAAAACATTTATAACATAGTTTGAAAATGTCACACTCCTTATAAAATAAATTCAATATTTTATTTATTTTACTTTAAATAACATATAATAATTTCTCATTAATTCACATAGTCACATAATTAATTTTCTCATTAATAATAAATGCAAAATTATTAAATCTCTAATTAATAATTAACTTAATTAAAATAACAGCATGCTTAACTAAATAATTTATTTAATTCAATAAGTTCACATAATTACATGCTTTGAATAATAAAATTTTTCACATTAATTTAATAAATATAACACATATAATTAAATTAATTTACCACAACTGCATCAATTAATTATTTAATCCAATAATTAAATCATCGAAAAATATTTATTTAATTCAATAAATATTAAAAATTAATTTACAAAATTCTCGTTCGTCACAGCATTAGTTGGAGTTGTGTATTTAAGAATCGAAATACATACAATTAAATAAAATAAGACTTGACAGTAATTCCATGTCTTATATTTAATTGGGACATTGTATGGTGGAAGGATTGAATTGTACGTTAACTATTTATTCTAAGGTTCTTTTATAATTAATGTTGAAATCTATATTATCTGAAAAGTCATTAATTGCTAGGGAGACTTATCTCTATAGTAGAATAAATATTATTTATTTAAATAAATTAATAGCTTAATTTATTTATTTAAATAAGATTAGAATTGTTCTAATTGGTTTATTCACAACCAGTTTAATACGGAGAACCTAAAGGGTCACACCATAAAAGGAAGAATAATTATTTAAGAAGCAAATGGCATAATCGTAATAATAAGTTAAGTATATTTAATTTAATATATGGTGATAGAATAAATTAAATAGCTTAATATTTATTATTTAATATTTTGGAAATATTAAATATAAATTAATAAGTGGAGTCTTATTATTATTATTACTATTATTATTATTTAATTCCTAAAGGAGTTTGAGAATTAATTAATAAAAGTACTCTCATAATATCCTAATAAGATTAGGAGGCTAATTAATTAAAAGAGTTTAATTAGTTATTCCTAATAAGATTGGGAGCCTAATTAATTAAAGGAGTTTAATTAATTAAAACAAAACAAAATTCTTTAATTGTTATGGAGGGTTGCCTACGTCTATAAATAAGAGGAGTCTTATTATGGGTGTGGAGTTGTTGTTGACTTTTTCACAACAGACGTAATTCCAATAGTTAGGAGAGTACGCTCTTTTTCTATGAGAGATAGAAAAACAAGGGTTTTGCCAAACACCCATCTTCTTGAATGTTTCTTCTTCTTTGGTAGATCACCTCTAGAGGCCAAACACTTGGGTGGCTAACGTTGATCAAAGGAAGGAATCAAACCTGGTGGATTCAAGTTGAACGCGAAAAGATTTGGAGGTAAACTTGTACTTGAGGAAGCTTGAATCTTCAAATGTATGATTCTTATTCTTTATATTTTCGTTTAATTAATAATTGTGCATAAAAGATGATCCGGGTATATGGTTTGTAAAATTTTAAAACTATATTTTATCACGCTTTTGCTTATTTTGTGCAATTTGATTGCGTTCATAAATATTACAAACCTAACAGTGGCATCAGAGCAAAACCTTTTTGTGAATTATTAATTGTTTTAATTTAATATGTATATTGATATGTGTTTAGAATAATTTAATTGGGCATAATTTGTTGTATAAAATTTATTTTTAAAAAAACTATGGCGAAACAGATATTCCGTGATTCGAGTGGCCACGTACTAAATATATATATGATCTTCATTCACGGAATTGGTTACAGGTTATATATATATATATATATATATATATATATATATATATATATATATATATATATATATTATTCTTAATAATTTTATAATTAAAATAAAAAGTTTATTTTAATCTTAAAATTAGATTTTATACTAACTAATTAGAGTTAGAATTGGATTCCATGATAACTAATTGGAGTTGAAAAAGGATTCCATATTTCCCTAAATAAAAGAGTTTATTTAGATATGAAATAAGATTTCATATTATTCAAAATAAAGGAGTTTATTTGTGAATAGGAAAGTGAATCTGTATTTTCTTAAATAAAAGAGTTTATTTAGATATGGAATAAGATTTCATATTATTCAAAATAAAGTAATTTATTTGTGAATGGGAAAGAGAATCCGTGTTTCCTTTAATAAATGATTTTTTTTACTTGGAATTGGATTCCATAATTAATTAAAACAAATGAGTTTAGTTTGATTAAAAAATTTGATTAAAATAAAATAGTTTATTTTATTCAAAATTGGATAAATTAAAATAAAAGAAGTTTATTTTGATTTAAATTTGGATTAAAATAAAGGAGTTTATTTTGATTCAAAATTAGATTTTATACTAACTAAATTTGCCCATTAAATGATATCAATATATATAATGAATGTTTATAATTCATGAGATGAATGTTATTTATTGATGCATATGTAGATGTGTATGATAATAAATGGGATTGATTATGAACTATTGACCAATATAATTGGATTTTATTTTAGTTGGATGCGTGAATGTATGAGTTTTATTAAATGGGGTCTGCGTACCTCGTCTTCTCTAATTTTTTTTTCTTAGTGTAAATTGTATCTCCCTCTTATGTACTTCCCCTTGACTGTTGATCAAGGTATCTATTTATTTTAAATTGTTTTGTAATATAAATAGTTATAATTATTTTGAAGAATTAGAGATCAAAGAGCAAGGAGCGCTTGAAGACCTGTTTGTATTGGAGCCCGGAATTTAAACGTAATAGTTATATTTAAATTAATTCTTGCACCCCTAGGGTCTGACCTTTTGGTTCACTTGGTGGCTCTAGTGAACCAAACTAGAATAAAAATCCATAATCAATCCGAGTAGGATATAGTATTCTATACGTGCATGCTTATACTATATATATAGTTGTAAGACCCCAAATTATTAATAAATGAAATTTAAATTCCCTCTATTTATTATTTTGAAATAGTAAGTGTTAAATTGATTAATGAGGTTAGTTATGGGTAAAATGCGCAAATATTTCAAATAAGCAGGTGGTTATAAAATATTCATTGTTGTCGGGGAATATTTATTTGGTCGTGGAATATTCTTCCTGTCGGGGAATATTCGTACGACGGCGCAGTCTTTTGTGGGCCTCATAACGGAAAGCGATTGGATGAAGAAAACGACAAGTATATGTTGTTTATTAATAACGGCGTAGTTGTTACCGTTAATACTGTTGGAATACCCGGTGGTTAAAACACAGTAATACGCGTTGTTACACAGTAGCACACTGATTGCACCAATTATTGATTCTTACGTAAGAAGGCACTACTCAATAATAGTTACAGTAATTACTGTTCAGTATTTTATTTTATTGATTCAATAATTGCTGCGTTGATATTTTATATTACTGTTGTTTCAATAATTGTCACTACACAGTATTTCCCATTATCAGATCAATAATTCATATTATTTGAATAATATTATTAGATAACATTATTGGCAATGTCTAGAAAGTTCTGTCTAAGGAGAGGTTTGGTCATCTAATTGCGCGCCAGTAAGGAGAAATCCTTATTGAAAAGCCCCCTCTTTCCTGGGAACGGCCTGGTTGTCATAAATGTGATTCTGTAATATTATTTGTGAATAATTAATTATTGATTCATATGATAAGGAAATATTTATTTTATGTGGATATAAATGATGGATATATTTATTTTTATGTGGATAAAAATGAAAGAATTAAAGCTGAGGTGTTTTATCAGTATTTTGTCGATGTGGAGGTATTAAAAATCATCCGTTTGTGAATTTCAGATATTTTTGGTTTGGAATTTGAAAAAACTTAAAGCTACAAAGTTGTAGAGAATTCGATTTCAGTCAGAATGGACATAAAATTCGTATTTTTCTGATAAACGGTCTATTTTCTATGAATTATTAAAGTTTTGAAAAATAAAATGATTTTTATTAAATTTATGGGGGGACCCACTTTTGGTTGGTACAACACATGGGCTGCTAAAATTTTTAGCATTGAGGGGCTGGTCTTGGTCATTGATAGCATACGTAGAATTGTTGCTTGAAATATTAATATTTTATTATTTTAGTCTCCTTTGGCGTTCTAGCATTTTCCTATAAATAGAGGGCTAAGTTAGAATTGAAAATCATACCAGAAATAAGTTTTCTCTCTTTCTCTCTCTATATTATCGAGCGTATTCTTGTTAGTATACTTTGAGTGTTGCTATACGGTGCAAGTTTCTGTCAGCACTATACCCGAAATTCAGTCAGAAGTACGATTATTTTGAGGTAAGGGATGTTATTTTATTAGAAAATGATATTATTTCTTCAATATCATTATGCCGAAATATTGGTTGGAAATTTTTATCAAATTTGGAACTTTTCACGTCGGGGTTACTATTCATGAGTTACTATTCACGAGTTACTATTCACCGAAAAATAAAATTTTCTTCTTTTCGTCCAAAATATCTATTCTGGGTACTAGCTTTGATTGTATCCATGTTTTGATCATTCTTGAATTCTCCTTCACTATGAATAATTATAAGGTATTTTTGGACATGAATAAATCGAAATACGAATCCTTAATATTGTTATTTTGTTTCACTGGATTCGTTTTCTTTAAGATATTTTTCATCATCCTCAGTCCTAAATGATGATATTACTGAATATCTTTGGCCGTAATGCAAAGATGAATGATTCACTGATGAATATCTTTGGCCTGTAGTGCAAAGATGAATATTTGATTAAAGATGGTTATTGATTGTTGTTACAGGGATAAAATATTGATGATGGACTTTTAAATCTTAGAAGATAGTAGAACTCATTCTCTACTTGACTCTTCTAATGGTTTGCTGTTTTCGCTGCAGTTATTGATTTAAAACTTGTTGTCTATTGTATTCTATTAGATTTTTCCCTGTTGAAGACTAACGATAATTTGTTCTGTATTATCTTAGTCATAATGTTCTTTACTGGGCTAGTTGAGCTCACCCTTTTCCTTTTTGTTCCATTTTCTCAGGAGGCGAGAATGTAGCGAGTACTAGTCGGGGTATGGAATGATGGTTCTAGAAGTTACTTTAGTAGTCCTCACCATTTTTGTGAAATAATGTATCAATAATTGTAATGAGGACTTATTTGAGTGTGGATATTGTCTAAATGACAATATTTGTATTTAAACTCACAGTTCTTGTGTTGTAATAATAAAGATGTAGTTGTTTCTGTACCATGTATTTTGGCGACTCAGAATGGGTGTTGTATACCTATTTTGGGGGCGTCACAGTTGGTATCAGAGCTTAGGGATATGATCTCTGGCGGAGATCGGAGAATAGAACTAGGAGGGGAGAGACGAATAAATCCTTCGCTAGTGTGTCCTACCTAAGCTTAGTTATTGGTCAGTCATAATATAGGGGTATTATGTGATTTGTTAATTTATTTAATTAACCCTTATTTTATGGCAGTATTTGAGAATGTCGACTGAGAATGTTAACAGTAGAGTAAATGAGACCGTGGAGACACCGGTGCTTACCAACGAGGAGAACATGCAATAGGCTGGCAATGTTCCTCCTGTGAACAACACCAATGAGCAGATGATGAATGATGGAATGTTTAGAAGTTTTTTGCAATTTATGCAAAACCAGACGAGGGACACTCGTGTTCAAAATACAGGAGGAAATGATAGCAATTCACGGTTTGTCACAGCCAAACAGTTCAAAGAATTGGGACCACCAGAATTTAAGGGAAAGCCGGATCCGATCATGGCGGAAACGTTGGTCAAGAAAATTACCAAGATATTTGATGTCTTGGGATGCACGGAGGAACAGAAGGTTCCATTCGCCACCTTTATGTTCCGTGGCGAGGCAGACTACTGGTGGGAGTCTGTGAAGCGTACCCATCCAACCGCACTCAGCATGTCTTGGGAGACATTTCAGAAACTGTTCAATGACAAGTATTTTCCTGAAAGTATTCGTCATATGAATGAGGTAGAGTTTATTAGACTGGAGCAGAATAACATGACGGTGTCTCAGTACGAGGCGAGGTTTGCAGAGTTGTCTAGGTTTGCACCTCATTTGGTGGAGAATGAGGAACGTATGACGAGGATGTTTTTGAGAGGTTTGAAACCCGGCATACGTCAATTTCTCATTTCTCATAAATTTTCTCTCTATTCAGATGTTGTCAACAGGGCTCAATTACTAGAGCGAGATAATGAGTACGGTCAACTGAGGGACCACAACCAGGATCATTTCGGTGACAGCAGTCATCAGAACAATGATAACCAGCGGAGAAAGAAAAATACAGACAGGAACGGCAACCACTCTGGTGGTAATCGTGGCTATGAAAATAGAAGAAGCGAGTCGGGAAGAGATTTTAAAAAGAGGAGATTCAACAATGACAATACGAAGACGTCAGTACCCGCAGCAACTGGTTCCAAGGGAGGAGAACGACCATCGGTTATATGCTATAAGTGCGGAAAAGAAGGACATATCAGCCCAAATTGCCCACAACAGTTTAAGGTATGTTATAACTGTGGAAAGGAAGGACATATCGCTCGAGATTGCACTGTAGCAAAACCAAGTCCAGCGGGGATGGTGACTCAAAAAGCTCTCCCAGAGAAGATAAAGTCAACGGTTCCTGGAAGAGCGTTTGTCGTGACTGGTCAACATGCGAGGAACCCAAACGAGGTGATCACGGGTAAGCTAATCATAAATTCATGCGAAGTTTATACCTTATTAGATACCGGTTCTACCCATTCTTTTATCTCTCCTGCTTGTGCTCAACGTTTAAACTTGACTCCGGAGAAGTTAGACTTTGATTTATCTGTGGAGACTCCGTTAGGAGAAACTTTCATCACATCCACTGTTTATAAATCTTGTGTGATCCAAGTTGGCACCATCACCTTACCTGTTGACCTTATCTCTTTAAAGATACTTGCTTTTGATGTGATTTTAGGGATTGATTGGTTAACTACTCATCATGCCAAAATTGATTGTTTTCGTAAGGTTGTTAGTTTTCATATTCCTAACCAACCTGTTGTACGAATTCAAACAACTAAGCCATTAAAATCAATCACTGTTATATCAAGCCATAAAGCCATTCGTTTATTAAAAAACGGATGTCAAGCTTTCTTAGCCCATGTTATGGATTTGAATAAAGACACGTCAAATTTGAATAATATTCCTGTTGTTATTGACTTTCCTGACGTATTTCCTGAAGAACTTCCCGGTCTACCCCCGGAACGAGAAATTGAATTCTTTATTGATCTTGAACCTGGTACAAAGCCCATTTCTAAAACCCCATATCGAATGGCTCCTATTGAACTTCAGGAGTTAAAAGTCCAACTATAAGAGTTGTTGGACATCGGTTTCATTCGTCCTAGTACATCTCCTTGGGGTGCTCCTGTTTTATTTGTAAAGAAGAAAGACGGGAGTATGCGACTTTGTATTGATTACCGGGAATTAAACCATGTCACTATTAAGAATAGGTATCCGCTACCTCGTATTGATGACCTGTTTGACCAGTTACAAGGAGCACAATTCTTTTCAAAGATCGATCTTCGTTCTGGATATCATCAGCTGAAGGTTAAAACTGAGGATATTCCAAAGACTGCCTTCAGAACTCGGTACGGGCATTATGAATTCCTAGTCATGTCTTTTGGATTGACTAATGCTCCTGCGGCTTTCATGGATATGATGAACCGAGTATTCAAGGATTATTTGGATCAGTTCGTTGTTGTCTTTATTGATGACATCCTCACATATTCCAAAAGCCGTGAAGATCATGAACATCATTTGAAGCTGGTACTCCAAAGGCTGCGTGAAAATAAGTTATATGCTAAGTTGAAGAAATTCGAGTTCTGGCTTGAGGAAGTAGCTTTCCTAGGGCACGTGGTGTCAAAACATGGAGTATCTGTTGACCCGGCGATGATTGAAGCAATACAAAGTTGGGAGCAACCAAAGACGGTGACCGAAGTACGTAGCTTTCTAGGCTTAGCTGGTTATTATCGAAGATTCGTGGAAGGGTTTTCTCGAATCGCTACCCCGTTAACTCAGCTGACTCGGAAAGATATCAAATTCGTATGGAGCGAGGAATGCGAGAAGAGTTTTCAAGAGCTTAAGAGGAGACTCATTTCGACACCTGTTCTGACAATACCATCTGGTTCGGATGGATTTGTTATCTACAGTGATGCTTCAGGCAAAGGGTTAGGATGTGTTCTCATGCAACATGGGAAAGTCATAGCCTATGCCTCGCGACAACTCAAAAAATATGAGAGGAATTATCCTACTCATGATTTGGAGTTGGCAGCAGTAGTTTTCGCGTTGAAGATCTGGAGACACTACCTGTATGAAGAGAAAGTGGAGATCTATACAGATCATAAAAGCCTCAAATATTTCTTCACCCAAAAGGAACTCAACATGCGGCAGCGACGTTGGCTCGAGCTGTTGAAAGATTACGATCATACCATCCAATATCATCCTGGAAAAGCAAACGTAGTAGCTGACGCATTGAGTAGAAGATCATATGCGGGTACGAGTGCAATGTTGTTAACACAAAGGCCCATTTTGTATGACTTGCAAAGGATGGAGATAGAGATGAAGGCTCCAAGTACCCACATGATGATATCAAATATACGAGTAGAACCGACTTTAATCGATAAAGTTAAAGCTGCTCAAGCTACGGACATAGAGCTGATGCATATGAAGAAGAAAGTGCAAGAAGGTTCTATTCCAGAAGCAAGAATCGATGAAGAAGGAATACTTCGAGTCCACTCCAGACTTTGTGTTCCTAACGATTCTGATTTGAAGTACAAGATCATGATGGAAGCACACAATACACCATTTGCAATCCATCCTGGAAGTACCAAAATGTATCGTGATCTTCGACATACATTTTGGTGGAATAATATGAAGAGAGAGATTGCAAAGTTTATCTCGAGGTGTTTAACTTGTCAACGTGTAAAGGCGGAACATCAAGTGCCAAAGGGTCCATTGCAACCACTTGAGATTCCGAAATGGAAGTGGGAACACATTACCATAGATTTCGTTACGGGTCTTCCCACGATTTCTCAAGGCATAAATGCTATTTGGGTTATTGTTGATAGATTAACCAAGTCTGCTCATTTCTTGCCGATACGGGAGACTTATTCCCTTGAACGTCTTACTCGTATATACGAAGATGAGATTGTGAGACTGCATGGCATGCCAGTATCCATAGTTTCGGATCGTGACCCAAGATTCACTTCAAGATTTTGGGTTAGCTTGCAAAAAGCTATGGGCACATATTTACGATTTAGTTCGGCATACCATCCTCAAACGGACGGACAATCAGAGAGGACTATTCAAACTCTTGAAGATCTATTAAGACTTTGTGTCCTAGATTTCAAAGGGAGTTGGGATAAGTACCTACCATTGGTGGAATTCTCTTACAATAACAGTTATCAGGCAAGTATAGGTGTGGCCCCATTTGAAGCATTATATGGACGAAAGTGTCGCTCTCCAGTATGCTGGGACGAGGTGGGTGAAGCAACATTGTTGGGACCAGAGTTGGTACGCATGACTACAGAGAAGATCCAAACGATTCGACAACGTATACAAACGGCACAGGATCGACAAAAGAGTTATGCGGATCTTCATCAAAAGGACGTGGAATTTGACATTGGGGATCATGTATTGTTGCGTGTGGCTCCATGGAAAGGAGTTACAAGATTTGGGAAGAGAGAAAAGCTCAGTCCACGATTTATTGGTCCATTTCAGATTCTTGACCGAGTAGGAAATGTGGCCTATAGACTCGCGTTACCTCCAAGTATGTCTCGTGTTCATAATGTTTTTCATATATCTGTGTTACGTAAATATGTGAAAGATCCAGACCACGTTATTGAGTTAGAACCGGACGAGATAGTTGAAGACTTAACGTACGAAGAGGTACCTGTCAAGATCTTGGATAGAAAGGAGCATGTCCTACGCACGAAGGTCATACCACAAGTTAAAGTTTTGTGGAGAAACCATGCTATTGAGGAAATGACATGGGAGTTAGAAACGGAAATGAAAGCGAGGTATCCTCATCTTTTCGAAACACCAGGTACGTACGTCAATTTCGAGGACGAAATTTCATAAGGAGGGGAGGTTGTAAGACCCCAAATTATTAATAAATGAAATTTAAATTCCCTCTATTTATTATTTTGAAATAGTAAGTGTTAAATTGATTAATGAGGTTAGTTATGGGTAAAATGCGCAAATATTTTAAATAAGCAGGTGGTTATAAAATATTCATTTTTGTCGGAGAATATTCGTTTGGTCGTGGAATATTCTTCCTGTTGGGGAATATTCGTACGACGACGCAGTCTTTTGTGGGCCCCATAACGGAAAGCGATTGGATGAAGAAAACGACAAGTGTATGTTGTTTATTAATAACGACGTAGTTGTTACCGTTAATACTGTTGGAATACCCGGTGGTTAAAACACAGTAATACGCGTTATTACACAGTAGCACACTGATTCACCAATTATTGATTCTTACGTAAGAAGGCACTACTCAATAATGGTTAAAGTAATTACTGTTCAGTATTTTATTTTATTGATTCAATAATTGCTGCGTTGATATTTTATATTACTGTTGTTTCAATAATTGTCACTACACAGTATTTCCCATTATCAGATCAATAATTCATATTATTTGAATAATATTATTAGATAACATTATTGGCAATGTCTAGAAAGTTCTGTCTAAGGAGATATTTGGTCATCTAATTGCGCGCCAGTAAGGAGAAATCCTTATTGGAAAGCCCCCTCTTTCCTGGGAACGGCCTGGTTGTCATAAATGTGATTCTGTAATATTATTTGTGAATAATTAATTATTGATTCATATGATAAGGAAATATTTATTTTATATGGATATAAATGATGGATATATTTATTTTTATGTGGATAAAAATGAAAGAATTAAAGCTGAGGTGTTTTATCAGTATTTTGTCGATGTGGAGGTATTAAAAATCATCCGTTTGTGGATTTCGGATATTTTTGGTTTGGAATTTGAAAAAACTTAAAGCTACAAAGTTGTAGAGAATTCGATTTCAGTCAGAATGGATATAAAATTCGTATTTTTCTGATAAACGGTCTATTTTCTATGAATTATTAAAGTTTTGAAAAATAAAATGATTTTTATTAAATTTATGGGGGGCCCACTTTTGGTTGGTACAACACATGGGCTGCTGAAATTTTCAGCATTGAGGGGCTGGTCTTGGTCATTGATAGCATACGTAGAATTGTTGTTTGAAATATTAATATTTTATTATTTTAGTCTCCTTTGGCGTTCTAGCATTTTCCTATAAATAGAGGGCTAAGTTAGAATTGAAAATCATACCAGAAACAAGTTTTCTCTCTTTCTCTCTCTATATTATCGAGCGTATTCTTGTTAGTATACTTTGAGTGTTGCTATACGGTGCAAGTTTTTGTCAGCACTATACCCGAAATTCAGTCAGAAGTACGATTATTTTGAGGTAAGGGATGTTATTTTATTCGAAAATGATATTATTTCTTCAATATCATTATACCGAAATATTGGTTAGAAATTTTTATCAAATTTGGAACTTTTCACGTCGGGGTTACTATTCATGAGTTACTATTCACGAGTTACTATTCACGAGTTACTATTCACCGAAAAATAAAATTTTCTTCTTTTCGTCCAAAATATCTATTCTGGGTACTAGCTTTGATTGTATCCATGTTTTGATCATTCTTGAATTCTACCTCACTATGAATAATTATAAGGTATTTTTGGACATGAATAAATCGAAATACAAATCCTTAATATTGTTATTTTGTTTCACTGGATTCGTTTTCTTTAAGATATTTTTCATCATCCTCAGTCCTAAATGATGATATTACTGAATATCTTTGGCCGTAGTGCAAAGATGAATGATTCACTGATGAATATCTTTGGCCTGTAGTGCAAAGATGAATATTTGATTAAAGATGGTTATTGATTGTTGTTACAGGGATAAAATATTGATGATGGACTTTTAAATCTTAGAAGATAGTAGAACTCATTCTCTACTTGACTCTTCTAATGGTTTGCTGTTTCCGCTGCAGTTATTGATTTAAAACTTGTTGTCTATTGTATTCTATTAGATTTTTCCCTGTTGAAGACTAACGATAATTTGTTCTGTATTATCTTAGTCATAATATTCTTTACTGGGCTAGTTAAGCTCACCCTTTTCCTTTTTGTTCCATTTTCTCAGGAGGCGAGAATGTAGCGAGTACTAGTCGGGGTGTGGAATGATGGTTCTAGAAGTTACTTTAGTAGTCCTCACCATTTTTGTGAAATAATGTATCAATAATTTTAATGAGGACTTATTTGAGTGTGGATATTGTCTAAATGACAATATTTGTATTTAAACTCACAGTTCTTGTGTTGTAATAATAAAGATGTAGTTGTTTCTGTACCATGTATTTTGGCGACTCAGAATGGGTGTTGTATACCTATTTTGGGGGCGTCACAATATATATATATATATATATATATATATATATATATATATATATATATGTGTGTGTGTGTGTGTGTGTGTGTGTGTGTGTGTGTGTGTGTGTTGTGTGTGTGTGCTAAACAAGATGAGACAAATTAATAACAAAACCCTCAAATAAATTATATTAAGTTGTAATATTAAAAGATATTTGGAATATCAAACGTTGCCTTCTAGCATGGTAAAACAATAGAGTATTAAATATTTAATATGAGTTTGTTGTGCACACACAAGGCAATTATTAAATATTTAAGATGTTGTTTTATCAAATTTAATACTTATAAATAGACTGAACAATGCTATTTTGTTGTGCACACATAAGGATAGTATTTTTCTTTTGAATATATGGAGTGTTAGGTATGACTTAACTTATATCATTTTAGTTCGGATGTGCACACACTTGACCATTATGATCTAAGAGGCAAAATACAAGGTGTTGCATAGTTGATGTAATTGACAAGAGTTGTCTACCTATTTATTTATATATAGTTTGTTGTGCACACACAAGGCTATATACTTTTGAAATGAGATCTTTATTCTCACTAGCATATCTTTAATTAGATATCGACGAACTATATAAATTGAGGGTAACATAGTTTGATGAAAATAGTGGGAGATACCAATTTAAAACAAAACCTAAATTATTTTGGTAATTAATAAAAGAATGTATACTAAAATGTTGCTAAGTACAAATTCATTTATAGAATTTACAATGTCTAAAATTACTATAGCATATTAGATGCTAAATTAACCGGACCGAATTAAACGGATTGGTAAAGGAATTTGAGAATAGTTCTCATGACTGAAAAGCTATCTTATGTCCTTAATACGTCTATCCTTGCAATGGTTGCAGACAATGCTTCTGAGGAAGAGATTGCTACTTCTAGAAAGTGACAAGATGATGCACAGTTGGCTCAATGCATCATACTCGCACCTATGAGTAACGAGCTTCAGCATCAGCATTAAACTATGGATGCTCCTATTACATTCCTGCATGTCAAGTAGTTGATGACGAGAAAAGTAGGACTGATAGATATTAGATATCTAAGGAGCTCTTCCGATCTAGAATGACCGATGACACTACAGTACAGACAAAAGTCCTTAACATAATCAATTTGATGAACAATTAGGACAACATGTTTTGTCATGGATGGAGAATTGAGCCAAGATTTGATCTTGTAGTTACTCCCGGACTCCTTCTCACAATTGGTATGAATTTTTCATATGAACAAGCTAGATATCAGCTTCGCTGATTTGCTTAACATGTTGAAAAATAGCTGAGAGTCACTTTCCAACCAAGAAAGATCAAGTCTTACTGGTAGGGGCCAACAGATCTTCTGAAAAAAAGAATGATTCTAAGAAGGTAAATAGAAAAGGTAAAAACAAAGGATAATAAGAACAAAATTGATATGGTTAGCAAAGGATTTTGCTTCCACTACAATAAGCCTGGACACTGGAAAGGAAACTGCAAGAAGTATCTTGCAGAGGCTAACCAGAAGAAGCTTAGTGAAGCTTCGGTTACAAATATAGTTTTGTTCATGATTGAAATAAATTTTTCTTTAAGTCAAGGTTCTACTTGGGTATTGGATACCGACTTTGGTTATCATAAATATAGATTTATGAAGGGATCAAGCAGTAGTAGAAAGCTAAACAAGAGACAATTAATCCTATATGTAGAAATGAAGCAAAGGTTGTTACATCAGCCATAGGAACTTATAGTTTAGCACAGCCTACGAGCAAGTCTATTAAGTCAATAAGTTGTTATTATATTCCAGTTCTCGTTGGAAACATTATTTCCATTTTATTGTTGGAAAATGAAATCTTTTGTATTATATTTAAGAACAATTGTTGTTCTATTTATAATAATAATGTTTTGTATAGAACTAAAATATTACTTAATGAATTTTGTGTACTTGACTTACGTAAAAATTATTTTGCAAATTGAACAAACTGGTATAAGAAAAAAGGAGATGATCATTCAAAGAGTTGAATGATTGTATTTGGTGAAATACAAATGTGAATTATTTGAAAGGTTCAAAGAATTCAAAAGTGAAACTAATTGAAAAGTATCAGAATTCTTCAATAGGATTGAAGAAGGGATACTTGTGCAATAAGTTTCTAGATCATCTTTAATGGTTTTCTCACAATGGACGCCTCTTAATACACAATAGTTGATTGATGCATCTGAAAGGAAAAATCATACCTTATTGGACAATGTGCAGTCCATAATGATTTTACCGACATTCTAGTATCCTTCTGTGGTCATGCCTTAGAAATGGCTGCATATCTACGAAAAAGGTAACCTCAAAATTCGACCCCAAGACTCTATAAGAGTTATATACAGGGAGGATTCTTAATATTTAAATATGTTAAGATAAGGGGTTGTCTGACTTATGTGAAAAACGATTCAAAGGATAAGTTTGGGACAAGATTTGACAAGTATAGATTTGTGGGATATCCTAAAATAAGTTTAGGGTATATGTTCTATAATTCTACTTAATAAAAGGTGTTTGTTGCGAAACATGCTACCTTCTAAGATAAAGGTGTTTATCCTTGAAGGAGATAGTGGGAGGATAATAGATCTTAAAGAGTTCAAGAACCACAAATCACTATAAGTCAAATAAGAGGAACCTATAGATAGACTTATTGTACCACAACTGAATTGTAAATCTAAAATAGTACCGAAGATACCTAAGAGGTATGGATTCATCATGGATGATGATGATGAGATATGCATCATAGAAGATGATGATCCAGTTATATACGATGAGGAAAAAGTTGTAGACACTCAGAGAAATAGATTGAAGCAAACTTCTCAAATATGGAACATTCGTTTTGATGAGACAATCGAAAGAGTTTGATTTTATCAAAAATAAGAATGAACCTAGTGTGTACAAAAGGGTCAGTGGGAGCGTCGTGACATTCCTAATATTATATATTGACATTCCTAGTATGCTACAATCAATAAAGATAAAGTTGTCTAAACATTAGTCCATGAATGATTTGGGAAGTATCTTAATTGGGGATAAAATCTATATAGATAGATTCAAGATGATGCTCGACTTAACCCAAGGAACGTATATTCATTTAATGCTAAAGTCGTTTAGTATGGCAAAATCCAAGAGTTGTCTCATGTTGATGAGCCATGGAGTGTATCTCTCTTAATAGTCCACGTAGACTCATAAAAGAGAGATCGTATGGGTAACTATCATGTATACAATGAAATGTGCGAGACCTGATGTTTATCAGTCATATTATGTAGAAGTTCACTATGAGTCAATAAAAAAACATCTTAAAGTACTTAACCGACACTAAAGATGTGATCATATTCATGGTGAGTCTAAATTAAAAGTAGAGGGCTTAACAAACTCAAGTTTTTCAGACAGACCAAGACGACAGAAAATCTACTTTAAGGTAAAGCATTACCTTGAACGGTGGTGCAGTGAATTGGAAAGGTTTTAAACACCAAAGAATTGTTAGTTTAGTGATAAAGACAAAGTATATAGCTATAAATGAAGCTATAAGTTGATTATTTGGATAAAAAGTTCATTACAGAACTAGGAATAGTTCATAAGTCTCATCTTGGATCTAAACATGTGTTGTGGTACTTTCATTTGATTATAGGAATCATTGAAAGATAAGAAATCACTATAGAAATAGTGGACTCTCATGAACAACATTATGTATCCATTAACTAAAGCTTATCCAATAGCAGGATAATCATCACTTAGAGAAGAAGGGTATGAGATACCATGACGATTGGCTTTAGTGCAAGTGGGAGATTGAAAGTAGTATGTACACAAACAAATCATGTTTGATTATAAAGCATATACTTTGTAACAATCTTATTCATTTATTAATAAAAAGTATTAATTTATTAAAGGCTTTTAATTATCTACATGATGCTGCTTTAAAATGTGTGATAAACTCATAGTTTTAAGCAATACTTTTAGAATAATGATGATGATCATTCTAATGAGATCTAAATTTTTAGAAAGCTTAAAACTAAAATAGTTCCCAATCGTTGGATTACTAAATAGGGGATTAATGAATTCGGATAGATTGGTACATACGTTGCTTGCTCATTGGATGGGGATGATTGATCTCATGATCATTTGTGTGGAGACACTAAAATAAGTATGTAGGTGCTTATTAGAGAATGAGTTCACTGAACGTGACTCGCTAAAGAATAAGTAATGGAGTTTTACTTGCCTGTCAATAGGAATTCCTGTAGTGATAGTAGTACAAGTGATCCTTGGACTTGAGATCATCATAGTATCTTGTGTATAATGAGTTATACTTTGACTTATTCCTTAAGACCCTTAGGGTATATCAAAGGGTATACTTGGGTATAATAAGTTATACATGGGGATAATGTATGATCAATAAAGAATCTACCGCTTCTAGTAAAAGAAGAGAAATGTCCTATGTGATTCGATAAATGACAACCCAGTAGTCCACGGTCAAGGCATAATGAAATTAGAAATGAGTTTCTAATTTGCATTGTTTGGAGTTGTGTATTTAAGAATCGAAATACATATAATTAAATAAAATAAGACTTGACAGTAATTTCATGTCTTATATTTAATTGGGACACTGTATGGTGGAAGGATTAAATTGTACGATAACTATTTACTCAAAGGTTCTTCTTATGATTAATGTTGAAATTTATATTATCTGGAAAGTCGTTAATCGCTAGGGAGGCTTATCCCTATTGCAGAATAAATATTATTTATTTAAATAAATTAATAGCTTAATTTATTTATTTAAATAAGATTAGAATTGTTCTAATTGATTTATTCACAATCGGTTTAATATGGAGAACCTAAAGAGTCACACCATAAAAGGAAGAATAATTATTTAAGAAGCAAATGTCATAACCGTAATAATAAGTTAAGTATATTTAATTTAATCTATGGTGATAGAATAAATTAAATAGCTTAATATTTATTATTTAATATTTTGAAAATATTAAATATAAATTTATAAGAGTAGTCTTATTATTATTATTACTATTATTATTAATTAATTCTTAAAGGAGTTTGAGAGTTAATTAATAAAAGTACTCTCATAATATCCTAATAAGATTAGGAGGATAATTAATTAAAAAAAATTAATTAATTATTCATAATAAGATTGGGAGCCTAATTAATTAAATGAGTTTAACTAATTAAAATAAAGCCTAATTCCTTAATTGTTAAGGATGGTTGCCTACATCTATAAATAAGAGGAGTCTTATTATAGGTGTGGAGTTGTTGTTGACTTTTTCACAACGGACGTAATTCCAATAGTTGGGAGAGTACACTCTTTTTCTATGAGAGATAGAAAAACTAGGGTTTTGCCAAACACCCATCTTCTTGAATCTTTCTTCTTCCTTGGTGGATCACCTCTAGAGGCCAAACACATGGGTGGCTAACATTGATCAAAGGAAGGAACCAAACATGGTGGATTCAAGTTGAACGCGAAAATATTTAGAGGTGAACTTGTACCTGAGGAAGGTCGAATCTTCAAAAGTATGATTCTTGTTCTTTATATTTTCGTTTAATTAATAATTGTGCATAAAAGATGATCCGAGTATATAGTTTGTAAAATTTTAAAACTATATTTTATCACATTTTCGCTTACTTTGTGCAATTTGATTGCGTTCATGAATATTACAAACCTAGCAGTAGGAACACATAACAATGGACTTCGTGGTAGGCCTTCCAGCTACACAGAAGGGCCACAATGCCATTTGGGTTATAGTTGACCGACTTACCAAATCAGTTCACTTCTTACCTATCAAAGTTACTCATAACCTAGACTAACTTGCTAAGTTATATATTAATGAAATTATCTCTAGGCATGGAATACCTATTTCTATAGTGTCAGATTGAGACCCACGATTCACCTCAAATTTTTGGGGAAGTCTTCAAAAACACTTAGGAACTCAGTTGAGATTAAGTACAACATATCACCCTTAAACAGATGGGCAAAGTGAGAGAAAAATTCAAACACTAGAAGATATGTTAAGAACCTATATCGTAGACTTCAAAGGAAGTTGGGAAGATTAGTTACCTTTGGTAGAATTTAACTATAACAACAGTTACCATGCTAGCATAGGTATGCCACCCTATGAAGCCTTATATGGAAGGAAATATAGAACATCGTTATTGTGACACCCCCAAAACAGGTATACATCACCCACTCTGAGTCGCCAAATATATGGTACAGAAATAACTACAACATCATTACTACAATTGTCGTGCAAAATACGACAACACATATACTGTGAGTTTAAATACAAATATTATCTTCTAGACAATATCCACGCTCAAATAAGTCCTCATTACAATTATTGATACACAATTATACAAAAATAATAAGGACTGCTAATACAACTGTCTCGAAAGATCAATCCATACCCCGACTAGTTCTCGCTATATTCTCGCCTCCTTAGAAGAAAAATTGAACAAAAAGAAAAAGGGTGAGCTCAACTAGCCCAGTAAAGAATATTATGACTAAGATAATGTAGAATAAATTATTGTTAGCCTTCAATTAATCAGATAAAATATAATGGAAAACCAATTTTAGATCAATATTCGTAGCAAAAATAACAATTCATTAGAAGAGTTAAGTAGAGAATGAAATCTACTATCATCTATGAATTTAAAAGTCCATCATCAATAATTTATCCCTATAATATCAATCAATATACATCTTGAATCAAATATTCATCTTTGCACTACGGGCCAAATATATTCATTTGTATCACTAGTTGGTCATGTTCATCTCAACACCTGTCCATCTTTGCACTACGGGCCAAATATATTCATCAGGTAATCATTCATCTTTGCACTACAGGTCAAAGATATTCATTAAGTATCACCATTTAAGACTGAGGATGACAAAAAATATTTTAAAGAACAAATCCAGTGAGATAAAAGACATAATTAGGGATTCGTAATTTAGTTTATTCAAATTCAAGAATACTCCATAATAATTAATTATGGAGAAAAATTCAAGAATAAAGTTCAAAACATAGATCCAATCAAAGATAGGAACCATAATAGACAACTTAGACATAGAAGAGAAAATTTCCTTTTTCTGTGAATAGTGTTGTATATGTGAATAGTGCCATATACGTGAATAGTAATCTCGACATGAAAAGGTAGAAATTCCACAAGAAAAATCATATTTCGTGAATAGTACCGTATTCGTGAATAGTGTCGTATACGTGAATAGTAACCTCGACATGAAAAGGTAAAAATTTCACAATAAAATTCATACCAATATTTCGGCATAATGATATTGAAAGAAATAATATTATTTACGAAGAAAATAACATCCAATACCTCAAAAGAACAGTACTTCTGACTGAAATACTGGATATAACGCTGAAGAAAACTTACACTGAATAACAACTCTCAAAGTATCTAAATACTCACAAAATACACTCGATAATTTAGAGAGAGAAAGCTTATGATTTGGTATGATTTTCAATTCTAACTAAGCATCCTATTTATAGGAAAATGTTAGAACGTCAAAGCAAACTAAATTAATAAAGTAATATTTTTTAAAAAAATTTCTACGCACACCTCTTGAACCAAAATTCAGCCACCACCAGTAGGGCCCACCAAAATTTAGATTTTCCACACCAACCAAAAGTGGGGCCCACCCCTGTTTTTAATAAAAAAATATTTATTTCTGAACTTCAATAATTCATAATAAATAACTCATTTATCAGAAAAATTTAAATCTCATGTCTATTTCATAGAAAATTTAATTCTCTACAACTTTGTAGAAGAATGTTTTTCCAAATTCTAATCAGAAAATGTCTAAAATCCACATATAGATGCTTTTTAACACCTCTATTTCGACAAAATACTGATAAAACACCTCAACATTAATCCCTTCATTTATATCCATATAAAAATAAATATTTTCTTATCATATAAATTAATAATTAATTATTTACAAATAATATTACAGAATCACAATTATGACAATCAGGTCGTTCCCAAGAAAGAGGGGGCTTTCTGATAAGGATTTCTCCTTATTGGCGCACAATTAGGTGAGCAAACCCCTTTCCTAGACAGAACTTCCTTAGATATTGCCAATAATGCTATCTAATAATATTATTCAAATAATATGAATTATTGATCTGATAATAAGAAATATTGTGCAGTGACAATTAATGAAACAACAATAAAATAAAATATCAACGTAGTAATTATTTAATCAATAAAATAAAATATTAAATATTAATTACTGTAATAATTATTGAGTAGTGCCTTCTTACGTAAGAATCAATAATTCAAAAAATACTGTGCAATACTGTGTGCTACTGTGCAACCATGCGTATTACTGTATTTTAACCACCGGGTATTCCAACAGTGTTAACGGTAATAATTACGCCTTTATTTATAAAAACTCAAACCTGCCATTTTCTTCATCCGATCGTTTTCCGTTATGGGGCCCACAAATGGCTGCGCCATCGTACGAATATTCCCCGACGACAAGAATATTTCACGACCAAACGAATATATCCCGACAACAAAGAATATTTTATAACCACTTGCTTATTTTGTAAAATTTACATATTTCACCCATAACCAAAGCATTATATTAAATTAACACCTTATTATTTATAATAACAATTAGAGGAAATTCGATTTTATTTATAAAAAGTTGGGGTCTTACAACCTCCCCTCCTTATGAAATTACGTCCTCGAAATTGATGTACGTACCTTGTATTTCAAAAAGGTGAGGATACCTCGTTTTCATTTCCAATTCTAACTCCCAGGTCATTTCCTTAATAGCATAGTTCCTTCACAAAACTTTAACTTGTGGTATAATATTTGTGCGTAGGACATGCTTCTTCCTATCCAAGATCTTGACAGGTACCTCCTCGTACGTTAAATCTTCGGTTATCTCGTCTAGTTCTAACTCAATAATGTGGTTTGGTTCTTTCACATATTTACGAAGCACAGATATGTGAAAAATATTATGAACATGAGACATGCTTGGAGGTAATGCGAGTCTATAGGCCACATTTCCTATTCGGTTAAGAATTTCAAATGGACCAACAAATCGTGGATGGAGCTTTCTTCTATTCCCAAATCTTGTAACTCCCTTCCATGGAGCAACACGTAAAATACATGATCCCCAATATTAAATTCCATGTCCTTTAGATGAAGATCCGCATAACTCTTTTATTGATCCTATGCCGTTTTATACGTTGTCGGATCATTTGGATCTTCTCTGTAGTCATTCGTACCAATTCTGGTCCCAATAACGTTGCTTCTCCCACCTCATCCCAGCATACTGGAGAGCGACACTTTCATCCATATAATGCTTCAAATGGAGCCACACCTATACTTTCTTGATAACTGTTGTTGTGGGAGAATTCCACCAATGGTAGATACTTATCCCAACTCCCTTTGAAATCTAGGATACAAAGTCTTAATAGATCTTCAAGAGTTTGAATAGTCCTTTCTGATTGCCCGTCCGTTTTAGGATGGTATGCCGAACTGAGTCATAAGTCCGTGTCCATAACTTTTTGTAAGCTAACCCAAAATTGTGAAGTGAATCTTGGGTCACGATCCAAAACTATGGATACTGGCATGCCATGCAATCTCATAATCTCATTCACGTACATACGAGCAAGACGTTCAAGGGAATAAGTCTCATGTACAAGAAAGAAATGAGCAGACTTAGTTAATCTATCAACAATGACCTAAATCGCATCTATGCCTTGAGAAACCTTGGGAAGACCCGTAACAAAATCCATGGTAATATGTTTCCACTTCCATTTCGAAATCTCAAGTGGTTGCAACGGACCCTTTACCACTTGATGCTCCGCCTTTACACGTTGACAAGTTAAACACCTCGAAATAAACTCCGCGATCTCTCTCTTCATATTGCTCCACCAAAATGTATGTCGAATATCATGATACATTTTGGTACTCCCAAGATGGATTGCAAACGATGTGTTATGTGCCTCCATCATGATTCTATGCTTCAAGTCAGAATCGTTAGGAACACAAAGTCTGGAGTTGACTCGAAGTATTCCTTCTTCATCGATTCTTGCTTCTGGAATAACATCTTCTTGCACTTTCTTCTTCATATGCATCAACTCCAGGTCCGTAGCTCGAGCAGCTTTAACTTTATCAATTAAAGTCAGTTCTACTCATATATTTAATATTATAATGTAGGTACTTGGAGCCTTTAACTCTATCTTCATCCTTTACAAGTCATAAAAAATGGGCCTTTGTGTTGACAATATTGCATTCGTACCAGCATATGATCTTCTACTCAACGTGTCAGCTACTACGTTCGCTTCTCCAGGATGGTATTGGATGGTATGATCGTAATCTTTCAACAGCTCGATCCAACGTCGTTGCCGCATGTTGAGTTCTTTTTGGGTGAAGAAATATTTGAGACTTTTTTGATCTGTATAAATCTCCACTTTCTCCCCATACAGGTAGTGTCTCCAGATTTTCAACGCGAAAATGACTACTGCCAACTCCAGATCATGAGTAGGATAATTCCATATTCTTTGAGTTATCGCGAGGCATAGGCTATGACTTTCCCATGTTGCATAAGAACACATCCTAACCCTTTGCTTGAAGCATCGCTGTAGTTAACAAATCCATCTGAACCAGATGGTATTGTCAGAACATGTGCCGAAATGAGTCTCCTCTTGAGCTCTTGGAAACTCCTCTTGCATTCCTCGCTCCATACGAATTTTGTATCTTTCCGAGTCAGCTGAGTTAACGGAGTAGCGATTCTAGAAAATCCTTCCACGAATATCCGATAATAACCAGCTAAGCCTAGAAAGCTATGTACTTCGGTCACCGACTTCAGTTGCTCCCAACTTTGTATTGCTTCAATCTTCACCGGGTTAATAGATACTCCATGTTTTGACACCACGTGCCCAAGGAATGCTACTTCCTCAAGCCAGAACTCGTATTTCTTCTGCTTGGCATATAGTTTGTTATCATAAAGTCTTTGAAGGACCATCTTCAAATGGCGCTCATGATCTTCACGGCTTTTGGAATAGATGACGATGTCATCAATAAAGACGACAATGAACTAATCCAAATATTTTTGAACATACGGTTCATCATATCCATAAAAGCAGCAGGAGCATTAGTCAATCCAAAAGACATGACTAAGAATTCATAATGCACGTACCGAGTTTTGAAGGCAGTCTTTGGAATATCCTCAGTTTTAATCTTCAGTTGATGATATCCAAAATGAAGATCGATCTTTGAAAAGAATTGTGCTCCTTGCGAGGTAGCGGATACCTATTCTTGATGGTGACATGGTTCAATTCTCAGTAGTCAATACAAAGTTGCATACTCCCATCTTTCTTCTTTACGAATAAAATAGGAGCACCCGAAGGAGATGTACTAGGACGAATAAAACCGATGTCTAACAACTTCTGTAGTTGGACCTTTAACTCCTGAAGTCCAATAGGATTCATTCGATATGGGGTTTTAAAAATGGGTTTTATATCGGGTTCAAGGTCAATAAAGAATTTAACTTCACGTTCTGGGGGTAAACCTGGAAGTTCTTCAGGAAATACGTCAGAAAATTTACTAACAATAGAAATATTATTCAAGTCTGACGTATTTTTTTCAAGTCCATGACATGGGCTAAGAAAGCTTGACATCCATTTTTCAATAAACGAATGGCTTTATGGCATGATATGATAGTGATTGACTTTAGTGGTTTGGTTGCTTAAATTTGTATAACAGGTTGGTTAGGAATATGAAAACTAACAACCTTACGAAAATAATCAATTTTAGCATGATAAGTGGTCAACCAATCAATCCCCAAAATTACATCAAATGCAAGTATTTTCAAAGAAATAGGATCGGCCGGTAATGTGATGGTTACAACTTGAATCAAGCAAGATTTATAAATAGTTGATGTAATGAAAGCTTCTCCTAACGGAGTCTCAACAGATAAGTCAAAGTCTAATTTCTCCGAAGTCAAGTTCAAACGTTGAGCACAAGCAGGAGAGATAAAAGAATGGGTAGAACCGATATCTAATAAGGTATAAACTTCGCAAGAGTCTATGATTAGTCACAACAAACGCTCTTCCAAGAACCACTGACTTTGACTTGTCCGGGACAGCCTTTGGAGTCACCATCCCCGTTGGGCTTGGTTTCGCTACAAGACAATCTCTAGCTATATGACCTTCCTTTCCATAGTTATAACACACCATGGATTGTTGTGGGCAGTTTGGGCTGATGTGTCCCTCTTTTCAACATTTATAACATACGACCGATGATCGATCTCCTCCCCTAGAAATAGTTGATGTTGGTGCTGACGTCTTCACGTTGTTATTGTTATACCTTCTCCTTTTGAAATCTTACCCCAACTCACTTCTTCTACCATCATGACCACGATTACCACCAGAGTGGTTACAATTTTTGTCTGAATGTTTTCCTCCCCGCTGGTTATCATTGCTCCGATGACTGCTGCCACCGGTATGACCCTAATTGTGGTCCCTCGGTTGAACATACTCATTATTTTGCTCTAATAATTGAGCCCTATTTACAACATCTAAATATAGAGAAAATTTATGAGAGATAAGATATTTCCGAATTTCAGGTTTCAGACCTCTCAAAAATATATGCGTCATACGTTCCTTATTCTCTACCAAATGAGTTGCAAACCTGGATAACTCTACGAACTTAGCCTCGTACTGGGACACAGTCATGTTATTCTATTTCAGTCTAATAAACTCTACCTCCTTCATATGACGAATACTTTTAGGAAAGTACTTGTCATTGAACAGTTTCTGTAACGTTTCCCAAGACATGTTGAGTGCGACAGGCTGGGTACACTTCATAAATTTTCACCAGTAATCTGCCTCACCACAGAATATAAAGGTGGCGAATGGAACCTTCTGTTCCTCTGTGCATCCCCAGACATCAAATATCTTGGTAATTTGTTTAACCCACATTTTTTCCTTGATCGGATCTGGTTTTCCCACAAATTCTGGTGGTCCCAACTCTTTGAACTGCTTGGTTGTGACAAGCCGCGTGTTGCTATCATTTCCACCTATATTTTGTACACTAGTCTCCCTTGTCTGATTTTGCATGAACTGCAAAAAAGCTTCTAAATATCCCATCATTTATCATTTGTTCGGTAGTGTTGTTTACAGGAGGAATATTGTCTTCCTGTTGCACGTTCCCCTGGTTGGTGATTAAAAGTGTCTCCACGGTCTCATTCACTCCATTGTTAACATTCTCAGCTGCCATTCTCAAATATTGTCATAAAATAATGGTTAATTAATGAAATTGACATACCACATAAGACCCATATATTATGATTGACCAACAAATAAGCTTAGGTAGGACACACTAGCGAATGATTTATTCATCTCTCCCCACCTAGTTATATTCCCCGATCTCCGCTAGAGACCATATCCCTAAGCTCTTATACCAACCGTGACACCCCCAAAATAGGTATACATCACCCATTTTGAGTTGCAAAATATATGGTACAGAAACAACTACAACATTATTACTACAATTGTCGTGCAAAATACGACAACACATATACTGTGAGTTTAAATACAAATATTATCTTCTAGACAATATCCACGCTCAAATAAGTCCTCATTACAATTATTGATACACAATTATACAAAAATAATAAGGACTGCTAATACAACTGTCTCGAAAGATCAATCCATACCCCGACTAGTTCTCGCTATATTCTCGCCTCCTTAGAAGAAAAATTGAACAAAAAGAAAAAGGGTGAGCTCAACTAGCCCAGTAAAGAATATTATGACTAAGATAATGTAGAATAAATTATTGTTAGCCTTCAATTAATCAGATAAAATATAATGGAAAACCAATTTTAGATCAATATTCGTAGCAAAAATAACAATTCATTAGAAGAGTTAAGTAGAGAATGAAATCTACTATCATCTATGAATTTAAAAGTCCATCATCAATATTTTGTTCCTATACAATCAATCAATATACATCTTGAATCAAATATTCATCTTTGCACTACGGGCCAAAGATATTCATTTGTATCACTAGTTGGTCATGTTCATCTCAACACCTGTCCATTTTTGCACTACTGGCCAAATATATTCATCAGGTAATCATTCATCTTTGCACTACAGGCAAAAGATATTCATCAAGTATCACCATTTAAGATTGAGGATGATGAAAAATATTTTAAAGAACGAATTTAGTGAGATAAAAGACACGATTAGGGATTCGTAATTTAGTTTATTCAAGTTCAAAAATACTCCATAATAATCAATTGTGGAGCAAAATTCAAAAATAAAGTTCAAAACATAAATCTAATCAAAAATAGGAACCATAATAGACAACTTGGACATAGAAGAGAAAATTTTATTTTTCTGTAAATAGTGTCGTATACCTGAATAGTATTGTATACGTGAATAGTAACCCTGACACAAAAGGTATAAATTCCATAAGAAAAATCATACTTTGTGAATAGTACTCGTGAATAGTATCGTATTCGTAAATAGTGTCGTATACGTGAATAGTAATCTCAACATGAAAAGGTAAAAATTTTACAATAAAATTCATACCAATATTTCGGCATAATGATATTGAAAGAAATAATATCATTTATAAAAAAAATAACATCCAATACCTTAAAAGAATAGTACTTCTGACTGAAATACGGGATATAACGCTGAAGTAAACTTGCACTGAATAACAACTCTCAAAGTATCTAAATACTCACAAAATACACTCGATAATATAGAGAGATAAAGCTTATGATTCTGGTGTAATTTTTAATTCTAACTAAGCATCCTATTTATAAGAAAATGTTAGAACGCCAAAGCAGACTAAATTAATAAAGTAATATTTTTTAAAAAAATTTCTACACACACCTCTTAGACCAAAATTCAGCCACCACCAGTAGGGCCCACCAAAATTTAGATTTTCCACACCAACCAAAAGTGGGGCCCACCCATATTTTTAATAAAAAATATTTATTTTTGAACTTTAATAATTCATAATAAATAGCTCATTTATCAGAAAAATTCAAATCTCATGTCTATTTCATAAGAAATTTAATTCTCTACAGCTTTGTAGAAGAAAGTTTTTTCAAATTTCAATCAAAAAATATCCAAAATCCACATATAGATGATTTTTAACACCTCTATTTCGATAAAATACCTCAACATTAATCCATTCATTTATATCTATATAAAAACAATTATTTTCTTAACATATAAATTAATAATTAATTATTCACAAATAATATTATAAAATCGTAATTATGACAACCAGGTCGTTCCCAAGAAAGAGGGGATTTTTTGATAAAGATTTCTCCTTATTGGCACGCAATTAGGTGACCAAACCCCTTTCCTAGATAGAACTTCCTTAGGCATTGCTAATAATGATACCTAATAATATTATTCAATTAATATGAATTATTGATCTGATAATGAAAATTACTATGCATTGACAATTATTGAAACAACAATAATATAAAATATCAACGTAGCAATTATTGAATTAATAAAATAAAATATTGAACAACAATTACTGTAACAATTATTAAGTAGTGCCTTCTTACGTAAGAATCAATAATTCAAAAAATAATGTGCAATACCGTGTGCTACTATGCAACCACGCGTATTACTGTATTTTAACCACCTGGTATTCTAACAGTGTTAACGGTAATAATTACGATGTTATTTATAAAAACTCAAACTTGTCATTTTCTTCGTCCGATCATTTTCTGTTATGGGGCCCACAAATGGTTGCGTCATCGTACGAATATTCCCCGACAGCAAAATATTCCATGACCAAATGAATATTCCCCAACAATAATGAATATTTTATAACCACTTGCTTATTTTGTAAAATTTGCACATTTCGCCCATAACCAAAGCATTATATCAAATTAACACCTTATTATTTACAATTATAATTAGAGGAAATTCGATTTTATTTATAAAAAAGTTGGGGTCTTACAGTTATGTTGGGATGAGATCGGGGAAAGACAAATGCTAGGACCTGAGATAATCCAACAAACTACTGAGACGATCCGAGTTATACGCGAACGATTACAAGTGTCTCAAGAATGACAGAAGAAATAAACTGATCCACATTGTCAACAACAAAACTTTAGCGTAGGAAGCCATGTATTCTTGAAAGTGTCCCCTTGGAAGGGCAAGATACGTTTTGATAAGAAAGGAAAATTGAGTCCAAGATTCATTGGACCATTCGAAATTTTGAGGAGGATACGTGAATTTGCTTATGAGATAACACTACCTCCTGAGGTAAACCATATTCATAATGTATTTCATATGTCTGTTTTACGACCATATAAATACGATTATAAACACGTTATAAATTATGAGCCGATCCAAATCGCATAAGATCTGTCTTATGTGGAAGAACCTGTGCAGATCATCGACCGTAAAGAACAAGTTTTGAAAAATAAAGTAATAGCATCGATCAAGGTAATTTGGAGGAATCAGAACGCTGAAGATGCTACATAGGAGCTCGAGGACAAAATGCGAGAGAACTATCCCCGACTATTTACTTAACTTGTACTTTAATTTTGAGGACGAAATTCTTATTAGTGGGAGTGAATGTGAAACACCAAAACCCTAATAAGACTCGGTTATGTAAATTCAATATCATTAAATAAAAATCTCTCTGTTCTGAATGCGTGTTGTGTTATTATATACTCTGTTATACAATTTAATCAAATAATTTTTTGTCTGAAAATTGACGTGCTTAACACGTTGTGCTTAAAATTTTTCTTCCGAAAATGGACTTTTCGGTATATGTATTTTTACAAGCTGCTTTGTCGTGCTTACGTTAAAAAAATGCTTTGTCGTGCTTGTTAGGATTTGTGTAAAAATATAAGTTAGGAATCCTAATATCAAAATCAGGAAACCCTAACCCTATATTTACAAACCCTAATCCTAATTTATAAACCCTAACTGTAACGACCCCAAAATTCATACAATTTAACTATCGACTTCGGTCGTTAACAATACATTCAACCTCTAATTTTACATCATTAAACGATAATACAACTACTGAAATTTGTGGAATAATTAAAATTTTTTATTACAAACTATTCTCGTTCCTAAAACTTTCAACCTTTACATCTAGCTGTCTCAGAATCATTTTAATACTATAAGAGTTTACATCGCAAAACGATATTACAACTCAATATTAATACATTATTCGGAACCTTAAACATGGTTCAAATATTAATAACTCAGTTAAAGTATATAAATCTTCAAGTATCACGTCTGATTCGTATCTTTCAAGTACCACATAACTTTACCTTAAATCTTTAACCTGCAAAAGTGGTTATTTGCAAGGTTGAGCTCGACAACCCAACAAAATCTAACAGTTTTCATGCATCACATAACATATAATAACATGCTCGATATACATCTCATAACTATTGGACTAACATAACATACATGTTGTAGTTCATATAACAAGTATAAAGATTGAGATCCTTACTTAATCAACATTCATTACTCAATCAACGTAGTCATAAATTGACTTTAACATTTCATACTTTTAACATTAATATAACACACAATGCTATTTGTAATAAAGATTTCAAATAGTTCATCATCAAATTCACATAGCAAATCAGAACTGAAAAACTTGCCTTGATTGTCATTTACCAATAACAGTTTAACAGCTTACAGTTATCTGCACTTCACGTTCCCTACACAATTATATAATCATACACATCAACTATTAGTCACATATCAACGCATAGTAGTTGTAATGTAAACTTTACTGTATATCTCATAAGTCAGATGACATCCAACTTTGGATATGCTGTAAACATCATATTAACCTATTTTTAAAAGTTATTGGACACCTATTTCGGATAAGATACACAGTCCAAAACAGTGTTCAAAAAGGGGCGTTCAAAACTGTTTTTCATTTTTTCCAAACTTTACACTCTCTCGCTAAAACAGTCATAACTTTTCTGTTTCAAAACATTTTTGAGAGATTCTTGAGCCCACGAGAAGCTAATTTCCGGGACTACAACTTTTATTCTTTGACCTTTTCCAAATTCTAAACACAGAATTCCAGAAAATTAGTTCAAGGTGAATGTCCCGAGTTGGTTAGACAGTTTTAACGCGACTACTTTGAATAGTCATAACTCTTTGCTCCGAAGTCAAAATTAGTCTGTTTCGGAGTCTATGGAAAGCTTATTCAGTTTACTATAACATACCAAAAGCCCAAAATTTTCTGAACAATCTACCTAACCCCAAATTTTCGTTTTTGGATCAGCAGTCCACTAGTTTTTTGGACTTCTCGTTTTGGCATCCAAAACATGCCTCGACTTGTTCCAACCCAACTTTCTTTACAAATAAGTTTTATTTAACATAATCAGACTAGTCTAAGGTCTCGGCTCCATATCTTTAATTATAATCATTAGAACTCATTTACATAATCAATTCCAAGCCAAAATAAACATAGTAAACTAACTAGTTTACTAACAAAACTAACAAAACTTCCAAAATTCAAACTTTAACTATCAAACTAAATACAATGTTTAAAATATTAACATGACCAAAAATTAAATAAGAAACATACCCAAAAATACGAGTTCTACAAACTGAATACGTACTCGACCAATATTTAACTAAGGAGATCTTTATAAAAAAATCCTCCCACAACAAAGCCTTTCTCAAAATTGGAGGCTTTATTGTTGGTGAATAAAACAAAGGACTAAGCCCTTCTATTTATAGGTTTAGAAAAAGGGTAAAGTTCTCAATTTAGTCGATGTGGGACTTGGTTTATACTAATTCTAATTGGTTTATACTAATTTTTTATATTTTTAACATGCTAAGTATATTCATTCATCACGAATTCGTTTCTTAACCAATTCGATCCGTTCAAGTTGCGTTGTTTTCATTTTATAGAGGAGAACAACAATCATCCATCAATTTAAAGTTTCAATCACGAATTCATCATCAATTTTAGTCTCAAAGTACACCAAAACACACATTATCATCAAAACTCAAATTCCTCTTCTTTAGCATAAATACATGAATTTTATTTTTGAAAAATTATTTTTTAGATGACCATTATGAAATTATAAAATCTAATAACATATATAACATCATAACCCACAAATTCATTAACCAAAACCCCAATTTTAAAAGAAATTCAAGAACACATAAACTAGAAATATAAAATAGATTATATACCTTTAATTCCTTAAGAAATAAAATTAATCTTATCAGTAAAATTATAATTTTTATTCAACCATTATAATCATAACATTATTTAACAAATTCTCACTCCTCTAATTTAATTATTTAATTCAATTAGAATATCACCAATATACTCGCGTAATAAAATATGTATAAATTCCATCTATTTTATCACACTTCAATAAACTATCCCATAACAATTTTTATCAAATACTTATTTAATACCATAAATATTCATTTTATTCCATAAAGTTTCCAACTAAAATATTTAATGTACTTAATAAATATTTTACTCGCATTATACTAACATTTACATTTTTATGCTATACATTACCTTCTAACTTTATTAAATCAATTATACTTGTATTAATTCACTATTTTAATTAAGTGAATTATTCACACTATTTATGAAACTTAACTCATAATAATTTCCATTGCCCACAAGGCATAACAATTAAAATTATATTATCTCATAATATAATTTCAACTTGATTAAATTAACTAATATTATTTAATTTCTTTAATAGTTTAATTAACTATTAAATCTCACATTCACTAATATATGAATATATAATTCTCTTCACACCAAATCACATAATTCAAAATATATACACCTCATAATAAGAATTTTAATTATTAAATTCTTATTTTAATAACTTATGAAAATTCGGGTTGTCACATCCTTCCTTCCTTATAAGGATTTCGTCCTCGGAATCAAAGAAACCTCCCTTACTCGATTTTCACTAAATCTCTTTTCAAAATTTATAGTTGAATATCTTCAACACATTACCTTAACATAGGTGTTATATTTCCTACTACATTTATTTATTCAAAAAATTCTAGGTTTTATTTCATAGCTTTCACTTGAACTCAATTATATTTTGAGTATTATATATTCTTAACCCATTGATTTTCTTTTCTAATGATCGTTATCATAAACACTTGGGATATTACATTCACCCATTCTTCTAAGAATTTCGTCTTCGAAATTTTATTTTTTAATCTTCATTCATTCAATCTATCAAAATAGATTTTATGCTAATACTATATTCATTCATTGGGTTCTATAACTACTTTCTTTCTACAAAGATCTTTCTACAATTATTAAATTTTTCTATTAAAAATTTTACATTATTCTTTGATAACTCATCTCCTTCTCACTTCAAAATTTCTTTTCTCACTTATTCAATATATTCATCATTCAGTGTCGCATTCTACAACTTACTTCTTTCTAAGGAATATCATCCTTACCACATTCGCCTTTTAGAATAGCAAGAATCTTTCATAATTGCTTAATAATTGGGAAGCAGTATGAATAACTCAAGAATTTAAAATATTCCAAATAATGATGAGGGGTCATAAGACCTTAAACTTCGTCCACGGTTATAAGCACTCTTTCAACTTAAACCTTAACAGTCATTAGACTATAGGGACTCCCGTACTTAGGGTGTTAAGCCCTTCGTACGATGTATTGTGCACAAACATCTAAACGCATCGCGTAAAAATTATTCCCCCGTAATAAGGTTGTTCTTCTCAGCTTTTAGAGATGTAACTGAGGGTCACAAGACCACAAACTATGTCCACGGTTAAAAGTAATCTTTCAACTTTAACCTTAACAGTAATACTGTAGGGACTCCCCGCACTTAGGGTGATCAGCCCTCCGTACCATGTATTGTGCACAAACATCTAAATGTCTCTGCGTAATCCCCTATAAAAGGGTTGTTCATCTCAGCTTTTCAATATCTAAATCCGCACCAAAATAATTTGGTTTGGCATAACTTCTCAAGAAACACTTAAATTTCATGAACATCTTTCAATATTCGTCTAGCTGAATCAAATAGCATAGACTTCTACAATAATTCGGACATCAATCGGAATAAATATATATATATTCTCATATTTTAAAGAAATCTCAAAAATCTTTTTATGGCGTCATGATTATTACGTTTTCATACTACATCTCACCATAGTGGGCTGACAATTATATGATCACATCTAACACCAGGTTCAATTGCATTGATGACTCCATCATTTATCATATCACCTGATACATATAGTTAAAATATATTTTGAAAATTTAAAAATCATTTTTTTATCTAGCCGAAACAAATACAATAGTTACGCGAATAATAGCACTGTTTTAAAATTTCTTTGGTTAACTAGTGTGATCCAACATTTTTCAAAAATCAAAAGTACAACCATCAGCACGAAGTCAATAAATCTCAAAAGTCTAGCATAGCTAGTAGATTTAGAATATCTAATTCTCTCTATCAATTTCAATCTTTACTCCATTACCTCATTGCTAACTAATTCTTTTTGTTTCTAGCACCACCAATACTCTTATAGTAAATATTCTTGTATTTCAACTTACAATCTTCCAATACCCCCAGTATAGTTCATCAAACTTACTACACATTGGAAGTTCAGGAACTTGCCACAATAATATGAGTTTAAGAACTTATCCTAGTCAGACCATATGCGTCCATTCGCTGAGGGGTTCAAAACATACCATATTATTATAAGCCACGAACTTACCATATGTATTAGTTTTAAGAACCGCACCTAATCCTAATAATATCTAACTATTTTAATAGTTTCTAACTATCAAATATACACATGAGAAAAGAATCACCTTTTCACCACATATACATTGATAGCGCGACACCGGTATTCCAATGATTATCAATGTGATAAACCAAGTACATGCACAAAATCTCTGCACATACAAAGGTTTGTACAACTTAGTCACCATATGAGTCATCAACTGAAATTCCACCTAACATTACCTTACTCTTAACTTATTCTTAACTTGACCTTAACTTGCTCAATATGAATTCCTCGTGTTACATTATCTATAACTCCTCGTGAGTTTATCTTGTACTATATCATAGTACATTATCTTCATAGAATTAAGCTATAATTATTCCAAAATTACAGACCATCTTTCTTTTATAACTTAAATAGATCACGTCGTGATATTATTTTATAATCATCTCCCTTAAAATTCTTTTCTTAACTCGTGATCATTTTGTTTTACGATCCCCTTTCTTTCCTTTTTCATCATTTACGATATTATTCGTTATCTTGGTTGTTGGAGTTAGGTAACTCCCATTTCTTATCTTTATATCTCTTCAAGATTCTTCTTTGAATTTTCTTGTTTATATAACAATTCTTCCTTTAAGAATTTCTAACTTCATTTACATTGCTCAACATTTTATTCGAGTTCCATATTTTCATCATACGTATCCATTTTCTATACTTGGTGCGCATTAAGTCTCTAATAGTTTCAATATGGTACGCTGAGTGGTTTTCCAAAAACAACCAACAAACTAGGTTTCGAGTTACTAGTTCATATATACCTCCGCTTTATGAAGGAATCGTTTAGCCCAGATAACATACACCAAATATTAAAGAGTACGATTGTACCATACTTAGATATAACTTTTTATTTTTAACTTCTTTATCATTCTCTTTTTATAGACATTGTCTATTTATTATCACCTTACATCCTTATTATTGGAGTTGGGTAACCCCACATTCATATTCCTTATAACTCTGCGAGATTCTTATTTGAATCCTCTTACGCATGTTTTAATCTCTTCTTTATAAATTTCTTAAATTACTTCTTATTGTTCAAACTCTATTTGAGCTTATTCGTTCATTATCTTCACATCTCTTTTCTAAGGTTATAGCCTAAGGTACTCTTACCTAAGGTTTCTAACCTATCAGCTTTGATACCAACTGTAACGATCCCAAAATTCATACAATTTAACTATCAACTTCGGTCGTTAACAATACATTCAACCTCAAATTTTACACCATTAAACAATAATACAACCACTGAAATTTGCGGAATAATTAAACTTTTCTATTACAAACTATTCGCGTTCTCAAAACATTCAACCTTTACATCTAACTGTCTCAGAATCATTTTAATACTACAAGAGTTTACATCGCAAAATAATATTACAATTCAACATTAGTACATTATTCGGAACCTTAAACATGGTTCAAATATTAATAACTCAGCCAAAGTATATAAATCTTCAAGTATCACATCTGATTCATATCTTTCAAGTAGCACATAACTTTACCTTAAATCTTTAACCTGCAAAATTGGTTATTTGCAAGGTTGGGCTTGACAGCCCAACAAAATCTAACAGTTTTCATGCATCACATAGAACATAATAACATTCTCGATATACAACTCATAAACATTGGACTAACATAACATGCATGCTGTAGTTCATATAACAAGTATAAAGATTGAGTTCCTTACTCAATCAAC
The DNA here is from genome assembly GCA_016801055.1 of Panax notoginseng. Classification (NCBI taxonomy): domain Eukaryota; kingdom Viridiplantae; phylum Streptophyta; class Magnoliopsida; order Apiales; family Araliaceae; genus Panax; species Panax notoginseng. The sequence goes on from CM029015.1 coordinate 138,980,115, forward strand.
ATTCATTACTTAATCAACGTAGTCATAAATTGACTTTAACATTGCATACTTTCAACATTAATATAACACACCATGCTATTTGTAATAAAGATTTCAAATAGTTCATCATCAAATTAACATAGCAAATAGGAACCGAAATACTTGCCTTGATCATCATTTACCAATAACTATTTAACAGCTTACAGTTATCTGCACTTCACGTGCCCTACACAATTATATAATTATACACATCAATTATTAGTCACATATCAACGCGTAGTAGTTGTAATATAAACTTTAATATATATATTTCAGTCATGTATTCAACTTAATTAAATTATAAGTCATGTATGATTAGTAATCATAAGCATTTAAGTAAGTTTAGACAAAGAAAACCAATAAGCATTTATTTGGTTGTTGATGGATAAATTGAAAACCATCATAGGGTATGTGCATCTTGTTTGGTTAGGATGTAGATAATGAATCAATGGAGTTGTTCCATTTAATTTGGCGTATAAAACTCGAGTAACGAAGTTATGGAGAAATTTACGAGATTAAGAGTTAAACGTTGAAATCATAAAAATTTTGGATTAGTAGTCGAAAGTTGCCATTTAACTTGGAAACCTTGGTTTTCGATGGCATAATGTAGGATAGTGTATTCAAGAGTCGTGGACTCAAGAATCGTCGAATTCTGACTTAGAACGAAGAAACGAGCTATGAACGCTCATGAACGTAAAACGAACGCATAATAGGACGTTAAATAGTGAATTCATTGTTAACAGATTTAAAAACTATATTTATCCTAATGAAATCAAAGTACATGATATATGTGAGATAACGACTTTTGAACGAGCCAATTTTGACATATAACGACCAAGTTAGGAGTCCGGAAATAATTGAATTGAGAAAACTTAGAAAATTTCCAGGGCTCAGGGTCGGTGCCGCAGCACCGCCCAAGCCTTTATTCCTCGCACAGAAGCGCCGGGTCGAGAGGGTAGACACTACAGAGTCGCGTCGCAGCGCCACTCTTGTATAGTAAGTCTCGCGCCGCAGCGCCGAGACCTAGGGTTAGCTACTGTTAGTTGGCTCCGCAGCGCCAATAATGTACTAGGAGATGGCGCCGCAGCGCCGAGACAGGGGAAAAGAATGATGAGTTATATTTTTGAACAAAAAATTACAAGATAATTATGGGGCAAATATATATACTTAATGTACATGTTAAGACCAATCCTATGTCACATATATAGTGACGACTTTAGGAAATTAAAGTTATTTAACTAGTAATTAAATGAGGAACGTAAAGTGTAAGGAAGTAAACCGTAATAAATTACTATGGTACTTAACTAATTGTTATTAAGTATTGGTTTTGTGACGTAAGAACGTTAATAAGCCGTAAAGAAAGATAATTAATTATAAACGAGTTTTATTAGTGAAATAAATTCGGTTAAGTTGTAGAAAAGAAAGAAGTTGGTAAAAATAATGTGATTAGATTGTTTGGTAGCTAATTATAGTGTGCTATGTGAATGTATCATGTAGAGACTGTATAGACCGAGAATTGTTGAATATTTATTTAAAGACGCTTGAAGGCAAGTTTTCTTAACGCTTGTCTAAACGTTGTGTTAGCCAAGTTTTCTATGATTCATGTTATGAGATGCATGAATTATTTTACGAAAGGGTCGATGCCAGTTTTAACTCGGCTAGACTAATCTTAAGAGTTTGATTGATTTGTTTACAAGTCTTTCGATATAAAATTGATAACGCTATCCTATGCCAATTGTTTGGTATGAATTCAAAGGTAAGCTTGAGTATGAATAAACAAATATATTTTACATCGATTATTCGATGGGCACATGAGGTTGCCAAAACTTACACGTAAATACGTTTAACGGATGAGTATTGATCAATATAGAGTACTATAGGCTGATTGTAACGACCCCAAAATTCATACAATTCAAGTATCGACTTCGGTCGTTAATAACACGTCTAATTTCTGATTTTATATCATTATTCAATGTTAAACTTAATAAAATGCGGAATAATTAAAACTTTTATGTCTTCTTACTTTAATTCCCTGAATCAAAACCATTATCATTTACAAATCTCTGAATCAATTTTATTTTATGATTCACTTCATCACAATTATTATATAAAATTTTACATTTCAATTCGATAACCTTTACATATTAGATAACTCAAACTTGACAGTTTACCATTACATAATCATTGTGATTTTTCAAGTACATTTCTTAAAATCTTTATCTTTACCTATCTTTGATCCATATTTAATTTATTACTCACTTTATCAAAGTTAGTAGATAAAACTTACATCCAGGTTCAATACCCTTTATACAACAGACAAAACTTAAACTTTATAACTCAACATCTATTAAACATCATACATTATTCAGAACCTTAAACATGGTTCAAATAATAACAACTTAGCCAAGGCATATAAATCTTCATGCATTACATCTAATTCATGTCTTTTAAGTAGCACATATCGTTACCTTGAATCCTTAACCTGCAAAAGTGGTTATTTGCAAGGTTGAGCTCGACAGCCCAGCAAAATCTAACAGTTTTCATGCATCACATATCACATAATAAAATGCTCAACATATATCTCATAAACATTGGACTAACATAACATACATGTTGCAGTTCGTATAACAAGTATAAAGATTGAGTTCTTTACTCAATCAACATTCATTACTCAATCAACGTAGTCATAAATTGACTTTAACATTTTGTACTTTCAACGTATATAACACATTATGCTCTTCACAATAACGATTTAAAATAATTCATCATCAAGTTCACATAGCAAATAGGAACTGAAAGACTTGCCTTGATCGTTGATTACCAATAACAGTTTAACATATTACAGATATCTGCACTTCACGTGCCATACACAATTATATAATCATGCACATTTATTATTAGTCACATAACAATGCATAGTTATAAGACCCCAACTTATTATAAATAAAATTTAATTTTCTCTACTCATTATCTTGAAATAATAAGGAGTTAATTTGATAGAATATTTTGGTTAGGGGTGAAATATGAAAATTTTGCAAAATAAACAAGTAGTTATAAATTATTCATTGTTGTCGGGGAATATTCGTTTGGTCGTGGAATATTCTTTTTATCGGGAATATCTGTACAACGGTGCAGTCATTTGTGGGCTCCATAACAGAATAACTGTCGGATGAAGAAAATGACAAGTTTGAGATTTTTTAAATAACGGCGTAGTTGTTACCGTTAACACTGTTGAAATACCCGATAGTTAAAATATAGTAATACGCATGGTTGCATAGTAGCACACGATATTGCACAGTATTGATGAATTATTGATCCTTACGTAAGAAGACACTACTCAATAATTGTTACAATAATTACTGTTCAATATTTTATTTTATTAATATAATAATTGTTGCGATGATATTTTATATTATTGTTGTTTCAATAATTGTCACTGCACAGTATCTCCATTATCAGATCAATAATTCATATTATTCGAATAATATTATTAGATAGTATTAATGACATTGTCTAAGGAAGTTCTGTCTAAGGAGAGGTTTGGTCACCTAATTGCGCGTCAGTAAAGAAAAATTCTTATCGGAAAACCCCTTCTTTCCTGGAAACGACCTGGTTGTAATAATCGTGATTCTGTAATATTATTTGTGAATAATTAATTATTGATAAGAAAATATTTGTTTTTATCTAAATGAAGGATTTAATTTTGAGGTGTTTTATCAGTATTTTGTCGGAATGGATGTTTTAAAAATAAAAAGTGTTCTTAAAGCTCTATTGTGTGAGTTATAATTTTAATCTGACCGTTGGATCGTTGTGATTTTTGGATATGTTATACGTATATAAGTTGAATATATATCCACAAATTTTGAACCGTTAAAAATTAACGTATGATTTGTTATGAATTTTATGAGGTATTGAAAATCATCCGTTTGTGGATTTCAGATATTTTTAGTTTGGAATTTAGAAAAACTTTCTTCTACAAAGTTCTAGAGAATTAAATATTCTATGGAAAGGACATGAGATTTGAATTTTTCTGATAAAAGAGCTATTTATTATGAATTATTGAAGTTTCAAAAAATAAAATATTTTTATTAAAATTGGGTGGGACCCACTTTTGTTTTTAAAACATGTGGGCTGCTATTTTTTTCTTCCAAGATGACATGCTTTGAATTGGTCTTGGTTGGTGCGTAGATGAAGAAAAGAAATATTATATTTTATTATTTTAGTCTCCTTTGGTGTTCTAACATTTTCCTATAAATAGGCGCTTAGGTTAGAATTGAAAATCACACCAGAAACAAGTTTTCTTTTCTCCCTATATTGTCGAGCGTATTTTTGTGAGTATTTAGATACTTTGAGAGTTGTTGTTCGGTACAAGCTTCCTTCGGCTTTATATCCGATATTCCGATCAGAAGTACCGTTATTTTGAAGTAAGGGATGTTATTTTCTTCTTAAATGATATTATTTTCTTCAATATCATTATGTCGAAATATTGGTCAGAACTTTTTATCAAATTTTGAACTTTTTATGTCAGAATTACTATTCACGTATACGGTACTATTCACGTATACGGCACTATTCACGAATACGACACTATTCACCGAAAAAAATAAAATTTTTCTTTTTGTCCAAGATGTCTATTGTGGTTACTATCTTTGATTGTATCCATGTTTTGATCTTTATTTTTAATTCTACTTCACAATTGGTTATTATGGAGTATTATTGAATTTGGATAAACCGAAATAAGAATTCCTAATATTTGTCCTTCTGTCTCACTGGATTCGTTCTCTAAAATATTTTTCATCATCCTCAGTTCTTAATGGTGATACTTGATGAATATCTTTGGCCTGTAGTGCAAAGATGAATGATTATCTGATGAATATCTTTGGTCTGTAGTGCAAAGATGAACAGGTGTTGAGATGAACACGACCAACTGGTGATACAAATGAATATCTTTGGCAAGTAGTGTAAAGATGAATATTTGATTCAGGATGTATATTGATTGATGTTACATGGATAAAATATTGATGATGAACTTTTAAATTCATAAATGATAATATATTTCATTCTCTACTTAACTCTTCTAATGAATTATTGTTTCCGCTGCAGTTATTGATCTAAAACTTGTTGTCTATTATATTCTATCAGATTTTTCTCTGTTGAAGACTAATGATAATTTGTTGTATATTATCTTAGTCATAATATTCTTTACTGTGCTAGTTGAGCTCACCCTTTTCCTTTTTGTTCCATTTTTCTTCCCAGGTGGTGAGAATATAGCATGAACTAGCCGAGGTATGGAGTGATAGTTCTACAAAGTTGTTTTAGCAGTCCTCACTATTTTTATAAAATAGTATATCAATAATTGTAATAAGGACTCCTTTTGAGTTTTAATACTATCTATTAGACAATATTTGTATTTAAACTCACAGTTTATGTGTTGTCGTATTTTGCACGACAATTGTAGTAATGAAGTTTTATTTGTTTCGGTACCATGCATTTGGCGACTCAAAATGGGTGATGTATACCTATTTTGGAGGCGTCACAATAGTAGTTGTAATGTAAACTTTACTCTATATCTCTTAACCCTTCCTATTATCAATACACAATGTTCAATTTGATTATGTTAACTTTCGACTTACATCTCCCAATATTTCATACTCGAAGTTCATTCAAGTGTTTAAGTCTTGCTAGGAATCATTATTGGTTTTATATTAACCTCATTTCATATCTTATAATATTCAATTCATTTGACTTAAAATACTTTTTACGTTCATTAACACTTCTCACAGCGTTTCGACGTTCATTTGTCACACGCCCGATTCGTCACTCTTATGTGTGCTCAGTATGCTTATATAACTTATCAAATACATCATTTAATAATGTTAAGCATCATTATATTTACTAATATTCATGTTTTATAACTTAGGATAACAACTTTTATAGTCAGGAGCACTACACTTGCATATATGCATGCCCAACGCCCTCCGATTGCCTCCTAATACATATCAGTCCCACAAATGACCATTTTGACCCCTGTTCTCGACCACAAATTGAAAATCTTAAAGACTGAAAGTTGTAGGTCTACTCGTCCTCGTTCCGGATCATCTTGAATCACCTCAATCGGAGTCCATATGAAAACGTTATGACCGTTTTACTACAGGAGGTCAAAACTGTCCGACCCCAACAACTATTCCGGCGCTGCAGCGCCCCAAATAGCCTTGGGAGCCGTGCTGCAGCACCCCTTAACAGTAAAGTATGCAATATTTTCCTAGTTTTACTGTTCTTGCAAATTTGTTTGTCCCTTTCTCCTTCCAACCTTCATAACTCATGTTATACACACCCAAATCAGTCTGTTTTTGACTCTATGGATTCGTAATTCATAGAACTACAACATACCAAAGAATTAACAATTTACAGAAATACTAACTAGCCTAAATCTTCACCTAAATCTCATGTTCATATTAGTTTTACATGTTTTAACATATTTAGTGTAATCATTCACCACGGATTCAATTCCTAACCAAATCAATCCATTTAAACTTCGTTGTTTTCGTTTTTCAACATACTAACAACATCTATTATCAATGTTAGATTATATACATGTTCTAACCATCAATTTAAGCCTTAAAATAGACCAAAATACATATACTAAGCCATAAACCAAATTTCTTCTTCTAACACTTGTTTCCATGAATTTGATTACATGAAAACCTGTTATAGATTACATATAACAAATTATACATACTAATTAGCATATATGATCAATCTCTTAACAATCTAACCATAGAAATCCAATTTTTCAAATAAACTCAAGAAGTATAATACTAAAAACTCAAAGCTAGATTATTACCTTTGATTAGCTATAAAATTTTGAACAATCATCTTGTTTCTTCCTTCCATATTTCTCACAAATTCCTTCTCTCAATTTACAGAGAACTTCTTCTCTTTCTCCATTCTTCTCCTCTTCTTTGTTCTTTCTTCCTTTTGTTCTTTTACATAATAGAAAATATATATGATATATAATGTGTAATATAATACGTGTGTGTGTGTGTGTGTATATATATATATATATATATATATATATAACTGATGTCAGTTATAGTTTATTAAAAATCAAAAGTCATAAGGCTTTGTTTGACAAAACAAATTAAAATAATGACTTAATCATTCTTTAAGCCTTGTTTGGCAAAATAAGATTAAAATAAGAATTTCAAAAGCTCTAAGGTTTTGCTTGGTAAAACTAAATTAAAACTCTTTTAATTTATTTTCATAAGTCATTTATAATATAGTCTATTGTCACACTTTATTTAAATAAATTCCCATATTTAAATTAAATTAAATCTAATAACAATTTATTAAATTAATTTACCACATAAACCAATACAATAAAATTATAATTTTCATTATAGTTATAATTTGATTTAATAAATTAACACATCACGTTAATTATAAAATCAAATTAAAATAACATTGTAATAATTCATTTAATCATAATATAGTTTCAACATAATTTAAATTACCCAATATTTATAGGATTAATTTCCCTTGCCACCAAATTCTGTATCGTGACTAATTTCTTTTATTTTCTTTAATAGTTTAATCAACTATTAAATCTCATAAAAATTTAATCTCTTCACATCAAAACACATAATTCAAAATATATACACCTCATAATAAGAATTTTAATTATTAAATTCTTATTTTAATAATTTATGAAAATCCAATCGGGTTGTCACACTGATCACCTAGAAGTGCTCATAAGATATATCAGACTTACGGACTTAGTGTCGGGTTGTCCTTTTTCATGAATGAAAACTAAAGAGAATGTTCATGGTCTTTTGACCTACTCAGAATTCCTAAGTTACTGTATGTACTTCGGAATTGTTTTATGAGAATGCATAGTGTTATCCAATGTTTCATAGTACTTCATAGCTATTCGTTCAGTTATTGAAGAATAATCATATAATTCTCGACGTGGTATTTATATCTATGTTGCTAGACTTTCTGAGCTAGTTATGCTCACTTCTTGCTTGAATTATACAATTGCAGCTAAGGCCGAACGAACCGAGGGTACTAAGAAAGATAAATACAAGGCTTAGATGAAAAATTAGTTATCCTATAATAGACTAGCATTGTGATTATATTATACTTATGAACAACGAAGAATGTATTCGATTTTCGAACCTAGGAAAGGATTTATTATTATTGTAATAAGAATGTAGTTAATACACTCATTTTGGTGTTGTTTCAATGGAATGAATGTATAGTTATGAGTACCGTGTAGCTCCATCTGTCGGCTTGGAAGATACCCGAATTTTGAGGGCATCATAGGTTGGTATCAAAGTATTAGGTTATAAAACTTAAGGGGGGTTGAACCTTAGGCTAATAACCTCGTTAGTAGATGAGAAGTAGAAGCGGATGAACTCTAGTAGAATGAGTTAATTAAGTATTGAGGAAACTCAGTACCAAAATATTTAAAAGATGAAAATTAACCTAGATAAATTAAATGTGATTTGTGCTTATATTATTGTGTATTATGTAATAATCAACATGCTATATTAATGTGCTAGCTAATAATTTAAATTACCCAATATTTATAGGATTAATTTCCCTTGCCACCAAATTCTGTATCGTGACTAATTTCTTTTATTTTCTTTAATAGTTTAATCAACTATTAAATCTCATAAAAATTTAATCTCTTCACATCAAAACACATAATTCAAAATATATACATCTCATAATAAGAATTTTAATTATTAAATTCTTATTTTAATAATTTATGAAAATTCAATCGGTTGTCATACTGATCACTTAGAAGTGCTCGTAAGATATATCGGACTTACGGACTTAGTATCGGGTTGTCCTTTTTCATGAATGAAAACTAAAGAGAATGTTCATGGTCTTTTGATCTACTCAGAATTCCTAAGTTACTGTATATACTTTGGAATTATTTTATGAGAATGCAAAGTGATATCCAATGTTTCATAGTAATTCATAGCTATTTGTTCAGTTATTGAAGAATAATCATATGATTCTTGACGTGGTATTTATATATATGTTGCTAGACTTGCTGAGCTAGTTATGCTCACTTCTTGCTTGAATTATACAATTGCAGCTAAGGCCGAACGAACCGAGGGTACTAAGAAAGATAAATACAAGGCTTAGATGAAAAATTAGTTATCCTATAATAGACTAGCATTGTGATTATATTATACTTTTGAACAACGAAGAATGTATTCGATTTTCGAACCTAGGAAAGGATTTATTATTATTGTAATAAGAATGTAGTTAATACACTCATTTTGGTGTTGTTTCAATGGAATGAATGTATAGTTATGAGTACCGTGTAGCTCCATCTGTCGGCTTGGAAGATACCCGAATTTTGAGGGCGTCATAGGTTGGTATCAAAGTATTAGGTTATAAAACTTAAGGGGGTTGAACCTTAGGCTAATAACCTCGTTAGTAGATGAGAAGTAGAAGCGGATGAACTCTAGTAGAATGAGTTAATTAAGTATTGAGGAAACTCAGTACCAAAATATTTAAAAGATGAAAATTAACCTAGATAAATTAAATGTGATTTGTGCTTATATTATTGTGTATTATGTAATAATCAACATGCTATATTAATGTGCTAGCTAATAATTTAAATTACCCAATATTTATAGGATTAATTTCCCTTGCCACCAAATTCTGTATCGTGACTAATTTCTTTTATTTTCTTTAATAGTTTAATCAACTATTAAATCTCATAAAAATTTAATCTCTTCACATCAAAACACATAATTCAAAATATATACACCTCATAATAAGAATTTTAATTATTAAATTCTTATTTTAATAATTTATGAAAATTCAATCGGGTTGTCATACTGATCACTTAGAAGTGCTCGTAAGATATATCGGACTTACGGACTTAGTATCGGGTTGTCCTTTTTCATGAATGAAAACTAAAGAGAATGTTCATGGTCTTTTGATCTACTCAGAATTCCTAAGTTACTGTATGTACTTTGGAATTATTTTATGAGAATGCAAAGTGATATCCAATGTTTCATAGTAATTCATAGCTATTTGTTCAGTTATTGAAGAATAATCATATGATTCTTGACGTGGTATTTATATATATGTTGCTAGACTTGCTGAGCTAGTTATGCTCACTTCTTGCTTGAATTATACAATTGCAGCTAAGGCCGAACGAACCGAGGGTACTAAGAAAGATAAATACAAGGCTTAGATGAAAAATTAGTTATCCTATAATAGACTAGCATTGTGATTATATTATACTTTTGAACAACGAAGAATGTATTCGATTTTCGAACCTAGGAAAGGATTTATTATTATTGTAATAAGAATGTAGTTAATACACTCATTTTGGTGTTGTTTCAATGGAATGAATGTATAGTTATGAGTACCGTGTAGCTCCATCTGTCGGCTTGGAAGATACCCGAATTTTGAGGGCGTCATAGGTTGGTATCAAAGTATTAGGTTATAAAACTTAAGGGGGGTTGAACCTTAGGCTAATAACCTCGTTAGTAGATGAGAAGTAGAAGCGGATGAACTCTAGTAGAATGAGTTAATTAAGTATTGAGGAAACTCAGTACCAAAATATTTAAAAGATGAAAATTAACCTAGATAAATTAAATGTGATTTGTGCTTATATTATTGTGTATTATGTAATAATCAACATGCTATATTAATGTGCTAGCTAATAATTTAAATTACCCAATATTTATAGGATTAATTTCCCTTGCCACCAAATTCTGTATCGTGACTAATTTCTTTTATTTTCTTTAATAGTTTAATCAACTATTAAATCTCATAAAAATTTAATCTCTTCACATCAAAACACATAATTCAAAATATATACACCTCATAATAAGAATTTTAATTATTAAATTCTTATTTTAATAATTTATGAAAATTCAATCGGGTTGTCATACTGATCACTTAGAAGTGCTCGTAAGATATATCGGACTTACGGACTTAGTATCGGGTTGTCCTTTTTCATGAATGAAAACTAAAGAGAATGTTCATGGTCTTTTGATCTACTCAGAATTCCTAAGTTACTGTATGTACTTTGGAATTATTTTATGAGAATGCAAAGTGATATCCAATGTTTCATAGTAATTCATAGCTATTTGTTCAGTTATTGAAGAATAATCATATGATTCTTGACGTGGTATTTATATATATGTTGCTAGACTTGCTGAGCTAGTTATGCTCACTTCTTGCTTGAATTATATGATTGCAGCTAAGGTCGAACGAACCGAGGGATCTAAGAAAGATAAAGGCAAGGCTTAGAGGGGTAATTAGTTATCCTGTAATAGACTAGTGTTGTGAATGTATTATACTTATAAACAACGAAAAATGTATTCAATTTTTGAACCTGGGAAAGGATTTATTATTATTGTAATAAGAATGTAGTTAATACACTCATTTTGGTGTTGTTTCAATGCAATGAATGTATAGTTATGAGTATCGTGTAGCAGCATCTGTCATGTTAGAAGATACCCGGATTTTGGGGGCGTCATAATTAAGCATAAACTGTTGTGTCAAACCAAATTGCTTTGGTAAGACATCCTATACTGAGTTGTAAATCCCAGAAGGAAAAATTGTGTGCCAGCATATCTAATACTTAGTGCAAGTTGGGCATGATTATGATGATATGCATAATCCTAGGATGTTGAATAGGTTGATCCCCTGTCTCACATCTGAACAAGATTTCTAAGTCTTTCTGACTGGCAGAAATAATAAAAAGTCCAAAAATGGTTGAAATATAAAAATTCCAGAAATGGTAAACAACACTCAGTTGAGAAAAGTTTTAAACGGTTATACTTATTCAAATCCCATATTGTGTTATAAATATAAAACCTGCTGAGCATGTCATAGCTCATTCTTGCAAACCATTCCTTTTGAAGTATCAGATGGTAACCTTGGCACATCTGGAGTGATCAATGGGAAGCGACCATACTTAGATTAGTTTAAATTATTGTCTAGCTGAATGTAATATTTTTGTAATAATAAATTCTTTATGAAGAATGTAAGACCCCGAATTTTATGAAATAAAAGAATTCAATTTTTCGATTTAGTAAATAGTTAAATTGATAAAAGTTTAAAGTTAAGGGTGATATATGTAAATTTTTTAAAATAAGCAAGCGGTTATAAAATATTCATTGTTGTTGGGGAATATTCGTACGGCAGAGCATCTATTTGTGGGCCCCGTAATGAAAAATTGTCAGATAAAGAAAATGATAAGAATAATTTTTTTATAAATAACGGCGTAGTTGTTACCGTTAACACTGTTGGAATATCCAGTGGTTCAAGTACAATAATACGTGTGGTTGCACAGTAGCACACGGTATTGCACAGTAATTTTGGATTATTGATTCTTATGTAAAAACGCACTACTCAATAATTGTTACAGTAATTATTGTTAAATATTTTATTTTATTGATTCAATAATTGCTTCAATGATATTTTATATTATTGTTGTTTCAATAATTGTCACTGCACAATATTTTTTTATTATCAGATCAATAATTCATATTATTTGAATAGTATAATTAGATAGCATTATTGGCAATGTCTAAAAAAGTTATGTCTAGGAAAGAGATTTAGTCACCTAATTGCGTGCTACTAAGGAGAAATCCTTATCGGAAAGCCCTTTTTTTCCTAAGAACGACCTGGTTATCATTATTGTGATTCTATAATATAATTTGTGAATAATTAATTATTAATTTATATGATAAAAAAATATTTATTTTATGTGGAAATAAATGAAGAAATCAATGCTGAGGTATTTTATCAGTATTTTATAGGAATGAAGGTATTAAAAATCATCCGTATGTGGATTTCAGTCATTTTCTGTTTGGAATTTGGAATAACTTTCTTCTACAAAGTTGTAGAGGATTAAATTTTCTATAGAAATAACATAAAATTTATATTTTTTTTATTAAAGGGGTATTTATTATGAATTATTAAAGTTTTGAAAATAAATATTTTTATTAAAAATATGGGTGGGCCCCACTTTTGGTTGTTGTAAAATTTTCTGAATTTGGTGGGCCCCACTTGTGGTGTGTTGAGTTTGGTCAAATGGAGTGCTTAATATTTTTTATTAAAATATTAATTTATTAAATTTTAGTCTACTTTGGCGTTCTGGAATTTTCTTAAAAATATGTTGCTTAGTTAGAATTGAAAATCACACCAGAATCAGAAGTTTTCTCTCTCTATAATATCGAACATATTTTTGTGAGTATTTAGATACTTTGAGTGTTGCTATACAGTGTAAGTTTCTTTCAGTATTATATCCGACATTCCAGTCAGAAGTACTATTATTTGAGGTAAGGGATGGTAAGGGATGTTATTTTATTCGTAAATAATGTTATTTCTTTTAATATCATTATACCAAAATATTGGTATACATTTTATTATGAAATTTTTACATTTTCATATCAAGGTTACTATTCACGTATACGGCACTATTCACATATATGACACTATTCACGAATACGATACTATTCATGAGTACTATTCACGAAGTATGATTTTTATTGTGAAATTGTTACCTTTTCATGTTGGGGTTACTATTCACGTATACGACACTATTCACGTATACGTCACTATTCACGTATACGGCACTATTCACGTATACAACACTATTCATTAAATAGCACTATTTACGTATACATCACTATTTACGTATACGGTACTATTTATGAATACATGGTATTATGCACGAATTACTATTCACGGGTTACTATTCACGGGGTACTATTCATGACAAAATTGGTTTCTTTTTCTGACCAAATTATCGTTCATTTATGAATCTTACTCTTGAAATTAAATCCATGTTTTGATCATATTGTTCTTATTATCATATATAACATTTTTATAATCCTGGTGATGAAATTTCTCTTTCACTTGAGTGTAAAGGTGGGTAGCTTATTAGTATGATCGTGACTATGGGTTCTCATTGGCCTGTAGTGCAAAGTTGAATTGTTGACTGGTATGATCATGACCACTGAATTTATAATTGAATATCTTTAGCTTAAGTGCAAAGGTGATGTGATCAACATGGTTAGAATTATTGTTTATATCTTTGCCCTGTAGTGCAAAGATGACCTGTTTTTGAATATCTTTGGCATGTAGTGCAAAGATGACCTGTTGTTGAATATCTTTGGCCCGTAGTGCAAAGATGACCTGTTGTTGAATATCTTTGGCCTGTAGTACAAAGATGACCTGTTGTTGAATATCTTTGGCCCGTAGTTAAAAGATGAACTGTTGATGAATATTTTTGGCCCGTAGTGCAAAGATGAATTTCTTAGTATGATTATGTACATGAACTGTGATTTAGTATAACCATGATCTTTTGTGTTTCAAGTGAAGACATGTGATGAAAATTATCTTCGTCTTGGGTGCGAAGAGGAATTTAGAACCACAAGCATGATTATAAGTTATTCACATGATTGTGGATAGGAACTGTTAATTGATGTTACAGGGATAAAACATTGTTGGTGGACTTTTAACATGGAGAAGATAATAGACTTTATGGTCTATTTTACTCTTCTAATGGATTGCTCGTTCCGCTGCAACAATGGTTGAAAATTTTTATCATCTACCATATGTTCTAAATCTCTGATTTATTACTGACGAAGGCTTTTGATAATTTAATTATCTTTAGTCATGATAATCTTTACTAGGCTATTTGTGCTCACCCTTTTGCTTAACAATTCCTTTCAGGTAATAAGAGTGTAGCTGGGTCGAGCAGGGGTAACAGGGGAATAGAACGGTGGTATATAGCTATTGAGGTTTCCCCTAAAACAGTATGGAACTAATTTTATTGAGAATTTTAGATAAGTGTGTCGTATTTTATACGTCATTTAACCGTTGATTTTGATGAACTGAATAGGGTGAGGTGAACCCAACTTTGGAAGGGTGTTTTGCAACTATCATACAAGATGTCTAATGACATATGACTTCGTGTTATCATAAGACAGAGTTGTGCACATCCACTTGCTAATTATATCTACGAGCACTACCTATATAATATTAGAGTTTGGTTGAAATATAATTCTTAATTGGAGACAATAGAGATAATTATATGTCAATAGAAGACTTACCATTGGAAAGAACATGATAGTAATCTTCTTGTTTTACTTTGGGGTCTATTAGGTCAACCAAGGATAATTCTCAAGTCATATGATATCTATTATAACTTAGATACATGGCCTCCCATGTACGAAGGTTTCCTTGAGCATTTTCCAAAGATTTTAATTTCTAAAATAGTTATTGAATGTAGCTTTATGTAAGGCACCATTGTAAGGTGTTGTGGTCGAGGCACCATGAGAGTTACATATATTTGTATTAAAACTCACACCTTATGTGTTGTCGTATTTTGCACAATAATTATATTAATGAAGTTTGTATTTGGTTTCTGTACCATGTATTTGGCGACTCGTAATGGGTCGGTTGGATTGGAACTATTTTGGGGACGTCACAGTTGGTATCAGAGCCATAAGTAAAGAGCCCCGAGCCTCTATCTGGTGACTTCTTGTTGATTGGGGGATGCACCGAAGCCAGACTCTCCGTAGGGGACGCCGTTCTGCGGTGGCAAACTGATAGGTATCACTGTGAGGTGCTATCCAAGGTTGGGATGAGAGTCACAGTTGGTATCAGAGCTTAGGGATATGGTCGCTGGCGGAGATTTGAGTCTAGAACTAGGAGGGGAGATACGAGTAATATACTTCGCTAGTGTGTGACTTACATAAGCTAAAATTTCTTGCTTGATAAGTTAACAAATTGTGATATGTCAATTAACCTTTGTTTTGAAGCTGTATTCTAGAATGAGCAATGGAGAAATCATGATGACAGGGAAGATGGAATCTAAAATGAAAGCAAGGTATTCTATACTCTTCGAAATACCAGATACATAAATTTTGGGGACGAAATTTCATAAGGAAAGGATATTGTAAGACCCCGAATTTTATGAAATAAAAGTATTCAATTTTTTTATTTAGTAAATAGTTAAATTGATAAAAAGTTTAAAGCCAAGAGTGATATATGTAAATTTTTCAAAATAAGCAAATAGTTATAAAATATTCATTGTTGTCGAGGAATATTCATACGACGGAGCAGCCATTTGTGGGCCCCATAACGAAAAACTGTCGGACGAAGAAAACGACAAGAATGAGTTTTTATAAATAACGGCGTACATGTTACCGTTAACACTTTTAGAATACCTGGTGGTTAAAGTACAGTAATACGCGTGGTTGCACAGTAGCACACGGTATTGCACATTATTTTTGGATTATTGATTCTTACGTAAGAAGGCACTACTCAATAATTATTACAGTAATTACTGTTCAATATTTTATTTTATTGATTCAATAATTGCTTCATTGATATTTTATATTATTGTTGTTTCAATAATTGTCACTGCATAATATTTCCCATTATCATATCAATAATTCATATTATTTGAATAATATTATTAGATAGCATTATTGACAATGTCTAAGGAAGTTCTGTCTAGAAAAGGGATTTGGTCACATAATTGCACGCAAGTAAGGAGAAATCCTTATCGGAAAGCCCCCTCTTTCTTGGGAACGACCAAGTTGTCATTATTGTGATTCTGTAATATTATTTGTGAATAATTAATTATTAATTTATATGATAAGGAAATATATATTTTGTGTGGATATAAATAAAGAAATTAATGCTGAGGTATTTTATCAGTATTTTGTCAGAATGGATGTATTAAAAATCATCCGTATGTGAATTTCGGTCATTTTCTGTTTAGAATTTAGAAAAACTTTCTTCTACAAAGTTGTAGAGAATTAAATTTCCTATACAAATAACACAAAATTTGTATTTTTTGATATAATGGCTATTTATTATGAATTATTGAAGTTTCGGAAATAAATGTTTTTATTAAAAATATGGGTATGCCCCACTTTTGGTTGTTGTGGAATTTTCTGAATTTGGTGGGCCCCACTTGTGGTGTGCTGAGTTTGGTCAAGTGGTGTGCATGAAATTTTTTATTAAAATATTAATTTATTAAATTTTAGTCTATTTTGGAGTTCTGGAATTTTCTATAAATAGGGTTCTTAGTTAGAATTAAAAATCACACCAGAATCAGAAGTTTTGTCTTTCTATAATATCGACCATATTTTTGTGAGTATTTAGATACTTTGAGAGTTGCTTTACAGTGTAAGTTTCTTTCAGTATTATATCTTATATTCCAGTCAAAAGTACTATTTTTTTGAGGTACGGGATGATAAGGGATTTTATTTTATTCGTAAATGATGTTATTTCTTTTAATATCATTATACCGAAATATTGGTATGAATTTTATTATGAAATTTTTATCTTTCCATATCGAGGTTACTATTTACATATACGGCACTATTCACGTATACGAAACTATTCACGAATACGATCCTATTCAAGAGTAGTATTCACGAAGTATGATTTTTATTGTGAAATTGTTACCTTTTCATGTCGGGGTTACTATTCACGTATAAATCACTATTCACATATACGACACTATTTACGTATACGACACTATTCATGTATATGACACTATTTACGTATACGGTACTATTTATGAATATGTGGTACTATGCACGGGTTACTATTCACGGGATACTATTCATGACAAAATTGATTTCTTTTTCTGACCAAATTATCGTTGATTTATAAATCTTACTCTTGAAATTAAATCCATGTTTTGATCATATTATTTTTATTATCATATATAACATTTTTATAATCCTGATGATGAAATTTCTCTTTCGCTTGAGTATAAAGTTGGGTAGATTATTGGTATGATCGTGACTATGAGTTCTCTTTGGCAAGTAGTGCAAAGTTGAATTGTTGACTGGTATGATCATGACCATTGAATTTACAATTGAATATCTTTAACTTAAGTGCAAAGGTGATGTGATCAACATTGTTAGAATTATTGTTTATATAAATTCTGAAATGATTATATATTTCTCTGAGATATTAATATCTTTGCCTTGTAGTGCAAAGATGACCTGTTGTTAAATATCTTTGGCCCGTAGTGCAAAGATGACCTGATGTTGAATATCTTTGGCCTTTAGTGTAAAGATGAACTATTGATGAATATCTTTAGCTCGTAGTACGAAGATGAATTTATTAGTATGATTATGAACAGGAACTGTGATTTGGTATAACCATGATTGTAGACACTAGAAATTTTATGCATACCTGTTACTAACATTGCAGGAGGGCAGAATTGTCTTTCAGAGATAACCCTGGAAGACATCCCATTTCAATCCCAGAGACAACCTTGGGATATTAAGTATTACCATCTCGGATATAACCCCGAGACATCCAGCTCAGTCCTGGAAATACCACCAGAAGTTTCAACCTCAACCCCGAAAACAACACCAGGAGTTTCAGTTTCAACCTCGGAGATAATCCTGAGGAATGTAGTTCAAAAACCAGAAATCACACCAGAGAAGACCGTGTCATCTTGGAGATAACCCCGAGATACTCAGTCTTAGTCTCGGAAATAACACCGGGAAAGATAGTATCAACCTCGGAGACAACACCGAGGCATGCAGTTGCAGTTCCGGAGATAACCCTGGAAATGTTTATTTCAAATCCATGCAATCAGCTTCAACACTCGGCAATGGCCCCGCGGCACTCATTCCCCAAGTCCGGAGATAACCCTGAGGACGGTCAACACCTGCAATAGTCCAATCTCAGAGATAACCCTGAGCAAAGACAGCTAAAAACAGCTCAAACCGGAGATAACCCCGGTGAAAGGTAGAACCGTTATTTTACCATCCCAATCCCACATTGCGTCATCTCAACATTCATACATAAATTCTACACAGCAATGTCCTACAAGAACCAAAGAGCTCCAATGTGACAAGCCGAGAATTTAGATAATTTATTTAAATCTTAAATGATGGGTTAAAGGTTATATAATATACCTAGCAAGAAAATAAGTGTATGGATTTGACGTTTCTGTGAAGGAATTTTAAGGATTTCAAAAATTTTTGGAGAAGGACTTTAATGATTTGATAGACTACAAGTGATAGTCTGATAATGAGGTATATGTTTAGTGTATGAGTTCATAAGAATATGTGTATGTGGTTCTATGTGTGCAAAATTATAGATAAAGATCAAACATTGATCGGATAAGTCACACTAGTGATTTTATGTGTACAGTTTGTGAATAAGGATCAAGGATTGATCGTATAGGTTGTAACTTTAGCAAACCCTAAAGTTATGTTGAGAATATCATGGTTAAGTTAGAAAACTTTAACGAACTGTTAGAAACCCTAACGATACGTTGGAAACCCAAATTTCAGTTCTGGGAATTCGAAACCCTAATTCGGACATTCAAAACCCTAAATTGGGAGTTTAAAAGCTAAGTATAAATGGCTAAGTGTTATAAGTTATGGAATAAAAGGGAAATGTCCAAATTGCCCTTCAAATTATATAGGAAATGACCAAATTACCCTTAGTAGGTGCGAAATGATCGAAATGCCCTTTTACTTAAAACTTAAGTGAAAGATTTGCCAAATCTTTGGTGACACATCAAGCTAGCTTATCCCATGTGTGTTATATCTTCCAAGATCAGCCAACAAGTGCCACCTTGCACATATAGATACATGAATCTAAAAATCAAAGATTTAAGTAAAATTCTTACTTTACTTTTCATTTTCTCCAAGACCATTCTCTCCTTACAATTTCGAAATCTAAAGTGAGTGAGAGTGAGAAGATGAACCATGATCAGTTCATTGCCTTCCAAGAATAGAATTCAAGGATAAGAAATCAAAAATCAAAGCATAAAAGGTATAAAACCCAAAACTTAGAAATCCATGTGTTTCATATTATTTGTTGTTTTTTGTTGGTTAAAGTTGTGTTAAGGGATGTTATTGAGTGATCGAAGATGTTATATCAAGGATCCATAACATCTAGAAGCAAGAAACTAAGTTTTTCAAACCGACCAAGAGCCCTAATTTTAAGGCCTGACAGCCATATGTCAGGGCCTCTAGATCTGTCTATTTTAAGTGTTAGGTGTGTTAGATGTTATAGATTTGTTCTATGCCATGTGGACTATAATCTGGAACTGGAAACAGGGTCAGATCATGTATAGATTTCAAGTTATAAGTGGTCAAAGTCGGTTGACCGACCATGACCAAACTGTTATAGAAACCCAAATTTGCCCAGATGGCTCTGACAAGCTTTTGCAAGCCTCTAATCTTGTTGTTGTTTGATAGTTTGGCTATGTTGTTGTTTTTAGGTTGTTGTCTGACATGTAGACTACACATTAAAGCCTTTAGAACACTTAGATCCATAGTAGGATCAAAGATATGAATGGTCAAATCAGCGTTGACCATCAGTCGGATGAGTTTTCTAGAAAACCCATAAAACTTAAGAACAGCTTCTCTGACAAGGTTTGACCAGCCTTTATCTTACAGATGTGTTGATGTTATGATGATATGATGCATTGGAAATGTACCCTGACATGTGTTCTACAAGATTGAACCATTAGATTACACAAAGCAAACCCAGAACTCAAGTTATAAGGATCCAAAGTGGGTATCTAGCGACTGTTCTTCATTTCTGGAAAACCCATAAATGAAGAACAACTTTGTCAGAATTTTTGAGAGCTTAGATCTCTCAGATATGATATGTGTTGGCCATGAACTTGTTTGATAATAGTAGTATTACATTTATACTACAACAGCAACACTTTAGCAAACCCAGAAACTTGATAACCAAGGATCTTGAGATGGTCAAACATGATACCCTGCTAACTAGGTTTGAAGGTTGTGGGTAGCTCAATAACACTTATAGCGACGATTTTGTCGCTATATAGCCCTTTAGTGACACTTAATTTCCGAAAATTATTACCTTTATTAAATAAATAGAAAAAAATAGTTTTAAATTATTAAAAATACATAATAAATTTCTAAAAATTATTTTAAAGCCTAAAATGGATTTTTAATAATTTTGAGTATATTTCATAAATATTTAATATTTTTAGAATATTAATGGTAATTAATTTATTTAATTATAATATTAATAAATTACTTAAAAATGATTTTAATATTTGAAAAATTATTTAAAAATATATTATGGTGTTAGAAAATATTTTAAGTTATTTCCAATGACTTTTAATATTTTGTGAGGAATTTCATTAATAAAATAATATTAATGGTAATTAATTTATTTAATAATTATATTAAATAAATTATGAAAAAATAGAATTAATGATTTACAAATCATATAAAAATGATTTAAGTGTTAGAAGAATATTTTAAGTTATAAAATATAACTTTTGATATTTAGTCATGAATTTCATTAATATTTTAATATTAATGGAAAGTATTGGATAATGGATTTAAAGGTTTAAAAATCATATAAATGTGATTTTAAGGTATTAAAAATACTTTGAAATATTATAACTATATTATAATATTATGACATGTATTTAATTAATATTTGATATTAAATAAATATTAATGATAAAGGAATTATATGGTATTTAAATTATATAAATATGATATTAATGATTGAAAAATCATGATAAATGGTAATATTTTCTGAAAATTATTACGAGGCTTTGGAAATTATTTTGTCTGAGAAATAAATTATCTAGGATAATTGTGTTGTGTTTTAGCAAGAGTCTTAAGGAAATTAGGCTCGAGAAATTATCCGACTAGACCATCGGGATGTTAGAATTGTGTCGGACTCAAGTCAGACTGAAATAGTTTGACTTGATACCAAGTCTTAAGTAGTTTGGGGACTGATAGGATCATGTGTTTATGTGTTAGGTTATTATATATATATATATATATATATATATATATATATATATATATATATATATATATATATATATATATAATAGTATTATACTGTGATGATATTATTCTAATATTGAGAGATCTATATTATTAATATTAGGTCTTCGGATAAAGCGATATAAACGACGTAGCTGTAGTTAGAGAAACATGCAAGTTCCTAACCTTGAACTTCTAATTATTGTGTAAGTTTTCTCTAACTCGACCTCGAGTTGTTCTTTCAATTATGATTATGGCTAATCATTGCTGATTACCATGTCAATGAATTGTTAAATAGCTTTCTGTGCAAATAATGCATGTGTTAATCAGGTATGAAAGGCTGATCACCTTCATTACCATCTAGTTCAGTTATAATTGTTCGTGTTCTTTATTGACCATTCAATTCCTATTGACTTGGTCGTTCAGTTATAAAAAAATTTGTTCATGTTAGTTCACAACTATATTGTTGAATGTCAGCCATCTATTATTCAAATTTTTTCAATCATGATATATCCTCAATTAAACTTAAACTTGCTGGGTAAACTTATTGCTTACCCTTGCTATGTCATGATAAACATTATAGATTAAGACGAATATGTCGACTACAGGAAAAGACCAAGTCAAGTCCAGCTTTGGATTATATGTGCAGATAAAGTTTGTAGCAGTAATGTATATTAATGACATTGTAAGTCAAACAAGTTATGAATTATGTATAAATTAAGGTTACTCGACCTTGGGGATTAATGTGTTAAGTTTAATGTATAAATAATTTATGTTTATATCTTTCGCAAATAGTTATAGAAATAATATACTAGATCCGCGGTGATTAGGACCCGGATTTGGGGCTGTTATAATTGGTATCAAAGCTATTGGTTATGAACCTTAGGTAGGAATACCTGAGACTAATAATCGCATTGAATAGGATAAGATCTAACTCTCATAGAGTGAGTCGGTAAAATTCAAAGACGAATCTCAGTGAGTTATAAAAGATACGGAGTTCCCTAACTCTGATAATAAAGTTGAACAGTAGTGATGAATAGATAGAGTCTAAAAGACTAAAAGTATAAGGACAGTAGATCATAAAACAAAACGATTATAGAATATAGACATGAATCGTAATATATACGATGAGATCACCCCGTGATCTAATAAGGTTATACTATGGTGAAGGATCAAACGAATGATTGAAAAGTTTACAGTAAGAATACTGTGTGTCAGTTGTACTATGAATTGGTACAGATTCAGGAAAGGAATATGAATACGAATTGAACGGAATTCGTATTGAGAATGGAGTTAGGAATAAGTGAGATTTCAGCTGTACTATAAATTGTGTCGCACTGTTTGTTATATACGTGTTGAGAAGGTATTTCTTTTCGCATGTGTATAACAGATAGATATGGAATAGGTAGAGAATATAATTAAGGATAAGTGCGAGTTCTTAAAACTTATACTTATGGTAAGTTCGTGACTCATAATTATATAAAATGTTTTTGGACCCCTCAGCGAATGGACGCCAAGGGTCTGACTAGGACAAGTTCTTAAACTCATATGATTGTGGAAAGTTCCTGAACTCATGAGTGTGGTTTGACGAACTATGAATAGTTATGTGTGAATGGAGAATTGAAGATAATAGGAATAGATGGATTGTTTAAGCAATTGATCATTAGTGGAGACATAAGTTTTCCAAATCTTCTAGCTATGCTAGACTCGAATTTTTTGACATCAAGCTAAATACGCACTATGTGCTTTGAAAATGATTTTTTATTCTCAACTCCTTGTGACCATTGTGTATGTGTGGACTTCGGGCCACCGACACCTTGTTACCTATTGAGATGATAAAACAGATTTGCAATAATTTTTGGAACGATTTAAAGAATAGTCTATGCTACTTATTGCGGCTAGATGATAATGATTTGAAATATCAAAATATATTTTTATTTGTCACTTATGTACCATGTAACCTGGTGCAGAGATGATAAAAAATTAATGGAGTTATAAATACAGGGATACTTAGTGTTGAATTCGATCCAATTATTGTTATCCCACTATTGTATGATGTGTTATGACAAAGTCATTCAATGACGGCATCCTCAAACGGGCTGTTAATACAGTACGACATCATGACGTCATTTTCTAACTAAATATTTTTAAAAAATTTAATTTGCCAACGACGTTTGGCTATACACATTCATATTTCGATTGAAATTAATTATTCATATGAGTCTATGCTATTTGATTCGGTTACACCAACTTTTATGAAAATCCTAAGCGTTCTTTAAAAATTTTCTCGAACTAAATTATTTTGGTGCGGATTCTGTGACGCCCCCAAATCCGGGTATCTTCCAACCCGACAATTGGTACGGTACTCATAACTGTACATTCATTCTACTGAAATGACATCAAAATGTGTGTTCCAACAACATTCTTATTACATTAATAATAATAAATCCCGTTCCTAGGTTCTTAAACCATTACATTCACTAGTACAAAGTAGTTAATAGACAATACTTAAACCACAACGTTTTTATAAAAAACGTTGTGGTATTTTTTTTCACAACATTTTTTAACAAAACGTTGTAGATATATATGAAAAAACGTTATCTACTCAAAAGGGATTTTTTAATTTTAACTAGATAACGTTTTTTTTAAAAAATGTTATCTTTTTAAAAAACACGGAGCAAGAAATGGGGCTCTAAGTGAAAACTTAAAATTATAACTCTGGTTGTTAACCTCTCTCCCTTCGTCGAAGCTCGAAACAAATGCCTAAACATACCTCTGGCAAATCTTAAAGCCCTAGGGTTTAAAGATTTGTCGAATATGTGTTCAATTAATGGAGCTTTGCTCCCGAATAAATCTTCATATCTCGCAAAACAACTTCTTTATGGCCTTAAAGTGTCTGGAATCGACAGAGACTAATTTTTTAAACAGAATGCCGTCATCCACGCTTCAACGAATGCTCGAGAAGTAGATCCCGGCGATCCGGTCGCACATCAAGCGACGAATCAACAAAGAGTTCAGAGATTGGCTTGTTGATATCTGTGTAGTGAGTCGAAACCCTCTTTCTCTTTTTAGAAAAGAACCCCTTTTGTTTATTTTGCCAAGCTCTTTGTTCTTTGTGTACGGCCATCAGAGATGTTTATTCAAGGTGATGTTTTATTAATCAACCTCAGCTATTCGTGGTAGAGGTTTTGATAAACGTCAGCTGCATATTCAAGGTGAGCTCTCGTTAATTAGCTTATTTTAATAAAGGTTGTTATTGATGTTTTATTAAACTGGGACATTTTCCTCATGTTATAATTTTCCATTCTTCCATGGTTGTTTGTTGAAAAGCGTATATTTGGTGTCAAAAAGGTAGCTCCTGTACTTTTTTGCGAACATATGGTTGTTTGTTGGATTTCAGTTCTTACCATTTTTTTCTGACATAATAGTCCTGTAATGGTTCTTATATTTGTATAGTTGGATGGAGTTATCGTCATGAAGTTGTATCCATCATGTCTCTTTTTCTTAATGGGCATGGAGTATAGTATTTGTCAGTATGTTGTCTAGGTGCACGTTTCTACTCATTATACAGTTGAATGAAAATGAGTTTGGCTAGTTGACTCGACTAGATTTCTGATGTTGTTTAATTTGCTGATGAACATACTATGTTCATTTAATGTAAATGTCAAAAAAGAGGTGGTCCATTTTGACAAAATATAAGGAGAATAGCCTTGAATCTTCTCATTTGATTAGTTTTATTTATTTTGTTTTTTTATTATTGATGTGCATTATTGTTGCTGGCTATGGAATAATTAACCTTTTTGAATGTCTAGTTGTTATCCCTAGTTCTTATCCCTGTTTAGTATAATAAAGTTTAGTGGATGTATTTGTTCTAATGTATTTGTTAGGATGTGTGGATCAGTTCATCACTAAAAATGCTACTCTGACGAATAAGAAAGAAGTTGATGCCCATCCAGTTAAAGCTATGAAGTTTTCTGTGTCACTTGTTGTGTGTGTTTCGGTGTAGTGCAAGGTTGCTTGATATACTTGATAGGTACCTACAATTCCTTAAAAGAAGTTTCTCGCCAACTGCATGAGCATATATCACACACCATTGTGGCTCATCTCTGAACTCTTTGTGAGAGATTGAACATTATCACTTTGCTGCTTAATCGAAAGATTATGACCACTGAATTTCGTGCTAGATTTTTATCACTATGATCCTCGCTTTGCCTTTATCTCTACTGGAAACCTCGATTCGCTCGTCCTTAGCTGCATTCATATGGTTCAAGCAAGAGTGAGCATAACAAGCTCAACAAGTACAACAATTTCATTTAAACAAAATGCTTGAAACATAGGAATCGTATATCTTTGATAACTAAACAATAGTTACGAAGTACTATCGATAATTCAAAATAGCACTTCTTTTCCTTCAAAACGTTTTACAATGACAATATTTAGTAAAACATCAATTCTGGTCCAAGACCATGAGCATTTCATACTTTCTTTGAAAAGGACAACCCGACATTAAGTCTGTAAGTCCGGCATAGCTTACGAGCACTTCTAGATGATCAACCTATAGTACTCTATGTTGATCAACACTACATCCTTTAAACATATGTACGTCTAAGTTTTGGCAACCTCACGTGCCCATCGAATAATCAATGAAAATACATTCGTTTGTTCATAGACAAACTTACCATTGAATCTGTACCAAATACTTGGCATAGGATAGCGTTAGCAATTCTATATTGAAAGACTTGCAATTAAATCAATCAATCTTTAAGATTAGTCTAGCCGAGTTAAAACTGGCATTGACCTTTTCGTAAAATAATTCATGCATCTCATAACATGAATCATTGAAAACCTAACTAACACGAAGGTTAGACAAGCACTTAAGAAAAACATGCCTTCAGCGTCTGCTACAGTATAATTACTTTTCCTTTCAGTTTTTACGGTCTCTACAACATATAATCACATAACATACCACATTAGGTCATGAATGAACATACATGATTCCTAGTGAATCTTACCATTCTTCTCAATCTAATCATGTATTGGATTTGTTATTATTGGTTCTGGCTTGCCGTCGTTCTTTTACATCATTCTTACCAATTTCTTCCTCTTCTATGTCTAAAATGAAGTTACTTCATTAATAAATATCAATTCAACTTATTAGTTATGGCTTACTAACGTTCTTACGTTTATTAATCTAAATTCGATCGTCATTGGTTAAGTACACTTATTGCATACCGTTTACGTTCATGTAACCTTTAACAACTTTCAGTTGTAATTCTCAACGTTATAGTCATTATCGAGGATGTTACTTTAAGTTAATTAATTCATCATCAATCAACTTATCTTTCATTTCGTATACTTAATCGTACTTATTTCATTAACAAAAACCCGTCTCAAGTATTTATTTGTCCTTGCGGCTTATTATCGTTAATCGTTTCAGTATTAATAACTTGCGTTCAATTAATCTTTCTTTCAACCTTTAGTATGTTACTTAAGGTTTATTCATCCTAAATGATGTTACATTAAGTTGATTAAGAATTTAATGCACTCTTCATTTACTTCTCCTTTATTTTACATTTTAAAACATTCCTCTCTATACTTCACTTAGTACAGGCGCTGTGGCGCCATCTCCTTTTTTCTTAGCCATGATGTGGCGCCAACTAACAGCGGCTATGCTCTTGGCCTCGCACTGTGGCGTGACTTACTCTGCTTTTACTGGCGCCGCGGTGCCAGTACTCAGCACCAAAAAAAATTTGACAGTTAACTTTTTATGCGAGATTCCTGGGCTCATAACTTCTTCGTTATAAGTCCGAATTGGCTCGTTCAAGAGCCTACAGTTCACAAATTACATACTCTACGTGTTCGTGTAAGAATTTTATCTATTTGACTTAGTTAACTAAAAATTCACCTAGTAGTCCATTTTTAACGAAAACGATAAACGTTCGTGAACGTTAACCGCTCGTTTCTTCGTTCTAAGTCGGAATTCGGTCATTCTCGAGTCCGCAACTCTATAATTCCAAATACGACTTGTCTCCATTGAAAACCAATGTTTCCAAGCTCAATATCAAAATTTGACTTCCATTCTGAGATTTTCACGAATTCGACGACTATCGTCTATTTGTGTGGATTCCGGCATAACTTCGTTTCTTAAAATTTGTTCTTCATTTCAAATGGATTCAATCCATCATACTAACATCTTGACATACATACTTCATTCACTTCTACACATGATAAGTTCTTGCTTGTTCTTTATGAGTTTATAACTTATAAAAGTAAAAACTACTTATGATTTCTTTTCTCATGACTCAGGATAGATTAAGTCTTTTAACCATCATCCTTGCATCTTCTTATCATACCAATTTCATTAATGTAAAACATGTTACAAGTTCCTACAAATTCTTCCTTGGTTCATAACTTATATGATTACGAATAGCTTATTCATGACTTATTCGGCTTAAGTCCATTGATTAATCATTCTTATCATTCCTTAGCATACATGTTCTACCACTACCCACTTCTATAATAAATTAAGAGAAAGAGCATCATGGTTCAAGATTGCTTACCCTTGAATATCACTTGGTTAATCTTAAATCTTCTCCTTGCTTCTTTAAATTAACAAAGGCTAACCTTCTAGCTTTTCTAGCTTTTGTAGCTTTTTCTCTCAAGTAAATAAGCTCTCAACTTATAAGTTATAAAGTGTTGGATGAAATAAATAACCAACAAAAGAAATCCAAGCTTGCTATTTATAGGAGTTTCTAGGTTAGGGTATAATGGTCAAAAGCCATCCACCTCCTTACTATTCCTATCTTAACCATCAGTTATCTTGCTCCCCACACTTTTTGCTTGGCCATCACATTTACTTAACCATTAAGTATACTTGCTAATCACATAACTTAGCCTTTAAGTTTACTTTACTTGCTCATCACATTGGATCACCCATGGGATGCCCCATGAGTTTAACCCATCCTATAACCCATAGGTTCACACTCTGGGCTTCTAGCTTAATTAGCTTAACTTATACATTGGGCTTTACATTAAATTACTTTGGACTTCACATTACAAACACTTGGGCTTGCACATTAATTCTGTTGGACTTTCATATTAAATCATATTGGACTTGTACATCCCACATAATCCACAAGTCCATTCACAAATGGCTTAAAGCCTTAGAACGTATTATATACGTATTAATCTCGTATTCTAACTCGTATACTAATTCATGATATACGATATACCATCATTCATTCATACATGTATAATACCTCGTATCATACTCGTATTCATTATCTCGTATAGTACGTACGTATTATACAATCATCGCTTTAATTCATTATACACATTTAAATTCCTTCTCGAAAATCACTTTTCCTAACCGTTATGTTTTAAGTCTGCACGCGAAAAGCTGTGTTTTTCATAACTAAAATATTATTGGATATTCTATCCCACCTCGATATTCTATCGTTACGTATTTCTCGGAAGTTCAAAAATAATTCCCGAGCATAAATGCGTGAATAGTGTTTTTTGGAAAAAAATTCGGAAAGATTTTATTTTCGTCTTGGAAATTCAAACACTTTAATTCATTCACGTAGCCGAACTACTACAACATTCCAACATCATTAGGTTATAGAACAACCTTAATCTTATTATCACATATAATATAATTTTATTCATTATTAATTGAAAAAAATTATTTTACAATTTGCTCGATTTTCTTGGACGTTACAGATTCCGATAAAGATTGAGGTAAGAAAATGTTTATGCGCCCAAGGCGGATAAGAGGAAATGAAAAGTTGTTCTGACCAGCAATACTTGAATAAGTACAGGGCATAACGGGCTAATTACCCAATGTGTCTGTAAGACTAGAGCAGTGTGCAGATAAATTCTGTTTAAACCTTTTCGAAAATGAAAGTTTATAGTCTATATGACTCCTCAATATGATTTGAAAATTTTACTCTTGTGAGGAATGTATTGGGTAGCATGTGACGATGTGTATGAAAGGTGTAAGCTGTATTGTGACACCCCCAAATCTAGGTACTTTATTCCCATAAGATTTGGTGTTCACTATTCAAACATTCACATTTGTCTACCCAAACATAATAAAAAAATTAAATCATAAATCCTTCCTTTAAATAGGGTTACATCGTTAAATAAAAAAAATCTTCCCAGGTTGTCTAACCTTAAACATTTATATAAGTGCGAAAATAAAATTATTACATCACATCATTAATTTAAAAGTCTGTCATCATAACATAATTAAAATTATAAGTCTTCATCACTTATACATTTTTCCCTTTCCTTTGCTAGATGAAGGCCCATCTACCTTCTCAACTTTAGCTGCAATGAGTGTATAAATATGCAAGAGTGAGCAAAACAAATTCTCACTAGATATAACAATGAATCAACAGGATAATGATAACTGCTAATGAATGGGCTCATCAAAACTTAATAGTACTCTATCAATAATAATCAAAGACTGGAATCAAAATATGGAATATATATCCGAGGGTCATAAGACCATGAACTATGTCCACAGTTGTAAGTAATCTTTTAACTTCAACTTTAACTGTCATAAGACTATAAGGTCTCCTCGTACTTAGGGGGATCAGCCCTTCGTACAATGTATTGTGCACAAACATTTCAACGCTAAGCGTAAATTATCCCCTATTAATAGGGTTATTCATCTCAGTATTTAGAGTACAAGTTCGCACCAAAGAAAGTTTGGTTTGGATAAGCTTTCAAGGGAATTTTGAAGTTTAACGATCATCAACTAGAGGACTAGTTGAATCAATAGTGTTTGATAACACAACAGTTGATTAATAGTAACATAATATAAAACAATGAATAAGTGTAAGCGAACTAACTATATTTTTAACTCATGCTTAGAAACAATTACAAGGCATAAGTATTGAGTGACAACAAACCTTGCTGGAATAATATTAAGCTAGAACTTATGAATTACTAATTATACTTTAAATAATAGCAAGCTGAAAATAAAGCTTGCTCATTACAAGAATAGTTTGTGCCAAGTAAATGAGATAAGATAGTTCAACATTAGAAGTTAGAATTCAAGAAAACTGCATTCACAATATTCGAATGACAATAAAGTGCGTCATTAACTATTGGAATTCCAACTTGTTCGAGTAAAATAAGGTCGTTGCTAGTTTGTTCAAATCATGATTAAGACTACAAGAGTTCGCTTAATGAAACTTTAAAGTAAGAACTTGCTCAATCAAAAGAATGAAGTCACACAATTTAATAATAGAACTAACTTAATGAAAGTGTAGAGTTAGAAAACTTGCATCGAGCGTAAGCTATAATATCAAACTCACGTTCACCTACACATAGGTTTAGAACCATAATTTATTAGATATACTAATATTCGCGTTTCATCATAACACACATTCCTAATTAGGCTTGTTAATTTAGCACAAGTCTTATGCTACCATATTTGTTTCAGAATTCCCAAGTGTTGACATCACAACACCTATCTAACATTCATTGAATAAACTAAGTTATCACCTAATGCGTTCATAACCTACTAACCACCTTTACAACTTTGAATTCATAATCCATATAACATAACTCTGTTTTAGCTATCATTAATCTAAGTTAAATTGAACGCCCAAAGTCTGCATAATTAATAGACTTCACTGTTTGTGGCAGAGCACTGGCACGGCTGCGCCAGTTTTATACTGCGTGGCAGCGCGCCCACGGCACGCACAGATTCTAATTTTTTTCAGGACAGAGCTACGACATTTTTTTTAAGCCAACTAATACGAATTTCACCCACCAAACAATGGTAATAACATGTAAAAATGGTATAGAACTATCACAAACATATTTACGAACATATTTCACCAATTAAAACAATTTAACAAAAATTTAAGCTAGGTTAATTTCTCAAATTCTATGTTTTTTTCATATAAAACTCAATTTCTTAATATTCATTCCAAAAATCATCACTGTGAATTCAATACTTGGCCAAATCACTCCATTCAAATTACGCTATGATCATTTCTTAATGAACTAACATCATCAAGCTTCAATTTACAATTTCACATGCTAATTGGCCCATACAATTGATACTTTTCATTGACATATAAAAATACATATACTGACATTATTTTCTTTTACTGTCAAACGAAATTAGCATGAAATTTCTTGTTCCAAACATAACTCTAGCATCATAAACATGTATCATCACAATTACCAAGTATATAACCATAGTTCATAAATTTTGATTTCACAGTACACCAACAGACTATGTCGTGCATTTATATATATATATATATATATATATATATATATATATATATATATATATATATATCAAGGTTAGATAAATTACCTTAAAATAGTTTGAAATCCTTGCTAACTCTTGGAATCCTTGCTAAAATCTCGGGAAATTGATTAAGTTTCCTCACAATTCTCTCAACTCAATGTAATCTCTAGGCTAGCAAATAGAACGCGTAAACCAACTGATAAATAACGTAAGAAATAAAATTGATTACCCTTAATAATACTAATTGCTACTTCAGTTACTAACTTATATAACATAAATATATTATATTTATCATTTTAATAAATTCAAAATTAGAAATCCCAAAAGCCACAAGGCTTGTTTGGCAAAACCCTTTAAATTTTAAAGAATTAATATATTTAAGCCTTGTTTGGCAAAAACAAAATTAAACCCTTTTTAATTTATTTTAATAAACACTTTAGTTTATAATTTATAATCACATATTATTTATTTAGATTTTCATATCCAACATTAACCCATTAAATTAATCACATAAATTAATTATACACCACATTTTAATTAAATATACCCTTTACACAAATAACATAAAATTATAATTTCATTATAATTTTATTTAATAATTAATATACCATTTAAATTATTAAAATCATTACAACAATATAACCTCTCATGTTATATTACACTCTCTAAATTATAAACTAATTTAATTTAGAATATCATCTAATAATATAGAATCATTAATATTTATTAATAATCATCATATCGATAAATTATTTATTCCATCAATTTCAACAATAGACAAATCAAATAAATATTTATATTATTCAATTAATAAATAAAATTAAAATTTGAAATTCTGGTTCGTTACATCCTTCCCTCCTTACAAGGATTCTGTCCCCAGAATCATAATTCAAACAATCAAATCGACACATTCTTCCCTTCTTACAAAGATTTTGTCCCCATAATCGAAGACACAGACTAAACAAATAACTCAGGGTAATTCTTCATCATTTCAACTTCGAGTTCCCACGTAGCCTCTTCGACATTGTGGTTCCTCAATATCACCTTCACAGAAGGTATCACTTTATTCCTGAGCACTTGTTCTTTCCTGTTGACTATCTGGATAGGAATCTCCTCATAAGATAAATCTTTACCGAACTGTAACGGTTCATACTCGATCACATGCTTGTAATCGGGTTTATATGGTCGCAAAATCGACACATGGAAAACGTTGTGCACATGTTCTAGTTCTGGAGGTAAAGCTACCTCATAAGCTACTTCTCCCACTCTTCGTAGTATTTCGAAAGGTCCAATAAACCTTGGGCTGAGCTTTCATTTCTTGCCAAAATGAATTTTCTCCTTCCAAGGAGAAACTTTCTGGAACACAAAATTTCTTGCTTTAAATTCACGATTCTGCCTGTGTTGATCAGCATACTTTTTCTGTCGATCTTGAGCAGCTACCAATCTTGCTCTGATGAGTTTGATAACTTCAGCGATTTGCTATACTAGTTCTGGGCCTAACAGTTGACATTCACCAACTTCATCCCAACATAGTGGAGTTCTGCACTTTCTGCGATATAACGCCTTGTATGACGGCATGCCAATGCTTGCATGGTAACTGTTGTTGTATGAAAATTCCACCAATGGTAGATGATCATCCCAACTTCCTTTGAAATCCATGATGCACGCTCTAAGAATATCTTCTAGCGTCTGGATTGTTCATTCAGTTTTCCCTTTAGTTTACGGATGATATGTTGTGCTCATCTTCAATTGCGTTCCCATACATTCTTGTAGCCTCTTCCAAAAATTTGATGTGAACCTTGGATCTCTGTCTGATACAACTGACACTAGAACTCCATGTCTTGAGACAATCTCTTTAACGTATAGCTTCGCCAGCTGATCAAGATTAAATTTAATTTTTATTGGCAAAAAGTGTGCAGATTTAGTCAATCTGTCCACTATCACCCATATCGCATCGTATCCTTTCTGGGTCGTTGGGAGACCTACCACAAAATCCATTGTGATATGCTCCCACTTCCATTCCAGTATTTCTAACGGTTGAAGTAATCCGCTTGGTCTTTGATGCTCGACCTTCACTTTCTGACAAGTTAAGCACTTTGCAACACATTCTGCAACATCTCTTTTTATATTTGGCCACCAAAAGTGTTGCCGCAAATCTTGATACATTTTTGTACTTTCCGGATGAATCGAATATCTTGAGTTATGCGCTTTCGTCAAGATTTCTTCTTTAATATCATGTACTGCTGGAACCCAAATTCGTCCCTCGAATCTTAGCATTTCTTCCGTATCAACTTTATACTTCACTTCTTTACCTTTGACCATGCTTTCCTTCATTTTTCTGCATTCTCCATCCTGTAATTGTGCGCTCTTCACCTTGTCCACCAAAGTTGGACCAGCTTTTATCTGGCACAATTTTTCATTGGTCTCTTTGGGAAATTTTATTTCCAACTCTAGCCTTGCCATTGCTGAAATGAGCTCCTCCTTATCGGTTAACAACATCAACTTCTCTCGGCCTTTCCAACTCAAGGCATCCGCAACCACATTAGCTTTGCCCGGAGGATAAAAGATCTCACAATCGTAATCCTTTATTAATTCCATCGACCTCCTTTGCCGCATGTTCAAGTCCTTTTGTGTGAAGATATACTTCAGACTCTTATGGTCTGTGTAGATTTCACAGTTCTCTCTGTAGAGATAGTGTCTCCATATCTTCAGTGCAAACACAATCGCCGCCAACTCTAAATCATGAGTCAGATACCCTTTCTCGTAGTCTTTCAGTTGCCTTAATGTATACGCAATGACTCTGCCGTTCTGCATAAGGACACAACCCAATCCTTTGTGTGAAGCATCAATATACACCACAAAGTTTCCTGTATTATCCGGTAATGACAACACAGGTGCCATACTTAAACTTCTTTTTCAGTTCTTGAAAACTTTCCTCGCACTTTTCTGTCCAAACAAATGTTACAGATTTTCTCGTCAAATTTGTCAACGGAGTAGCAATCTTGGAAAAATCTTGAATAAATCGTCTGTAATATCCTGCTAATCCCAAGAAACTTCTTACTTCTGATGGAGTTCTTGGTTGTTCCCAATTTATCACCGCTTCGACTTTTGATGGAACTATGGAAATCCCATCCTTATCAATTACATGTCCAAGAAATTGTATACGTTCCAGCCAAAACTCACATTTAGAGAATTTCGCGTACAACTTTTCTTTCCTTAATGTCTCCAGCGTCAGACGTAAGTGTTCCATATGTTCCTCTTGAGTTTTGGAGTACACCAGAATATCATCGATAAAAACCACCATAAACTTGTCTAAAAATGGTTTAAACACCCTTTTCATCAAATCCATAAATGCTGCAGGGGCGTTTCTCAAACCAAAAGGCATCACCAAAAATTCGTAATGTCCATTGCGAGTTCGGAATGCCGTCTTTGGTACATCCTCCTTCCTTACTTTCAGTTGGTGATACCCACTTCTCAAATCTATTTTTAAGAAATATCTAGCACCCTTCAATTGATCAAACAAGTCATCTATTCTTGGCAACAGATATTTGCTTTTGATAGTGACTTTGTTCAATTCCCTATAATCAATGCAAAGACGCATTGACCCATCCTTCTTCTTCACGAATAACACCTGTGCTCCCCACGGTGATACGCTCGATTGAATATATTTCTTATCTAATAGTTCTTGCAGTTGTACCATCAGTTTCTTCATCTCAACCGGAGCCATTCTGTACGGGGCCTTCGATATTGGAGCGGTTCCTGGCGCTAAGTTGATCACGAACTCGATTTCGCTATCAGGCGGAAGTCCTGGAAAATCTTCCGAAAATACTTCTACAAAATCCCTAACCACTGGTATCTCTTCCAGTTTTACACCCTCCTTCTTTTGAGTATCAACTATGTAGGCTAAGTACCCCACACAGCCTTGACTCAACAACTTCTTGGCCTACATCATCGTCAGACATCTCATTTGTCTAGGCGATTTGCTACCATGAAAAACTACCTTTGACGGAGTCATAAGGTTTACACACGTCTTTTGGCAGTCAATTATCGCTCCATAATTGAATAGCCAATCCATTCCCAAAATCACGTCAAACTCTCCAAGTTTTATCGGGATTAAATCTACTGTCATAACATTCCCCTTAATGTTCACCCTACAGTTCTTGTATACAAACCTAACATGAATTACTTTCCTATTTGCAATTTCTATGTTCAAAGGAAAATTCAGCTCTTCACTAGATATTTCTAACTTCTTAGCAAATTCATCAGATATAAATGAGCAAGTATCCCCCGAATCAAATAATACATATGCATTTATATCATTGATTGGGATAATACCTGACACAACATCTTTTGAATGCACTGCATCCTGCACCGTCATGTTAAAGGTTCTTACTGTGGGCTTATTTGTTGACGTTGGTCCATCAATAGTTAGTGTACCTCCACTAGAATTTCCTTTGCTTCCAGCTGCCTCACCAGACTTCTTTTTTGGACACTCACGAACAAAGTGATCCTTTGACTCGCAGGTGTAGCAAACATTCTTCTTGGCTTGAGTGCAATTTGGGGCGATGTGACCCTCCTGGCCACAGTTGAAGCATACTCGTTTCCCCATCAAGCACACACCCTTGTGAAACTTTCCGCATGTAGCACATGCTTTGAACTTCCTCTTTTGCTGGCTTCCTTGCTGATTTCCATCTCCCACACTCGCATTCCACCTCCTCTTCAAATTGTTGCTGCCATTTCCACCGTTACCACCGCCAATCTTAGCTTCGCCCTCATTCTTCTTCTTTCTCTACCCTTGATTGTGCTTTGTTAAAGCCTCGCCTCCACTCTCAGCGAGAATTGCTTTCTTCATTACTGTTGCAAATCTCTTTAGCTGGAACAGGGAGACCCTACTATACAACCAGGGCTTCAGTCCCTGTTAAAATCTCTTTGCCTTGTGTTCGTCTGTGCTGACTTGATACAACACAGACCTCGCTAACTCATTAAATTTAGCGGCATACTCAGATACCGACATCGATCCCTGCTTCAGTTCTAAAAACTGCATTTCTAGCTGACTCTTCAAACTCTCTGAGAAATAGGTCTCGAAGAATATCTCCTTAAACCTTTCCCAAGATATTACCCCTTGACCTCCTCGGGTTCTATTGGCTTGCCACCAATAGCTCACCTATGCTTTCAACAAGAATATTGTAAAAGCAGTCTTTTGATCATCTCCTACTCTCGTAACATCAAATACCTTCTCTATTTCCATAATCAGGTCTGTGCCTCGACTGGATTTATGGACCCACGAAACTCTGGTGGACCAACCGCCTTGAAGTCTTTAAAAGGTGTAGCTTGATTCTGTGGCTGATTCTGTAAGGCTCCCATCAGTAGCGTTACGAATTCCTGAACCGGATTAGCCTCAGCATTGCTATTATTCTCAGGGTTCCTTTGTCGTGGTTGGCGTCTTGG
This sequence comes from Panax notoginseng, assembly GCA_016801055.1. NCBI lineage: Eukaryota > Viridiplantae > Streptophyta > Magnoliopsida > Apiales > Araliaceae > Panax > Panax notoginseng. Next base: position 139,017,681 of record CM029015.1, read on the forward strand.
AGGTACTTCATTCCCACAAAAGAAATAATCACATATCACATAACACTCTAGAATAAAATAAAATAAAATAAAATAAAATAATAACTTTTATTCATTCATAATCTTAGCTATTTACATTACTTTCCTGAACTATAACAGTTTCAGGACATCATCATCATCATCTATCCCATTGGTTATATCAAACCCGAGATTTACAATTTATTTACTTCCTAACCACATATCAGGTACATTCCCTACGATGTCCTACGAAGATACTCTGTAGCCTTTTGACGTTCTTCTTCCATAATCCAAAACATTGTTCGACGATCTAACACGTATGATGGCAGAGTCTCGAACTTAATAGAATAACCCATGACCCGGTCTTGAGCTCGATTGATCACGGTGTTGAATACGTTATTCATCTCCTCCATCTTCATCCTCTTTGTTTGTGCGTCTCTTCCTGCCATCCCGCCTCGTTGATTAGCTTCCTCGTACGCGTCTTCGGCTCTTGCCCTCTTAGTCGAATCCTCCCTCAACCTATTCTTCAGCTGTGCGATCTCTGCTATCATCCGCTCGTTCTCTCCTTCAGTGTGAACTAGCTTCTCTTCAACGTTATTCATGTGTTCCTCTCGATCCTGGATCTCGTCGTCCTTCTGTGCCATCGATGTCTGTTACTCAGCTACTATCTCTTGCAACTCCTCGACGGTATCCTGAAGTTCCACGTTGCGATCAGAGACTTCATCGTACATACGAGCAGCTATCGGGTTAAGTGAAAGTTCTTCCTCCTCGTCCTCCTCATCCGACTGTGGTAGCTCAACAGGGTCCTCCTCATCCGTCTCTATCTCATCATCCTCATAAGGTATTCTCTCCTGCTCAACTACTGTGACCGACGGAACTGTTTCCCATGGCAGTAGTTGTTCCCAAACCACTTGTATATCTCGAGGCTCCTCCTCTCTAGCCTGACTAGATCCTCCTATATTAGCAATCCTGTCAACCAAATTTTAAGTTTTAATTACTAATCATTATTACTCGACACTCACGAGCACATAAGTTATAACCACATAAGCACATAAGTATTTTATTACTTCTTCCTTAACAACTCGATAAGAGTTTATCATCACTATCTTTTCAAAGGTTACTTCCTAAGGCTTTTCCCCCACCTAAGGTTCATAACCTAAAGCTTTGATACCAACCTATGACACCCCCAAATCTAGGTACTTTATTCCCACAAGATTTGGTGTTCAGTATTCAAACATTCACATCTATCTACCCAAACATAATAAAAAAATTAAATCATAAATCCTCCCTTTAAATAGGGTTACATCGTTAAATAAAAAATAATAATCTTCCCAGGTTATCTAACCTTAAACATTCATATAAGTGCGGAAATAAAATTATTACATCACATCATTAATTTAAAAGTCTGTCATTATAACATAATTAAAATTACAAGTCTTCATCACTTGTACATTTTTTCCTTTCCTTTACTAGATGAAGGCTCATCTACCTTCTCAACTTTAGCTGCAATGAGTGTATAAATATGCAAGAGTGAGCAAAATAAATACTCACTAGATATAACAATGAATCAACAAGATAACGATAACTGCCAATGAATAGGCTCATCAAAACTGAATAGTACTCTATCAATAATAATCAAAGACTGGAATCAAAATATGGAATATATATCTGAGGGTCATAAGACCATGAACTATGTCCACAGTTGTAAGTAATCTTTTAACTTCAACTTTAACTGTCACAAGACTATAAGGACTCCTCGTACTTAGGGGGATCAACCCTTCGTACAATGTAGTGTGCACAAACATTTCAACGCTAAGCGTAAATTACCCCTATTAATAGGTTTTCGCACCAAAGAAAGTTTGGTTTAGATAATCTTTTAAGGGAAATTTGAAGTTTAATGATCATCAACTAGAGGACTAGTTGAATCAATAGTGTTTGATAACATAACAGTTGATTAATAGTAACATAATATAGAACAATGAATAAGTGTAAGCAAACTAACTATATTTTTAACTCATGCTTATAAACAATTACAAGGCATAAGTATTGAATGACAACAAACCTTGCTGGAATAATATTAAGCTAGAGCTTATGAATTACTGATTATACTTTAAATAATAGCAAGCTGAAAATAAAGCTTGCTCATTACGAGAATAGTGTGTGCCAAGTAAATGAGATAAGATAGTTCAACATTAGAAGTTAGAATTCAAGAAAACTGCATTCACAATATCCAAATGACAATAAAGTGTGTCAATAAATATTGGAATTCAAACTTGTTCGAGTAAAATAAGGTCATCGATAGTTTGTTCAAATCATGATTAAGACTACAAGAGTTCGCTTAATGAAACTTTAAAGTAAGAACTTGCTCAATCAAAAGAATGAAGTTAGACAATGTAATAATAGAACTAACTCAACGAAAGTGTAGAGTTAGAAAACTTGCCTCGAACGTAAGCTATAATATCAAACTCACGTTCACCTACACATAGGTTTAGAACCATATACTAACATTCACGTTTCATCATAACACGCATTTCTAATTAGGCTTGTTAATTTAGCACAAGTCTTATGCTACCATATACGTTTCAGAATTTCCAAGTGTTAACATCACAACACCTATCTAACATTCATTGAATAAACTAAGTTATCACCTAATGCGTTCATAACCTACTAAACACCTTTACAACTTTGAATTCATAATCCATATAACATAACTCTGTTTTAGTTATCATTAATCTAAGTTAAATAGAACGCCCAAAGTCTGCATAATTAACAGACTTCACTGTCTGTGGCAGAGCAATGGCACGGCCGCGCTAGTTATATACTAGGTGGCAGCGCGCCCGCGAGGCTGCACGCCCGCGCCACGCACAGATTCATGTTCTTTTTAGGACAGAGCTATGACACCTTTCGTAAGCCAACTAAAACGAATTTCACCCACCAAATAGTGATAATAACATGTAAAAATGGTATAGAACTACCACAAACATATTTGCTAACATATTTCACCAATTAAAACAATTTAACAACAATTTAAGGTAGGTTAATTTCTCAAATTCTATGTTTTTTTTCATATAAAACTCAATTTCTTAATATTCATCCCAAAAATCATCACTGTGAATTCAATACTTGGCCATATCGCTCCATTCAAATTACGTTATGCTCGTTTCTTAATGAACAAAAATCATCAAGCTTCAATTTATAATTTTACATGCTAATTGGCCCCTACAATTGATACTTTTTCATGCACATATGATAAAACATATACTGACATTATTTTGTTTTACTGTCAAACGAAATTAGTATGAAATTTCTTGTTCTAAACATAACTCTAGCATCATAAACATGTATCATCACAATTACCAAGTATATAACCATGGTTCATAAATTTTGATTTCACAGAACACCAACAGACTATGCCGTGCATTCATATATGCATATATATATATATATATATATATATATATATATATATATATATATATATATATCAAAGTTAGATAAATTACCCTAAAATAGTTTGAAATCCTTGCTAACTCTTGTAATCCTTGCTAAAATCTCTGGAAATTGCTTAAGTTTCCTCACAAGTCTATCAACTCAATGTAATCTCTAGGCTAGCCAATAGAACGCGTAAAACCAACTGATAAACAACGTAAGAAATAAAATTGATAACCCTTAATAATAATAATTGCTATTTCAGTTACTAACGTATATAACATAAATATATTATATTTATCATTTTAATAAATTCAAAATTAGAAATCCCAAAAGCCATAAGGCTTGTTTGCCAAAACCCTTTAAATTTTAAAGAATTAATATATTTAAGCCTTGTTTGGCAAAAAATAAATTAAACCCTTTTTAATTTATTTTAAGAAACACTTTAGTTTATAATTTATAATCACATATTATTTATTTAGATTTCCATATCCAACAATAACCCATTAAATTATTCACATAAATTAATTATACACCACATTTTAATTAAATATACCCTATACACAAATAACATAAAATTATAATTTTATTTAATAATTAATATACCATTTAAATTATTAAAATCATCACAACAATATAGCCTCTCATGTTATATTACACTCTCTAAATTATAAACTAATTTAATTTAGAATATCATCTAATAATTTAGATTCATTAATATTTATTAACAATCATCATATCGATAAAATATTTAATCCATCAATTTCAACAATAGACAAATCAAATAAATATTTATAATATTCAATAAATATTTAATATTAAAATTTGAACTTTCCGGATCGTGACATCTTTCCCTCATTACAAGGATTATGTCCCCAGAATCACAATTCAAACAATCAAATCGTCACATGTATGGTATAAGGTGTGTGTTGAATTTCGGGGATGAAATTCTTAGAAGAAGGGGTGAATGTGAAAACAACACCAGGAGTTTCAGTTTCAACCTCGGAGATAATCCTGAGGAATGTAGTTCAAAAACCAGAAATCACACCAGAGAAGACCGTGTCATCTTGGAGATAACCCCGAGATACTCAGTCTTAGTCTCGAAAATAACACCGGGAAAGATAGTATCAACCTCGGAGACAACACCGAGGCATGCAGTTGCAGTTCCGGAGATAACCCTGGAAATGTTTATTTCAAATCCATGCAATCAGCTTCAACACTCGGCAATGGCCCCGCGGCACTCATTCCCCAAGTCCGGAGATAACCCCGGGAGGTCAGGTACACCTCAGAGATAACCCTGAGGACGGTCAACACCTGCAATAGTCCAATCTCAGAGATAACCCTGAGCAAAGACAGCTAAAAACAGCTCAAACCGGAGATAACCCCGGTGAAAGGTAGAACCGTTATTTTACCATCCCAATCCCACATTGCGCCATCTCAACATTCATACATAAATTCTACACAGCAATGTCCTACAAGAACCAAAGAGCTCCAATGTGACAAGCCGAGAATTTAGATAATTTATTTAAATCTTAAATGATGGATTAAAGGTTATATAATAGACCTAGCCAGAAAATAAGTGTATGGATTTGACGTTTCTGTGAAAGAATTTTAAGGATTTCAAAAATTTTTGGAGAATGACTTGAATGATTTGATAGACTATAAGTGATAGTCTGATAATGAGGTATACGTTTAGTGCACGAGTTCATAAGAATATGTGTATGTGGTTCTATGTGTGCAGAATTGTAGATAAAGATCAAACATTGATCGGATAAGTCACACCAGTGATTTTATGTGTACAGTTTGTGAATAAGGATCAAGGATTGATCGTATAGGTTGTAACTTTAGCAAACCCTAAAGTTATGTTGACAATATCATGGTTAAGTTAGTAAACTTTAATGAACTATTACAAACCCAAACGATACGTCCAGAAACCCTAATTTCAGTTTCGGGAATCCAAAACCCTAATTCAGACATTCAAAACCCTAAATTGGGAGTTTATAAGCTAAGTATAAATGGCCAAGTGTTATAAGTTATGGAATAAAAGGGAAATATCCAAATTGCCCTTCAAATTATAGGGGAAAAGACCAAATTACCCTTAGTAGGTGCGAAATGATTGAAATGCCCTTTACTTAAAACTTAAGTAAAAGATTTGCCAAATCATTGGTGACTCATCAAGCTAGCTTATCCCATTTGTGTTATATCCTCCAAGATTAGCCAACAAGTGCCACCTTGCACATATAGATACATGAATCTAAAAATCAAAGATTTAAGTAAGTAAAAATCTTACTTTACTTTTCATTTTGTCCAAGACCGTTCCCTCTTTACAATTTCAAAATCTAGAGTGTGAGAGAGTGAGAGATATGAACCACGATCAGTTCATTTCCTTCCAAGAACAGAATCCAAGGTTTAGAAATCAAAAATCAAAGCATAAAAGGTATAAAACCCTAAACTTAGAAATCCATGTGTTTCAAGTTATTTGTTGTTATTTGTTGGTTAAAGTTGTGTTAGGGATGTTATTGAGTGATCCAAGATGTTATTGTTATATCAAGGATCCATAACATCTAGAAGCAAGAAACTAAGTTTTTCAAACTGACCAAGAACCTTAATTTTAAGGCCCGACAGCCATATGTTAAGGCCTCTAGATATATCTATGTTAAGTGTTAGGTGTGTTATATGTTATAGATTTGTTCTATGCCATATGGACTATGATCTGGAATTGGAAACAGGGTCAGATCATGTATAGATTTCAAGTTATAAGTGGTCAAAGTAAGTTGACCGACCATGACCAAACTGTTCTGGAAAACCCAAATTTTCCCATATGGTTCTGACAAGCTTTTACAAGCCTCTGGTCTTGCTGTTGTTTGATAGTTTGGCTATGTTGTTATTTTTAGGTTGTTGTCAGACATGTAGACTACACATTAAAGCCTTTAGAACGCTTAGATCCATAGTAGGATCAAAGATATGAATGGTCAAATTAGCGTTGACCATCAGCTGGATGAGTTTTTTGGAAAACCCAGAAAACTCTAGAACAACTTCTTTGACAAGGTTTGACCAGCCTTGATCTTACCTATGTGTTAAGGAAATTAAGCTCGAGAAAGTATCCGACTAAACCGTCGGGATGTTTAAATTGTGTCAGACTCAAGTCAGACTGAAATAGTTTGACTTATTACCGAGTCTTAAGAAGTTTATGGACTGATAGGATCATGTGTTTATGTGTTAGGTTATTATATATATGTATATATATATATAACAGTATTATACTGTGATGATATTATTTTAATAATGAGAGATCTATATTATTACTATTAGGTCTTCGGATAAAGCGATATAAACGGCGTAGCTGTAGTTGGAGAAACAGGAAAGTTCCTAACCTTGAACTTCTAATTCTTGTGCAAGTTTTCTCTAACTCGACCTCGAGTTGTTCTTTCAATTATGCTTATGGCTAATCATTGCTTATTACTATGTCGATGAATTGTTGAATAGTTTTCTGTGCAAATAATGTATATGTTCATCAGGTATGAAAGGCTAATCACCTTCATTACCATCTAGTTTAGTTATAATTGTTCATGTTCTTTCTTGACCATTCAATTTCTATTGACTTGGTCGTTCAGTTATAAAAAAATTTATTTATGCTAGTTCACAACTATATTTTTGAATGTCAGCCAGCTATTATTCAAATTCTTCTAATCATGATATATCCTCAATTAAACTTAAACTTGCTGGGCAAACTTGTTACTCACCCTTGTTATATCATGATAAACATTGCAGATTAAGACGAATACGTCGGTTACAGGAAAAGACCAAGTCAAGTCTAGCTTTGGATTATATGTGCAGATAAAGTTTGTAACAGTAGTGTATATTAATGACATTATAAGTCAAACAAGTTATGAATTGTGTATAAGTTAAGGTTGCTCGGCCTTGGGGATTAATGTGTAAAGTTTAATGTATAAACAATTTATATTTACATCTTCTGCAAATAGTTATGGAAATAGTATACCAGATCCGCGGTGATTAGGACTCGGATTTGGGGCTGTTACATCCAATCCCGAGTGACTACTGCACAGGATAGCACACCGGATAGAATTTGAAGCTTGAAGACCAAGGGCATGGTCTCATCTTCCTGACTTCGTACAACCTCCAATCCCATGTCATTGTGTATCTCTCAACAATAACATGATGTAAAAGGTCATACACACCTCGATCGGATGCCCGGATTGAAGTTTCGAAAGCTCGAGCAGATATCATGTTGCATGCATGCATGTACTTTGAGACAGCGAGACCCACGAAACTCGAGGCACCCCGGGCAGCCGCAAGTGTAGCTGCGGCTGCCGCAGGTGCACCTGCGGCTCCCCCCTCTACAAATAGAGGGCTTGGGGCAGCCATTTTGCTTACAGAAAAGGCGAGGAAGCCCTGTCCAATTTGCTCTGTACACATTATAAACTGAGTGCTTTCTCATTTTAAACACTTGTGAGCTTATATATTGTTATATTTTTACCGACGGAAGCCGAGTGTTCATCCATTTAAAGTCATTGAACTCTTCTTTGGCAGTCCACTATCAAATTATGGTTGCTGAAGAGGATCGTGGAAAAACTGCATTCATCACGCCTTGGGGAACCTTTTGCTACAGACGGTTGTCATTCGGCCTCATCAATGTCGAAGCTACCTACCAGCGAGCCATGATGGCTCTTTTCCACGATCTAATGCATAATGAGATAGAGATCTATGTGGATGACATTATTTGTCAAGTCCCGAAGGGAGGAAGACCACCTAGACCATATCAGAAAGGTCTTCAACAGGTTGCGTAAGTACAACTTGAAGTTGACGGCGTTAAATCAGGCAAGTTGTTAGGATTCCTAATCAGCCACAAGGGGATTGAGCTGGATCCCACCAAAATTCAGGCCATCACGGAAATGCCCACTCCTCAAACAAAGAAGGAAATATGGGGAATTTTGGGAAGAATCTGTGACACCCCCAAATCCGGGTACTTCATTCCCTCAGGATTTGGTGTTCACTTTATAAAAGCATTCATATCTAACTACCCAATAGTAATAAAACTGAATAATAAACCTTCCCATTAAAGGATTACGTTAATAAAAATCTCTCAGGTTATCTAACCTTTAAATACAATCATTCAAATGCAAAAAATAAATAAACATCATTACATAATTCCAATAAAGTCTGACAATAAAATGTAAACATAATTATTACAAGACTTCAATACTTGTTCATCTTTCTCTCTCCTTTACTGGTGCTAGGTACGTCGACCTTCTCTACTTTAGCTATAATCTATATAATAAAACAGAACTCATTTTGAATCTTTCATTTGACAAAGCACAAGGACGGTTCAGATTCATTCTAACTTAATTCTTCCAACTTAATCTAAAGGCTCATATTTCTTCCCGCTCAAATCAAATTCACTCCTACACCCTTATCTCTCTCATGTTCACACGCAAAATCTTTCTCTCTCCTATCTTCTTCACACACACAAACAAATAATAATAATAATTATTATTATTATAATTGTACTAATAATAAGAATTATGCTTATTATAATAGTACTACTACTACTAATAATAATAATAATAGTAATAATAATAATAATAATAATAATAATAATAATAATAATAATAATAATAATAATTGTTATTATAATAGTAATAGTAATAATAATAATAATAATTATAGTAATAATAATAATAATTATAATAATTATTCATATTCATAATTATTAAATATTTAGATTCATTCTAATTAATTTGGGCGAGAAAGCACAAGTACGGTTCAGATTAATTCTAATTTTAATTCAAAATAATAATAATTATAAGTATAATACTACTAATACTACTACTAATAATTATAATAATAATAATAATAATAATAATAATATTAATAATAATAATTATAGTAATAATTATTATTATAATTATAATAATAATAATTATTATTATTATAACAATAATAATCTATATAATAAAATAGAACCTATTTTGAATCTTTCATTTGACAAAACACAAGGACGGTTCAGATTTATTCTAACTTAATTCTTTCAACTTAATCTAAAGGCTCATATTTCTTCACACCCAAATTAAATTCACCCCTGCACCATACTCTCTCTTATATTCACACACAAAATCTTTCTCTCTCCTCTCTTCTTCACACACACAAACAAATAATAATAATAATAATAATTATTATTATTATTATTATTATTATTATTATTATTATTATTATTATTATTATTATAGTAATAATAATAATTAATATTATAATAATAATTATGATAATAATAATTATAATAATAATAGTAATCTATATAATAAATATTCAGATTCATTCTAATTGATTTGGGCAAGAAAGCACAAGTACGGTTCAGATTCATTATAATTTTAATTCAAAATAATAATAATTATTATTATTATAATTATAATACTACTACTACTAATAATAATAATAATAATAACAATAATAATAATAATAATATTAATAATAATAATAATAATAATTATTATTATTATTATTATTGTTGTTATTATTATTATTATTATTATTATTATTATTATTATAACAATAATAATACTAATAATAATAATACTAATAATGATAATAATAGTAATAGTAAGAACAACAACAACAACAACAATAATAATAACAACAACAACAAGAACAACAACAATAATAATAATAATAAAAGTAATAATAATAATAAAAATAATTATAATTATAATAATAATAACAGTAATAATAATAATTATAATTATAATTATAATTATAATTATAATAAAATAATAATAATAATAATTATAATGATAATATAATAGTAAGAATAATAATAGTAGTAGTAATAATAATAATATTAATAATAATAATATTATTATTAATAATAATAGTATTAATAATAATAATAATAATAATTATTATTATTATTATTATTATTATTATAATTTTAATAGCAATAATTATAATTATAATAATAATAATAACAATAACAACAATAATAATTATTATTATTGTGGTGGTATGGTGAATTATGATAATTGTTATTGATGATTGTAAGTTTTGTAGACAAGTTTAGATTTTTCTGAATATCTATGTTTAAAGGAAAATTAATTATTGTGGTAGTTTGGGAAATTATGATAATTGTTATGTCTGATCGTAAGTTATTTTAAGTTACAAAGAGTCTTTAGATAGTATAATATTTTTCGAATTTTAATCTAATTTTTCGTTACGCCATGCCTTCAGGCACGTGCATTTACTAGTAGTTATATAAGCAAGAGTGAACAAACAATGCTCACTTGAAATGAAATTGAATAAAACTTTACATCATTTGCCAAATTATAGGCTCAATAGAACTGAACAATATGTTCTATCAATGAAATTCATGAGATCCAACTGAGGGTCTAATGACCATGAACCATGTCCACAGTTATAAGTAATCTTTCAACTTAAACTTTAACAGTCATAAGACTATAAGGACTCCACGTACTTAGGGGAATCAGTCCTTCGTACAATGTATTGTGCACAAATATTTCAACGCTAAGCGTAAACCCCTAATAATAGGGTTGTTCATCTCAGTATTTAGAATACAAGTCCGCCCCAAAGTAAGTTTGATTTGGATACATTTCAAGGTAATTTAAAATTCAGCGGACATCAACTAAGGACTAGTTGAATAAAAAGGTAACAACACTATGTTATGGAATAATCATAACTGAATCGACATTGTAACTTAAGATCATGATATAGGAATAATCTAATAGCATAAACATTGAATAATCATAACATACTTGCTTGAACAATACTAAGTCAAGGTTATTGAGAATCAAATACTAAGCATGCATAGCGAATAGTAATTTGAACAATAAAGTTGTTCAACATTAGAATATCAAAATGTGTAAACTCGAATGCTAAATAACAAGTTACATATTAGAGAAACTTGCTCAATATCAAAAGATAAAATTTAGAAAACTTGCATCATAATGAATAACTGGATACAAGAACTTGCTCAATAGTAAATAAACTAGCTCAACGAAAGTGTAAACTAGCACAATGTATCAATAGATTTAGAGAACTTGCAAAATAGTAAATAAACTAGCTCAACAAAAGTGTGGATATAGAAAACTTGCACAACGAAGGTTTAGGGTTAGAAAACTTGCATGATAAGAATCAAGGTAGAGTAAGAAACTTATTCAATGAAAGTAATTTACTCAACGAAAGCAAATTTTTCTCAACGAAGTATAGAGTTAGAAAACTTGCTTTGCTTGTAGGCTAGATCGAAATAATTCAATTCACAATATCCTATACACATATCAATAGGATACAATTCGACATTACCAACACTCTATATATCTGCACCACGTATGGTTTGATTTTTAAATTACTTAATCAATTTACACCAATAACATAATAATAAAGCGTGTTAGGTGTTAATAACATGCTCGTTCTTAGCACTAGATTACCAAAATAACAAAAATTGTATGTTAAACAATGCCAGGCAGCGGCACTGCGACGCGAGAACTATGCCAGGTAGCGGCGCTGCGACGCGAAGGTTGGCGTTGCGACGCTGACTTCGGCACTGCGGTGCGAAGTACTGCGCTGCGGCTCTGATTTTGGCGCTGAGGCGCCGAAACTTGCAGAACCCAACACACGAAGAACAAACAACTAAATTTTGACTAATTAACACTGCTAACATCTAAATTAACACGTATAATTTATGTACACTACACATAAACATTACCAAGCATGCCTATACTAATTTAGCCCAACTTAAACAATAATTTAAGAAAATTTAAATCCTTGAAACACTATTTTAAAACAAAACTCCATTGTTGACGTTGTTTAACAAGGTTTAACACTGTAAACCACAATTACCCATCAAATTCATTCCTTTGAACTACGTTCTTATTAAATTCTTACCCAATTAACATACACAAGGTTCAATTTCACCATTAGTTCACAAACAAAGTATAAATTTTGATACTCTACAAATCACGTTCATAAATGTATGTTCACTGTAAAACCAATTTCTTTCTTTTAAACGTAATTTAGCATACAATCTTATCTATATATTAAGCATACAATCATATATATATATATATATATATATATATATATATATATATATATATATATATATATTCTAGTATAACAACCACAATTACAATTACACATAATTTCCTAACCAATTATAAAAACATGGTTTACCCACAATTTTTGTAAACTTTATACACAATGAGTAAATTTCAAGAACACAGAGAACGTAAAACATATACAGGTATGTGGTATTAAGATTATAGGAAAAATACCTTTTTGTTGCTTTGTAATCTTGCTAACACCACTGACTTTAGAATCACAAACTTGCCTTTCTCTCAATTTTCTCTAACAATTCTCTCTCAAAACTCTCTGGTCTCTCACTTTTCTTTTCTTGGTTATCAGTATAGGCCAAATGCATTTGACGTAAACAAAATAAACTACTATCAAGCATACGTAAAGTAAAAACTGATATGCCCTTAATAATCATAATAACTAATACTAACTAATATCAATTACCCAAAGTATAATGTATAGATTATAAATATATTTTATTTATTTAATTTATATTATTATAATTCAAAATTCAAAAGAAATCCAAAACCATAATGCTTCGTTTGGCAAAACTATTTAAAATTTAAAGACTTAATATACCTAAGCCTTGTTTGTCAAAATTGAATTAAAACTACTTTCATTTATTTTAATAACTCCTTTTATAAAATGGTTATTTGCCACCCTTTTACTTACTAAATTAAATAAAACATAATAATTCATTTAATCACTATAAACTCTCTAACTTAATTATTAAATTAAATTAGAATACTATCTCATAATAATTAATTTCCTTAACCCAATAATTATTTATTTAACAAATAATTAAGCACAATAAATCAAATCAAATTGATTTAAGCAAATATCTATTCAACGATAAATACATCCATTAAATATTTATATCACTCAATAAATATTTAAAAATTATAAATAAAATCTGGATTGTTACATCATTCCCTCCTTATAAGGATTATGTCCCTAGAATCACAACTCAAATAAATTATTCATCACATTCTTCCCTACTTATAGAGATTCTATCCCCAGAGTCGAAGACACATATTAAATAAATAACTCAGGATAATCTTTCATCATTTTATCTTCGAGTTCCTACGTAGCTTCTTCAGCATTATGGTTCCTCCATATCACCTTCACGGAAGGTATCACCTTATTCTTGAGCACTTGTTCTTTCCTGTCAACTATCTGGATAGGAACCTCTTCATACAACAAGTCTTTATCAAACTGCAATGGTTCGTACTCGATCTCGTGCTTGTAATCGGGTTTATACGGTCGTAACACTGAAATGTGAAAAATATTGTGGAAGTTTTCTAACTCTAGAGGTAGAGCTACTTCGTAAACCACTTCTCCAACTCTTCGCAGCACTTCGAAGGGTTCAATAAACATTGGGCTTAGCTTTCCCTTTTTACCGAAACAAAATTTCCCCTTCCAATGAGAAACTTTTAGGAATACATAATTTCCTACGTCGAATGCACGATCTTGTCTATGTTGGTCAGCATACTTCTTCTATCTGTCTTGAGTACCTACCAATCTTATCCTGATGAGTTTGACAACCTCAGCAATTTGTTGTACCAATTATGCTCCTAACAGTTGGCGTTCACCGACTTCATCCTAGCACAGTGGAGTTCTGCATTTTTTGCCATATAATGCTTCATAAGGCGACATGCCGATGCTCGCGTGGTAATTGTTGTTGTAAGAAAATTCCACCAACGGTAAATGTTCATCTCAGCTCCCTTTGAAATCCATGATGCATGCTCTCAGCATATCTTCCAATGTCTGGATTGTTCGTTCGCTTTGGCCATCTGTTTGTGGATGGTATGCCGTACTCATTCGTAACTGTGTTCCCATACATTCGTGTAGTCTCTTCCAAAAGGTTGACGTGAATCACGGATCCCTATCTAACACAATTGACACTGGCACTCCATGTCTCGAAACGATCTCTTTAACGTACAATCTTGCCAACTGATCAAGATTGAACCTAATCTTTATTGGCAAAAAGTGTGCTAATTTTGTCAGTCTGTCCACTATCACCCAAATCGCATAGCATCCTCTCTGAGTAGTTGGAAGACCCACCACAAAGTCCATTGTGACGTGTTCCCACTTCCATTCCGGTATTTCCAACGGTTAAAGTAATTCGCCTGGTCTTTGATGCTCGGCCTTGACTCTTTGGCATGTCAAACATTTCGCAACACATTCTGTAACATCTCTTTTCATGTTTGGCCACCAAAAATGTCGTCGTAAATCTTGATACATCTTCATGCTTCCTGGATGAATCGAGTATCTTGAATTATGAGCTTCGGTCAAGATTTCGTCTTTAATCTCTGATACTGCTGGAACCCAAATTCTTCCCTCGAACCGTAGTAATCCTTCGGTATCGATCTTATATTTCGTGTAACGACTCTCAACCACCTTTTCTTTAATTTTCCCACATTATCCATCTTGTAGTTGAGCATTCTTAACTTTGTCCACCAAAGTTGGACTAGCTTCTATCTGAAATAATCGTTCGTCGAATTCTTTTGAAAATTTTATTTCCAGCTCTAGCTTTGTCATTGCTGAAATAAGCTCCTCCTGAGTGGTTATCAGCATCAACTTTTCACGATCCTTCCTACTCAAGGCATCTGCAACCACATTTGCTCTGCCTGGATGATAAAAGATCTCACAATCGTAATCTTTTATCAATTCCATCCATCTTCTTTGTCGCATGTTCAGGTCATTATGAGTGAAAATATATTTCAGACTCTTATGGTCCGTGTAGATCTCACATTTTTCTCCATAGAGATAGTGTCTCCATATCTTCAGAGCAAATACTACTGTAGCCAACTCTAAATCATGAGTCGGATACCCTTTCACATAATTCTTCAGTTGCCTTGATGCATATGCAATAACTTTGCCGTTCTGCATAAGGACATATCCTAGTCCTTTGTATAAGGCATCACTATACACCACAAAGTTTCTTGTACTATCTGGTAATGATAACACAGGTGCCACACTTAACTTCTTCTTCAAATCACGAAAACTTTCTTCACACCTCTCCGTTCAAATAAATTTTACAGCCTTCCTTGTCAAATTTGTTAACGGAGTGGCTATCTTTGAAAAATCATGAATAAATCGTCTATAATAACCGGCCAGTCCCAAGAAACTCCTCACCTCCGAAGGTATTCTTGGTTGTTCGCAATTGATTACGGCTTCAACTTTTGATAGATCCACTGAAATCCCATATTTGTCAATCGCATGCCCTAGAAATTGCACACGATCTAATAAAAATTCACACTTACAGAATTTCAAATAACTTTTCCTTCCTTAGTGTCTCCAACGTCAAACGTAAATGTTCTACATGTTCTTCTTGAGTTTTGGAATACACCAGAATGTCATAAATAAATACCACTAAGAACTTGTCTAAGAATGGTTTAAACACCCTGTTCATCAAATCCATGAATACAGCAGGGTCATTAGTCAAACCAAAAGACATCACCAGAAACTCGTAATGTCCATACCGAGTTTTGAATACTGTTCTAGGTATATCCTCCTTTCTTACCTTTAATTGGTGATACCCACTTCTCAAATCTATTTTCAAAAAGTATTTAGCACCATTCAACTGATCAAACAAGTCATCTATTCTTGGCAACAGATATTTATTCTTAATAATGACTTTGTTTAACTCCCTATAATCAATGGAAAGACGCATTGACCCATCATTCTTCTTCACGAATAACACCGGTGCTCCCCACGGTGATACGCTTGGTTGAATATACTTCTTGTCTAGCAGCTCCTGCAGTTGTACCATCAGTTCCCTCATCTCTACCGGAGCCATTCTGTACGGAGCTTTCGATATCGTTCCCATGAGGGAATAGACTAATATTTATCAATTACTAATTTCATTGTAATTAATCCTATTTTAAACTACGGAATATTGTTTGTGATTTAAAAATTAAACTTAACAAAACTAATAATTAAAATCAGAATTTCACAAGAATAACTGCTGATTTAACAGGTTAAGATGACAACTTCCCTCTGTATTTCATTTAAACCAATTTACTTCCCATTTAAATCAATTAATTAATATGAATCATTATCCAAGAATGTTTTATAGTGCTCACACACTTCTTCAAAAGACGCGTGAACAAATCCTCCTAAATCCAATCCTTAAGACACATAATTACAAGGAACACCCTATTTAATTAATTCACTATATAACTATGTGAATCAAGTTAATTAGGGTTTAACGCATAAATTCTTTCAATGGATATAAAAGACACATATGTAGATTCCTATCCTATATGCTAATCATATTAACCCTAATCAGATTATATGAATAGATGTTATCATATCTAGATCTCAATCTATACTCCACCTTCCAATTTTATATAGATTATCACAGTAATTGTTCGCCAAACAATTAATCAATACGCAAAAGATATAATAAACAATTCAATAAAAATCAACTTTCATTCAATGGGAAGGTTCAATTTACACTACATACTAAGTTTCGTTGCAATCTTAATGAAAATTTAGTTCATAATAATAATAAATAAAAACATCATCCAAATTAATAATCCAAACATCCCAGGTAATTACAAAAGATAAACCTAAAGAAGAGAAGAAGAAACTCTGAATTTGCTCCAATACTCTCTTTGATCTTCAGCCTTTGCCCACTTAGCAGTAGAAAAATCCTTCTTTAGCCGCACATGAGCGCCTACGCGCTCAACCCAGGCCATTTCCAAGTGCCAAGGCGCTTGACCAGGACCGCGTATTTACAAAAATACCACTCAGCTCTAATTTTAATGAATTTTGACCTTTTTCTTCTCCCAAATGACTAGTTTGTCCCTCCAGCTCCAACCTACAAGAAATAAAGAAAAACACATAAAAAGATACTAAAAAACAATTAAAGATAATATTAATTAAGTTTAATAATATCTAATTCATAGGTATAAAACCTACTCATCAAATACCCCCAAACTTAACCAATTGCTTGTCCCCAAGCAGCAAAACACAATACACTAACTAAATATGAAATGCAAATGCAAATGCAAATGCAGCTATCTATATGCCTAAAATTCCAGCAGTCAAACAAAACAAAATCTATTCATCAAGCCTCAGAGAAATCACAACAAACATGCTAGTACTTCATACCAAGACAGATTAATAATTTCCTCGTCAGTCATCAAATCTTACCCTGTTATTATTGATATAGTGTGTGTGTGTGATCAACAACAATGCTAACTAATATAATGCTAAATTCAACACATAATAAATCTCTTTCAAGGTATCATACAGTTTAAACTCACAAAATTCACGAACAAACCAGATCCAAGTAAAGTCAAACATCCACCAAATTCAAGAGTCCAATCCGAGATACTTATGCTTTACTTATCATTACGGGGGCTTTTTGCTCTTTTCCCGTATTATTACTTATTTTTTTTAACCATGACTGTGCAATGTCTCATTCCATTAGGCTAACAGTGCTACCTCTTAGCGAGCTTTCAACCAACGACTCCCAGACTATAAAGACCTTAGGGCACTAGGTGTATAGACAATCCCCTCGGGCATACTTGCTCAAGTAACAAAGGCCCCGAAACAAGACTAGCCACGGTGTTTATTCATTTTTTTTCTTTTTTTTATAGCTTATATATCCCAAATTTTTCTCCAAACTTAAGTTTTTATCTAAATTCAGTCATCTCCGCCTATTCATATCTTTCATTCATTCATTCAACCTAGTATTGTCCTCAAGAAGTCCATTACGTATCAATTTAGACTCAATCAGTCAACATAGTTATTTTTACTGTGCTATCCTTATTATATCAGTTTCAAACAGATAAAGATTCAAATCATGACAAGAAATCACATCAAAGTCTTAACAATCAATACTATACTTATCTACTCAATTCCAATCTCATCATTGGCCAAAACAGACTTAAACTATCTAACAGCTAGAAACATGCAAATACTTACATTTTTCTTTTTCTTTTCTTTTCTTTTTTTTTTCTTTTTTTAAAGAAATTAGAATAAAAACTACATGAAAACTACAAAATGAATACTAAATGAATGCAACTGGAACTGGAAGAATGCACCCCCAAACTTAACATATGCAATGTCCTCATTGTATATATCAAAAAAATATAAGAAATTTGGCACTGAGGACTTCCCTGAAAGATCGAAGCCTTATTCCTCGTCAGTATCCTCTTCTTCTTCTTCATCTTTATCAACCTCATCCTCAGGGGCTAAATCAGTCGGGGTGTACGCAGACAAGGGGGGAAATTGGTAGGGAGCACTTGCCGGATTCATACGGTCGAACATCTCTAGGAATGCTGCACTACAGTTTTGATACATCTCTGTTTGCCGCTGAACCAGGCTATCCTGATTTCTTTACACCCAGTCAATACCATGCTGAACTTGAGTAGCCACCATGTCAATCCTTCTAGTTTGATTTCTTAATTCTCGACGAATATCCTCAAAAAATATTCGGTGATGGCCCATAAATCCCAGCTGCAGTAGGATTGTCATTTGATTGTTGATAAGGCTCATCAGTAGGCTCTGGAGGCACAATAATGAAACCTAACCCTCTTGGATGTGGTGTACCCCCAATCCATACCTTGTACTTCTTAATAAGTGAGTGGTCAATTGCGACTAAAGGAGGTTGTCTAGCTTCCTCGGCATCCCATTTTACTCCAGCTTGTTGATATAATCCAGTAATCAAGGATGGATGAGGCAGTTCACCTGAGGTCCCTCCTTGAATTGCTCTGTCAATTGAATCATGTATAACCTGACCCACATCTATAGTTTTTCCTTGTGCAATGCAGAAAAGCAACGTTGCCCGTTGATTTATAACATCACTCATATGCCTACACGGCATCAACTTGGCACAAATAAAGGCATGCCATGCTTTCCCGTAACTACTTAGTACGGATACAGGAAATAAAACAGCTTCTTGTTGATCTGTTAATTTTCATTTTGTTCTAGGTACACACAAAGCTTGAATGACCTCACTGTAGTCCAGGTCGCGCTCTAAATATATCATGTAGCCATTATTAGGTATTATGTTCAAGCCGTAGTAAGCATTTATTGTCCTAAAACTGACCTCCACTGATTTTCCACTAACCCAAATCATGTTACCAATAACATCTTTTGCATTGGCGTAGAATTCCTTAACAATTTTAATGACCGATGAATCCGGTTGGGCTGTAAAGTTCACCCATCTTCTATTTTCAATCATTTATAGTAACTCCCCATCTTCTGCCTCTGGCAATAATCCACGCTCAGGAATTAGTGTTTTACTATAAAGCAAATTGTAATATCTTTTGGATGCACTAACACTTGTAAATCTCTTTTTGTCAAACTTTGTCGATGTGCCCGAAGTTTCTCCTCTATGCCTTTTAGTAGCCATAAGTCTTGCGTGTTAATTTCTTGCCCAACAAATGATGTTCAGTGCCTTAGTATGAGCCAATCCTCTTTCTGACAAATTATCGAACACTTGATGTGCAAAAATTTCAAACACTATTGTTAAGCACTCCCCAAAACTTAATTTTCACCAAATTTGTCAATTACTAAGAACACTAGCCTTCCAATGCAATACAAGCAATAATTAAGAGTACCCAAACCCACTTGAGCCAACACAATTAAACAACTAACTTCAAATTACGGCCTTAGCTACTATCCAAGCAAATCTAAACAATTTGCAATAAAATCTTGCACACTTACTTGGTTATAGCCAGATATGATGTCTCAATCAAAGTTGTAGGAGCAATTTGAGCTTTGAACTTACTTCAGATAGATGGGCGTTAAATGTAAGTTGGTGTCCGAATTGGTGAGGAAGGGTGACAAGATGGAGATTAATTGCCTTTGAGTTTGGGTAGGAGATTGAGTGTTTGGTTATGCTTATACAAGAAGAAGTTGATTATCGTGGGCTAGATTAGAGGAGGGATGTGATTTGAATGAGTTTGAGTTGGAGTAGGAGAGAAAGAGTGTGTTTGATTTGGGTTTGGAGGAGTTATGCCCGATTAGAGCTTATATTTTTTTTCTAAGTTACAGCAGAAGCGCCTAGGCGCTTGGTAGTGCACTAGTTGGACCGCCTAGGTGGTTGGGACCAGCTCCATGAGGATAAACTAGCCCACAGCAGCGTGACGATAAACTTTTGTAATGATAAATGGCCCTGACCAGCGGGATTTTAACTTTCCTAGAAACAGTTTATGCCTTGAATTGTATAATAGGACTGTTTGCCCTGCTTCAAACTTTATTTCCAAAATTTTCTCGTCATGCCACCACTTAACCTTTTCTTTATATAACTTCGCATCTTCATACGATTGGAGTATGAATTCATCCATTTGGTTCAATTGTAAGAGGCTCTTTTCTCCCGCAACAGACATATCAAAGTTTAACTTCTGGATTGCCCAATACGCATTGTGTTCTAGTTCAACCGGAAGATGGCATGCCTTCCCATATACTAACCTGTATGTAGGCATCCCTATCGGAGTTTTGTAAGCTGTACTATATGCCCATGAAGCATCATCCAACTTACTAGCCTAATCTTTCCGACTAATGTTCACTATCTTCTCGAGGATTCGTTTCACTTCTCGGTTAGATACCTCGGCTTGACCACTTATTTGTGGATGGTAAGCAGTAGCTATCTTATGAGTGACTCCATACTTAGTGAGAATAGCTGAGAACTGCTTATTACAGAAGTGTGTGCCTTCATCACTAATGATTGCACGAGGAGTGTCGAATCTAGAGAAAATATTCTTCCGGATGAACTTAACCACAACCTTAGCATCATTGGTGGGCGATGCTATGGCTTCTACCCATTTCGAAACTCAGTCCACCGCTAGAAGTATATAGGAGTTGCTAAAAGATGATGGAAATGGTCCCATGAAGTCGATGCCCAAAACATCAAACAATTCGACTTCTAAGATCATGTTTAGTGGCATCTCTTGTCGCTTTGATATATTTCCAACTCTTTGGCATCTGTCACATTTCAATGAAAACACACAAGCATCCTTAAAGAGTGTTGGCCAGAAGAATCCATATTGAAGCACCTTAGCTGCTGTTCTTTCTCCCCCAAAATGTCCACCATAGTCAAATGCATGACATTGGTCTAGAATATTCTCCATTTCAACTTCCGGAATGCACTTTCTTATTACTTGATATCCACACTGTTTCAATACAAACGGCTCATCCCATAAATACTGTTTCACATCATGGAGAAATTTCTTCTTCTGCTGACTTGTCAAATCTGGCGAAAACACCTTACTCACAAATGAAATTTACATAATCTTCATACCATGGTGTATCCATCCTTACCGTAAATAGTTGTTCATCCGGGAAAAATTCATTGATCACTGTTGTGTCCTCATTTTTTAGTTTTGCATTCTCTAATCGTGATAAATGATCAGCAACCTAATTTTCTGTTCATTTTCTGTCCCGGATCTCCAAGTCAAACTCTTGTAGCAATATTACCCATCTAATTAATCTCGGCTTCGCATCCTTCTTTGCTATTAAGTACTTAATTGCCGAATGATATGTAAACACGATCACTTTTGTCGCAATCAAATATGAGCAAAATTTATGAAATGTATAAACAACTGCTAATAGCTCCTTCTCGGTAGTGGTATAATTCAGTTGGGCATCCGTTAGCGTCTTACTAGCATAGTATATAGCGTGAAAAATTTTATCTTTTCATTGGCCAAGAACTGCGCCAATCGCAAAATTGCTAGCATCATATATTAATTCGAACGAGATACTCCAATATGGCGCTATGATTATAGGTACGGTAACTAGTTTCTTCTTCAACACATCAAAAGCTTCCAGGCATGCTTGATCAAAGTTGAATGGGACATCCTTCTCCAAAAGATTGCAAAGTGGTTTAGTGATTTTGGAGAAGTCTTTTATAAATCGTCTATAGAAACTAGCGTGTCCCAAGAAACTTCGAATACCCTTTACTGAAATAGGTGGTGGTAGGCTCTCAATGGTTTTGATCTTAGCTCTATCAACCTCAATTCCTTTTGATGACACTCGATGACCCAAGATTATCCCCTCTTGCACCATAAAATGACATGTTTCCCAGTTTAAAACCAAATTCGTTTCCATACACCGTTTGAGCACGAGAGTGAGATTTTCCAAACAATAATTAAACGAATCCCTAAAAATTGAAAAATCATCCATAAATACCTCGAGATTTTGTTCGACTATATCAGAGAAAATAGCCATCATACACCGTTGAAATGTCACCGACGCATTACATAATCCAAAAGACATTCTACGAAAAGCAAAGGTACCATATGGGCATGTGAATGTCGTCTTCTCCTGATCATCAGTTGCAATGGCAATCTGGTTATAACCTGAGTATCCATCTAAGAAACAATAATACTCATGCCTTGCAAGTCAGTCCAACATCTGATCTATGAATGGTAGAGGAAAATGGTCCTTACGAGTGGCCTTATTCAACTTTCTATAATCCATACACACCCGCAAACCCGTAACTGTTCGAGTCGGGATTAATTCATTATGCTCATTTGCAACTACTGTCATTCCCCCTTTCTTTGGCACACATTGAACCAGACTTACCCATGAGCTATCTGAGATAGGGTAGATAATTCCCGCATCCAACCATTTAATGATTTCCTTTTTGACAACTTCCTTCATAATGGGACTGAGTCTTTGTTGTTGTTTAATAGTCAGTTTTGCTTCATCTTCCAACAAAATCTTATGCATGCAAATTGATGGGCTTATCCCCTTGATATCCGCAAGAGTCCACCCAAGAGCAGTCTTGTATTGCCGAAGTACCCGTAGTAGTTTTTCTTCTTGAACCTTATCAAGTGATGCAGAAATAATAACTGGAAAGGTAGAACAAGAACCAAGGTAGGCATACCGTAGATGGTTAGGCAATGGCTTAAGTTCCAAGGTGGGCGGTTCTTCTGAGGATGATTTCACCTTTTCATTCGGCTTTCCCTAAGAATCCAGAGGTTTAAATTTTTGCAAACATCGTGTGAACTTCGGAGTTGAATCTAGCATTTGAACACATTCTAGCACAGTTGAATCATCAAATAAATTTTCACTAACCAATGCAGTTTCAAGAGGGTCTTCATTCACAGATTCACTAAATACCTCTCTAGTTGCTTCTTCAATCAGCTCAACTCTAAAGCACTATTCCTCTCCCTTCAAAAATTTTATAGCCTTGAAAATATTAAAAGTTATTTCTTCATCTTGGACTCTCATTGTTAACTCTCCCTTTTATACATCAATTAATGTCCTTTCAATGGCTAAAAATGGTCTTCCAAGGATAATGAGTATGTCTTTATCCTCTTCATAGTCCAACACAATGAAGTCGGCTGGAAATATGAATTTGTCCATCTTCACTAATATGTCTTCCACAATGCCCCTAGGGTATGTCACTGATCTATTTGCAAGCTGTAAAGAGATATTTGTTAGCTTTGGTGCTGGTAATACCAACTGAGTGTAGATTGAAAGCGGCATCAAGTTAATACTCGTACCCAAATCATAAAAACATCTGTTAAAGAACTGGGGTCCAATCGTGCACGGTATGGTGAAGCTACCTGGATCCTTCAACTTTGATGGTAACTTTCTTTGCAGAATTGCGCTACATTCTTCGGTCAACGCTACAGTTTTGAACTCCCCTAACTTCCTCTTTCTTGCTAAAATATCTTTCATGAATTTCGCATAGCTAGGCATTTGTTCTAAAGCATCTGCGAATGGAATGTTAATTTGCAGCTTTTTGAACACTTCTAAAAATTTAAAAAACTGTCTATCTAATTTCTGCTTTTGCAATCTTTGAGGAAATGACACAGGTGGTACGACTGCTGTTTGCTTATCTTCTTGTTGTTTTTTCACAAATTTTTCCCCAGATTTACTTTCTGAATTTCCGCTCTTTTTTTCACCATCCTTGTGACGCCCCCAAATTCAGACCACCACTTGGTCACCCGAATTCGGTTCGTCACGTTCTCAAGATATTACCATAATAACTAAAATCACTCATTCACAGCGAAAGATCTAATTTAGAATAATATACAATGATTTATTATAATTATTCCCCCAAGTCTCGCAACCTACATTACTAAATAGATTACATAATAATATCGAATAAAGACTTATTACATAATCCTACTTAAGTTTAAACATAGTTTGCAAATAGTCTTATTACAACATGATAGATTTAAACATAAAAGGGACAAGCTAGTCAGTAGCCTTGCCCTTGCCCTTGTCTTTCCCAGAGACACCTCCCTGTTCCGCCTTAGCTGAAAGGTTTTAAATAAGCAAGGATGAGCACAAATTGCCCAGCAAGTAATATACAACATGGGTGTAGGAATAATATCACAAGATTTGAAATATCGAAGGGTTATTTCTAAGATAGTTCAAAGTGTCAGGATAACATCATGAATAAGGGATATGACAATTCAATATAATTCAACAGATGTATATGAATTCAACGGCTAACAATGTATCCAACTGGATAATCACTTTATACTGAGCAGTCACTAAAGACCATTGAACTTTCACTAGAGTTACCAATATTAAATTGATAACCAAAGATATCAAGTACTATAGATGATCAGTCTACAATACTTCACGTTATGCATAACACCACAATAATATTTATTCATGTGTTGGGGTTTCCAACAACATACACTCCCCTTACCAAAAGGGTTGTTCAACTCAGTTTTCAAGATTTTCGCACCAATCAATTGGTTTGGACAGTTTTATTATAAACATGCATATAGTCTAGCCGAATCAAATGGCATCGACTTTTTCACAATATTCAAGATCAATACTAAGTTTATCATGAATAATAGTTCTCACAAGGGTTTAAGCATATTAACTCATTTACACGAGAAAGTAATATAACTTGTATTCAAAGAAATAAGTTTACGGTATTCGTCGAATAAAGAATGCAATTATACTTGCACAATAAGAGTAGGGTTCGGATACTTGCTCAATATAAAAGAGAGTAAGTTAGGGAACTTGCCTTAAGCGTTGATTACCACTTATAGCATAAAATCACCTCAACGAACTATATCATCCTATTTATGTATGTATAGGTACTCATTAGCCACACATCCTGACATAAATCTCAACATGCAATTATTACACATATATCTATCCATACACCTTAGAACTCATAGATGTATAATTCAGATTGTTCTTACTTTTAAAAACCTTAACAACATTTTAGCAAATTTAAGTCTCATATACTCATTTCATGTTTGTATACGTGAAACATTACTTGAGTTACGCATTCTATATTACGTCGTTCACACATACGTGCCAAGAAACTTTTAAATTAAGTTTATTCGGACACAGCTAGTATAACCCTCTACTTAAAATTTTAGTTTAGTTCATGCGTGGGTAACATATATCAATTTGATAATATTTATCAATTAATCCCGCCTTTCCCAATGTCACAATGTTGTTTCCAAATCCGAAGACATCCCGCACGTTCGAACCCGAAGACATCTTACGAAGTCGAAGACTTCATCTCCGAACCCGAAGACACCTTCTATCATTTTACTTGTTTAATCAATTGTTCACTTGGTTTTATTTATCCATGTCTCATTACATAAATAAAGTATTCTTACCTTACTTAGTATTAATATTATATTTTTATCTTGTTATTAATCTTATTTTATCTTATTATATCCAAAAAAAACAAGTCTTGACCCGTTTGACCCAACCCGAACCAAACTGACTCAACACTGAAAATGGCCTAGCGCCTAGGCGCTTGAAATAAGCCTGGCTTGAGCGCCTAGGCGCTCCCCTGCAGAAGCAAAAATCCAATTTTTTCAACATTTTCAGTTTTGACCCTTTTTGATTCAATCTTTCATAACTTGCTCATTTCATATCCAAATGAGTTCAAACCACTTCCATTATCTCATAAACTTACATATCTTCAATATGCGATATCTTGAACAATTTTTCAAAATATTTATTTAATCAAATTATTTACTTTTCCAAGCAAAGGTTCTCATGCTAGCTTGTCTTACCAATTATTTTGCTACGAGTTCGTTTTATGACTGACCGAATTTGATGATTCAACTTGTGTTATGATCGTATTTCATATATGCTTAATATAACATTTTAGAATTACACATATCTCTTACATATGTTAATCACGATTATCAAACGTTCAAGCATACTAAGCTAGGTTTCATGCTCACATGCTTTTACATGATTCATTTTAACTTAGATCACATACCAAGCCATATAAATCACATATTCTCCTTCCAATACTCATCATTATACTTTTATATCCATCATGATCACACAACACATAAACTTCCCACAATCAAGCATGCATTCTTACTAATATCTACACATAATAACTTAGCTTGCCAAAAATAAAGCTAGATTATGAATCTTACTTCTTGTAGGCTTTCTTCCTCTTGGCTAGGAACCTTAAGTAGTTCTCCACCTTTGCTTCTCCTTCTTGAACTCCTCTTGAACCACCAAAGTGCAAGAGTTCCTCTAGAATCCTTCTACTTCCCTCAATTTCTCTCTAGCTCTTATTATACTACTAACACTTATGAAATTTAAAGTAAATGAAGCAATGAACTAGGATGGGTTATATTTATAGGCAAGTTCTATGTAAACAATACATGTACTAATACTTGGTATAATACTTGTATATGTACACCCAACTAGGTATTAACCATGGTTAAAAGGTGATTAGGTAAAAAGAATTACCAACTCCTTCACCAACTATGTCCTTCTTCATCATGAGCCCACATGGGATTGCTTGTAAGAATTTTTGTGCAACAAAAATCATCACTTAGGCTTAATAGGGCCAAAATTTCGGCCATGAGGGGTAGCATTCCATATGTTGCACTTTCATTCCATCATTTGTACCATGTGCTAGCTTATTGCTACCTTTACACATACATCTCTACACCTATATATATATATATATATATATATATATATTCCTATATATATAAGTATACTTATCTTATATATGTATTTATATAATCCATGTACATTGGGTTTGTCCAAATTAATATTTGAATTGGGCTAGGTACAAACACTTATACACATTGGGTTAAACATTAGTCTACCAATTTAAATTCTTGGGCTAAACTCCCAACTATGCAAGTATGTTACAATAATAATGTTGGGCTTGGATTTATCCTAGATCCAACACTTCATTAAGTTATCCATCAATTAATCTCATTAAAAATTTAATTACACCACAAAAGACTTTACACTTAAGCTTAATCAATCGTAACCAAGCTTATCAATATTATCAATAAATTTCTTAATCCTTTCAAACATGATTCAATTAAATTTTCATTTTCACCTTTCATGACCCACCAAAATATATATATGTGTTCAAAATAAATATTCAAACACTTTTATTTCTAATTTATAAAAATCTCGGGTATTACATCCTCCCCCCCTTATAAAAATTCCGTCCCGGAATTGCTACAAGGTTACACAAATAGATTGGGATAGTCCATCCTCATCTTATCTTCTAACTCCCATGTTGCCTCCTCGACATCATGGTTACGCCAAAGTACTTTTACAGAAGAAATGACTTTGTTCCTTAAAGTTTGCTCTTTCTTATCTAGAATTTGGACAGGAATTTCTTCATATGCTAAGTTCTTCTCCACCTGAATGGGTTCATAAGAAATCACGTGCTTGTAGTCTGGCTTGTACGGACGCAACACGGATATGTGAAAAACGTTATGGATACGCTCCAACTCGGGTGGTAGTGCAACTTTGTATGCTACTTCGCCCACTCGCTTGAGTACCTCGAACGGTCCTATGAATCTTGGACTCAGTTTCCCTTTCTTGCCGAAACGGATCTTTCCCTTCCATGGAGATACCTTCAAAAATACAAAACTACCGATTTCAAAATCGCGGTCTTGCCGATGCAAATCTGCATACTTTTTCTGGCGATCTTGAGCTGCCACAAGTCTAGCCCTTATTACTGTCACCACATCCGCGGTTTGTTGTACTAACTCTGGTCCGAGTATTCGTCGTTCACCGACTTCATCCCAACATAATGGCGTCCTGCACTTCCTTCCGTAAAGAGCTTCGTACGGTGGCATGCCGATACTCGCATGGTAACTATTATTATATGCAAATTCGACTAAGGGTAGGTGGTCGTCCCAATTTCCCTTGAAGTCCATCACGCAAGTTCTAAGCATGTCCTCTAGCGTTTGAATTGTCTGCTCACTCTGTCCATCTGTCTGAGGATGATAAGCTGTACTCATCCTCAACTATGTTCACATCCTCTCTTGCAAGCTTTTCCAAAACTTTGACGTGGAACGCGGGTCTCGGTCAGAAACAATCGATACCGGCACTCCATGTCTTGAAACAATTTCCTTTACGTACAGACTTGCTAACTGATTCAAACTGTAGCGGATCTTGATCGGTAGAAAATGTGCGGTCTTTGTAAGTCGATCCACGATAACCCAAATGGCATCCAAACCTTTCTGCGTGACCGGAAGTCCTACCACGAAATCCATCGTAATATGCTCCCATTTCCACTCTAGTATTTCTAACGGTTGAAGTAACCCACTCGGCCGCTGATGCTCTACTTTTACGCGTTGACAAGTCAAACATCTACCAACCCACTCTGCGACTTCCCGTTTCAAATTGGGCCACCAAAAATGTTGTTTCAAGTCTCGATACATCTTAGTGCCTCCCGGATGAACGGAATATGCCGTATTATGTGCCTCTTGTAGAATCTCTTATCTTAACTCGGTTACCGCCGGTACCCACACTCTCTCTTCGAATCTTAAAATACCATCTTTATCTATTCGAAATTTTTCTTCCTCATTTTCCGCAATCCTCTTCCTGATCTTCTCACACTCTCCATCATTTTCCTGTGTTTCCTTTACTCTATCCAACAATGTCGGACGAGCTTCCATTGCAAATAACTTCTCTTCAGACCTCTCGGGTCCCTTTACTTCTATTTCCAACTTCTCCATATCTCTTATTAACTCCTCCTGAGTTGTTAGTTGAAACAATTTCTCCCTTCCTTTCCTGCTCAGAGCGTCGGCAACTACGTTTGCCTTCCCGGGTGATAAAGAATCTCACAGTCATAATCTTTGATTAGTTCTAACCACCTCCTCTGACGCATATTCAACTCCTTCTGTGTGAAGATATATTTTAGACTTTTGTGGTCCGTGTATATCTCACATTTCTCTCCGTACAAATAATGTCTCCAGATCTTTAACGCAAAAAACTACTGCCGCTAACTCTAAATCATGGGTAGGGTATCGTTTTTCGTAATCCTTTAATTGCCGTGACGCATATGCAATGACCTTGCCATGCTGCATTAGCACACAACCCAGTCCTCTATGCGATGCATCACTATACACCACGAATCCTCCCGTATCATCTGGTAGGGATAATACAGGTGCTTCGCTTAATCTCTTCTTCAACTCTTGAAAACTCTCTTCACATATGTTGGTCCATACAAATTTCACTGTCTTCCTCGTCAGATTAGTCAACGGGGTCGCTATCTTAGAAAAATCTTGGATGAATCTTCGATAGTACCCTGCTAACCCTAGGAAACTCCTTACTTCCGTCGGTGTTTTCGGTTGTTCCCAACTACTTACTGCTTCAACCTTTTCGGGGTCTACTGAGATTCCATTCTCATCCACCACGTGGCCTAAGAATTGAACCTTCTTCATCCAAAATTCGCATTTTGAAAACTTCGCATACATCTCCTCCCTTTGCAGTGCCTCTAAAACAATCTTCAGATGTTCGGCGTGTTCTTCCTCTATTTTTGAGTAAATCAAAATGTCGTCGATGAAAACTACAACGAATTTATCCAAGTATGGCTTAAAAACTCGATTCATCAAGTCCATGAATGCTGCCGGAGCATTAGTTAAACCGAATGACATTACCAAAAACTCGTAATGTCCATAACGGGTTCGAAACGCAGTCTTTGGTATGTCCTCATCTCGCACTTTCAGTTGATGATATCCTGTTCGTAAGTCGATTTTTGAGAAACATTTTGCTCCTTTCAGTTGATCAAACAAGTCGTCTATCCTCGGTAATGGATATCGATTCTTGATCGTTACTCTGTTCAATTCTCGATAATCAATACAGAGCCTCATCGATCCGTCCTTTTTCTTCACGAATAACACTGGTGCTCCCCAAGGAGACACACTCGGTCGTATGTAACCCTTATCTAATAACTCTTGAAGTTGTATCATCAATTCCTTCATTTCTACTGGCGCCATACGATATGGAGCTTTCGAAATCGGTGCCGTTCCCGGTGCTAAGTCTATTACGAATTCGATTTCTCTGTCTGGCGGAAGACCAGGCAGATCGTCTGGAAACACGTCTTGAAATTCATTCACTACGGGTATATCTTTAATCTCTACTCCCTTTTTCTGAGTATTTATGATGTAAGCTAAAAAACCTACACATCCTTTCCTTAACAACTTCTTGGCCTGCATCATCGTAACACAACATGATTGCTTAAGCGATGAGCTACCATGAAACACTACCTTAGACTTACTCGGAGTTTGAAGGTTCACACACTTATTCTGACAGTCAATTATTGCTGCATGGTTATATAACCAATCCATTCCTAGTATTACGTCAAATTCTCCCAGTCTAATAGGAATCAAGTCTACGCTCAGTTCATGTTCTCTAATGTTTGCGCGATAATTTCGATAAACGTATTCTACAGGGATTATTTCCTTATTTACAACCTCTATGTTCAAGGAATCTTCTAAACGTTCTCGGGGTGTACTAAATTTACTAGCGAATTCTTCAGATACAAAAGAACAGGTGGCACCCGAATCAAATAATACATAAGCATTTATATTATTGATTGGGATTATACCTGACACCACGTCCTTCGCAGCCACTGCGTCCTGGACAGTCATGTTAAAGGTTCGAGCGGTCGATCGGTTGGGTTGTGCATGTCCACCAATCATTTACTTGCTCCCTCCTCCCTGGCCTCCGCCAGCTCCACAGCTTCCTTTCTTCGGGCAATCCTTGATCTGATGCTCTGTCGATCCACAAGCAAAACATCCTCGGATCTTCTTTGGCTTTGGGCAAT
Source organism: Panax notoginseng (assembly GCA_016801055.1). Lineage (NCBI taxonomy): Eukaryota > Viridiplantae > Streptophyta > Magnoliopsida > Apiales > Araliaceae > Panax > Panax notoginseng. Next base: position 139,049,227 of record CM029015.1, read on the forward strand.
TTGGTGAGATGTGCCCCTCTTGGCCGCAATTATAGCAAGTGGTCTTTCCTTTCCAGCATTCTCCCTGATGGTTTCTTCCACATTTATTGCAGGCTTCGTTCCTTTTCTTGAAGTTTCCCTGGTGACTCCCACCTTGGTTATTGTTTCGGTTGTTGCTGTTGTGGTTGTTGTTGTTGTTTTCCCATTTCCTTTTTCCCGAATTACATCCTCCGCTGCTGCTTCCTCCACGATGCTCGCTACCAGTGTTCTTATTCTTCTTCTCCTTGTGATATAGACTTAAGGCCTCACTGCCACCTTCCGCAATGACTGCCTTCTCCAACAGAGTCGTAAAGGAATCAATCTGAAAGACTGATACCTTATTATACAACCACGGCTTCAACCCTTGCTCAAAACGTCTCGCCTTCCTCTCCTCATCCATAACTTGGTGTTCTGCAAACCGCGCTAGTTCATTGAACTTAGCTGCGTACTGCGCCACTGTCATATCACCTTGTTTTAATTCTAGGAATTTTACTTCCATCCTACTCTTCATACTCTTCGGGAAATAGTTCTCGAAGAACAACGTAGTAAACCTCTCCCAAGTTATCGTTCCGTCCCCCGCTCTCTGCTGGTTAGTTTCCCACCAATAGTTTGCTTCGCCCCTCATCATGTATGTGGCAAATACAGTCTTCTGGTCTTCACCCACGTGTGCAATAGTGAAGGCCTTCTCGATCTCCTTGATCCAAGTTTGCGCAACTATCGGGTTAGTAGTTCCCGTGAACTCGGGGGGTCCTACACTCTTAAAGTCTTTGAAGGTTGTTAGTGGGACAGTTCGGGGAACGGGTGGTATAGGTTCGTTTCTTCCCCTCAAAGCTTCTCCCAATAAATCTACCAGTCGCTGTATCAGATCTATTGGACCTCTCTCATCGTTAACTGACTCTTCTGGAATAGGTATTCTACGTCTGGGCGGCATTTTCTGCATCACAAAATTTCATCTTATTATCCAACTATCATGTTCAGACATTTCTCAATTGAAAAGATCTAAAAGTGTACAACACGTTTCTGAAATAAGATCATTCATATTCATATGCCAAATGGTTACAATACATGCTCTTTTCTAGCATACTGCTATAAATGAAAGCACATACCCCTAATATCACAAAAGACGGGGACAACACTAACTTACTACCCCTCTAATATTTTCCAAAAGTTCGGGGTTTACCACTATCTCACATCTTACACAAAAGACTGAGATTTCAACAATATTTTAACAACACATAATTAAGAATACTACACTACTAAACTTTTTCCTCTAGACTCAATCTAACATCCCACGCTCCATGGCGCTTGCATACTCCTTTTGTGTGATGTGTGCCACCATATCCCGACTTATGGTATGTCGGGTCTGTCCTTGCTCAGCGGGGTAGTGATTTACCCCATCGATCAATCTCTCCATGGCCGTGCGTAGAGCATAGCCCATCTTGTTCATCTTCCTCCTCTTGCATCGTACCTCATCTTCAAGATCACCTACTCTGTCATTAGAATCCTCCCACTTCTCCTCGAAGTGGATCCGATCCATCACTTCCATCTCTAACTGAGTTCGGAGAGCCTCCTTCTCCGCCTTCTCACTCAACGCCCTCTGTTCCAATTCTTCTAATTTCCCTGCCACCTCGACATTCCTTGCCACCAATCGGTGAAACAAGGCACCCATCTGGATCCCTGCCTCCTTACGGTGAGCAATTTCTACTTCCATCTCCTGCATTACTAGCTGCCTCTCAAGAGTCTCAGTTTCTAACTCTTCGACTCTACTCCCTAACTCCAAAATCCGCTCCTCATACTCTCCTAGCATCCGATCCTCAAAGGTAGTCCCGTCGGAGTCCTCCATGGGCTCAGGTTCCTCTTCCACGGGTTCCTCCTCCATAGGCTCCTCCTCAGGATCAGATTCCTCCGGTAGAGGCACCATCTCCTCCTCCTCATCATCGTCATAAATAGGGGCAACAACCGATATAGGCTCCGCTATCAAGGGTGCCTCATAGACTACGTGGATATCACGCGGCTCTTCCTCTACTACTCGGCTAGGTCCTCCCATGTCAGTCATCCTACAATCACCAACATAAGACAAAACAAACAACAACTACATCAGAATGTTAAATAAACATAAGTTCATTGTATAGAATGAAGTTACATTTCATGACACCCTGAGTCCCTCAGGGAAAACTCTACATGAGTTTTATCCCTCTTCCAAACTTCTAAGTTTTCTTAAGTTATAGTATAAGGATTCTCGTTTCCTAAGTTTTATAACTATAGCTTTGATACCAACCTGTGACGCCCCCAAATTCTGACCACCACTTGGTCACCCGAATTCGGTTCGTCACGTTCTCAAGATATTACCATAATAACTAAAATCACTCATTCACAGCGAAAGATCTAATTTAGAATAATATACAATGATTTATTATAATTATTCCCCCAAGTCTCGCAACCTACATTACTAAATAGATTACATAATAATATCGAATAAAGACTTATTACATAATCCTACTTAAGTTTAAACATAGTTTGCAAATAGTCTTATTACAACATGATAGATTTAAACATAAAAGGGACAAGCTAGTCAGTAGCCTTGCCCTTGCCCTTGTCTTTCCCAGAGACACCTCCCTGTTCCGCCTTAGCTGAAAGATTTTAAATAAGCAAGGATGAGCACAAATTGCCCAGCAAGTAATATACAACAAGGGTGTAGGAATAATATCACAAGATTTGAAATATCGAAGGGTTATTTCTAAGATAGTTCAAAGTGTCAGGATAACATCATGAATAAGGGATATGACAATTCAATATAATTCAACAGATGTATATGAATTCAACGGCTAACAATGTATCCAACTGGATAATCACTTTATACTGAGCAGTCACTAAAGACCATTGAACTTTCACTAGAGTTACCAATATTAAATTGATAACCAAAGATATCAAGTACTATAGATGATCAGTCTACAATACTTCACGTTATGCATAACACCACAATAATATTTATTCATGTGTTGGGGTTTCCAACAACATACACTCCCCTTACCAAAAGGGTTGTTCAACTCAGTTTTCAAGATTTTCGCACCAATCAATTGGTTTGGACAGTTTTATTATAAACATGCATATAGTCTAGCCGAATCAAATGGCATCGACTTTTTCACAATATTCAAGATCAATACTAAGTTTATCATGAATAATAGTTCTCACAAGGGTTTAAGCATATTAACTCATTTGCACGAGAAAGTAATATAACTTGTATTCAAAGAAATAAGTTTACGGTATTCGTCGAATAAAGAATGCAATTATACTTGCACAATAAGAGTAGGGTTCGGATACTTGCTCAATATAAAAGAGAGTAAGTTAGGGAACTTGCCTTAAGCGTTGATTACCACTTATAGCATAAAATCACCTCAACGAACTATATCATCCTATTTATGTATGTATAGGTACTCATTAGCCACACATCCTGATATAAATCTCAACATGCAATTATTACACATATATCTATCCATACACCTTAGAACTCATAGATGTATAATTCAGATTGTTCTTACTTTTAAAAAACCTTAACAACATTTTAGCACATTTAAGTCTCATATACTCATTTCATGTTTGTATACGTGAAACATTACTTGAGTTACGCATTCTATATTACGTCGTTCACACATACGTGCCAAGAAACTTTTAAATTAAGTTTATTCGGACACAGCTAGTATAACCCTCTACTTAAAATTTTAGTTTAGTTCATGCGTGGGTAACATATATCAATTTGATAATATTTATCAATTAATCCCGCCTTTCCCAATGTCACAATGTTGTTTCCAAATCCGAAGACATCCCGCCACGTTCGAACCCGAAGACATCTTACGAAGTCGAAGACTTCATCTCCGAACCCGAAGACACCTTCTATCATTTTACTTGTTTAATTAATTGTTCACTTGGTTTTATTTATCCATGTCTCATTACATAAATAAAGTATTCTTACCTTACTTAGTATTAATATTATATTTTTATCTTGTTATTAATCTTATTTTATCTTATTATATCCAAAAAAAACAAGTCTTGACCCGTTTGACCCGACCCGAACCAAACTGACTCAACACTGAAAATGGCCTAGCGCCTAGGCGCTTGAAATAAGCCTGGGTTGAGCGCCTAGGCGCTCCCCTGCAGAAGCAAAAATCCAATTTTTTCAACATTTTCAGTTTTGACCCTTTTTGATTCAATCTTTCATAACTTGCTCATTTCATATCCAAATGAGTTCAAACCACTTCCATTATCTCATAAACTTACATATCTTCAATATGCGATATCTTGAACAATTTTTCAAAATATTTATTTAATCAAATTATTTACTTTTCCAAGCAAAGATTCTCATGCTAGCTTGTCTTACCAATTATTTTGCTACGAGTTCGTTTTATGACCGAATTTGATTATTCAACTTGTGTTATGATCGTATTTCATATATGCTTAATATAACATTTTAGAATTACACATATCTCTTACATATGTTAATCACGATTATCAAACGTTCAAGCATACTAAGCTAGGTTTCATGCTCACATGCTTTTACATGATTCATTTTAACTTAGATCACATACCAAGCCATATAAATCACATATTCTCCTTCCAATACTCATCATTATACTTTTATATCCATCATGATCACACAACACATAAACTTCCCACAATCAAGCATGCATTCTTACTAATATCTACACATACTAACTTAGCTTGCCAAAAATAAAGCTAGATTATGAATCTTACTTCTTGTAGGCTTTCTTCCTCTTGGCTAGGAACCTTAAGTAGTTCTCCACCTTTGCTTCTCCTTCTTGAACTCCTCTTGAACCACCAAAGTGCAAGAGTTCCTCTAGAATCCTTCTACTTCCCTCAAGTTCTCTCTAGCTCCTATTATACTACTAACACTTATGAAATTTCAAGTAAATGAAGCAATGAACTAGGATGGGTTATATTTATAGGCAAGTTCTATGTATACAATACATGTACTAATTCTTGGTATAATACTTGTATATGTACACCCAACTAGGTATTAACCATGGTTAAAAGGTGATTAGGTAAAAAGAATTACCAACTCCTTCACCAACTATGTCCTTCTTCATCATGAGCCCACATGGGATTGCTTGTAAGAATTTTTGTGCAACAAAAATCATCACTTAGGCTTAATAGGGCCAAAATTTCGGCCATGAGGGGTAGCATTCCATATGTTGCACTTTCATTCCATCATTTGTACCATGTGCTAGCTTATTGCTACCTTTACACATACATCTCTACACCTATATATATATATATATATATATATATATATATATTCCTATATATATAAGTATACTTATCTTATATATGTATTTATATAATCCATGTACATTGGGTTTGTCCAAATTAATATTTGAATTGGGCTAGGTACAAACACTTATACACATTGGGTTAAACATTAGTCTACCAATTCAAATTCTTGGGCTAAACTCCCAACTATGCAAGTATGTTACAATAATAATGTTGGGCTTGGATTTATCCTTGATCCAACACTTCATTAAGTTATCCATCAATTAATCTCATTAAGAATTTAATTACACCACAAAAGACTTTACACTTAAGCTTAATCAATCGTAACCAAGCTTATCAATATTATCAATAAATTTCTTAATCCTTTCAAACATGATTCAATTAAATTTTCATTTTCACCTTTCATGACCCACCAAAATATATATATGTGTTCAAAATAAATATTCAAACACTTTTATTTCTAATTTATAAAAATCTCGGGTATTACAATCCTCAATAGAAATTATTTTCTTTTGTTCGTCAAAATCTGTAGTCAATTCCTTCCCACTTCTGAGTGTAACTGCCTTACGTAATTTATTTCCATCATTCCTTCAATTTTTCTCCATATCACTAGGTAAAGAACCTGGAGTTCTAGTATTCAAAGCACTAGCTATCTATCCAATTTGGTTCTCAAGGTTCTTTATTGCAGCTGATTGGTTTTTCATTGTGGCTTCAAACTGAGTTGCCAATCTTGCCAACAATTCTTCCATCTGTGATAGCTTATCAGGTTGATGAGGTTATGGGTGTTGTTAAGATTGTTGATGTGGCTGAAATCCAGGTGGATATGATTGCCTTGGAGCTTGTGCTTGAGAATGTGACTGATTATTACTCCAAGAAAAATTCGAGTGGTTTCTCACTCCTAGATTGTAACTATTTGGATAACTGCACTGCTGCCTATTATAACTGGAAACAAACTGGACTGACTAAGGATTTATTGGACATTGATCACTGGAGTGGCTACCCGCACATATTTCATAAATCAGTTTCATTTTTTGAACTGGTTGTACCCCAAGTGCATCTTTCTTCTTTGTAAGAGCAGAAATCTGAGTTGACAATGCTGTCATCGCATCCACTTCATAAACCCCTACTGTCCTCGGCTGAGCCGTTCTTGCTGTTGGCCACATATAATTATTAGCTTCCATGGTTTCAAGCAACTGATACCCCTCATCACAATTTTTAGCCATAATAGCTCCTCCCACTGCAGTATCTATACTCGATCTCACTATGCTGAATAAACCGCTATAAAAAGTTTGCACCTAAAGTCATTTAGGAATCCCATGGTGTGCACATTTTTGTAATGAGTCTTTGAATCTCTCACACTCACATGCTGAACGAAAGAGAATATATCGTTCCGCAACTTTGCTATTTTTGTAGGCGGGAAAAACTTTGCAAGAAATTTCTAGGCTAGGTCGTTCCATGTAGTAATCGAGCATGGTGGTAGTGAATGGAGCCAACTCTTAGTCTTATCTCTGAGAGTAAATGGAAACATCCTTAGCCTTATTGCATCCTCTGACACATTATTGTACTTGAAAGTATCGCAAATTTCTATAAAATTGACTATGTGATCGTTCGGATCATCATTTGGCAACCCTCCAAACTGACATGAATTTTGAATCATCTATATTGTCCCCGGTTTTATCTCAAAACTTGTAGCAGTAATAGCAGGCCTCATAATACTCGACTGAATTTCAATAACCCGCGGCATAGCATAATCCCGCAGTACTTTTTGCTCTTCTTCAGCCATAGTATATTTCTTATCAAGTGCCTCTTTGGTTTCTTTAACCCACTTATGCAACCGCTGAAACCTTTTTTCGATGTCGTCCTCGTAAGGTAATAAATCTAGCTTCTTCGATCGCGTTTGCATACACTAGTTAAGAACACCTGAATAGAACAGAAAAGAAAAAGTTTAAATTAAGATTAACTCTATCAAAATCAATAATGAGAAAATATTAAACTAATTTCCCCGGCAGCGGCGCCAAAAACTTGTTGCCTAATTTCTTAATAGCATTTTAACAAGCAAGCATACGCGTTCAATTGTAATATTCATCAAGCAAAGATATCGTTCCCACGCGAAAATAGACTAATATTTATCAATTACTAATTTCAATGCAATTAATCCTATTTTAAATTACAGAATATTGTTTGTGATTTAAAAATTAAACTTAACAAAACTAACAATTAAAATCAGAATTTCGCAAGAATAACTGCAGATTTAATAGGTTAAGATTACAACTTCCCTTAGTATTTCATTTAAACCAATTTACTTCCCATTTAAATCAATTAATTAATATGAATCATTATCCAAGAATGTTTTATAGTGCTCACACACTTCTTCCAAAGACACGTGAACGAATCCTCCTAAATCCAATCCTTAAGACACATAATTACAAGGAACGCCCTATTTAATTAATTCACTATATTCCTCTGTTAATCAAGTTAATTAGGGTTTAACGCACAAATTCTTTCAATAGATACAAAAGACACATAGGTATATTCCTATCCTACATGTTAATCATATTAACCCTAGTAAGATTATATGAACAGATGTTATCATATCCAGATCTCAATCCATACTCCACCTTCCAATTTTATATAGATTATCACAATAATTGTTGGCCAAACAATTAATGAATAAGCAAAAGATATAATAAATAATTCAATAAAAATCAACTTTCATTCAATGAGAAGGTTCAATTTAAACTACATACTAAGTTCCGTTGCAATCTTAATGAAAATTTAGTTCATAATAATAATAAAGAAAAACATCATCCAAATTAATAATCCAAACATCCTAGATAATTACAAAAGATAAAACTAAAGAATAGAAGAAGAAACTCTGACTTTGCTCCAATACTCTCTTTGATCTCCAACCCTTGCAATTCCCCTTCGTGTTTTTCTTCGTTGTCCTCTCTGCAAATCTCTTAAAAATTAAATGATACGTCTTTTCTAAAGTCTTCTCCTATTTGTATTGGTCCCAGCCCTCTTTTAGATTCCTTTTTGGCTTCAAAAACCCACTTAGCAGTATAAAAATCCTTCTTTAGCCGTACATGAGCGCCTAGGCACTCAACCCAGGCCATTTCCAAGCGCCTAGGCGCTTGACCAGGACCGCGTATTTACAAAAATGTCATTCAGCTCTAATTTTAATGATTTTTGACCTTTTTCTTCTCCCAAATGACCAGTTTGTCCTTCTAGCTCCAACCTACAAGAAATAAAGACAAACCCATAAAAAGATACTAAAAATAATTAAAGATAACATTAATTAAGTTTAATAATATCGGATTCATATGTATAAAACCTACTCATCAATAATCATCAGACATTTCATTTATCTAAGTGACTTGCTACCATTGAAAACTGCCTTTGATGGAGTCATAAGATTTACACATTTCTTTTGGCAATCAATTATCTCTCCATAATTGTATAGCCAATCCATTCCCATAATAACATCAAACTCTCTAAGTCTAATCAGGATTAAATCTACCATCATGATATTCCCCTTAATGTTCACCCTACAATTTTTGTATACGAACCTAATAGGAATCACTTCCTTATTCGCAATTTCTATGTTCAAAAGGAAATTAAATTCTTCACTAGGAAATCCTAACCTCTTAGCAAATTCATTATATGAACGAGCAAGTAGCACCCGAATCAAATAATACATAAGCATCAATATCATTGATTGGGATAATACCTGACACCACGTCTTTTGATTGCACAGCATCTTGCATAGTCATGTTGAAGGTTCTGGTTGTGGGTTTGTTTGATGTCGTTGGTCCAGCAATGGCTCATGTACCTCCACTGCTACCTCCCTTATTTCCTGTTGCCTCTTCAGCCTTTTTCTTAGGGCACTCAGGAGCAAAGTGATCCTTGGATCCGCACGTGAAGCAAACGTTCTTCTTTGGTTGAGTGTAATTTGGGGTGATATGACCCTCCTGGCCACAGTTAAAGCATACTCGTTTCCCCATTAAGCACACACCCTTACGAAACTTCCCGGATATAGCACATGTGTGACGCCCCCAAAATAGGTATACAACACCCATTCTGAGTCGCCAAATACATGGTACAGAAAGCAAACTACAACTTTAATAATACAATTGTCGTGCAAAATACGACAACACATACTGTGAGTTTAAATACAAATATTGTCTTCTAGACAATATCCACACTCAAATAAGTCCTCATTACAATTATTCAAACACTATTTTACAGAAATAGTGAGGACTGTTAAAACATCTTTCTAGAACCATCCCTCCATACCCCGACTAGATCCTGCTATGTTCTCACCTCCTGAGAAGAAAAATGGAACAAAAAGGAAAAGGGTGAGCTCAACTAGCCCGGTAAAGAATATTATGACTAAGATAATATACAACAAATTATCGTTAGTCTTCAACAGGGAAAAATCTGATAGAATATAATCGACAACAAGTTTTAGATCAACAACTGCAGCGGAAACAGCAAACCATTAGAAGAGTCAAGTAGAGAAAGAATTCTACTATCTTCTAAGATTTAAAAGTCCATCATCAATATTTTATCCCTGTAACATCAATTAATAATCATCTTTATCCAAATATTCATCTTTGCACTACAGGCCAAAGATATTCATTTGTATCACCTGTTAATCATGTTCATCTCAACACCTGTTCATCTTTGCACTACAGGCCAAAGATATTTATCAAGTAATCATACATCTTTGCACTACAGGCCAAAGATATTCAGTAATATCATCATTTAGGACTGAGGATGATGAAAAATATCTTAAAGAGAACGAATCCAGTGAGACAGAAGGACAAATATTAGGGATTCGTATAACAGTTTATCCAAGATCAATAATACTTCATAATAATCAATTGTGAAGCAGAATTCAAAAATAAAAATCAAAACATGGATACAATCAAAGATAGTAACCATAATAGACATCTTGGACAAAAAGAGAAAATTTTTATTTTTCGGTGAATAGTATCGTATTCGTGAATAGTGCCGTATACGTGAATAGTGCCGTATACGTGAATAGTAACCCCGACACAAAAAGTTTCAAATTTGATAAAAACTCATATCAATATTTCAGCATAATGATATTGAAAAAAATAATATCATTAATAAGAAAATAATATCCCTTACCTCAAAATATCAGTACTTCTGGTCGGAATACCGGTATAAGGCTGAAAGAAACTTGCTCTGATGAATAGAAACTCTCAAAGTATCTAAATACTCACAAAATACACTCAATAATCTAGAGAGAGAAAGAGAGAAAACTTGTTTCTGGTGTGATTTTCAATTCTAACTTAGCCCTCTATTTATAGAAAAATGTTAGCACGCCGAAGCAGACTTAACCTGCAACCTGATGGCTTTACCTGCTACTATTCCCACCCACCACATTTGAATAAAAATCTCAGCATATTTCTTCACCAACCAAGAGTGGGGCCCACCAATTCTAGAATTTTTCATCAAAATGATAAACTCCGAAAATTCAACAATTTCTGAACCAGTCATCTCGTAAAATTCATAATAAATCATACGTTCATTTTGAACGGTTCAAAATTTGTGGACATATACTCAACTTATATATGTATAACATATCCAAAAATTACCACGATCCAACGGTCGGATTAAAAATTATAACCCCCGCAAAATATCTCAAAAATCCTTATTTTTAATGTCTCCATTCCGACAAAAATACTGATAAAAACCTCAACATTAACTCCTTCATTTTTAACCACAAAAATATATCCCTCATTTATATCCACATAAAATAAATATTTCCTTATCATATGAATCAATAATTAATTATTCACAAATAATATTACAGAATCACATTTATGACAACCAGGCCGTTCCCAGGAAAGAGGGGGCTTTCCAATAAGGATTTCTTCTTACTGGCGCGCAATTAGATGACCAAACCTCTCCTTAGACAGAACTTTCTAGACATTGCCAATAATGTTATCTAATAATATTATTCAAATAATATGAATTATTGATCTGATAATGGAAAATACTGTGCAGCAACAATTAACAATAATATAAAATATCAACGCAACAATTATTGAATCAATAAAATAAAATATTGAACAATAATTACTGTAACAATTATTGAGTAGTGTCTTCTTACGTAAGAATCAATAATTGGTGCAATACCGTGTGCTATTGTATTTTAACCATCGGGTATTCCAATAGTATTAACGGTAACAACTACGCCGTTATTTATAAATAACTTATACTTGTCGTTTTCTTCATCCAATCGCTTTTCGTTATGGGGCCCACACAAGGCTGCGCCGTCGTACGAATATTTCCCGACAGCAAGAATATTCCACGACCAAACGAATATTCCCCGACAAAATGAATATTTTATAACCACTTGCTTATTTTGTAAAATTTGCACATTTCACCCATAATCAAAGTATTATATCAAATTAACCCCTTATTAGTCACAATAATATTTAGAGAAAATTTGATTTTATTCATTAATAAGTTGGGGTCTTACAACCTCCCCTCCTTATGAAATTTCGTCCTCGAAATTGACGTACGTACCTGATGTTTCAAAAAGGTGAGGATACCTCACTTTCATTTCTGATTCCAACTCCCAGGTCATTTCTTCAATAGCATGGTTTCTCCACAAAACCTTAACTTGTGGTATAACTTTCGTGCGTAGGACATGCTCTTTCCTATTCAAGATCTTAACAGGTACCTCCTCGTACGTTAAATCTTCAGCTATCTCGTCTGGTTCTAACTCAATAATATGGTTCGGGTCTTTAACATATTTACGAAGCATAGATATGTGAAAAACATTATGAACACGAGACATGCTTAGAGGTAATGCGAGTCTATATGCCACATTTTCTATTCGCTCAAGAATCTCAAATGGACCAACAAATCTTGGATTGAGCTTTCCTCTCTTCCCAAATCTTATAACTCCCTTCCATGGTGCAACACGTAACAATACATGATCCTTAATATTAAATTCCACGTCCTTCCAATGAAGATCCGCATAACTCTTTTGTCGATCATGTGCCGTTTGTATACGTTGTCGAATCGTTTGGATCTTCTCTGTAGTAATGCGTACCAACTCTGGTCCCAACAATATTGCTTCACCCACCTCGTCCCAGCATACTGGAGAATGATATTTTCTTCCATACAACGCCTCGAATGGAGCCACACCTATGCTCGCCTGATAACTATTGTTGTAGGAGAATTCCACCAATGGTAGGTACTTATCCCAACTCCCTTTGAGATCTAGGACACAAAGTCTTAATAGATCTTCAAGAGTTTGAATAGTCCTCTCTGTTTGTCCGTCCGTTTGAGGATGGTATGCCGAACTGAATCGTAAATCCGTGCCCATAACTTTCTGCAAGCTAACCCAAAATCGTGAAGTGAATCTTGGGTCACGATCCGAAACTATGGATACTGGCATGCCATGCAATCTCACAATCTCGTTCACGTACATACTAGCAAGACGTTCAAGGGAATAAGTCTCACGTATCGGCAAGAAATGAGCGGACTTGGTTAATCTATCAACAATAACCCAAATCGCATCTATGCCTTGGGAAACCTTGGGAAGACCCGTAACAAAATCCATAGTAATGTGTTCCCACTTCCATTTCGGAATCTCAAGTGGTTGCAATGGACCCTTTGGTACTTGATGCTCCGTTTTTATACGTTGACAAGTTAAACATCTCGAGATAAACTCCGCAATCTCTCTTTTCATATTGCTCCACCAAAATGTATGTCGAAGATCGTGATACATTTTGGTACTCCCAGGATGGATTGCAAACGGTGTGTTGTGTGCCTCCATCATTATTCTATGCTTAAAGTCAAAATCGTTAGGAACACAAAGTCTAGAGTTGACTCGAAGTATTCCTTCTTCATCGATTCTTGCTTCTGGAATAGCACTTTCTTGCACTTTCTTCTTCATACGCATCAGCTCCATGTCCGTAGCTTGAGCAGCTTTAACTTTATCGATTAAAGTCGGTTCTACTCGTATATTTGATATCATCATGTGGGTACTTGGAGCCTTCATCTCTATCTCCATCCTTTGCAAGTCATACAAAATGGGCCTTTATGTTAACAACATTGCACTCGTACCCGCATATGATCTTCTACTCAATGCGTCAGCTACTACGTTTGCTTTTTCAGGATGATATTGGATGGTATGATCGTAATCTTTCAACAGCTCGAGCCAACGACGCTGCCGCATGTTGAGTTCCTTTTGGGTGAAGAAATATTTGAGGCTTTTATGATCTGTATATATCTCCACTTTCTCCCCATACAGGTAGTGTCTCCAGATCTTCAACGCAAAAACGACTGCTGCCAACTCCAAATCATGAGTAGGATAATTCCTCTCATATTCTTTGAGTTGTCGTGAGGCATAGGCTATGACTTCCCCATGTTGCATGAGAACACGTCCTAACCCTTTGCCTGAAGCATCGCTGTAGATAACAAATCCATCCGAACCAGATGGTATTGTCAGAACAGGTGCCGAAATGAGTCTCCTCTTGAGTTCTTGGAAACTCTTCTCGCATTCCTCACTTCATACGAATTTTGTATCTTTTCGAGTCAGCTGAGTTAACGGAGTAGCTATTCGAGAAAATCCTTCCACAAATCTCCGATAATAACCAGCTAAGCCCAGAAAGCTACATACTTCGGTTACCGACTTCGGTTGCTCCCAACTTTGTACGGCTTCAATCTTCGCCGGGTCGACAGATACTCCATATTTTGACACCACGTGCCCAAAGAATGCTACTTTCTCAAGCCAGAACTCGCATTTCTTCAATTTGGCATATAGCTTATTTTCACGAAGCCTTTGCAGTACCAGCTTCAAATGGCGCTCATGATCTTCACGGCTTTTGGAATAGATGGGGATGTCATCAATAAAGACAACAACGAACTGATCCAAATATTCTTTGAATGCACGGTTCATCATATCCATGAAGGCAGCAGGAGCATTAGTCAATCCAAAAGACATGACTAAGAATTCATAATGCCCGTACCGAGTTCTGAAGGCAGTCTTTGGAATATCCTCAGTTTTAATCTTCAGCTGATGATATCCAGAATGAAGATCGATCTTTGAAAAGAATTGTGTTCCTTGTAACTGGTTGAACAGGTCATCAATGCGAGGTAGCGGATACCTATTCTTGATGGTGACATGGTTCAATTCTCGATAGTCAATACAAAGTCGCATACTCCCGTCTTTCTTCTTTACGAATAAAACAGGAGCACCCCAAGGAGACGTACTAGGACGAATAAAATCGATGTCCAACAACTCCTGTAGTTGGACTTTTAACTCCTGAAGTTCAATAGGAGCCATTTGATATGGAGTTTTAGAAATGGGCTTTGTACCGGGTTCAAGGTCAATAAAGAATTCAACTTCACATTCTGGGGGTAGACCAGGAAGTTCTTCAAGAAATACATCGGGAAATTCTCTAACAATAGAAATATTATTCAAATCTGACTTGTCTTTGTTCAAATCCATAACATGGGCTAAGAAAGCTTGACATCCGTTTTTCAATAAACGAATAGCTTTGTGGCTTGATATGACAGTGACTGATTTTAGTGGTTTAGTAGTTTGAATTCGTATGATAGGTTGGTTAGGAATATGAAAACTAACAACCTTACGAAAATAATCAATTTTGGCATGATGAGTGGTTAACCAATCAATTCCTAAAATCACATCAAAAGCAAGTATCTTTAAAGAGATAAGATCAACAGGTAATGTGATAGTGCCAACTTGGATCATGCAAGATTTATAAACTGTAGATGTAACGAAGGTTTCACCCAACGGAGTTTCAACAGATAAGTTAAAGTCCAATTTTTCTGGAGTCAAGTTTAAACGTTGAGCACAAGCAGGAGAGATAAAAGAATGGGTAGAACCGATATCTAGTAAAGTATAAACTTCGCAAGAATTAAATATTAGCTTACCCGTGATCACCTCGTTCGGATTTCTTGCGTTTTGGCCAGTCACGACAAACGCCCTTCCAGGAACCGCTGATTTCGACTTATCCGGGACAACTTTTGGAGTCACCATCCCCGCTAAACTTGGTTTTACTACAGAACACTCTCGAGCTATATGACCCTCCTTTCCACAGTTATAGCATACCTTAGATTGTTGTGGACAGTTTGGGCTGATATGTCCCTCTTTCCCACATTTGTAACATACGACCGGTGGTCGTTTTCCTCCCCTAGAAACAGTTGATGTTTGTGCTGACGTCTTCACGTTATCATTGTTGTACCTTCTCTTCTTGAAATCTCCTCCCGACTCGCTCCTTCTATTATCATGACCACGATTACCACCAAAGTGGTTACCGCATTTGTCCGAATATTTTCCTCCCTGCTGGTTTTCATTGCTTCGATGACTGCTGCCACCGGTATGACCCTGGTTGTGGTCCCTCGGTTGCACATACTCATTATCACGCTCTAATAATTGAGCCATGTTTACAACATCTGAATATAAAGAAAATTTATGAGAGATAAGATATTGACGAATCTCGGGTTTTAGACCTCTCAGAAACATCCTTGTCATTCGTTCCTCATTTTCGACCAAATGAGGTGCAAACCTGGATAACTCTGCAAACTTCGTCTCGTATTGGGACACCGTCATGTTGTTTTGTTCCAGTCTGATAAACTCCACCTCCTTCATATGACGAATACTTTCAGGAAAGTACTTGTCATTGAACAGTTTTTGAAATGTTTCCCAGGACATGTTGAGTGCGTCAGGCTGGGTACGCTTCACAGACTCCCACCAGTAGTCTGCCTCACCGCGGAACATAAAGGTGGCGAATGGAACCTTCTGTTCCTCCGTGTATCCCAAGACATCGAATATCTTGGTAATTTGCTTGACCCACGTTTCCGCCATGATCGGATCCGGCTTTCCCTTAAATTATGGTGGTCCCAATTCTTTGAACTGCTTAGCTGTGACAAACTGCGCGTTGTTATCATTTCCACCCGTATTCTGCACACGAGTCTCCCTAGTCTGATTTTGCATGAACTGCAATAAGCTCCTAAACATTCCATCATTCATCGTTTGCTCGGTAACGTTGTTTACAGGAGGAATATTGCCTTCTTGTTGCACGTTCCCCTGGGTGGTGATCAAAGGTGTCTCCACGGTCTGATTTACTCCATTATTAACGTTCTCAGCTGCCATTCTTAAATACTGCCATAAAACAAGGGTTAATAGTCATGTCATATATTATCCCTATACTCTGACCGACCAAATAAATACCAAATACACTTAGTCAGGTCATACTAGCGAAGGAATTCCCCGTCTCTCCCCTCCTAGTTCTTGTCTCACATCTCAGCTAGGGATCATATCCCTAAGCTCTGATACCAACTGTGACGCCCCCAAAATAGGTATACAACACCCATTCTGAGTCGCCAAACACATGGTACAGAAAGCAAACTACAACTTTAATAATACAATTATCGTGCAAAATACGACAACACATACTGTGAGTTTAAATACAAATATTGTCTTCTAGACAATATCCACACTCAAATAAGTCCTCATTACAATTATTCAAACACTATTTTACAGAAATAGTGAGGACTGTTAAACATCTTTCTAGAACCATCCCTCCATACCCCGACTAGATCCTGTTATGTTCTCACCTCCTGAGAAGAAAAATGAAACAAAAAGAAAAAGGGTGAGCTCAACTAGCCCGGTAAAGAATATTATGACTAAGATAATATACAACAAATTATCGTTAGTCTTCAACAGGGAAAAATCTGATAGAATATAATCGACAACAAGTTTTAGATCAACAACTGCAGCGAAAACAGCAAACCATTAGAAGAGTCAAGTAGAAAAAAATTCTACTATCTTCTAAGATTTAAAAGTCCATCATCAATATTTTATCCCTGTAACATCAATTAATAATCATCTTTATCCAAATATTCATCTTTGCACTACAGGCCAAAGATATTCATTTGTATCACCTGTTAGTCATGTTCATCTCAACACCTGTTCATCTTTGCACTACAGGCCAAAGATATTCATCAAGTAATCATACATCTTTGCACTACAGGCCAAAGATATTCAGTAATATCATCATTTAGGACTGAGGATGATGAAAAATATCTTAAAGAGAACGAATCATTTAGGATGTCGTTTTTTTCATCCAATCGCTTTCCGTTATGGGGCCCACACAAGGTTGCGCCGTCGTACGAATATTCTCCGACAGCAAGAATATTCCACGACCAAACGAATATTCCCCGACAAAATGAATATTTTATAACCACTTGCTTATTTTGCAAAATTTGCACATTTCACCCATAACCAAAGTATTATATCAAATTAACCCCTTATTATTCACAATAATATTTAGAGAAAATTTGATTTTATTCATTAATAAGTTGGGGTCTTACAACATGCTTCGAACTTCTTATTCTGATGGTTACCCTGCTGATTTCCAGCGCCCATATTTCCATTCCATTTTCTCTTCAGATTGTTGTTGCCATTTCTGTAACGCCCCAGAAAATTCGAACCTTTTGTAAATACTTTAATAATGAATAAAATAATATTATTTGTTATTATTATGTGTTAGTAAGATGAATGTCGTTTTATAACCTAAAAACATTAGAACATCGTAGTATTTTAACTATGTGAAAAAATTAAAGTGTTTGAATTTCCAAGATGAAAATAAAAGCTTTCCGAGAAATTTTTCAAAAAACACTATTCATCATTTTCCGCTCGGGAATTATTTTTGAACTTCTAAGAAATACGTGACGTTATAATATCGAGATGAGATGGATTATGTAATAATAATTCATGTATGGAAAACATAATTTTTCGCATGTGGACTTAATTTGAGAACGTTAAAGGATTAAAGACTAAAGGAAATGGACTTGTGGGTTATGTAGGATGTATATGACCAATAGGAATTGGATGTGCAAGCCCAAGTAATTGTTAATATGAAACCCATAGCAATTTAAAGCAAGCCCAAAAGATTAAGCTAACCAAATTAAACTTAAGCCCATGTAATGATCCAATGGGTAAAACTAGATCCATGGGTCAACCCATGGGTAAACTTGGTGACCAAGGATTTGTTGTGGTGACCAAGAAACAAGTGTAATGACCAAGCAAAAGTTGTGCTTAGCAAGTAAACTTAGTGATTAAGTAATGGATAGTAAGGAGGTGGGATGTTCTAATGTCCATTATGCCCTCACTTTAGCTTTCTTATAAATAGAAGGAGATTGCTAGTCATTTATCACTTGTTCAAAACACTAACAACTTCCAATACAAAGCAACTTATTGGTTAGAGAGAATAAGCACTTTTAAGTCAAAACCTCATTTGTTAGGTTTCTAAGAATAAGAAGTTAGTCATCAAATCTAATGATCTTACGATCTAATAATCTTCTATCTCTATCATTGTAGGGTGATAAGAGAGGTGTAGTTTAATAAGCATGTATGCTAAGAACATGTAAGAATTGAATAAGCAATGAACTTAAGCCGAATAAGTCATGAATAAGTAACTTGAACCTAAATAAGTTATGAACTTATGATGAACTTGCCAAATGTTTACTATATGAAGTTAGTATGTTTAATAAGATGTAAGAATGTTGTTAAAGGACATAAATCTATAATAAGTCATAAGGAATGAAAACTTGTAGTTCATAAGTTATTAAGTCATGAACTTATGAAGAATAAGCCAAAACATAGCTTGAAAATAAGTTGATGTATCATAAAAGTTGAAATGTTTATAGAATGAATTAATTCCATTTAGAACGATGATCATATCGTTAGTAACGAAGTTATGCCGGAATTCACACAATTGGACGATAATCGTCGAATTCATGAAATTATCGGATTGGATGTCATATTTTGTGTTTGAACTCGGAAACATTGGTTTTCGATGAAGACAAGTCATATTTGGCATTATAGAGTTATGGAATAAAAAATGACCGGATTCCGACTTAGAACGAAGAAACGAGCGTTGAACGTTCACGAACGTTTATCATTTTCGTTAAAAATGAACTAATAGGTCAATTTTTAGCAAAAGAAGTCAAATAGATAAAAATCTTGAATGAACTTGTAGAGGATTTAAATTGTGAACCGTAGGCTTTTCAATGAGCAAATTCGGACTAATAACAAGGAAGTTATGCTTCCGGGAATTTTGTAAAATTGAAAATCTGTGAAAGCTATCTGAGGCACAGAGTTGGCACCGCGGCGCCAGCCCAAGGCTAAATGATGGCGCTGTAGCGCCAGGCACAGTGTTATCACCTTCTGTAGTTTCACGTCGCGGCGCGGCGGTTAGCACATAGACTCGCGCCGCAGCGCCGAGTTCGGTCCTTAGCCACTGCAGAGTGGCGCCGCAGCGCGTCATAGAGAAAAAAGGGCGGCGCCGTAGCGCCAACTCTAGCGTTTCGACAGAGAACAAAGTTTACAAGTATAACATGAATGGTAACTCATTAGTAATGAACTAAGGAACTTAGTGAAGCATTTTAAGGTATTGTTGAACCTTAATTAAGTTGCCTAAAGGTTGAAGATAAGTAATCAAACATGAACACAATGTGAAGCTAAGATCGATGTAACGAAAAGCCGGAACCAGTAATAACAAATCTAAGTTAAAATTAGATTAAGAAGAAGGGTAAGATTCATTAGGAACCATGTATGTTCATTCATAACCTAATGTGTTATGTGATGTTATCATTTACTGTAGAGACTTAAGGACTTAAACAAGAACGTGTTATATCTGTAAGCAGACGCTAAAGGCAAGTACTCTAACCCTTGTTTCAGTTCAAGTTGGACAAGCTTTATGATTCATGTATTCTTACGCATGAACTAATGTCTGATGAAGTCAAAGCCAATTCTTTCAGCTAGACTTACGATATGTTAGATTTCTCATAATCTATCAAAGTATTGTCAATGATTTACCAAACTAATAATTGTGTGGTTTTTCAAAAGGAGACTGAGTATGCTAAAAAATGTTTCGTCGTCAAACGACAGGCACGTAAGGTTGCCACAGCTTAAACGTATACACGTTTAATGAATGTAGTGTTGATCAACATTGAGTACTATAGGCTGATCACCTAGACGTGCTCGTAAGCTATGCCGGACTTAAGGACTTAGTGCCGGGATGCCCTTTTTATTGAACTTATGAAATGCTCACGGTCTTGGACAAGAATTGATGTTTTACTGAATATTGTTGTTGTAAAACGTTTTGAATGAAAAGAAGTGCTATTTTGAATTATCGATAGTACTTCGTAACTATTGTTCAGTTATTGAAGATATACGGTTCCTATGTTTCAAGCATGATAGTTTTATTAGAATTGTTATACTTGCTGAGCTAGTTAGGCTCACTCTTGCTTGAACCATATGAATGCAACCAAGATCGAATGGACCAATGGATCTGACAAGGATAAAGGGAAGGCTAAGGCGAACCCGTAGATTACCTATATAATAGTATAGGTTTTGTGATGATAATATTTTATATTATGACAAGAACATAAGTATTGGTTATCGAGAACCTAGGGAAATGTTAATATTACACTACTACAAAACAGTAAATAGATAACACGTAAAAAAATGTTGTGGTTTGTATCCCAGAAACGTCGTATTTAAGGGTATTATCTATTTGACACCCTTTATACAACGTTTTTAAAACGTTGTGGTTTGTCACATTTACAACGTTTTTTTCTTAAAAAAACGTTGTATATTTATTTTTCAGAAATCATTGGATGCTTGAAAACGTTGTAGATGGTATGATTCCACAACGTTTTCTGACTTAAAATGTTTTAATTTGATACATCAGATAACGTTTAGACACATTTATACAACGTTTAAAAGGTGTCATCTATTTGACACCATTTATACAACGTTTTAAAACATTGTATTTTGACTTAAAAATGTCGTAATACATGCATATAACAACTGTTTTTGGATCTCTACCTTAACAAGCAACAACAGACAACGCTTAAACACATTTATACAATGTTTAGAAGATGTCATCTATTTAAAGTCAAAATGTATCAAACATTCAAAATATACCAATTACAAATAATATTACTATCTATACATCTCAAATTCAAAATATACCAATTACAAAAAATATTAATACTATACAATACGTTTACAATATTACTATCTATACATTTGAGAAATATCACGAGGATAGAATACTAATTTATGGTGGAGCTGCAAGTAGTTTTAGCAGGTGTTCATTCATATGTTCTTACCATAGGGTAGTAGTTGGTGTCAAGGGTAACACTGATAGCAACATCAGCCAAAAAACAACAGCGTACTATGCACCCAGAACCAGCAGCCGTGTGATGACAATTGGCTTGGTAGCAACAGCAGCAGCTGTGTGACACCCCCAAATCTCGGTACTTTATTACCTCAAGATTTGGTGTTCACGTAATCAAAACATTCATTTATAACTACCCAATCATAAATAAAAGTGGATAATAAACCTGCCCATACAGGAATTACATAAAACAATATCTCCCAGGTTATATAAACTTTACATACAATCATTCATGCGAAAAATTTAAATAAACTTCATTACATTTCTTAACCAAAGTCTGATAATAAAACTATCAAAACTATTACAAGTCTTCAGTACTTGTTCGTCTTTCCCTTTCCTTTACTGGTGCTAGGTACGTCACCCTTTTCATCTGTAGCTGTAAGGATTTTACAGGCAAGAGTGAGCAAACAAGGCTCACTTGAAATAACAATGAATAACTTTTACATTCTCTGCCCATTCAGGGGCTCAATAGAACTGAATAATAAGTTCTATTAACATCTTAAACATTCCTTGCCCATTCAGGGGCTCAATAGAACTGAACAATAAGTTCTATTAATACTTTAAACATTCACTGAGGGTCTAATGACCACGAACCTTGTCCACAGTTATAAGTAATCTTTCAACTTAAACTTTTACGACCATGCGACCATAATGACTTTAAGGTACTTAGGGGGATCAACCCTTCGTACATGTAATGTATACAAACATTTCAGCGCAAAGTACAAAACTAAGGGTAACCCCTATAAATAGGGTTGTTCATCTCAGTGTTTTGAGTACAAGTCTGCCCATAAGATAATTTGGTTTGGATACACTTCAAGGTAATTTGGAGTTCAACGGACATCAACTAAGGATTAGTTGAATAAAAGATAATAACACTATGTTATTAAATGATCATATTGAATTAACATTTCGTTCTAAGTTCATGCTTTAGGAATAATCTAATAGCATAAGAGTTGAATAATTTATCATACCTTGCTTTGAATAACATTAAGCTAAGGTTACATCTTAAAATTTAATATCAAGCATGCACAACAAATAATAACTTAAACGATAAAGTAAAGGTACTTGCATGGTAATATAACAAGTTTAGAGTTAAGAAAACTTGCACAATTATAAAAGGAGAGTTAGAGAACTTGCATACGTATAACATAACAGTGAAAAGTAACCTTGCTGAATAATAAAGTAGCAAAGGTTAGGGAACTTACCTCGTGCGTAGGTTAAACAATTACTATTCACGTTCACCCCAAGTCCTACACATACCATATGTATTGACAATACACATTAGTTACAATAACATTACCTTTATGAGTTCCTTTATTACTCTTAGTATAGCTACTAACTAAATTTAAGTTTAAACAACATCACATCTTTCATGAACATTACTTTTTAGCTTTATTACAACTACTTAAATGATCATGTCATTGCACCACATGTACATTAGCAACTTGATACAACATCCTAATACATGTACAACATGATATCATTAAGTTATACTAATATCCAAAGGGTTGCACTTGCATTCGTGCATCCCGACGCCCTCCGATTAGTTCCAAATACACAATAGTCCTAAAGATGGCCATTTTTACTACTATTACAGACCTCAAATTAAAACACTTGAAGCATGAAAGTTGTAGGTCTACTCGTCGTCTTTCCGAATCATCTTGAATTACCTCAATCGGAGTTCGTATGAAAATGTTATGACCGTTTTACTACAGGAGGTCAAAACTGCCCAACTCGAACACTTTTCCGGCGCCGGGGCGTGGATCAGTGGAGCCGGGGCGCGAGTACCAACGCTGGGGCACGAGCTACAGCGCTGGGGCGCGAGCTTTGGCCCATTTTTGGCGCTAGGGCACGAACTTTGGCGCTGGGGCGCGAAATTTGGCGCTGGGGCGTGAATTTTGACGCTGGGGCGCCGAAACTCACAGAATCAACCCAGAAAGATAGAGCCAAGCTACTGTCTAATTTATTTTTAACAGTCAATGACATCCAACAACATGTATAACTTCATGAAAATTATACATAAAAGTTATGAAGCATTTGTGTACGAATTTTACACAACTAAACAACAGTATCAGAGAACTAATTATGTGAAAACACTGTTTTCCTTTAAAACCAAACCTTTAAAAATCAAAACTCCATTGTTGATATCTAAAGTACAGTGAATGAAATTTTTACTGTTATCAACCAAATTTGATTCCTTTGAAATACAAGTATACCAACATCTAACAAATTAACATGTATAATTCAATTAACATATACAAGGTTCAATTCGCGTATTAGTTCACAATTTTTATATAATCACATACCAATTTTGTTATTTTGCAAAACATACGTTCAAACATGTTTTTAACTGTAAAACCAAGTTCCTCTTTCTTTAACACGTAATTAGCATACAATCATATATATATATATATATATATATATATATATATATATATATATATACACATGCTAGTGATAACAATTAAAATTACATATATTATCACAATTCTCTAACTAATTATACAAGCATGGTTTTTCAAGAGATTTTTGGTAACATTCTGATACACCGTGATTTTTAAAAAAACCGAGACCTACAATTTCACAGAGACTATATACTGTAAAACATATATGATAAGGTTTATAGAACATACCTTTAGTTTTTTCAAACAACACTTGTAAATCACTGACAAAAGTTGAAGAATCCAAAGACCTGCCTTTCTCTTGTTTCTCTCCTTCAGACTCTCCCTTTTCTTACTTAGGCTTAGGTTTAGACAAATGCGTAAACTAAAAAAAATCAACTAATAAACTATGCATACTCTAAAACTGATAAGCCAGCGTAAATAAAAGAAACGCATATGGTCATTATAATACTACTAAATACTATCAGTTACCAATAACATATAACTTATATAACGTATAACTTATAAATATAAATATATTTTATTTATATATTTGTTTTATTTTATTAATAATTTTAATTCAAAAGAAATCCAAAAGTCATAAGGCTTCGTTTGGTAACCCATTTAAAAATTAAAGATTAATACTTAAGCCTTGTTTGGCAAAGAACTAAATTAAACTACTTTAATTTAATTTAATAACTCTTTATAACATAGTTATTTGTCACTATTTATGAAATAACAATTTATTAAATAAATTACTTAATCACATAACTCAATCCACATAACACATTAACTATTTAACAAATAAATAATTAACTAATCACATTAATTATTTAGCAAATAAATAATTAACTAAATCAACTCAATCAATTTGAACAATTACTTATTCAATAATAAACACATCCAATAAATATTTATATAAATCAATAAATATTTATAACTTACATTTAAAAATATGGAATGTTACATCATTCCCCTCTTAAAAGGATTCTGTCCCCAGAATCATAACTCAAACAACACTTTCGTTACATTCTTTCCTACTTATAAAGATTCTGTCCCCAGAATCGAGGACACAGATTAAACAAATAACTCAGGGTACTCTTTCATCATTTTCTCTTCGAGTTCCCACGTTGCTTCTTCAGCATTGTGGTTTCTCCATATCACCTTCACAGAAGGTATCACTTTATTCCTGAGCACTTGTTCTTTCCTGTCGACTATCTGGATAGGAACTTCTTTATAAGATAAATCTTTCTCGAACTGCAACGGTTCGTACTCGATCACGTGATTGTAATCGGGTTTATATGGACGTAACACCGAAATATGAAAAACATTGTGAATGTTTTCCAACTCTGGAGGTAGAGCTACCTCGTTAGCTACCTCTCCAACTTTTCGCAGCACTTCAAAGGGTCCAATAAACCTCGAGCTTAGTTTTCCCTTCTTACCGAAATGAATTTTCACCTTCCAAGGAGAAACTTTTAGGAATACATAACTTCCTACGTCAAATGCATGATCTTGCCTGTGTTGATCAGCATACTTCTTCTGTCGGTCTTGAGCTGCTACCAATCTTATCCTGATGAGTTTGATAACCTCAGTAGTTTGTTACACTAATTCTGGTCCTAATAGTTGATGTTCACCAACTTCATCCCAACACAGTGGAGTTTTGCACTTTCTGCCGTATAACGCTTCGTAAGGCGGTATGTCGATGCTCGCGTGATAACTATTATTGTAGGCGAATTCCACCAACGGTAATTGCTCTTCCCAGCTTCCTTTGAAATCCATGACGCATGCTCTCAACATATCTTCCAATGTCTGGAGCGTTCGTTCGCTTTGGCCATCTGTTTGTGGATGATAAGCCGTACTCATTCGTAATTAAGTTCCCATGCATTCTTGTAGTCTCTTCCAGAAGTTTGACGTGAATCGCCAGTCTCTATCAGACACAATTGACACTGGCACTCCATGTCTCGAAACGATCTCTTTGATGTACAATCTTGCCAACTGATCAAGATTGAACCTAATCTTTATTGGCAAAAAGTGCGCTGATTTTGTCAGTCTGTCCACTATCACCCAAATTGCATCGCATCCTCTCTGAGTAGCTGGAAGACCCACCACAAAATCCATTGTGATATGCTCCCATTTCCATTCCGGTATTTCCAACGGTTGAAGTAATTCGCTGGGTCTTTGATGTTCGGCTTTTACTCTTTGACATGTCAAACATTTAGCCACGCATTCTGCAACATCCCTTTTCATATTCGGCCACCAAAAATGTCGGCGTAAATCTTGATACATCTTCGTGCTTCCTGGATGAATCAAATATCTTGAGCTATGAGCTTTAGTCAAGATTTCATTTTTCAATTCTGGTGTTGCTGGAACCCAGATTCTTCCCTCGTAACGTAGTAATCCTTCGGTATCGACCATGTATTTCATATTTCTACTATCAACCATATTCTCTTTTATCTTTCCAAATTCTTCATCTTGTAACTGAGCGTTTTTCACCTTGTCCAGTAAAGTTGGACCTGCTTCTAGCTGAAATAGTCGTTCGTCGGATTCCTGTGGAAATT
Source organism: Panax notoginseng (assembly GCA_016801055.1). Taxonomy (NCBI): domain Eukaryota; kingdom Viridiplantae; phylum Streptophyta; class Magnoliopsida; order Apiales; family Araliaceae; genus Panax; species Panax notoginseng. Next base: position 139,075,738 of record CM029015.1, read on the forward strand.
TGATTTCCAGTTCTAACTTTGTCATTGCTGAAATGAGCTCCTCCTGAGTTGTTATCAGCATTAATTTCTCCCGACCTTTCCTACTTAAAGCATCTGCAACCACATTCGCTTTGCCCGGATGATAAAAGATCTCACAATCGTAATCCTTTATCAATTCCATCCATCTGTGTAGATCTCACATTTCTCTCCATACAGATAATGTCTCCATATCTTGAGAGCAAATACCACTGCAGCCAATTCTAAATCATGAGTCGGATAACCTTTCTCATAATCCTTCAGTTGTCTTGATGCATAGGCAATAACTTTGCTGTGACAACCCCAAAATAGGTCCATTCCACCCAACCCATTCTGAGTCGTCAAATACATGGTACAGAAAACAACTACAACTTTATTACAACAATTGTCGTGCAAAATACAACAACACATATGCTGTGAGTTTGGATACAAATATATACCAAATGTGACTCATGTTCCAACCGTGGACATCACCTCACAATAACACCTTACATAAAGGTATAGTCAAAAACTGTTTTAGAAATTAGAATCTTTGGGAAGTGCTCAAGGAAACCTTCGTACATGGGAGGCCACGCGTCTAGGTTATGATAGATATCATATGGCCACAGAATTATCCTTGGTTGACCCAATAGACCCCAAAGAAAAACGAGAAGATTACTATCATATTCTTCCCAATGGTGAGTCTTCTCTTGACTTATCATTATCTCCACTGTCTCTAATTGAGAATTATACTTCAAACAAATACCAAGATTATATAGGTAGTGCCCATAGATATACTCAGCAAGTGGATGAGCACAACCCTATCTTATGATGACACGAGGTTGTATGTCATTAGACATCTTGTATGATAGTGACAAAACACCCTTCCAACGTTGGGTTCGCCTCACCCTATTTTCTTCACCAAATATAACTACTAAATGATGACCACCGTTCTATTCCCTTGTTACCCCCGCTCGACCCAGCTACACTCTTATTACCTGAAAGGAATTGTGAAGCAAAAGGGTGAGCACAACTAGCTCAGTAAAGAATATCATGACTAAAGATAATTCAATTATCAATAGCCTTCATCAACAATAAATCAGAGATTTAGAACATATGGTAAATGATAAAAATTTCAACCATAGTTGCAGCGGAACGAGCAATCCATTAGAAGAGTCAAATAGACTATAAAGTCTATTATCTTCTCCATGTTAAAAATCCACCAACAATATTTTATCCATGTAACATCACTCAATAGTTCCTTTTCACAATCATATGAATAACTCAAAATCATAATTGTGACTATAAATTTTTCTTCGCACCCAGGACGAAGAATATTTTCATCACTTGTCTTTACCTGAAACATCAAAGATCATGGTTATACCAAATCACAGTTCCTGTTTATAATCATACTAACAAATCCATCTTTGCACTACGGGCCAAAGATATTCATCAACAAACCATCTTTGCACTACGGGCCAAAGATATTCAACAACAGTTCATCTTTGCACTACAGGCCAAAGATATTCATCAACAGGCCATCTTTGCACTACATGCCAAAGATATTCATCAACAATTCATATTTGCACTACAAGCCAAATATATTCATATCTCAAAGAAATATATAATCATTTCAGAATTTATATAAACAATAATTATAACCATGTTGATCAATTCACCTTTGCACTTAAGCTTAAGATATTCAATTATAAATTCAATGGTCATGATCATACCAGTCACAATTCAACTTTGCACTACAGGCCAAAGAGAACCCTAGTCATGATCATACCAATAATCTACCCATCTTTACACTCCAGTGAAAGAGAATTTCAACATCAGGGTTATAAAAATGTTATATATGATGATAAAAATAATATGATCAACATATAGTTTTAATCTCAAGAGTAATATTCGTAACTCATGAATAGTAAATCGTGAATAGTAACTCATGAATAGTAACCCCGACACAAAAGATAGAAATTCCACAATAAAATCCATACCAATATTTCGGTATAATGATATTGAAAGAATAACATTACTTAAATTTATAAACAATTTATTTTAATTGTTTACACTTTACTAATTAATGCATTTAATCATCATAAAATGCCAACTCTTACAATTTCATCATCAATAACCAAAACCCTCATCAAAAATCTGCATATACCTCATATAGGATTCTCAAGCCATAAAATCCTATTTTCCAATTTTCTTTCTTCACAAAACATATTTAATTCATTTACTCATAACTAGACTATTTTCATGAAAAATACCAAATCAGTTCCAAAAATATTTCTTTTCTGGGATTTAGCATAATATAGTCCCATAGTGAACATATATTTTTCTCAGAATTTTTAAAAGTCATTTACTATTTTTCATATGGCCAAAATAGCCGAATATTTAGACATTTATCAAAAATTGTACTTTTGTCTAAAAATTCTGAAATTCACAGAGTATACTCCTATCATATACATGTACTCCCAATAAAAATTTCATCAATTTTGGAGTTAACCACAAGGAATTATAAGCTGTTACTTTTAAAATAGTCTTTTCTCATAAAATTCATAACTCTCAATCTATACATCCAAAAATCACCATTTTTGGACACAATCAAGAAAACTCATCAAAATATCATTTCAAATTTTTTCAGAATTTTTGAAGGTCAGAAAAATTACGAAACTGAAAAACATAACAACCCTTAAAATCCCTTACTATCCCTTACCTCAAAAGAGCAGTACTTCTGGCTGGATATCGGATATGATGCTGAAGAAAACTTGCACTGAATAGCAACTCTCAAAGTATCTAAATACTCACAAAATATGCTTCATAATATAGAGAGAGAAAGAGAAAAAACTTATGTTTCTGGTGTGATTTTCAATTCTAACTTAGCCCTCTATTTATAGGAAAATTTTGGTAGGTTTGACCTGCAACCTGATGGCTTTACCTGCTACTATTCCCACCCACCACATTTGAAATATAATTCAGCACATTTCTTCACCAATCACAAGTGGGGCCCACCAATTCTAGAATTTTCCACCAAAAATGATTTATAACCTGATTTTCGAATCAGCCACCTCTTAAAATTCATAACAAATCATACGTTCATTTTTAACGGTTCAAAATTTATGGACATATACTCAACTTATATATGTATAACATATCCAAAAATTACCACGATCCAACGGTCGAATTAAAAATTATAACCCCCGCAAAATATCTCAAAAACCCTGATTTTTAATACCTCCATTCCGACAAAAATACGGATAAAAACCTCAACATTAACTCCTTCATTTTTAACCACAAAAATATATCCCTCATTTATATCCACATAATATAAATATTTCCTTATCATATGAATCAATAATTAATTATTCACAAATAATATTACAGAATCACATTTATGACAACCAGGCCGTTCCCAGGAAAGAGGGGGCTTTCCAATAAGAATTTCTCCTTACTGGCGCGCAATTAGATGACCAAACCTCTCCTTAGATAGAACTTTCTAGACATTGACAATAATGTTATCTAATAATATTATTCAAATAATATGAATTTTTGATCTGATAAAGGAAAATACTGTGCAGCAACAATTATTGAAACAACAATAATAAAAAATATCAACGCAACAATTATTGAATCAATAAAATAAAATATTGAACAGTAATTACTGTAACAATTATTGAGTAGTGCCTTCTTACGTAAGAATCAATAATTTCAAAAATACTATGCAATACCGTGTGCTACTGTACAATAACGCGTATTACTGTATTTTAACCACCGGGTATTCTAACAGTGTTAACGGTAACAACTACGTCGTTATTTGTAAAAACTCAAATTTGTCGTTTTCTTCACCCGACAGTTATTCTGTTATGGGGCCCACAAATGGCTACGCCGTCGTACGAATATTCCCCGACAGAAAGAATATTCCACGACCAAACGAATATTCCCCGACAACAATGATTATTTTATAACCACTTGTGTATTTTAAAAAATTTTCACATTTCACCCATAACTTTAACTTTTATCAATTTAACCATTTACTAAATTGTAATTATAAGAAAAATTGAATACTTTTATTTCATAAAATTCGGGGTCTTACATTTGCCGTTTTGTATAAGAATACAGCCCAATCCTTTGTGTGAGGCATCACTATACACCACAAAATTTCATGTATTATCCGGCAGGGTTAACACAGGTGCCATACTTAGCTTCTTCTTCAAATCTTGGAAGCTCTCTTCACACTTTTCCGTCCAAACGAATTTCACAGCTTTTCGTGTCAAATTTGTTAACGGAGTGGCTATCTTAGAAAAATCTTGTATAAATCTTCTATAATAACAGGCCAACCCCAAGAAACTCCTCACCTCCGAAGGTGTCCTTGGTTGTTCCCAATTGATTACAGCTTCCACTTTCGATGGATCTACTGAAATCCCATCTTTGTCAATCACATGACCCAAAAAATTATACACGATCGAGCCAAAATTCACACTTAGAGAATTTCGTGTACAACTTTTCCTTTCTTAGTGTCTCCAATGTCAGACGTAAATGTTCCACGTGTTCTTCTTGAGTTTTGGAATACACCAGAATGTCGTCGATAAACACCACTACGAACTTTTCTAAGAATGGTTTAAATACCCTGTTCATCAAATCCATGAATGCGGCAGGGGCATTTGTTAAACCAAAAGACATCACCAGAAACTCGTAATGTCTGTACCGAGTTCTGAATGCCGTTCTAGGTATATCCTCCTTTCTTACCTTCAATTGGTGATACCCACTTCTCAAATCTATTTTTGAGAAGTATTTAGCACCCTTCAACTGATCAAACAAGTCATCTATTCTAGGTAACGGATACCTATTCTAGGTAACGGATACCTATTCTTAATAGTGACTTTGTTTAACTCCCTATAATCAATGCAAAGACGCATTGATCCGTCCTTCTTCTTCATAAATAATACCGACGCTCCCCACGGTGACACGCTTGGTTGAATATACTTCTTGTCCAGCAGTTCTTGCAGTTGCACCATGAGTTCCCTCATTTCTACCGGAGCCATTCTGTACGGGGCTTTCGATATCGGTTCAGTTCCTGGCAAATCCTCCGAAAAGACATCTACAAATTCTCTAACCACTGGTATCTCCTCCAGTTTTACACCCTTCTTCTGAGTATCGACTATGTAAGCCAAATAACCCACACAACCTTGACTCAACAACTTCTTGGCCTGCATAATCGTCAGACATTTCATTTGTCTAGGCGATTTTCTACCATGGAAAACTACCTTTGACGGAGTCATAAGGTTTACATACTTCTTGTGACAATTAATTACTGCTCCATATTTGAACAGCCAATCCATTCCCAAAATTACATCAAATTCTCCAAGTCTAGTCGGAATTAAATCTACCATCAGGATATTCCCTTTAATGTTCACTCTACAGTTCTTGTATACAAACTTAACAGGAATCACTTCCCTATTCGAAATTTCTATGTTCAAAGGGAAATTCAGTTCTTCTCTAGGCAATTCTAACCTCTTAGCAAATTCATCAGATATAAACGAACAAGTAGCACCCGAATCAAATAATACATAAGCATTAATATCGTTGATTGGGATAATACCTGATACCACATCTTTTCATTGCACAGCATCTTGCAGAGTCATGTTGAAAGTTCTGGCTGTGGGTTTGTTTGACGTTGTAGGTCCAGCAATGGCCCAAGTACCTCCACTGTTGTCTCCCTTACTTCTTACTATTTCTCCGACCTTCTTCTTACGGCATTCACGAGCAAAATGATCCTTGGATCCACATGTGAAACGGACATTCTTCTTGGGTTGGGTGCAATTTGAGGTGATGTGACCCTCCTGGCCACAGTTGTAACATGCACGTTTCCCCATCAAGCACACACCCTTATGAAACCTCCCGCATGTAGCACATGCTTCAAACTTCCTAAGCTGTTGGTTACTCTGCCGGTTTCCAGTACCCCCGTTTCCGTTCCATTTCCTCTTTAAGTTGTTGTTGTTATTGCCATTTCCATTGCCTCCGCTACCATTCTTCACGTCCACCTCATTCTTTTTTTTCTTCTGCTCTTGATTGAATTTTGTCACTGCCTCGCCTCCACCTTCAGCGAGTATAGCCTTCTCCATCACTACCGCAAACATCTTCAACTAGAACAGGGAAACCCTACTGTACAGCCAGGGCTTCAGTCCCTGTTCGAACCTCTTTGCCTTACGCTCGTCTGTGCTGACTTGATATGGCGCAAATCTCGCCAATTCGTTGAATTTCACGGCATACTCAGACACTGTCATCGCTCCCTGCTTCAGTTCCAAAAATTGAACCTCTAACTGACTCTTAGAACTCTCTGGGAAGTAGGTCTTGAAGAATAACTCCTTAAACCTATCCCAAGTCATTACTCCTGGTCCTTCTCGGGTTTTATTGACCTGCCACCAATAACTAGCTTCTACTTTCAACATGGATGTTGCAAAAGCAGTCTTCTGTTCATCCCCTACCCTAGCGACTTCAAATATCTTCTCAATCTCCATAATCCAGGTCTGTGCCTCGACCGGATTCATTAACCCACGAAATTCAGGTGGTCCGACCGCCTTAAATTCCTTAAACGTTGTGCCTTGGTTTTGAGGTTGATTCTGCAACGCTCCTGTTAGTAATGTCACTAGTTGTTGGACTGGATTATCCTCAACATCGTTATTATTAGTTCTCGCATTGGTTCTCTGTCGGGGTGGTTCACGTCTGGGAGGTATTTTTTGTTCGATGAAAAAAAACATCTATTAGACTATTACCCAACTTCTTTAAGTATTTTCTAATTAACTTGTCTCCATAAAAAAAAATAACCACATAACACTTTTGAATAAAATAATAGCTTTTTTATTTATTCATCATAACTTCAAAAAACATTACAATAATAGCATCACTGCCATTTACATTACTTTCCTGAACTACAAAAGTTACAGGACAACATCATCATTCTAATATCCCATGGTTACTTAACACCCGGGATTTACACATTATTTAACACTTATTACTTGCAAAACAGACAGATTTCCTACGATGATCTATTAAGATAATCAGTAGCCTTTTGACGCTCTTCTTCCATAACACGGAACATGGTTTGGCGATCTAACACGTATGATGGCAGAGTCTCGAACTAAATTGGATAACCCATGACCCGATCTTGAGCTCGATTGATCACGGTATTGAATACTTTATCCATCTCTTCCATCTTCATCCTCTTTGCTTGTGCATCCCTTACTGCTCTTCCAGTTCGTTGATAAGCTTCCTCGTATGCGTCTTCAGCTCTCGCCCTCTTGGTAGCTTCTTCATTCAGCTTTTTCTTCAGTTCCACGACCATCTCGATCAGTTGTTCCTTCTCTCCTTCAGTCTGCATCAGCTTCTCTTCAGCATTAGCTAGACGTTAATCTCGATCCTGGATGTCATCGTCCTTCTGTGTCATTGCAGTCTGTTGTTCAGCTATTATCTCCTGCAACTCCTCAACTGTGTCCTGAAGTTCCACGTTACGGTCATAGACCTCATCATACATACGAGTAGCCATCGAGGTTAGTGGAGTCTCCTCCTCCTTGTCCTCGTTATCTTCATCCTCTTGTGGCAACTCCACGGGATCCTCCTCATCTGTCTCCACATCATCATCCTCATCTTCAACCACTGTGACCAACGAGGCTGACTCCCGTAATAGTAGTTGCTCCCAAACTACTTGAATGTCGCAAGGCTCCTCCTCTATAGGCATTTGAGGTCCCTCCTCCCTAGCCTGACTGGATTCTCTGACATTAGTCATCTTGACAGCAAAATTTTAAAGTTTTAGTTATTAATCATTCTACTCGACACTCACGAGCACATAAGTTATAAACACATAAGCACATAAATGTTTTATTACCTCCTCCTTAAAAACTCGATAAGAGTTATCTCCGCTATCTTTTCAAAGGTTACTTCCTAAGGCTTTTTCCCCCACCTAAGGTTCATAACCTAAAGCTTTTATACCAACCTGTGACACCCCCAAATCTTGGTACTTCATTACCTCAAGATTTGGTGTTCACGTAATTAAAACATTCATTTATAACTACCCAATCATAAATAAACATGGATAATAAACCTGCCCATACAGGAATTACATAAAACAATATCTCCCAGGTTATCTAACCTTTACATACAATCATTTATGCGGAAAATTTAAATAAACTTCATTACATTCCTTAACCAAAGTCTGATAATAAAACTATCAAAACTATTACAAGTCTTCAGTACTTGTTCGTCTTTCCCTTTCCTTTACTGGTGCTAGGTACGTCACCCTTTCCATCTGTAGCTGTAAGGATTTTACAGGAAAGAGTGAGCAAACAAGGCTCACTTGAAATAACAATGAATAACTTTTACATTCTCTGCCCATTCAGGGCTCAATAGAACTGAATAATAAGTTCTATTAACATCTTAAACATTCCTTGCCCATTCAGGGGCTCAATAGAACTGAACAATAAGTTCTATTAATACTTTAAACATTCACTGAGGGTCTAATGACCACGAACCTTGTCCACAGTTATAAGTAATCTTTCAACTTAAACTTTTACGGTCATACGACCGTAATGACTTTAAGGTACTTAGGGGGATCAACCCTTCGTACATGTAATGTATACAAATATTTCAGCACAAAGTACAAAACTAAGCGTAACCCCTATAAATAGGGTTGTTCATCTCAGTGTTTTGAGTACAAGTCTGCCCCAAAGATAGTTTGGTTTGGATACACTTCAAGCTAATTTGGAGTTCAACGGACATTAACTAAGGATTAGTTGAATACAAGATAATAACACTATGTTATTGAATGATCATACTGAATAAATATTTCGTTCTAAGTTCATGCTTTAGAAATAATCTAGTAGCATAACAGTTGAATAATTTATCATACCTTGCTTTGAACAACATTAAGCTAAGGTTACATCTTAAAATTTAATATCAAGCATGCACAACAAATAATAATTTGAACGATAAACTAAAGGTACTTGCATGGTAATATAACAAGTTTAGAGTTAAGAAAACTTGCACATTTATGAAAGTAGAGTTAGAGAACTTGCATACGTATAACATAACAGTGAAAAGTAACCTTGCTAAATAATAAAGTAGCAAGGGTTAGGGAACTTGCCTCGTGCGTAGGTTAAACAATTACTATTCACGTTCACCCCAAGTCCTACACATACCATATGTATTGGCAATATACATTAGTTACACTAACATTACCTTTATGAGTTCCTTTATTACTCTTAGTATAGTTACTAACTAAATTTAAGTTTAAACAACATCACATCTTTCATGAACATTACTTTTTAGCTTTATTACAACTACTTAAATGATCATGTCATTGCACCACATGTACATTAACAACCTGATACAACATCCGAATACATGTCCAACATGTTATCATTAAGTAATACTAATACCCAAAGGGTTGCACTTGCATTCGTGCATCCCGACGCCCTCCGATTGGCTCCAAATACACAATAGTCCTAAAGATGACAATTTTGACTACTGTTACAGACCTCAAATTAACAAACTTAAAGCATGACAGTTGTAGGTCTACTCGTCCTCTTTCCGAATCATCTTGAATTACCTCAATTGGAGTTCGTACGGAAACGTTATGGCCGTTTTACTACAGGAGGTCAAAACTACCCAACTCGGACACTTTTCCGGCGCCGGGGCGAGGATTAGTGGTGCCGGGGCGCGAGTACCAGCGCTGGGGCACGAGCTACAGCGATGGCCGATGGGGCACGAGCTTTGGCCCATTTTTGGCGCTGGGGCGCGAACTTTGGCGCTGAGCCGTGAATTTTGACGCTGGGGCGCCGAAACTCACAGAACCAACCCAGAAAGACAGAGCAAAGCTACTGTCTAATTTATTTTTAACAGTCAATGACATCCAACAACATGTATAACTTCATGAAAATTACACATAAAAGTTATGAAGCATTTGTGTACGAATTTTACACAACTAAACAACAATATCAGAGAACTAATTATTTGAAAACACTGTTTTCCTTTAAAACCAAACCTTTAAAAATCAAAACTCTATTGTTGATATCTAAAGTACATTGAACGAAATTTTCACTGTTATCAACCAAATTTGATTCCTTTGAAATACAAGTATACCAACATCTAACAAATTAACATGTATAATTCAATTAACATATACAAGGTTCAATTCGCGTATTAGTTCACAATTGTTATATAATCACATACCAATTTTGTTATTTTGCAAAACATACGGTCAAACATGTTTTTAACTGTAAAACCAAGTTCCTCTTTCTTTAACACGTAATTAGCATACAATCATATATATATATATACACATGCTAGTGATAACAATTAAAATTACACATATTATCACAATTCTCTAACTAATTATACAAGCATGGTTTTTCAAGAGATTTTTGGTAACATTATGATACACCGTGATTTTAAAAAAAAACGAGACCTACAATTTCACAGAGACTATATACTGTAAAACATATATGATAAGGTTTATAGAACATACCTTTAGTTTGTTCAAACGACACTTGTGAATCACTGACAAAAGTTGAAGAATCCAAAGACCTGCCTTTCTCTTATTTCTCTCTTTCAGACTCTCCCTTTTCTTACTTAAGCTTAGGTTTAGACAAATGTGTAAACTAAAAAAAATCAACTGATAAACTATGCGTACTCTAAAACTGATAAGCCAACGTAAATAAAAGAAACGCATGTCGCCATTATAATACTACTAAATACTTTCAGTTACCAACAACATATAACTTATATAACGTATAACTTATAAATATAAATATATTTTATTTATATATTTGTTTTATTTTATTAATAATTTTAATTCAAAAGAAATCCAAAAGCCATAAGGCTTCGTTTGGTAACCCATTTAAAAATTAAAGATTAATACTTACGCCTTGTTTGGCAAGAACTAAATTAAACTACTTTAATTTAATTTAATAACTCTTTATAACATAGTTATTTGTCACTCTTTATGAAATAACAATTTATTAAATAAATTACTTAATCACATAACTCAATCCAAATAACACATTAACTATTTAACAAATAAATAATTAACTAATCACATTAATTATTTAGCAAATAAATAATTAACTAAATCAACTCAATCAATTTGAACAATTTCTCATTCAATAATAAACACATCCAATAAATATTTATATAAATCAATAAATATTTATAACTTACATTTAAAAATATGGAATGTTACAAGCGGCGTCAGTGTTACTATCAGTGAGATCCAATCCCAATAGGAAGCAGACTCTGTCAAACAAACCGCAGATGTTGTCGGGTGACTGCATTTTGGCCAAGGACTGCAAAAAAGCCAGGATCCAACAAGAGAAAGTTCTGTAAACAATTGACCTTGTACATGGAAACATTAATGTTTACCAAACTCAGCTACACTTTTTTTTATCTGCAAATTAGAAGCAAAAGGGCTCATGAATCTTGAAAAAAATAGAAAGGCTATTAATAACTTCATATGCATTCCTCAAAGTCGCAAAGGACATAAAACAGAAAAGTAAGTGTATACAGTTTACCAGTTTCAGCATGAAAATTTTGAATTGAGAAAATGCTGGAGAGCTTTAATTTACTTTTCAAAATGGAAGTGCCAATTGGATTTTCTTCCAAGTTGACTCCATTCTGAAAACAAGAGAAGTTTCCAGGAATTTGCAAAGGCAGGAAGAAAATAATTTTTGAAGGATATCTTTGTTGATTTGTAAGGCTTTGTAAATTATACATTCTCAAATGGAAAGACCATGCTTCAGTTTTTGAATGTCAAAAATTTTATTCACTTAGCAATAACCGCTTGTCTAAGAAAATAGTGGTAATCATCGTACCAGCTGCTGCATTTCATTACACAATTGAAGTAAGCACCAAATAAACTGTGTATACAATAATAGATAAATGACAACAAAATATTCTGCTTGCTTTGAAAAAAGTATCTGCAATTACCATGACATGGATAGCAATTACTTACTTGCACCCAAAAAATATGGTGATGAAACTGAAGTAGATTAGTATTCAGAATGTGCTGAAAATAGTGCAAGAAAGAAGGGGGGAAAAAGTACCATCAAAATCAGTATTACAATCCGACACCAAAAAATTCCTGTAGAGTTCACAACAAGTACTGTAAAACTTTTTATCTAAAAATAAAACATGCTCAGTCCTGCGACTACTGTTATGACGTTCACACTGATAAGTCTGTAATCAACAGTAAAATGATATAACAATTATCACAACCATATTTGACATAAATTCGTGCAACTTAATCAGTTTATAAGGCTATGTTACATGTTTAGTAGCCAGAATATGGGAATATAACTACTTACTATGTATAATAAATAAAATTAGAAGGATGATATTGCAATTGATTGGTGCAAATCAATTAAATATCACATCAAAACACTTTTTAATTGATGTGGGACAAAAAAATACTTTAAAAAGTATTTAATCCAAGAAATTACAATAAAAAAGAAGTAAAAAATGAACTTCGCCCCTTCTATATGACTACATCGTGACGGTTGATCCCAATCAGTCACACTAACAAAAATATGGTTATCCTAAAATTAAATGTTTGCATTATCTTTAAGTCCATAAGTTGTCTGTATCCATAACAAATGCATTATTCCACAAAATGGAAGTTCTATACAATATGAAAGCATAATAAAAAGCCTGAACTCTTTACCGTTCAAATATTCAATGTTGTCACTAACGCTTTTTTTTCCTTTTTGACAAGTAGGCCCAATGGGATGACCCCATGTACAACCAATCAAAAGAGTAAAAAAAAAACCCATTGCTAATTTCACAGTGATGCATATAAGGAAAATCACATGAAAAAGAATTGAATACCACAAAGAACAAAATATGATGTGTGATAACTTTCTCATTACTTGGTGCGGTGATGAAAGAATATTAAATGGGAAGAAATGTTGCAATAAGTATAGTTAATTTCAATGCCAAAGTTACAACTCTTCATGTAAATACTAAGAATTAAGGCAAGAAACAGCTGTAAGAATCCATACTAAACAAAAACTTCAGAAACTGTAGGAACTACAAAACTATTCGGAAAACAACCAAAAGAAATAATAACAATACAACTAATCCAAGTTGACTGCTGCATTTTTACCTCGCTTGTGCTCTATGGAACAGAATGTTGACGGAATGTTCATAACGTAAGTGCGGAAAAAATGCATTGTTAAGGTGGATTAATGGTAAAAGAAGGAACTCTTCTCAACTCCTAGTCGGCCGACATGAACAATCAACGGCCTCTCAAGTTCACCATTACCGATTTGGGAATAAAGACTTTAAAATTTAAAGAGCAGTCAAAAATATGGTGATGAAACTAAAGCAGCAGGAGATCTTACCTTAATCTTAATAGCATTTCATGAGAATGATAACGGGGATTGAAGCTTTCAGAATCAACACCCTTATTCCAGAGTCGTATTTTGTTACCTGAAAATATGCTAAGGAATAATAGCAATTCATTTGTGATGTTCCTGTATAACACGGATGTGAGTTCTTTAATCAACATTTTCATGACAGGACTAGTGGAAGTAAAATGTTGCATAAGCTTAATGTCTGTGAGAATTGTAACATGAAGAAAAATGAATATGAGGCAGAAGTATGAAAGCTGAATGTTGATAACTACTTATCTTGTCAATTGTGTCAGTTATCTAGAGTAATTTGCTCATAAAAAAAAGGAACAAGATATTTCACCTGCTGTCACCCTAGCTGCCTGAAGATCCTTTGCAATGGTAGCTGATGGCACCAATGTAAGATCAGCTGTTCTGTGTAGAAATTCTGATGAAATATGAAAAACCCTTATATGTTAGAGAATGTAATATGAAAAACCCTTATATGTTATAATTTATTAGTTTTCCCCTTGTTAATTGACATCTTCCATATTACCTTCCAATTGAGTTGTGAACCAAATATATATGTGTTTATTAAGAACATTTGAACACACCCTTTATAGCTAAATTTCAAATTAAACCTTGAAGCCAAATATGGCTCCTTAAAGCAGCCACTGCTGCAGTTGCTTTGCAGCAACTGCTGATGCCCCCTGCCCTTTGCTGATGGCTGCTACAATCTGCTGCTCTCTTCTGCCCTTCGACAACAACTCCCTTGCTTTGGGTAGTCTACTCCCCCTCCTTTAAGTCATTTGGGGTTGAGTTTGGAAAATTATACAGGTGGTGTACACACCTCTTAAGGAAAATGTTAGCCAAATGTCTTGGGTACTTTATTAAGTTACATAAAAAAGCCAAAAATACTCCACTAACACTGCTGTAGCAGCTGTTAGTTGCCAACTGCTGCTGCTAATGGGCTAACATTTATGATCACATATGCTATATAAATCAAACACTCTAATTATGATCACATATGCTATATAAATCAAGCCCAAGCTTTAGTTTTGCCTAATATTTGATTTTTATTCAAAATAGTCCATTTAGGACTTTTATCGAACAAGTAGCATGCATTCTTTTAAAACTCAGATTTCATGAGGTTTGATTTGAGTTCTGACCTCTTTTTCCACCTTATTACTCCTCATAGCCCAGCTTATCTCCTTTACTCTATTCTACACAAGAACAGTCTCATATCAGCCACATATATGAATAATCAATACATATAAGGTTACATAGCTTACTTACCAATCATGACTTATGTTTTTCAACATAACTTGTACTAGACTTTCATATGATTACCCATATAGCAATTTCATTGTTTATATCCAATTAGAATTCAAGATTTAATTTGCTCCACATAATCAGTTTACATAAATTTGATAACTTACTACTAACCATATATCAGTCAATTTGTTCATGTTTGGAATTTAATAGAAATATAGAAAAGATGAATTATAATACCTTAGCTAGCTTATTTGTAAGATCCTTGCTATCCCTTAGTCTTGATTCCAGCTACACCACACAACATAATGCTTATGCTTCTTCTTTGTTCTTACTGAATTTGAGGAAACAAAAATTCTAGGAGTAGAGATGACGAGTGGTAAGGAGAAGGAAGAATGTTATGATCAGCTATTGAACATTTAAATAAATGATATTACAGCTGGATACAACTGGATAATATATCGGTTAGAAAATATCAGAAATGGAAATAATAAAAATAAGTGGGAAGGTTAGTTAGTAGTGTTGCTAAAATGTTGGTTTATAAAAGGAGAGAAAAGGAGAGAGGAGGGAATCGAATACTGGAAAGTGTCTATTCTGAGTTTCAACCTAATTTTGTACAACTACCTCTTATCAATTCAAATCTTTCCATCATTTTCCTTTATTTTTCTCTGATCATTCTAATTTTCCTTTGAATTCCACAATTGTACTGCTAATCATAACATTTTGGTATGAGAGCTGTCGATCCTTTGTGTTAGAATTCATCAATGGCGATAGGAACTCGTTCGAAGGAGACATTTAAGGAAGGTCTGCGAAACACGGATTCACGTGTGCAGGAACTGATGAATAGTCATCATCAGCTACAGCGCACAGTAGATGATGTTAACAAAGAAATGAAGCAGATGCAAAGTACCATGGAACTTATGATGGCAGAATTTCACCGAAATCTCAATGGTAAAGGTCCTGCTCATGATCAACATTATAAATCTTCTGGAGAAATGAATATTAATGCTGGAGGAGGTGTAGAAACTAATTCAAATGCAAATCAGAGGAATTTTTATCCTCGATTCGACTTTCCAATTTTTAATGGAGTTGATGTTAAAAACTGGATCATGAAATGCGAGCATTTTTTTCAAATTCATCCTATGAATGATATGATGAGACTAAGGAGTGTAGCTCTTCATCTGGAGGGGGAGGCAGGGCCTTGGTTTCTAGCATATTTTAAATCTAATTCCAATGTGTCTTGGAAATAATTGATTGAAGATGTTAAAACCAGATTTGGAGACATTTCCTATAATAGTGTATTGTTTGAATTCAATAGACTAACTCAGATTTCTTCGGTAAGTCAGTATCAGAAGAAATTTGAATACCTTCGAGCTTTGGTTGAGGCTGAGCATCCAGGATTGTGTGAAACATATTTTGTAAAAGGCTTTGTAGGAGGATTAAAGGAAGAAATGGGTGGATTTGTCAGCTTACTAAAGCCTCGTAAATTGACTGAAGCTATTGCAACAGCTAGAGTCCAAGAGATGATTGTTGAAGCTATTTCCAAGAGGAATAAACCTATTTCAGCATTCCATAGACCTGTAGGAAACAGTGGAGAAAGTAGTACTGTAAGCAATAAAGTGGCCAAGCCACAGTTTCAAGGAAATAACTATAATATGGGAGGGGGAAATCTAAAAGACATTATTGGTGGTCAAATTAAAAAACTCATACACAATGAAATGCAAGCTAGGAGGGAAAAAGGATTATGTTTTAATTGTGATGAGATCTACAGACAAGGTCACAGGTGCAAGTTTAAACAGATCTATATGATCATTGGAGATGATGAGTGGGAAGAAGAATGCAAGGAAGAATCAGATATTGAAGTGATCAATGACAGCGTATAGCATCAAACAGAAATGGCTATTTCTTTGCATGCCTTAAATGGAAATACCTCAGAATCCACACTAAGAATTAAAGCAACTGTGAAAGGAAGGGAAATCATACTCCTTATTGACACGGGTAGTACTCATAATTTCTTGAACAGTAGCACAGCTGAGAAGTTGCACTGCACCTTAGAGGAGGACAAACCTATGCAGGTGAGTGTGGCAGATGGATATAGAATGTTATGCACAAAAAGATGTAAGGAATTTGAATGGATTTCTCAAGGACATAAGTTCTGTACAGATATGAGGCTGATTCCATTGAAATGGTGTGATGTTGTTTTAGGGGTACAATGGCTAAAAACTCTTAGTGATTGTGTGTTTAATTTTAATAACCTAACCTTGAGTTTCTCTGTGGGAAAGGACAAGGTTATATTGATGGGAAACAGTGACAAGCACTCACCTGCAGTGTCCATGATGACTGCTGTTAGCTTACAGGCTGATTGGAAAAGGGACCAGCTAGCATTATTAGCATGTATATTTGAAGTACAAGCTACAAAAACAAAAGAACACATTCCACCTCAGATTCAGCAAGCCTTACATACTTTTGAAGATGTGTTTCAAGAGCCAAAGTCTTTACCTCCTCAAAGAAATCATGACCATCACATTCCATTGAAGACAGGATCAGATCCTTTCACCAGTTGACCATACAGATATCCTCACATACAAAAAGCTGAGATTGAGAAAATTGTTCATGAAATGCTAGAGGCTGGGATCATACAGCCAAGTCAGAGTCCTCTTGCTTCCCCAGTTTTATTGGTTAAAAAAAGATAGAACTTAGAGGTTTTGTGTGGACTTTAGAGAGTTGAATAAAATCATAGTTAAGAATAAATTTCCTATTCCTATAATTGAGGAACTGTTGGATGAGTTGAAAGGTTCAACAATTTATTCCAATTTGGACTTAAGGGCTGGCTACCACCAAATAAGAATGTACCCACCTGATGTTCCTAAAATAGCTTTTAGGACACACATAGGCCACTATGAATTTCTGGTAATGCCTTTTGGTCTTACAAATGCTCCTGCATCTTTCCAAGCTCTCATGAATCAGGTGTTCTCTTCACATTTAAGAAAATTTATTCTTGTTTTCTTTGATGACATCCTGATCTACAACCCTAATTTGTCCTCTCATTTTAATATTTTAAACTATAAATTATTTTTTAAATAAATTTAAAACAATAATTATATTTAATTTTCTTATATAATTTTTTTAAATCTATATTTTATGAAACTTTACTCATTTTTGGAAGAAAAAAGTTTCTAATATTTTTTCCCCATAATAATAATAATTATCTTTATAACTTTTTTAAAATAATATTTTATTTTAAATATAAAAAATAAATATTATTTTAAAATATTAAATATAATAATTATTATTTTTAAAAGATATTTTATTTTAAAATATTAATTATATATATATTTTTTTAAATGTTAAATATAATTATTATTTTAAACTTATTTTAAAAATAATTTTATATTTTGAAATATTAAAAATTTAGGTTGGGTCAAAATGGATCGGGTTGGGTAAAAATTGGTCAAAATGGGTCGAGTTGAGGTTAAATTGGGCTGAAAAAACGGAAACGTCAACAAAATGCTACTTTAAGGACCTAACTGACGATAATTGAACTTTAGGGACAACTTTGAAAATGGGTGGCAACTTGGAGGGACAGAAGTGTCATTCAGCCGTAATAAAAATATCATAAAGTTGTGGTTTTAAGAGATAATAATTAAATTAAAAATAATAATATCAGAACAGTTGACATTACCAAAACAGTTTAGATTTGTAGTGATTTAGGGGATTATAAATTCAAAATATTAATTTGTGATTAAAAAAGTAGTGATTTTAAGATATAATAATTAAATTAGTAATGATAATATTAGAACAGTTAACATTATCAGAACATATTAGATTTGTAGGGATTTATGGGATTATAAAATTAAAATATTAATGTGGGATTAAAAAGTAGTGATTTTAGGAGATAATAATTAAGTAACGATAATATAAAAACCGTTTAGATTGAAAATATAGTGATTTAGGGGATTATAAAATCAACACAGTAAGTTATGATTGATGTTATTTGTTATTTTAATTTTGTTTTAAATATTTAAAACTATATAATATTATGTTAAAATATAATTATAAATGGTTAATATTATGTTGTAATATAATTTAATTAGTAATGATAATATCCTCACAGTTTAGATATGTGGTGATTTTGTTATTTTGTTAATATTATACCATACATGTTTGATATAATGTATGGTATAATTATGAATAGTATAATATTAGAAAAATAGTGATTTTATGATATAATAATTATGTTTAGAAAAGTAGTGGATTTGGGGGATTATAAAATCAACATAGTAAGTTATGATTGATATTATTTGTTATTTTATTTTTATTTTAAATATTTTAAGCTGTATAATATTATGTTGTAATATAATTATAAATGATATAATATTATGTTGTATTTATAGGGAGAAAATTAGGATAAATAACGAAGAGTAATAATAATAACTCAATAATGATAATATCACAAAGTAGTAATTTTGGGAGATAATAATTAAATTCGAAAGAATAATATCAGAACAATTGACATTATCAAAATAATTTAGATTTGTAGTGATTTAGGGGATTATAAATTTAAAATATTAATTTGGGATTAAAAAATTAGTGATTTTAGAAGATAATAATTAAATTAGTAATGATAATATTAGAAAAATTAACATTATCAGAAAAATTTAGATTTGTAGTGATTTATGGGATTATAAAATCAAAATATTAATGTGAGATTTAAAAGTAGTGATTTTAGGAGATAATAATTAAGTAACGATAATATAAAAACTGCTTAGTTGAAAAAGTAGTGATTTAGGGGATTATAAAATCAACATAGTAAGTGGGTTAAATGCAAAGTCGACCACTGAACTTTTTTGATATTTGGGTATTGAGCTCCTTTCTTCCGGTCAACGTAAACTGAACCCCCAGACGCCACATGTGCGTTGACCTAATAACATGGCATATCTAACGTGGCATTTTATATTTTAATTTGACACATGGCAAATGTGATGGGGCTTCTGGCATTTTATATTTTAATTTGATACATGACAAATGTGATGGGGCTTCTTTAGAATTTTTTTTTAAAACTTGTTTCTTCCAAGGTTTGAATTCACAACCTCAAGTGTGAAACTTTAAGCATCTAACCACTAGAGCACCATATGTTATCTATTAATATTTTACAAAGACTAATCTTTATATCAAAATATTTTATTTTCCTCCAAAAAAATAAAATACTACACATTTATTACAATTTTAATATAATAATAATAATAGTAATAGTAATAGTAATAGTAATAGTAATAATTATAATAATAGTAATAGTAATAGTAATAGTAATAGTAATAATAATAATAATAATAATAATAATAATAATAATAATAATAATAATAATAATAATAATAATAATAATAATAATAATAATAATAATAATAGTAATAGTAATAGTAATAATAATAATAATAATAATAATAATAATAATAATAATAATAATTCATAATAATAATAATAGTAATTATAATATTAGTATTAATAATAATAATTACTAATAATAATAATTATTATTATAATATTATTATAAATATAATAGTAATAATAATAATAGTAATAGTAATAATAATAATAATAATAATAATAATAATAATTATAATTATAATTATAATAATAGTAATAATTATAATAATTATAATTCATAATAATAATGATAATAATTGTAATTATAATATTAGTAATAATAATAATAATTACTAATAATAATAATAATAATAATTATTATTATAATTATAATATTATTATAAATTTAATAGTAATAATTATTATTATTATTATTATTATAATTATAATATTATTATAAATTTAATAGTAATAATAATAGTAATAATAGTAATAATAATAATAATAATAATTAAAATAATAATTAAAATAATAGTAATAATTATAATTCATAATAATAATAATAGTAGTAATTATAATATTAGTAATAATAATAATTACTACTACTAATAATAATAATAATTATAATATTATTATAAATATAATAGTAATAATAATAATAGTAATAGTAATAGTAATAATAATTATTATAATAATAGTAATAGTAATAGTAATGATAATAATAATAATAATAATAATAATAATAATAATAATAATAATAATAATAATAATAATAATAATAATAATAATAATAATAATTACTAATAATACTAATAATAATAATAAAAATAATTATAGTAATTATAATATTAGTAATAATAACAATAGTAATTATAATATTAGTAATAATAATTATTATAATTATAATATTATTATAAATATAATAGTAATATTAATAATAAAAATATAATAATAATGATAACAATAGTAATAATTATATTAATAATTATGACAATAGTAATAATAATAGTAATAATAATAATAATTGTTATTTTTGTTATTATTGTTGTTATTATTATTACTATTATTATTACTATTATCATAATTATTAATATAATTATTACTATTACTATATTTTTATTATTAATATTACTATTATAGTTATAATAATATTATAATTATAATTATTTTTTATTATTATTATTAATTATTATTATTACTAATATTATAATTACTATTAATTATTTTTATTTTTATTAATATTATTATTAGTAATTATTATTATTACTAATATTATAATTACTATTATTATTACTATTATTATTATTATGAATTATTATAATAATAATTATTACTATTAATATTACTATTATTATTATTATTATTATTATTATTATTATTATTTTACTATTACTATTATTATAGTTATTATTATATTATAATTGTAGTAACCGTGTAGTATTTTAATTTTTTTTGGGGGGAAATGAAATGTTTTGATATAAAGATTAGTCATTGCAAAATATTAGTAGCTAACATGTGGTTCTCTAGTGGTTAGATACTTAAAGTTTCATACTTAAGTTGAGGTTACGAGTTCAAACCTTGGGAGAGACAAATTTTTGAAAAAAATTCTAAAGAAGCCCTATCATATCTGCCACGTGTCAAATTAAAATATAAAATTGCGTCAGATGCGTCACGTGTGCCACGTCAGCAGGTCAACGCACATGTGACGTCTAGGGGTTCAAAGTCTAAATTTTTTAATAGAAAGGGGCTCAGTTTGCGTTGACCGGAAGAAAGGTACTCAATATCCTAATATCAGAAAAGTTCAGTGATTGACTTTGCATTTAACCCCATAGTAAGTTATGAATGATATTATTTGTTATTTTAATTTTGTTTTAAATATTTCAAATTGTATAATATTATATTGTAATATAAGTATAAATGATATAATATTATGTTGTAATATAATTTAATTAGTAATGATAATATCCACATAGTTTAGATAGGTAGTGATTTTGTTATTTTGTTATATACGTGTATTATAATACTATATCATACGTGTATTATAATATTATACCATACATGTATGATATAATGTATGGTATAATATTAGAAAAATAGTGATTTTAGGATATAATAACTATGTTTAGAAAAGTAGTTGATTTTGGGAATTATAAAATCAACATAGTAAGTTATGATGAATATTATTTGTTATTTTAATTTTATTTTAAATGTTTTAAACTGTATAATATTATGTTGTAATATAATTATAAATGATATAATATTATGTTGTATTTATAGGAAAAAAATTAGGTTAAATAACAGAGAGTAATGATAATAGCTCAGTAATGATAATATCATAAAGTAATGATTTTAGGTGATAATAATTAAATTAGAAAGGATAATATCAGAACAGTTGATATTACCAAAACAATTTAAATTTGTAATGATTTAGGGAATTATAAATTCAAAATATTATTTTGGGATTAAAAAAGTTGTGATTTTAGAAGATAATAATTAAATTAGTAATGATAATATTAGAACACTTAACATTATCAGAATAATTTAGATTTATAGTGATTTATGGAATTATAAAATCAAAATATTAAAGTGAGATTTAAAAATAGTGATTTTAGGAGATAATAATTAAGTAGCGATAATATAAAAACTGGAGTAATGGATGAGCATATTAATTAAATAGGA
The DNA here is from genome assembly GCA_016801055.1 of Panax notoginseng. Classification (NCBI taxonomy): domain Eukaryota; kingdom Viridiplantae; phylum Streptophyta; class Magnoliopsida; order Apiales; family Araliaceae; genus Panax; species Panax notoginseng. Next base: position 139,098,429 of record CM029015.1, read on the forward strand.
CATGTGTGGTAATTTGAGAATGACAAATGTTCATGCAATGGTGTTATGTATTACAATTTAGTATATTTAATAGATAGATGATATTATTTTAAACTTATACATTATTCATAAAAAAGATGATGATTATTGAGTAGCCGAGTTCTAATTCCAATTTTGAGGATTGCCTCAATCAAGCTCATATATTTTCTCATATCTAATACTTATAAGCTCGTGGTGAGCTTATACGTATTAGATATATAAAGGTTCATCTAGTCATATTTCAAGTGAATTAAGCCTGCTCTCCAATTCGAAACCCACTGACCAGGCTTTTTGATCAAGAAATGATGTCAAACCCTCGTCATAGTATCATGACCACTGTCTGTCAAAACTTTTACAGGGAGTCAGGTATGTCTGTCAACGAAGTACTATGATAAGAAAAAAATAACATTACAGAAGATTAAAAATGAAAACCTTATAGTTATACAATTGGATTAAATATTTTTTCAGTCACTGTACTATAGATCGACTTATAAATAGATAACTGAACTATTTTTTCTTACAGTCAACTAACTATACTCGATTTTTCTAATACAAACTTAAAAAAACCGTTAACTCTGTTGACTTTTAACGGAAAATGACACATCAGTTGCTGAGTTGTTAAAAAAAGCCTATGTGGCAGTTAGTATGCGACGTGGCAATTATGACATGGATTTGGAGGAAATTTTTTATGAAAAAATAGAAAAAAATATTTTAAAGTATAATATAAATTTAAAAAATTAGCCAAAAAAACAAGAAAATAAATAAAAAATATAATTAATTATTTTTGTAATTAATATCAAATAAATTTTTATTTATAATTAAGCCATTTATAAAACATAAAAACTAAAAGTTTGCTAATTATTTAGTTATTTTTTTTATATAATTAATAACAAATATAATTGAAAAATATATTTAATTATTTTTTTATTAATACCAAATAAATTTTTCTTTAATTCTTTACAAATAATAATAAAAATTAGAAAATTTTGTCAAAAAATAATAAAATAAATGAAAAATATATTTTATTATTTTTGTAATTAATATCAAATAAATTTTTGTTTAATTATTTACAAATATAATTAAGGAAATTATAAATAATTGAATATATGGATCTAAAAGGGAAAATTTATACCAAATGAATTTTTATTTAATTCTTTATAAATAATAATATAAATTTAAAAAGTTTGCCAAAAAAATAAGAAAATAAAGCATTTAACCCAACAAAATATAAATCAAATTAATATACATAATAAATAAATAAATAAATAAATAAAATTTTATTATTAAATAAATAATAAATAAAATTTTATTTATTTATTTTATTATTAAATAAAATTTAACAACTCTCAACAAAATTTCGTCAATATTCTGCAAATCAGTTAATAAGTCAACCTCACAAATTGAACAATTTTTACAATTTCGATTTTTAAACACGAGGCCATGCAATCAATTCAACACAGATTAAAAATAAATGATAACAGGCACCAGAACTTCTCAGTCAATTTATTAAAGAACATGCCAAACTGAATTCATCACAACATTTGTTTAATTAACCAGAATTAGCGCCATAAACATTACAAAAAAGCTAAAAATATCTTTCAAATGTAGCAAAATTCAAATGTAGCAAAATTTTAAAAATATCTTTTATTTAATAATAAAATTTTATTTATTTATTTATTTGTTATGTATATTAATTTGATTTATATTTTGTTGGGTTAAATAATTTATTTTCTTATTTTTTTGGCAAACTTTTTAAATTTATATTATTATTTATAAAATATTAAATAAAAATTCATTTGGTATAAATTTTCCCTTTTAGATCCGTATATTCAATTATTTATAATTTCCTTAATTATATTTGTAAATAATTAAACAAAAATTTATTTGATAATAAATTACAAAAATAATAAAATATATTTTTCATTTATTTTATTATTTTTTGACAAAATTTTCTAATTTTTATTATTATTTGTAAAGAATTAAATAAAAATTTATTTGGTATTAATAAAAAAGATAATTAAATATATTTTTCAATTATATTTGTTATTAATTATATAAAAAAATAACTAAATAATTAGCAAACTTTTAGTTTTTATGTTTTATAAATGGCTTAATTATAAATAAAAATTTATTTGATATTAATTACAAAAATAATTAAATATAATTTTTATTTATTTTCATATTTTTTTGGCTAATTTTTTAAATTTATATTATACTTTAAAATATTTTTTTTCATTTTTTCATAAAATTTTTCCTCCAAATCCACATCATAACTGCCACGTTGCATACTAACTGTCACATAGACTTTTTTTAACAACTCAGTAGCTGATGTGTCATTTTCCGTTAAAAGTCAACAGAGTTAACGGTTTTTTTAAGTTTGTGTTAGAAAAATCGAGTACAGTTAATTGACTGTAAGAAAAAAAAAGTTTAATTATCCATTTGTAAGTCGACTTATAGTACAGTGACTGAAAAAATATTTAACCCTTATACAATTACATCAACGTAACTAAAAACAATTATAGAGCTAAATGTTAAGAAATTAAGGGAATAAAAAAATATGTGGGCTGGAAACTGCTACTGCAGATTGATTTATTGAATCAAACAAGCCTATTTAAATAGGCAAAACATAAACAACTACCAGCTATAAACTAGTTGTTACAAACTTAAAAATAGGAATAAAAAAAAATATAAAACAAACTCCTAATGACTTGGTAAATCCAAGTCCACTAAATAAACTTAGGGGGTGTATTCAATTAAGATTTTTAAAGACTTTTAAAGATTTTAAAAGTTTGGTTGTATTCAATCAAGACATTTAAAGAGTTTATAAAAGTTTATTAGTATTCAATTATAACTTTTTTAATGTCTTTAAAAGTTAGGTGGTATTGAATTAAAATTTTTATAAAGTCTATAAAAGTATTTTGGTATTCAAAAAGTCATAAATTTTTTAGATTTCTATCAAATGGTAGAGTTTGATAGACTTTAGAAGAAGAATTATAACTATCAACCCATATCCAAAGTCTAATCTCATCTCTAAATACTTCTAAATATTAAACACAAAGGTGAAAATTCGGATCGCCAATAAAGAGGGAATCCAGAAATTCGCGATGTAAATACAAATTCGCGGTTTAATACCCCAAATAATAATAATAATAAAGAAATAAAATAAAATAAATAAATAACATTTAAATTTATATTTTAAATAATTTAATTAGATTTTGTCTTTTATTGGGTCAAATTAGTTATTTATTTTATATGGGCTAATAAGTATTAATATGTGAAGGATAAATTAATTTGGTAAAATTTGTGTGACGCCCCCAAAATAGGTTCATACAACCCATTCTGAATCGCCAAATACATGGTACAGAAACCAAATACAAACTTCATTAATACAACTGTCGTGCAAAATACGACAACACATATGCTGTGAGTTTTAATACAAATATTATCTTGTAGACAATATCCAAACTCAAATAAAGTCCTCATTACAATTATTGATACACTATTTTATAAAATAGTGAGGACTACTATAATAACCGTCTTGAACCATCACTCCACACCCCGACTAGTCTAAGCAATATTTTGGTTTCCTAAGAAAAATAATGGAACAAAAAGAAAAAGGGTGAGCTCAACTAGCCAAGTAAAGAATATTATGACTAAGATAATGTAGAACAAATTATACTTAGTCCTCAACAGGAAAAAAAATCTGATAGAATACAATAGACAATAAGTTTTAGATCAACAACTGTAGCAGAACAACAATTCATTAGAAGAGTCAAGTAGAGCATGATGTCTACTATCTTTTATGATTTAAAAGTCTATCATCAATAGTTTATCACTGTAACACCAATCAATAAATATTTTACATCAATGAATTATCCATGCACTACGGGCCAAGGATATTCGTTTGTATCACCAGTTGTCATGATCATGCCAAACACCTGTCCATCTTTGCACTACGGACCAAAGATATCAATCAACAGTTTATCTTTGCACTACGGGCCAAAGATATTCATTAATCAATAGTTCATCTTTGCACTACGGGCAAAAGATAACTTTCAACATAATTTAAGTATGAGAATTATGATAATGACAATAAGAATGAATCAAGTGAGACCATAATATGGATTCAATTTAAAGAATAAGATTCATAAAAGGTAACTTGGACAAAGAAAAGAAATTAAATTCTGTTGTGAACAATACTCATGAATAGTACCATATGAATAGTACCAAGACATGAAAAGTTTAAAATTTAATAAGAAAATTCAGACCAATATTCCAGTGAAATGATATTATATGAAGCACAAAACTTAAGGAATTTCTAATCATTTCAGGAATTATAGAAGCAATACTTACCATAGTAAGTTTAAATTTAGGAATATGAAATGAAATAATATTTCTTACATAATATGGAGTATGAAAGAAAATAATATTTCTTACGAGTATTGCAATAAAATAATATCCTTTACTTTAGTAGAAAAGTAGTTCTGACTGGAATAACGGAGATTATGTTGAGAAAATCTTGCACTGCAATCAACACTCAAAATATCCTTATACTCACACGAAATACGCTCAATATTATATAGAGAGATTTTTCTGATTCTGGTGTGAGTTTCATTGTTTAACTAAGCAGCCTATTTATAGGAAAGTGGTAGCATACCACTTCTGACAAAATTTATACGCACATTATTTTTTGAAAATAATACAGCACACACCTTTTGAAAAGAGAATTCAAATTCAAAATGAGGACTCCCTCATTTATTTCACATGTTTAAAAAATTTAACAATTATTAAAATGAATCCAAATTCAATTTGCTCTCTTTCACTTCATTTTATTCTTATACCATAAATTTATTATAATAATATTACCCTTTAAATTATAAAAATTTTACTATTATATTATCACATTATACTATTATAATGTAATATTATAATAATATATAAATATATTATCGGAGAAGATAATTATGGTTTCAAAAAAAAAAAAACTTTCGACAATTGTCTCATTCTAAAATTTCTCCATTTATATCAAAATTTAAAGAAATATTTACTTACTATATTCATTAATTATTTACAATTCTTCGATAATTATTTGTAATTAATATTATAAATTCACAATACTGATAACTAGATCGTTCCCAGGAAAGATGAGACTTTCCGATAAAGACTTCTCCTTACTGACACGCAATTATATAACCTAACCCCTTTCTTCGACAGAACTTTCTAGATATTATCAATAATGCTATCTAATAATATCATTTTAATAATATGAGTTACCGTGTCGTGACAATTATTGAATCAATAATACAAAATACTATTCAATTATCACTGTAGCAATTATTGCATCAATAATATAAAGACTGTGCAATTTTACTGTATCAATGATTAAGTGACTTCTTACGTAAGAATCAATAATCAGAGATACTGTGCAATACCGTGTGCCATTGTGCAACCACGCGTATTACTGTACTTTTATCACCGGGTATTTCAACAGTTTTAACGGTAAAAGTTTTGCCGTTATTTTTATAAAAAAGGTTATTTCTGTCGCTTTCTATATCTAACAGTTATTCCGTTATGTGGTCCACTAATGATTGCGTCGTTGTACGAATATTCCCGACAAAAAGAATATCCCCCGACCAAAATGAATATTCTCGGACAAAACGAATATTTTATGATCACCTGCTTACTTTGCAAAATTTGTACATTTCACCCATAACTAATGCATTATATCAAATCAACACTTTATTATTCAAAAATAATATTTAAAGAAAATTAAATCTTTATTCATAAAAAGTCGGGGTCTTACAATTTGAGCCTTAAACCTAATTAGATTTAATTTATGTGGATAAAATTAAATCATATTATAATTAAGAGAATGAACAAGATATATTAATAAGTAAAAAAATAACTAAAGACCTAATCTGTCTCGCGGTACGTGTAATCGAAGAAAGAAGGAAAATGCACAGTAAATTGGTAAGTTCGAAAGCGGCAGTTCGAAGGCTTCCAATAAAAAGAAGAAAGAAAATTATTTAATAAAGGTGAAATAAAATCATGAAACTCTCAAATCAATTGTGAAGAATATGTATGTATATATATTTAAACCTTTTGTCATATTATTAATTATACTACATGATTTGGTAAAAGGAGGGATTATATATATATATATATATATAGTAGTAAAGCAATCAATATGGTATTGAATCATACGCTCACACAAGAGTGTGGATTTCGTTTTCTGCGAAGGAAAAAAAATAAAATCATCGAGCCAATAATTGAATGATCAGAAGTCATGTTATAAATATATTATAATATATATGTATTCTAATGCTTAGATAAAATAATATTGTCAGAACTTAAAATTTTTGTATAATATGTTTTCTGAAAGTTGTTATCATAAGCTGTGTATTATTATTTATAATATATGCACTAAAAAATATAATAAATAATTTAACTGTGTAACAAAATTTTAATCTTAAATCTAATAATCTTTCAATTTTATATATTAGAAGTATACAAAAGTCTATCACAATCTTGATAAAAAATTTATAAAAGTATGTTACTTATTTCATAGAGTCTATAAAAGTCATTTTAAAAAAGTCTTTAAAAGTCATTAAAATCCATGAATTCTATTAAAGTTTGTCACTTAAAAAAAATCTTTAAAAATCTTAATTGAATACACCCCCCTTATTCCTAAAGACTAGGAGAAGAACGTAACAAACTCTGACTTACTTAACACCTTCCCTTAAACTAGTATTATCAAATACTTGGTTTAAGATACAAAACACAATACCCTCCCCCAAATTGATCACGACAATTTGCAGACACCAAGTAACTCTCTTAGCTTTTGAAACAAAGGCAATTTGAGGGGTTTAGTAAACAGATCTGCAACCTGGTCTTCACTAGATAAGATCAATTGCTCCGTCCTTCGAAAGATCTCTCAAAAAATGATACTTCACATCTATATGCTTGCATCTTCCATGGAGTACAGGATTGTTAGAGAGTTTGATAGCTGAGCTATTATCACAAAAAATTGGAGTTGGTCCCTGTTGCTTGAAATTAATCTCTTGAAGAATATTTCTCAACCAATTGGAGTACAGGATTGTTAGAGAGTTTGATAGCTGAGCTATTATCACAAAAAATTGGAGTTGGTCCCTGTTGCTTGAAATTAATCTCTTGAAGAATATTTCTCAACCAATTGGCGTGACAAGCACAACCTGTGACAACTACAAACTCAGCTTCCGTAGTTGATAAAGTGACTATTGGTTACTTTTTTGAGGACCATGAGATAGCTCCTGAAGCCATCATAAATAGATAACCCGATGTACTCCTTCTATCATCTTGATCTCTTGCAAAATCACTATCAGTAAAGCCAATTAAATCTAACTTATCTCCAGTAAAGCCAACTAGCTTTGACTTTTCTCTTTTCTTGTAGGAAATCCCAAAACTAATAGTGCCCTGCAGGTAACAAAAAATTCTTTTGGCAGCTTGGAGATGCATCTCTGTTGGGTTCTCCATATATCTGCTAATGAGACTCATATAGTGCATTATGTCTGGCCTTGTAGCAGTCAAGTACATCAAGCTTCCAATAATTCACTTGTAGAGAGTGCTGTCCACCTTCCTTCATTTAGGATCCTTGTGAAGTTTCAAACCAAATTTAGTTGGAGTGCTAACTGGATTGCAATTTGTCATCTGGAACCTATCTAAGATCTCATTCACATATTTCTTTTGAGAAATAGAAATTGTATCAGCTGATTGTTTTACTTCAATGCCAAAATAATAGTGTATTATTCCAAGATCAAACATTTCAAACTCAACCATTATGGACTTCTTAAATCTTTCAAACATGGCACTGTCATTTCCAGTATAAATGAGATCATCTACGTATAGGCACATAATGAGCATCTTTCCTCCATCACCAAATTTAATAAACAATGTATGCTCATAGGGACATTTCTTAAAACCTTCCTTCGAGAAATAAGCATCAATACGACTATACCAAGCTCGTGGAGCTTGTTTTAGTCCATACAATGCCTTTTTAAGATTATATACTTTATGTTCACTACCAAACTTCACATAACCAGGAGGTTGATTAATAAATACCTACTCTTGCAAGTTACCATGCAAGAAAACCAATTTCACATCCAATTAGAAAATAGGCCATGAATTTTGAGCTGCCAAAGCGATCACCATCCTGATTGTGTCAAGTCGTGCAACAGGAGCAAAAACTTCCTTGTAGTTCACACCGAATTATTGCGTATAGACTTTTACCACCAAGCGCCTTGTACTTGTCTACTTCACCATTTTCCTTCAATTTTGTGTTGTATACCCACTTAACACCAATCTAAATTGGGTCGTGGTATAAACTGGTGATGGTATTCCACTTTGTTTACATTATGCATCAGTTAAAATGAAATATGGAACCAAAAATTGAAGCTCAGATTACTGGCACTTACTCATTTAATCTATTTTGATAGATTATTTATACCAGTCAAAGGTTCAAGACAATCGGGTAAAAAGAGAAATTTCATTCTTAAAATCAAAGTCGCTGCAAAAACTCACCTATTTGGTCCCTTAGTAATATTTTTCTCCTCTCTATTCTTAGAATTACAGATACAGAATCAACTAAACATCAAGTAGGCAGACAATGTAAGCAGATATTAGCTATTTCACTCTATAGGTATTTGGGGGTTATTATTTCCAACTTTTAAAACAAAATGTAAGAGAAAACACTACATTACTTTTGGAATCAGCCTGAGAATGCGAATGTGTCATCCCATTTGTTGAATCATTAGAACAGAAAGGGTTAGATCTTACTCAACAATCATGTTCAACATTGAGGTGCCTTGCTATTTGTCACTGCATCTGCTGACCAAGTCCAAATAATGCATAGCATCCCGAGGGAGGAGGCCTTCAATGAAAAACCAAAACAGATGAGAATGCGTCCCATTCATCACTTCCAAGCATTGCTCTAATACCCTTTTGTGCTGCTCTTTGTTTAGCTCTGCAGCCTCCATCAACGGTAGTAACTCTATCTCTTCCTCTTCAAAATGCTCATTGCAATGGTCCTGACAAGATAGAGCAAGCACTCCAATCGATATTGTGGTAGTTATTTGAATTAATCTTGCATGAAAACCAAGCTCTAGACTTATAAAGAATCTAAAGGTTATCTGGATCATATCATGAGTGATGAAATCTAACTTTATGGTGGATTCCAAAACTTTGGATGGACCATAGCCCAGTCTGGAATAAGATGAAATGACCTGCAGAGTTTCTAAGCGAGTAGAGAGATTGAATAGGGGTTCTTGGTAGATAGGGTGTTAGTCAAATGTCCTCATGGTTGGTTTTTATATTTTTATAATTTTAATGATGATAATATGCATAAGTATGTGCGTTATTAAATGGGCTAAAATTAACTTTGTAATGGCTTGTTTAAAATAATTAATAACCAATTTAATATATGTTGATGCAATATGTCATGCTTGTTGGTTATTTAATGGATTGCATGGATTATATTTTGGGCTGATGGGTTGATTAAATAATATAATTTGTTGCTTTGTATGGTGACCCATTTTATATTATGGTTCACTTGAGATAACATGGAAGATTGCGTAATAGCTTTATAGCCAAATGAGTTTACAATAGGTTAGAGTCGATCACAGTAACTGATTTATTTATTCAAAGTTGATTTGAATATGAATTCTATCAAAATATCTCCAGCTCCTTTATTTTAGCCTGATAAACCATATCATAATAAATAGTTGCTAAAATTGGTAAGTCTTAATAAATTGATTAGCTATGAAACTAATTCAAATTTAAATTGGAGTGTTTTAAGGAGTTTGATTAGCTAAGGAATTTCTTTTAAACTAATACTTCAGTCTTTTAAGGAAACATGTATTATGACATGCTACTAAATTCGGATAGCCTAAGCCGTCTAAATCAATAGGAAAAACAGATGAAATCAGACAGCCTGAACCATCCATTTTAGCAGAAAAAATAGATATGCAGAGACCTACAAACAGACAGCCAAGACCGTCCTATTTAGAAGAAAAATCAGATGAATAGTCAGATGCAGACTATGACATGCTAGAGCCAGCACTAGATGAATAAATGTCTAATGTCAGGCTTCCAAAATCATCCCGAACTGCGAGAAATCACCCTCTAAACCTGATCATAGGTGATCCTAATACTTGGATGAACACGAGAAGGAAAACAATGAATTATTTTGCATTTTCAGCCTTTCTTTCACAAGTTGAACCTAAAAGCACCAAGGAAGCAATTCAAGATGAGAATTGGACAATCGCCATGCAGGAAGAGTTAAATCAATTTGAATGGTGTCAGGTATGGGATCTTGTTAAGCCTCCTAAAAATGCATCTATTATTGGTACAAAATGGATTTTCAAAAATAAATTAGATGAAAATGGTATTATAACAAGAAACAAAGCTAGATTGGTAGCACAAGGATATAATCAACAGGAAGGTATAGATTATGAAGAAACCTTTGCTCCTGTTGTAAGATTAGAAGCTATAAGAATTTTATTAGCCTATGCATACTTTAAACAATTTAAATTATATCAAATGAATGTGAAAAGTGCTTTTTTAAATGGCTATTTAAATAAAGAAGTATATGTTAATCAACTACCACATTTTGAATATGAAAAATATCCACACCATGTGTTTAAATTGAAAAAGGCTTTGTATGGATTAAAACAGGCTCTAAGAGCCTGGTATGAAAGATTAAGCAAGTTTTTATTAGACAATGGTTTTAATCGCGGTAAAATTGATTCTACTCTTTTTATTAAAACAAAAAATAAAGACTTATTAATTATTCATATTTATGAGGATGATATAATTTTTGGAGCTACTACTAACTCTTTGTGTGAGTGGTTCTCCTAATGTATACATAATGAGTTTGATATGAGCCTTATGAGCGAGTTAAACTACTTTTTGGGATTTCAAATCAAGCAATCTAATGAAGGGATTCACATTCACTAACTAAAGTATGTAAAGGAGTTATTGAAGAGATTTAGTTTTGAAAATACCAAACATAAGTCAACACCAATGAGCACTACCATAAAGCTTACTGCAGATGCTTCAGGTAAAGATGTTGGAGTAATAATGTATCGAGGTATGATTGGTTTTATTTAACTCCATCTAGGCCAGATATTATGTATAATGTATGCATTTGTGCTAGATTTCAAGCTAAACGAAAGAATCTCATCTTAATGCAGTAAAAAGAATATTTAAATATTTATCTCGTATAATTAATATTGGCTTATACTATCCTGTATCTCCTAGTTTTAAACTGATTGTGTACTTAGATGCAGATTATGAAGGGTTCCAAGTTAATAGAAAAAGCACCAGCGGAGCTTGTGAATTTTTAGGTCAAAGCATTGTGGCTTGACATAGCAAGAAACAAACATCTGTTGCCTTGTCTACTATGGAAGGTGAATATTTGGCGTCAGGTAGTTGTTGTTCACAAATTTTGTGGATGATACAAACTCTTCATGATTTTAATGTGATATGTGAAAATGTGCCTATTATGTGCGACAATACTAGTGCAGTTGATATTTCAAAAAATCTTGTGCTTCATTCTCTTACTAAGAATATTTAACTGAGACATCATTTTTAAGAGACAATGTTGCTAAAGGGTTAATTAAGTTAGTATTTGTCTGTACTGAACATCAATTAGCTGACATTTTTACAAAACTTTTGAGTGAAGAACGTTTTTGCACCTTAAGAAGAGAACTTGGTATGACTGTCTGTGCTTAAAAGTTTTTATTCTTTTAAATTAATAATTTTTTTTATATATAGTTCATTATATTTTCTTTAAATGAAATAAAAGCTATATTGGGATTAAACTCACATTAAATAATTTATCTGTTTATATATATGTATTATGTGAGTTACATATGAGTTAGCATCCTGATCGAAGTTAAATAAGGGTAATATTAGTAATATGTATTACTAGCACATGATATGTCTTATTTGCTTTTATGCATTGCTTGTATTCAAGATTTCATTATCCGGGTTTAATAAGGTTATTTTTGGGTTTTTTGGTGTAAATATTTTAAGCGGGAACAAACACCTTAAGGGGTTAAGAGTTCAAATATATCTGGTCATTATATCCCTACACTGTTCAAGCTGAAGATTAGTCCCTTCTTTTTGATGATGTCAAAGGGGGAGAGTTTTTGGGATTTAGCTGAGCTAAAATGATTTGCTTTTGGGATTAGAATATTTGACTTTGGTTTAGTAATTTAAATGTGATTATCAATTACCTGCTGATTATTTGAACTGGATTTATATGGAATTGATTAAGATGATTTGATATTATAATGGGAGGTACTGAATATCTGTTTTAAATTGACTATGTTATTGCTATGTTTTTGGTTTTTACTTGTTTTGTCAATTGAAAACATGAGATGTAGATATACATGTTGTGCTACTTAAACTGAGAAATCTGTTATTATTCATGTTATCTAATTCATATGCATAAATTAAGTGGGAGCCATATACTTAGGGGAGCATGTTGTTCATAAAAGCTAATATATTGTCATCATCAAAAAGAGGGAGAATGTTGGTTTTTATATTTTTATAATTTTAATGATGACAATATGCATAAGTATATGAGTTATTAAATGGGTTGAAATTAACTTTGTAATGGTGTCTTAAAAATAATGAATAACCAATTAAATATATGATGATGCAATATGTCTATGCTTGTTGGTTATTTAATGGATTGCATGGATTATTTTGGGCTGATGGGTTGATTAAATAATATAATTGGTTGCTTTGTATGGTGACCCATTTTATAATATGGTTCACTTGAGATAACATGGAGGATTACATAACAACTTTCTAGCCAAAGGATTTTACAACAAGTTGGAGTCCATCACGGTAACAGATTTATTTATTCAAAGTTGATTTGAATATGGATTCTATCAAAATATCTTCAGCTCCTTTATTTTAGCCTGATAAACCATATCATAATAAACAGTTACTAAAATTGGTAAGTCTTAATAAATTGATTAGCTATGAAACTAATTCAAATTTAAATTGGAGTGTTTTAAGGAGTTTGATTAGCTAAGGAATTTCTTTTAAACTAATACTTCAGTCTTTTAAGGAAATATGTATTATATTGGTAGAATCTCTTTTATCTTATACTTAATACCTTTTTGACTCCTTTAATTCAGCTTATCTTATATTCATATCTTGTATCATGCTGAATATATTAGCCGTTAGCTAACAGATTGCTGAGATTGTTATCCTTCTTTGAGTTGTTCATGCTAATAGATTAAAATAGTCATTGCTCACTATTTTATTTATACTCATCCTGCTCGGCAAAAAGCAGAACAACACTGGAAGCTAAAATTCACTACTGAACACATTCTGAAAAGCTTTCTACAATTCTAAATTCCAATTTTGTTTGTAATCTCTTAAATTGTTGTTAACTGGAAAGTCATAGCACATCTTTTGTAACCAAGGACAAGTCTAGGTTGGCTTGGGGGTCTTTGTAATATTCAGTCTATACAACGGAAGCATCAAGGTTTCAGAGGTGAGAGGAGTTGTAGAAGTGGAAGGGGGCAGAGGTGTCCAAGTCAGAATCGATCTTTATTGTACAGGGAGTTTATCTGTGTAATCTTTTGAATATTAATTTAATAAAGTGAGTTTTCAATACCATTTGGTATTTGACGTGGATTAGACCACTAGATTAGAGGATAGAGGTTGAACCACATAAAAATCTTAGCGTGATTTACTGTTCTGTTCTTTTCTTTTATCTGCTTTAGTAATGTGCATATTCAATTTTAGTTCGTTCTTGAAGATATACTAAAATAGACATGTATTAGCTGTCCGATTATAACAGACGAAGAACATATACTAAAATAGATAGGCATTAGTTGTACGATTATAACAGACGAAGAACATACACTAAAACAGACAGGGTTAACCTACCCGATTATAAGGGATATTTAAAAATTGACCATTGTAAATTAGATTTGGGTAGTTACACCTATTTAGCCCCCCCTTTAGGTGTGCTTAATTATAGAATCATTTGGTATCAAAGCAAGGCTCTACTAATATTGATCTTTGCATGTCATAGGGAAAGATCCTATGACACACCTCAATTTTCAAGAAGGTCAATCCACAAGCAGACCACCTCTGTTGCTCAAAAGTGAAAACTTCAACTTTTGGAAGTTCAGAATAATAATCTATCTCAAACTAGACCCATGGGAGTGGTGGGTTGTTAAAAATTGGCCTGTCATTCTGAGACATGATGATGGGAAATCGAAGACTCTCATGGAATGGATCCAAATGAATCATACATGGTATCTTATGACTCCAAAGCCTTGAACATATTGCTGAGTGGTATAATTTAAGCTGAAATTGATAAAGTTTCTGCATGTACTATCGCAAAAGAAATTTGGGATACAATCATCATGAGCCACGAGGGAACTACTAAGGTGAAGGAAGTCAAGCTAAGTATATTGATGCATGAATATGAACTCTTCAAGATATAAAATAATGAATCAATCAAATAAGCTCAAGTTAGGTTCCTTACTCTAATGAACTCTCTAAGTATGCTCAGTCGAAAAATTGATCAAATGGAGATAAATAGAAAGATATTTAGAGTCATGCCCAAACGGTTCGTACCAAAGGTTACAACTCTTCAAGATTCAACTACAATCAGTACTATGGAGACTCTCACTTTATTTGGAGAGCTTAAAGAATTTGAGAATCAACTAAAGAGATATGATGAAGAAGATGAGGGACCAAAAAGGAAGACTTTAGCTTTACAAGCTGAAAGTTACATAGAAGGTGATGATGAATACTCTGATGAGGAAATTGCTATAATGACTCGAAAATTGAGAGAACTGATTAGAAAGAAGAAAAAATCAAAGTTCCAAGGCAAAACATTCAAAAACAAGAAAGACTTCAAGCAAAAGCCATAAGAGGAGACATGTTTTGAATATGGAAGGCCATGTCACTTTAAGAGAGACTGTTCCTAATTAAAAAGGAAGAACAAAGCAAACAATTCAAAAAGAAAGGGATTAATGACATGAAGCGATGATGAGTCCGATCATGAAGAGCAAGATGATGAAACTGCTCAACTTTACTTCACTGGATTAAGCAATCAGGAATCATCCGAGGTAAACTTTGAACTTGGTGATATTACTATTTCTGATTATCTTGTTTTAAAGAATGAAAATATTCGTATTAAAGAGAAAAATACTTATTTAAAAAATTGGATAAATGATTTAATGAAAGAAGTAAAAACTTTAATTGAAGAAAAATAAGAAATAGTTAAAGATTGCACATCAAGTGAAGTATCCAAGTTAAATGCTAAAATTGACTATCTAGGTAACTATAATAAAATTTTATATAATCGTACAAACAAGTTAAATGAAGAATACAATGATCTTAAAAAGGAGAATGATAATTTAAAAGAAAGTTTAAAAATGAGAAATACTTGTATTGATGCTTTTAATGATGAAAAAATAATAAACATACAACATAATAATGAAGAAGAAATAATATCTTTGAAAAAGGATCTTGCAAACTTTGTTCAAGGAGAAGAGAATTTAAATATAATGTTGGGTGCTCAAAGGTCAAGCCTAGATAAACAAAGAATTCGGTACAATCCTATTAAGAACATAAAAAACACTACTAATAAAATTAGAATAATAAATAATAAATCAAGGAACAAGCCTCTTTATTGCTCACCTTTCGTCATTTACAAAAATTGTGGTTTAAAAGGACATTTTGATATAAACTGTAATAAAATTAAAATAAAACAAGTTTGGGTAAAGAAATGAGATTTAATTGCTACTAACAATACCGACCCCAAACAAATTTGGATACCAAAACGATGAGCTACTTCTTTGTTTTGTAGGCGTGTTTAAAACTAAAGTACCATCACATAAATGAGTGCTAAACAGTTGGTGTTCTATACACATGACGGGTGATAGGACTAAATTCACCTCACTACCTACAAAGAAGGGAGGAACGGTTGCTTTTGGAGATGACACCACATGCCAAATCATCGGTAAAGGTAAAGTTGGTAATGGTAAGGTTTTTATTGATAATGTCCATTATGTTGAAGGGTTAAAATATAATTTAATTAGTGTAAGTCAACTAATAGATAGTGGTCACAAAGTAATTTTTGAAAAAGATAAATGTACTATTATTCATGCTTCTCATAATGTTCCTTTAGTAGCTAACAGGGAAGGTAATATT
Source organism: Panax notoginseng (assembly GCA_016801055.1). Taxonomy (NCBI): domain Eukaryota; kingdom Viridiplantae; phylum Streptophyta; class Magnoliopsida; order Apiales; family Araliaceae; genus Panax; species Panax notoginseng. The sequence continues at coordinate 139,114,677 of CM029015.1, forward strand.
TATACAATTAATTTTGAAAACCAAAATGATGATATCTGCTTAGCTGCTGTTCAAGATCAAACCATTCTATGACATAGAAGGTTAGGGAAATATGAAAAGACTGGTATATGCAATGCACGTCAGTTAGGTAAACAAGCAAGAAATTCCTTTTTAAGCAAAAATCAGATACCAACTTCTTTACCTCTTCAATTATTGCATCTTGATTTATTTGGACCTGAGAGATATGCTAGCTTAGAAAATAATCATTATGTTTTTATTATTGTTGACGATTTTTCAAGGTTTACAGGGGTTTTATTTTTGAAAACTAAAGATCAAGCTTTTGCAGAATTTGAAAAGCTTATAAAAAATGTTGAAACAAAACACAAGCTTAAGTTAATTGGTATAAGGAGTGACCAAGGTGGTGAATTTGGAAAGGACTTTATACCATATTGCAGTGAGAAAGGTTTTACACATGAGTTTTCTACACCAAGAACACCACAACAACATAGTGTAATGGAATGTAAAAATTGTTCTCTCCAAGAAACTGCAAGAACTTTACTTCAAGAAAATAAACTGCCTAAAAGATTTCGTGCAGAGGCTGTAAGTACTGCATGTTATATTTTAAATAGAGTATTGATTAGACCCATATTATTAAAAACACCATATGAGTTACTAAACAAAAGGACTCCTAATATTAATTATTTTAAAGTGTTTGGTGCTAAATGTTTTTGTCTTAAAAACTCATGGTAATCTTGGTAAATTCGATGCAAAATTAATCGAAGCTATTTTTCTTGGTTATTCAGTGCATAGTAAGGCATATAGGGTTTATAATCTTGACAAGTTAAAGGTTAAAGAATCTGTGCATGTAATATTTGATGAATTTAACCATGATCTATCAAAATATGAGGATTCTGTAGGAAATAACAATTTGAATCGTGGAACCCAAACTACTAAATTCGGATAGCCTAAGCCGTCTAAATCAATAGGAAAAACAGATGAAATCAGACAGCCTGAACCATCCATTTTAGCAGAAAAAATAGATATGCAGAGACCTACAAACAGACAGCCAAGACCGTCCTATTTAGAAGAAAAATCAGATGAATAGTCAGATGCAGACTATGACATGCTAGAGCCAGCACTAGATGAATAAATGTCTAATGTCAGGCTTCCAAAATCATCCCGAACTGCGAGAAATCACCCTCTAAACCTGATCATAGGTGATCCTAATACTTGGATGAACACGAGAAGGAAAACAATGAATTATTGTGCATTTTCAGCCTTTCTTTCACAAGTTGAACCTAAAAGCACCAAGGAAGCAATTCAAGATGAGAATTGGACAATCGCCATGCAGGAAGAGTTAAATCAATTTGAATGGTGTCAGGTATGGGATCTTGTTAAGCCTCCTAAAAATGCATCTATTATTGGTACAAAATGGATTTTCAAAAATAAATTAGATGAAAATGGTATTATAACAAGAAACAAAGCTAGATTGGTAGCACAAGGATATAATCAACAGGAAGGTATAGATTATGAAGAAACCTTTGCTCCTGTTGTAAGATTAGAAGCTATAAGAATTTTATTAGCCTATGCATACTTTAAACAATTTAAATTATATCAAATGAATGTGAAAAGTGCTTTTTTAAATGGCTATTTAAATAAAGAAGTATATGTTAATCAACTACCACATTTTGAATATGAAAAATATCCACACCATGTGTTTAAATTGAAAAAGGCTTTGTATGGATTAAAACAGGCTCTAAGAGCCTGGTATGAAAGATTAAGCAAGTTTTTATTAGACAATGGTTTTAATCGCGGTAAAATTGATTCTACTCTTTTTATTAAAACAAAAAATAAAGACTTATTAATTATTCATATTTATGAGGATGATATAATTTTTGGAGCTACTACTAACTCTTTGTGTGAGTGGTTCTCCTAATGTATACATAATGAGTTTGATATGAGCCTTATGAGCGAGTTAAACTACTTTTTGGGATTTCAAATCAAGCAATCTAATGAAGGGATTCACATTCACTAACTAAAGTATGTAAAGGAGTTATTGAAGAGATTTAGTTTTGAAAATACCAAACATAAGTCAACACCAATGAGCACTACCATAAAGCTTACTGCAGATGCTTCAGGTAAAGATGTTGGAGTAATAATGTATCGAGGTATGATTGGTTTTATTTAACTCCATCTAGGCCAGATATTATGTATAATGTATGCATTTGTGCTAGATTTCAAGCTAAACGAAAGAATCTCATCTTAATGCAGTAAAAAGAATATTTAAATATTTATCTCGTATAATTAATATTGGCTTATACTATCCTGTATCTCCTAGTTTTAAACTGATTATGTACTTAGATGCAGATTATGAAGGGTTCCAAGTTAATAGAAAAAGCACCAGCGGAGCTTGTGAATTTTTAGGTCAAAGCATTGTGGCTTGACATAGCAAGAAACAAACATCTGTTGCCTTGTCTACTATGGAAGGTGAATATTTGGCGTCAGGTAGTTGTTGTTCACAAATTTTGTGGATGATACAAACTCTTCATGATTTTAATGTGATATGTGAAAATGTGCCTATTATGTGCGACAATACTAGTGCAGTTGATATTTCAAAAAATCTTGTGCTTCATTCTCTTACTAAGAATATTTAACTGAGACATCATTTTTAAGAGACAATGTTGCTAAAGGGTTAATTAAGTTAGTATTTGTCTGTACTGAACATCAATTAGCTGACATTTTTACAAAACTTTTGAGTGAAGAACGTTTTTGCACCTTAAGAAGAGAACTTGGTATGACTGTCTGTGCTTAAAAGTTTTTATTCTTTTAAATTAATAATTTTTTTTATATATAGTTCATTATATTTTCTTTAAATGAAATAAAAGCTATATTGGGATTAAACTCACATTAAATAATTTATCTGTTTATATATATGTATTATGTGAGTTACATATGAGTTAGCATCCTGATCGAAGTTAAATAAGGGTAATATTAGTAATATGTATTACTAGCACATGATATGTCTTATTTGCTTTTATGTATTGCTTGTATTCAAGATTTCATTATCCGGGTTTAATAAGGTTATTTTTGGGTTTTTTGGTGTAAATATTTTAAGCGGGAACAAACACCTTAAGGGGTTAAGAGTTCAAATATATCCGGTCATTATATCCCTACACTGTTCAAGCTGAAGATTAGTCCCTTCTTTTTGATGATGTCAAAGGGGGAGAGTTTTTGGGATTTAGCTGAGCTAAAATGATTTGCTTTTGGGATTAGAATATTTGACTTTGGTTTAGTAATTTAAATGTGATTATCAATTACCTGCTGATTATTTGAACTGGATTTATATGGAATTGATTAAGATGATTTGATATTATAATGGGAGGTACTGAATATCTGTTTTAAATTGACTATGTTATTGCTATGTTTTGGTTTTTTTACTTGTTTTGTCAATTGAAAACATGAGATGTAGATATACATGTTGTGCTACTTAAACTGAGAAATCTGTTATTATTCATGTTATCTAATTCATATGCATAAATTAAGTGGGAGCCATATACTTAGGGGAGCATGTTGTTCATAAAAGCTAATATATTGTCATCATCAAAAAGAGGGAGAATGTTGGTTTTTATATTTTTATAATTTTAATGATGACAATATGCATAAGTATATGAGTTATTAAATGGGTTGAAATTAACTTTGTAATGGTGTCTTAAAAATAATGAATAACCAATTAAATATATGATGATGCAATATGTCTATGCTTGTTGGTTATTTAATGGATTGCATGGATTATATTTTGGGCTGATGGGTTGATTAAATAATATAATTGGTTGCTTTGTATGGTGACCCATTTTATAATATGGTTCACTTGAGATAACATGGAGGATTACATAACAACTTTCTAGCCAAAGGATTTTACAACAAGTTGGAGTCCATCACGGTAACAGATTTATTTATTCAAAGTTGATTTGAATATGGATTCTATCAAAATATCTTCAGCTCCTTTATTTTAGCCTGATAAACCATATCATAATAAACAGTTACTAAAATTGGTAAGTCTTAATAAATTGATTAGCTATGAAACTAATTCAAATTTAAATTGGAGTGTTTTAAGGAGTTTGATTAGCTAAGGAATTTCTTTTAAACTAATACTTCGGTCTTTTAAGGAAATATGTATTATATTGGTAGAATCTCTTTTATCTTATACTTAATACCTTTTTGACTCCTTTAATTCAGCTTATCTTATATTCATATCTTTTATCATGCTGAATATATTAGGCGTTAGCTAACAAATTGCTGAGATTGCTATCCTTCTTTGAGTTGTTCATGCTAACATATTAAAATAGTCGTTGCTCACTATTCTATTTATACTCATCCTACTCGGCAAAAAGGGGAACAACATTGGAAGCTGAAATTCACTGCTGAACACATTCTGAAAAGCTTTCTACAATTCTAAATTCCAGTTCTATTTGTAATCTCTTAAATTCTTGTTAACTGGAAAGTCATAGAACATTTTGATGAGTGGGTTTTATACTTACGATTTGGATATCTTTAAGGCTTAATTATTTGTTAACTTTAAGTATTTTTAGTGTCATTTTACTTGTTTTTGTGTTTGTGTTGTAGGAAACGGCTTTGGAAGGTCAAAACATGAAAAATGGAGCTTAGAGACATTTTTGTAATTTCTGGTCAAGAAAGCCTGTCGGGGCGACAATTCCTAGTGTGACGCCCCCAAAATAGGTATACATCACCCATCTTGGGTCGCCAAATACATGGTACAAAATTCAAATACAACTTAATTACACAACTGTCGTGTAACATACGACAAAACATAAGTTGAGAATTTTAAAATGAATATTATCTTCTAGACAATATCCACACTCAATGGAGTCCTCATTACAATTATTATCACACTATTTCATAGAATAGTGAGGACTACTAATGCACCATCTCGAACCATTACTCCGTTCCCCGACTAGTCCCAGCTATGTTCTCATTTCCTGAAGAGAACAATGAAAACAATGTTAGCCCAGTAAGAAATATTATGACTAAGATAATGCAAAATAAGTTATCGTTAGCCTTCAACAATGTTAAACTGATAGAATATAATATACAAGAAGTTTAACTGCAGTGGAACAAGGAATCCATTAGAAGAGTCAAGTAGAGCATGATAACTACTATCTTCTATGATTTAAAAAGTTTTTCATCAACTTTATCGCTGAGACTCAGTTTAATAAATAAACCACATCATCGAATCATCCCTGCACTACGGGCCAAGGATATTCATGTAATCATCAATGATCATGATTATAGCGAATAATTCCTGGTCATAATCATACCAATCAACAGTCCATCTATGCACGTAAGCCAAAGATGACTTTCATCACAATATAAACATGAGGATGATGGCAATGATATAAACATTCAACTAAATGAAAGCAAAGGATAAATTTTAAAGATTTATAATTTAATTTATCTAGAATTTAATAATATCCAAATTGTCAACATGATACTGCTTTGTGGAGTAAAATTCAAGAATAATATCCATGTATTAAAAAATATTTTGGACAGAAAGGAAATTAATTTTTTGGGTGAATAGGAACCCGTGAATAGTACCCCGTGAATAGTACTTTGTGAATAGTAACCCAGCATAAAAAGTACCCCAAATGCCCGAGTGATTAATATTTGAGTGAATAGTAATTGGGTGAATAGTAACCCATAAATAGTAACTCGTGAATAGTACCTCGGCATGAAAAGTATTCCGAATACCCGAGTGAATAATATTATAGTGAATAGTAATCGGGTGAATAGTAACCCGTGAATAGTATCCTGGGTGAAATATTGATATTTAATAAGAAAGTTCATATCAATATTCCAATGAAACGATACTGGATGAAGCACAAAACTCAAGGATATTCCACTAAATTCAAAGATTATAGAAGCAATACTTACCATAGTAAGTTTAGATTTAAGAATATGAAAAGAATTAACATATGAAAACTGCAAATGGATTTTCACCTGTCATACGGTACGTAATCCGCATAGACAGGTTATTCCGATATATTAAAGGATGAATACGAAAAATAGTATTCCTTATGAATATGAAAGAAATAATACCCCTTACCTTAGTAGAAGACTGGATACTGCAATAGTGAAGTAGCAGAATACTCTTCTTCTGGCTCTCTATAGTTTCTCTCTCTATAGTGTCTCTTGTGAATCTCAGTAAATTAGTGAGAATGAAAGAAGAATTAAGCTTCTATTTATAGGAGAATGGACTAAATAGTAACTTATTCACGAATGGTCCAGATTGATTTACTATTAGAACGAACGGTCCATATTGATTACTATTAAAATCACAACCGACGGTCCAGATTGATTTAATTTTAAAACCACCATCGACGGTCCAGATTGATTACTTTTAAAACCACCATCGACGGTCCAGATTGAGTACTTTTAAAACCACCATCAACGGTCCAGATTGATTTACTATTAAAATCACCACCGACGATCCAGATTGATTTACTATTAAAACCACCACCGACGGTCCAGATTGATTTACTATTAAAACCACCATCAATGGTCCAGATTAATTTACTATTAAAACCACCACTAATGGTCCAGATTGATTTAACTTATTACACTTTGGTACCCCTAAAGTTTTCTAAGTTTGTATTATTTCCCTCTAACTTTTATAATTCACTTATCTTCAATAAACACATTCTTAATACTTCAACAAATATTCATCATTAATATTATAAACTCACAATATTTGATAACCAGATCATTCCCAAGAAAGAGGGGGCTTTCCAATAAGGATTTCTCCCTATTGGCGCGTAATTAGGTGACCAAACCTCTCATCGACAGAACTTTCTAGACATTGTCAATATTGCAAATAATAATATGAATAACTTTGTTGTCTCAATTATTGATTTAATAATATAAAATATTATGCAAATGATAATGTGACAATAATTGAATCAAATAACGTGAGATACTATGGGACAATTACTGTAACAATAATTGAGTAAACTGAGTGGCTTCTTACGTAAGCATCAAAAAATAATACCGTGTACTACTATGCAACCACGCGTATTACTGTAGTTTTACCACTGGGTATCTCAACAGTTTAACTGTAAAACTTTCGTCGTTATTTTTATAAAAAGATATTTCTGTCATTTTCTAACTACAACAATTCTTCCGTTGTGAGGTCCACCAATTATTGTACCGTCGTACGAATATTTCCTGTTAAAACGAATATTCTCCGATCAATCGAATATTTCCCACCACAACGAATATTTTATATCAACTTGCTTACTTTGCAAAATTTTCAAATATCACCCTTAACTTTAACCTTTTATCAATTTAACCATTTATTAAATAGAATAATAATTATAAGAAAATTGGATACTTTCATTTCATATAATTCGGGGTCTTACAACCTCCCCTCCTTATGAAATTTCATCCTCGAAATTAAGATACATACCTGGTATGTCGAAGAGGTGAGGATACCTTGACTTTATTTAAGATTCTAACTTCCACGTCATTTCCTTAACATCGTGGTTTCTCCACAAAACCTTGACTTGAGGTATAACCTTGGAGCGTAGAATATGATCCTTCTTATCCAAGATTTTAACAGGTACCTCTTCATATGCTAAATCTTCCGCTATTTCATCTGATTCTAACTCAATAATATGGTTCTGGTGTTCCACATATTTATGTAACATAGATATGTGAAAAACATTATGAACACGAGACATACTTGGTGGTAACACGAGTCTATAAGCCACAGTTCCTACTCAATCAAGGATTTTGAATGGCCAAATAAATAGAGGATTGAGCTTTTCTCTCTTTCTAAATCTTGTAACTCCTTTCCATGGAGCAACACATGTTCTCCAACATTGAATTCCACGTCCTTTCGATGAAGATCTGCATAGCTCTTTTGTCGATCTTGTGAGGTTTTTATTTGTTGTCGGATCATTTGAATCTTTTTCGTAGTCATACGTACCAACTCCGGTCCTAACAATGTTGCTTCACCCACCTTGTCCCAGTAGACTGGAGAACGACACTTTCTTCCATACAACGTCTCAAATGGAGCCATGCCGATACTTGCTTGATAACTGTTGTTATAGGAGAATTCCACTAGTGGCAAGAACTTGTCCCAACTTCCTTTGAAATTAAGGACACAAAGTCTAAATAAATCCTCAAGAGTTTGAATAGTCCTCTCCGACTGCTCGTCAGTCGTCCGTTTGAGGATGATATGCCGAACTAAATCGTAAATCCGTGCCCATAGCTTTTTGTAAACTAACCCAAAATTGTGAAGTGAATCTTGGCTCTCGATCAGAAACTATAGATACTGACATGCCATGCAGTCTTACAATCTCATTTATGTATATACGAGCAAGACGTTTAAGTGAATAGGTTTCTCGTATAGGTAAGAAATGAGCATACTTGGTCAATCTATCAACAATGACCCAAATCGCATCAATGCCTTGAGAAACCTTGGGAAGACCAGTAATGAAATCCATGGTAATGTGCTCCCATTTCTATTCTGGAATTTTAAATGGTTCTAATGGACCTTTTGGCACTTGATGCTCCGCCTTGATTCGTTGACAAGTTAGACACCTTGAGATAATCTCCGCTACCTCTCTCTTCATATTGCTCCACCAAAATATATGTCAAAGATCACATTACATCTTGGTACTCCCAGGATGGAATGCAAACGGTGTGTTGTGCGCCTCCATCATGATCTTATGCTTTAAATCAGGGTCGTTTGGAACACAGAGTCTGGAGTTGACTCGAAGTATTCCTTCTTCATCGATTCTTACTTCCGAAATAGCACCTTCTTGTACTTTCTTCTTCATACGCATCAGCTCCAGGTCCGCAGCTTGAGCAACTTTAACTTTATCAATTAAAGTCAGTTCTACTCGTATATTTGCCATCATCACGTGGGTCCCTGGAGTCTTTAACTCTATCTCCATCCTTTGCAAGTCATATAAAATGGACCTTTGCATTGACAATATCGCACTCGTACCCGCATATGATCTTCTACTCAATGTGTCAGCTACCACGTTCGCTTTTCTAGGATGGTATTGAATGGTATGATCATAATCTTTCAAAAGTTCAAGCCAATGTCGTTGCCGCATGTTGAGTTCCTTTTGAGTGAAGAAATATTTAAGGCTTTTATGATCCGTATAGATCTCCACTTTCTCCGCATGTGTTCTTGAAAACTCTTGTCACATTCCTCGCTCCAACCGAATTTTGTATCTTTTTGAGTCAGCTGAGTTAATGGAGTAGCGATTCGAGAAAATCCTTCCACGAATCTCTGATAATAACCAGCTAAGCCCAGAAAGGTACGTACTTCGGTCACTGACTTGGGTTGCTCCTAGCTTTGAATTGCTTCAATTTTTGCCGGGTCAACAGATATTCCATGATTTGATATCACGTGCCCAAGGAATGCTACTTCCTCAAGCCAAAACTCGCACTTCTTCAACTTGGCATAAAGCTTATTTTCACGAAGCTTTTAGAGTATTAGCCTCAAGTATTGCTCATGATCTTCATGAGTTTTGGAATATATGAGGATGTCATCAATAAAGACAACTACAAAATGATCCAAATATTCCTTGAATACTCGGTTCATCATATCCATAGAGGCAACAGGAGCATTAGTCTATCCAAAAGAAATGACTAGGAATTCATAATGCCCGTACCGAGTTCTGAAAGCAGTCTTTGGGATGTCATCAGTTTTAATCTTTAATTGATGATATCCGGAATGAAGATTGATCTTTGAAAAGAATTTTGCGCCTTGCAACTGGTCAAACAGGTCATCAATGCGAGGCAACGGGCACCTATTTTTGATGGTGACATGATTCAACTCCCGATAATCAATACAAAGTCGCATGCTCCCATCTTTCTTCTTTACGAATAGAACAGGAGCACCCCAAGGAGACGTACTAGGATGAATGAAACCGATGCCTAATAATTCCTGCAGTTAGGTCTTTAACTCCTGAAGTTCAACATGAGCCATTCGATATGGGGCTTTAGAAATGGGTTTTGTACCAAGTTCAAGGTCGATACAAAATTTAATTTCACGCTCTGGGGGTAGGCCAGGAAGTTCTTTAGGGAATACGTCATGGAATTTATTAACAATAAAAATATCATTCAAATCTGACGTATTTTTGTTTAAATCTGTGACATGGGCTAAGAAAGCTTGACATCCATTTTTTAATAAACGAATAGCTTTATGGCTTGATATGACAGTGATTGACTTTAGTGGTTTGGTCACTTGAATTCTCATAATAGGTTGGTTAGGAATATGAAAGCTAACAACCTTACGAAAATAATTAATTTTTACATGATGAGTAGTTAACCAATCAATCCCTAAAATCATATCAAATACAAGTATTTTTAAGAAAATAAGATCGACAAGTAACGTGTGGTTACCGATTAAAATCAAACAAGACTTAAAACAGTGGATGTAATAAAGGTTTCCCCCAATGGAGTTTCAACCGATAAGTCAAAGTCTAATTTCTCCAGAGTCAAATTTAAACGTTGAGCGCAAGTAGGAGAAATAAAAGAATGGGTAGAACTGGTATCAAATAAGGTATAAGCTTTGCAAGAGTTTAAGATTAGCTTACCCGTGATCACCTCGTTCGGATTCCTCGCTTTTTGGGAGGTTACGATAAACGCTCTCCCTTGAACTACCGATTTTGTCTTATCTGGGACGGCCTTTGATGCCTCTATCCCAGCTGGACTTAACTTTGGTGCACGACAAAATCGGGCTAGGTGACCTTCTCTTCCATAATTATAACATGCTTTGGACTGCTACGTACAGTTTGGACTGATGTGTCCCTCCCCTCCGCATTTGTAATATACGACCGACAGTTGTTCTCCTTCCTTAACAACAGGTGCTGGTGCTGACGTCTTTCCATCATTATTGAATCTCCTCTTCTTGAAATTTTCACTTCTATTATCTTGGCCATGATTACCACTGGAGTGGTTACCATTTCTGGCATGTTAATTCCCTCCACGTTTGTTGTTACCACTTCGATGACTGCTACCACTGGTATTATCAACTTGCCGGCTGCTCTCTCTTGGTTGGGTTGACTCATTATCGCGCTCTAATAACTGAGCCCTATTTACAACATGTGAATACAAACACAGTTTACGAGAAATTAGGTATTGACGTATCTCGGGTTTCAAACCTCTTAGAAATATTCGCGTCATTCTCTCCTCATTATCAACTAAGTGGGGTGCAAATCGGGATAACTCAGTAAACTTAGCTTCGTCCTATGACACGGTCATATTATTTTGCTCCAAGTTGATAAACTCCACCTCCTTCATGTAACGAATACTTTTGGGAAAGTACTTGTCGTTGAACAACTCTTGGAACTTCTCCCAAGACATTTTGAGTGCGGCAGGCTGAGTACGCTTTACTAATTCTCACCAGTAATCTGCATCTCCTCTCAACATGAATATGGCAAAGGGAACCTTTTGCTCCTCAGAGCATCCCAAGACTTTGAATATCTTGGTGATATGCTTTATCCACGTCTCTGCCTTAAGTGGTTCTGGCTTTTCCCAAAACTCCGATGGTCCCAGCTCCTTGAATTACTTAGCGGTGACCATCTGTGAGTTGTCAGTGTTTCCACCTGTATTTTGAACACGAGCCGCTCTCGCCTGATGTTGCATGTATTGCATGAAGCCTCTAAACATCCCATCGTTCATCATTTGATCAGTGTTGTTGTTTACATGAGGATTATTGTCTTCCTGTTGCACATTATCCTAGGTATTGATCGTTGGTGACTCAACGGTCTTATGTGCTTCATTGTTGATCTCAATATTTTTAGATGCCATTTTTAAACACTGCCACAAAATAAGGGTTAATTGACATGTCACATATTATCCCTATACTCTGACCGACCAATTAAATACCAAATAAACTTAGGTAGGTCATACTAGTGAAGGAATTCCCCGTCTCTCCCCTTCAAGTTCTTGTCTCACATCTCAGCCAGGGATCACATCCCTAAGCTTTGATACCAACTGTGACGCCTCCAAAATAGGTATACATCACACATCTTGGGTAGCCAAATACATGGCACAAAATTCAAATACAACTTAATTACACAACTGTCGTATAACATACAACAAAACATAAGTTGAGAATTTTAAAACGAATATTGTCTTCTAGACAATATCCACACTCAATGGAGTCCTCATTACAATTATTATCACACTATTTCACAGAATAGTGAGGACTACTAATGCACCATCTCGGACCATTACTTCGTTCCCCGAATAGTCCCAACTATGTTCTCATTTCCTGAAGAGAACAATGAAAGCAAAAGGGTGAGCTCAACTAGCCCAGTAAGAAATATTATGACTAAGATAATGCAAAATAAGTTATCGTTAGCCTTCAACAATGTTAAACTGATAGAATATAATATACAAGAAGTTTAACTGCAGTGGAACAAGGAATCCATTAGAAGAGTCAAGTAGAGCATGATAACTACTATCTTCTATGATTTAAAAAGTTTTTCATCAACTTTATCGCTGAGACTCAGTTTAATAAATAAACCACATCGTCGAATCATCCCTGCACTACGGACCAAGGATATTCATGTAATCATCAATGGTCATGATTATACCGAATAATTCCTGGTCATAATCATACCAATCAACAGTCCATCTATGCACGTAAGCCAAAGATGACTTTCATCACAATATAAACATGAGGATGATGACAATGATATAAACATTCAATTAAATGAAAGCAAATGATAAATTTTAAAGATTTATAATTTAATTTATCCAGAATTTAATAATATCCAAATTGTCAACATGATACTGCTTTGTGGAGTAAAATTCAAGAATAATATCCATGTATTAAAAAATATTTTGGACAGAAAGGAAATTAATTTCTTGGGTGAATAGTAACCCGTGAATAGTATCCCATGAATAGTATCCTGTGAATTGTAACCCAGCATGAAAAGTACCCTAAATACCCGAGTGATTAATATTTAAGTGAATAGTAATTGGGTGAATAGTAACCTATAAATAGTAACTCGTGAATAGTACCCCCGCATGAAAAGTACCTCGAATACCCGAGTGAATAATATTATAGTGAATAGTAACCTGTGAATAGTATCCCGGGTGAAATATTGATATTCAATTAAAAAGTTCAGATCAATATTCCAATGAAACGATACTGGATGAAGTGCAAAACTCAAGGATATTCCACTAATTTCAAGGATTATAGAAGCAATACTTACCATAATAAGTTCAGAATTAAGAATATGAAAAGAATTAACATACGAAAACTGTAAATGGATTTTCACCTGTCATACGGTACGTAATCCGCGTAGACAGGTTATTCTGATATATTAAAGGATGAATACGAAAAATAGTATTCCTTATGAATATGAAAGAAATAATACCCCTTACCTTAGTAGAAGACTGGATGCTGCAATAGTGAAGTAGCAGAATACTCTTCTTCTTGCTCTCTATAGTTTCTCTCTCTATAGTGTCTCTTGTGAATCTTAGTGAATTGGTGAGAATGAAAGAAGAATTAAGTTTCTAATTATAGGAGAATGGACTAAATAGTAACTTATTCACGAACGGTCCAGATTGATTTACTATTAGAACGGACGATCCATATTGATTACTATTAAAACCACAACCGACGGTCCAGATTGATTTACTTTTAAAATCACCACCGACGGTCCAGATTGATTACTTTTAAAACCACCATCGACGGTTCAGATTGATTTCTTTTAAAACCACCATCAACGGTCCAGATTGATTTACTATTAAAACCACCACTGACGGGTCCAAATTAATTTTGCTATTAAAACCACCACCGACGGTCTAGATTGATTTACTATTAAAACTACCATCAATGGTCCAAATTAATTTACTATTAAAACCACCACCAATGGTCCAGATTGATCTAACTTATTACACTTTGGTACCCCTAAAGTTTTCCAAGTTTGCATTATTCCCCTTTAACTTTTGTAATTCACTTATCTTCAATAAACACATTCTTAATACTTCAACAATTATTCATCATTAATATTATAACTCACAATATTTAACAACCAGATCATTCCCAAGAAAGAGGGGGCTTTCCAATGTGGTTGAGGATGACTATTTGCCAAACTTATGGCATAAGAGGCTTGGCCACATGAGTGAGAAAGGGTTGCAGCTATTAGCAAAAAGATCACTCATTCCTTTTGCTAAAGGTACTATTTTAAACCTTTGTGATTATTCTTTGTTTGGGAAACATCATAGAGTTTCTTTTAGTATTTCAACTAAAAGAAAATTGGAGTTACTAGAAAGAGTATATTCTGATGTATGTTGACCCATTGATGTTTGGGTGGAAATAGGTATTTTGTTACCTTTATTAATGATGTTTTGCAGAAGGTGTGCATATTTTTGTTGAGAACAAAAGACCAGTGATAAGTAGGTTTTATACCTACTTATTGGCTACCAACTTGCTAGAATTATGGCTTAATCTCAAGTATTATAGTGTTTTTTTATGCTTTTTTTATCTCTGTTTTATAGGTTGCATTAAGGAAACTTAAATGGCATGGCAATGGCTTGGACTTGGCAAGATGGGAGCATGTGGTGAATTGACGATGGAGCATAACCATGGGCATATGGAAATGGCTTCTGAATAGGGGCAAGTGAAAGAAAGAAGAAGTTGATAACATCAACTAAGGTTAGCAAATGAAGTAGCAAAGCACCATCAAAAGAAGTGCAGCAGATTGCAGAAAAGTATAGCCGCGTGACCGTGCCAGCGTGAAGAACAAAGACAGTGCACCCACACCAGGAAGATTCCAGATGGCTACCCAGCGTGTCCACGCCCCATATAGCTTACGGGGTGGCGCGGCTGTGCCAGTCAAGACTCAACACATTTTAACTTTTCAATTAAAATCTGCTGTAGCATTTTTACTTAAAAGTGGTGTATTTACAAGTTATGATACATTCATTCAAGCAATTTTATTTTCCATTTTAGGGTTTTGAAGAGCTGGAGAGATTTCTTAGCTATAGTATACTATTTTGGCTTCTCTCTTTGGTTCTCATTGGATTTTGATTATTGGAGATTCTATTTTGGTTTGATTGTGGATATGAACTGAGTTTGGAAGCTTACTTTGGACATAGATTAATCAAATTTACAACTTTCTATTCTATTAACTCGCTTTGCTTTCATTATATTTTCTCATGCTTAGATCAAATCCCATAATGGTTATTGATTCAGAGATGAACTAATCACTATTATGCGATTCTAATGGAGCTTATTGTTTAGTTCAGATCTAGATGCCTCTTTGTTATACTTGATTGATTATATATGGATTGCCTAGCTTGGTTGTGTTATTTGCTTAGATGCTTGATCACCAACTACCTTAATGGTTTGTATGGAATTGAAAGAGGAAGTACAAATTCAGATTTGGCCATGTTAGCATATGCTTATGAAATTTGCATGTGATGAATTTTGTGATTCGTAATGCAGATAGACATATACCGGCTTACCATGTGTAGTCATTTGAGAGAGCTTGCACTTAAATTAATATTACTTGTAAGTCACATAGAAATATAGTGAATTAGGTAATATTGATGTTCATATGAATTCTATCTATTTTGTGAATTTTATGTGATATGTGCATGGTATATTGAAAGATAGTCATGTTTCACCTTCGTGCTCTCGACTAGCAATCTGAAGTAATTAATAAGGCTTAACAAGAGGTATAAAATCTGAATGAGGCATTAAGTGACATTAGGAACCTATATCTTTCCAATTTGAATCGATTCACTTGTTAATTAGTTATTTTTAGTTGATAATCATTTCAGTTTTTTAAATCACATCTTATTCAGTCGTTTACGCAGCCAGAAATAGCTACAAAGTTGTTGCATGATATATTAGAGATAACTAATTTTCTCTGTGGGAACGATACTTGACTTACTCTATATTACTTGTTGATCGTGTATACTTGCACGTGTGTGTCTGTTTTGTTAACACCAAAACAAGCCAACAAGTTTTTGGCGCCGTTGCCGGGGATAGGTTTTTATTTTTTTTACTATCTTCATCAATTTAAGTTAAATTTGTCTGACTTGAACAATTCACATCTTATCTCATTTCTATTTTTCCTTTATTTGTGTTTCAGGTACTAGTGGATAATATATGCACACTCGATCTACAAATTCTGCGTTGGTACCTAGGCAGGATAATATCAACAGGAAAGCTTGGAGAGCGAATACACGTGCTACTAACACATAAGAAAGCACTAAAACACCGGTAAAAATGGCAGAAGAACACAGGGCTTTGAGAGATTATTATATGCCAAACATAAATGACCTACAGTCTAGCATAGTCAGGCCAACAATAGCAGCTAACATGTAATAACCCGATATTTTCTATATAAATAAATAAGAAATTTTGCATATACATTTTTTTTAAAGGTGGGATTATGTGCCAGGTAATGTGTAAGTATATATGTGATTCATAAAATTTATTTATTACATGAATAATTTCAAATAATTTTATTTTAGAATTATTGATCATTATAAAGTATATTCTTATAATAATTAATTTTATAGTAGAAATATTTTTATTATTTATTTTCCATGAAAATATGATTTTGTATTATTTAAATAATATATGAACTGATTATAGGAATTATTATAATTACTATTTTGTCATATGAATTTTAGTTCAGATTATTAAGTTAATTATTTTAACTTAATTAATAATGTTATATATGAAGGATATTCAGTTATGGAATCCAAACCCTAAATTTGGATTTTGATCTATGAATGAGAATAATAATATTATATTAAATATAATATTATTTTTCAATGTTATAAATATATACTGTACGTATTGGTCAATTATGATGTATAATGTCGTAACCCTATTATTAATTTGTTAAACTCAATTATGAGTTCAAGACTGTGTAGTAATGGTGTTATATGATTTATGTTGTGTATTATTAGAATTTTTGTTAATTAGGAAAAACCATAATTAATATTTGGAAAACCCTAATTAAAATTAGAAATCCAAATTTGCTAATTAGGAACCCTAATTACTAAAATTAAAAACACTAATTATTATTTTAGTAAATTAAATTGTTAACTTGGGAATCCTAATAATATTAAGGAACCCTAATTATTTAAAACCCTAATTTTCTATTAAAAACCCTAATTTTAATTAGTAAGTTTTAATTAAAATTTTATTACACTTTAATCTTAATTGTTCAAACCCTAGGAGTTATTTGGGAAACATTAGGGTTTAAAATCTAGTGATTAAACCCTAGATTCAAGTACCATGGACAAGAATACCATTAAAATTAAAATGTAATTGACCAAAGTATCCTTTTTGTCCCATTCTTGAATTATTGCTAAGAAATCTTGCTAAATCTTGGCAAGTCATCAACCTAGTCTAGCTAGGAGCTAATAAACTCCAACACATCAGCCATTAATCATCCACATGCATTGTATACAAGTTTTTATAAGGATCAAGAGAGATAAAATGCATTATTTCCCCCATTTGTTCACTTGTACTCAAACTTGACTCTCTCTCTCTAAAACCTCCGAAAATATAAGGCATATCAGTCCCTAAGTCAAGCCCCACAACTTCCAATAACAGATCAGTAGCCAAGAATCAAGAACTTGTTCATAGAAAGGTAAAAAACCTAATTTGAAATCTGATCATGAAGGCCATGTTAAATGTTATGATTTTGTGTTAAAACATTTTGTTTGTAGTATATATTGATGATCTGGGTTCCTAGATGTTAGATCCATGACATTTAGAGGCTCGGATTTGAAGTTTTTAAAAAATCTGGAAAAAAATTATTTTGTGTTCTGACAACGAATGTCAGAGGCTGTAGATCTCTCCCTGTTAATGATTTGTGGTGTTTTATGTTTTAGATATGTAGTATGACATGTGGTCTTTGATCTAGATCTGGAATCAAGCCTAGATCATGTCCAGATTGCAAGTTATGGGTGGTCAAAACCCGTAGACTGACTATGACTTTGCAAATCTGGGTAACCCAGATGTTACCCAGAAAGCGCTGACAAGATGTTTAGGGGCACGGATCTTTCTGTTATTTGATTATTTGTTATTGTTGTTGTATCTAATCTGTAATATGTTATATAGACTGCATGCTAAGGGCCTTTAGAATGCATAAATCTCAAACTGACTGGATTCAGTGGCCAGTCAAAGCAGCTTGGTCGAACACAATTCATGTTTTTTGGGTAACCCAGAAAACTGATGAACATGTGTTCTGACATGGGTTGACCGGCGCATATATTGTTGCTATAATGCTGTTAGATGGGTTTTATGTAATGGATCTCTACCCTGACATGTGGACTACAAGCTTGAATCGTTAGAACACCATAACATCAAACCGAACTTGATTAAATCAAGGCACAAAGTAGCTATCAAGCACTGCCTGGGTTTCTGGGTAACCCAGAAAACCCAAGGAGGGTCTGACAGCCACTTTGCAACCTTATAACTTGAATTTGTAATGTTATTTGACATTGTTAGTTGTAGTTACATGTAGTGTTACATAAACACTACAAGATCAGAGTAATAGCATGCCCAAAAACGTTATAAGTTACGATTAAAACTTTGTCAAACTAGCTAACTTGAAACTGGCGTATGAATGTATGGGTTTGCTGAAGAACACCTATAGTGACAGTTTTGTCACTATAGGTTCCTTTAACGATAGATTAATTAGAAAATTAATTATTTTATAAAATAATTAGAGAAAATTAGTTTTAAATTATTAAAAATACATAACAAATTACTAAAAAATATTTTAAAGCATAAAAATTTAGTTTTTATTATTTTGAATATATTTCATAAATATTTAATATTTTTGGAACATTAAAGGCATTTAATTTATTTAATTTTTATATTAAATAAATTATTTAAAAATGATTTTAATACTTGAAAAATCATTTAAAATTATATTATAGTATAAGAAAATATTTTAAGTTATTTTTAATGACTTTTAATATTTTGTGATGAATTTTATTAATTAATTAATATTAATGATAATTAAGTTATTTAATAAATGTATTAAATAAATTATGAAAAATAAATTTAATGATTTAAAAATCATAAAAAAATGATTTAAAGGTTATAAAAATATTTTATGTTATAAAATATAACTTTTGATATTATGTCATGAAAAATATTAATATTTAAATATTAATGATATTTGATTTATTTAATATTTATATTAAATAAATTAGTTTAAAAATGATTTTTATATTAGAAAGGTCATTTTAAATGAAAATAAAGTGTTTAAAGATATTTTAAGTTATACAATATAACTTTTAATATTTAAAGAATAATTTTATTAATAATTTAATATTAATGATATTAAACTTATTTAATAATTATATTAAATAAATAGTTTAAAAATAGTTTTATTAATTTAAAAATCATTTAAAAAGGATATAAATGAATTAAAAATATTTTAAGTTATAATTAATGACTTTTAATATTTTGATAAATAATGCATTAATATTAAAATATTAATAGTAATTATTTAAAAACGATTTTTAATGTTTTAAAAATCATTTAAGAGTAATAAAAATATTTTAAAAATATTTTGAGTTATTATAAATAACTTTAATATTTTTGTAATGGTTTCATTAATAATTTAATATTAATTAAATATTAATGATAATAGAATTAGTTAATATTTAAATCATTTAATAATGATTCCAGTGTTTAAAAAATCATGATAAATTATAATAATTATTTAAAAATTATTATAAGTCATTTAAAAATAATATGACTAATATTTACAGTTATTGAATTACTGAATAGAGTTTTAGGCTTGATAATTATCCGATAAAGCCGTCGGTACACCAAAATATTTAAGAAATTGATTCGGACTTAGATAATTGGACTAGATACGTGTTTGTTTATGATTCAATGACTACTAAACATATGTGATAATGTGATTATGTTATGTGCTGACTGCAAATAGTAGTACTATGCGATATGATATATTATTCTAATCAAACGAATGATCTTATTAATGATAGGTTTATGTATAAAAGATAAAACTAAGTTGCGTAACTGTAAGCAGCAACTCATGCAAGTATCCTAACTTTGCATTTATTTTATGCAATGGACATGAGTAAGAAAGTTTCAAAATTATATTATCATTATGCCTGATTATTAACTCTATTGTTATCTATTATGCATCCAATCTTTGTATTCATACAAGTTCTTAAATTATCTGATCATTGTTTATCAACACAGTATTACTGTATAATTTAGATATTTATTCTGTTCATTAATTCCTATATAGGGTTAGACAAGTGTCCTCACTTGGATAGTCATTGTATTTAATCACATGTTGATACATACTCATTGGTTTCCAGTATGTATACGTTGACTTAAAAAGCCGTCTAAGCTATTTGATTAAGCTAGACATAAAAATATTATTGAACAATATAGAACTTTATTGTATCCAACTAGATTGTTTTGGTTTGAATTCCCGACTAAGTATGAACATCCCGAACATGAGAAAACTTTTGTGCACCTATGGTGGATAAGATGAATGATAATATCGTTCTTGCATGTAAGTTATGACGGTTTGTGGATGAAGTTCTGCTAAACTTAGCAAAAATTGAAAACAAAGTTCATAGTCTGTCGATTGCTCTTCATTTATAGTCAGTACGTAGTTTCAAAAATTTGATATAGAATTGATATGTTGTTATTATTGGTTCAACTTACTTCACAACTGTTGATTCGTTGTAGAAGTGTTATTCAAAGAAAATATTTAATCCTTTCAGCTTATATTTATTGTTGTTATTACTTGCAGGGCAATCAAATGCTCATTCTTGTTTTAAATTTAAATGTTTTCAGCTAAGCGTGATCAACCAAAATGTTCAAGCCAGGACAAGGGAAAATAAAAGCAATCAGAATAATCTTATGTTATCTTATGTAATAGTTTGATTTTATTAAGACAATGATATCTATTAATTATCATATAATGAATGTTTAAAGGTTGCATACCTGAGATTAGACTTTGATATATGTAAATTAAGTTTGATATTTATATTACTGTTATTATTATTAGTATTATTTCGCTCATAGAAATGGTATCGTGAAGCATCGAGTTCGGGTTTCAAATACCTGAATTTGGGGGCATCACAGAACACCTTTGAGATTAAATCGGGAACAATCCAGATGGTACAGAATACGGTTCAATTTGGGGGTGCTGCTACTGATGATCCTAACGAGCACCTGCTGAGTTTTATAGAAATTTGTGACATATTCAAGTAAAATGTGTGTCGGATGATGCGGTGCGGCTCAGACTGTTTCCTTTCACCTTAAGAGATATGGCAAGGAGTTGGCTTCAGTCGTTACCATCAGGATCAGTGACCACGTGGCGCCCCCAAAATAGGTATACACAACCCATTCTGAGTCGCCAAATATATGGTATAGAATTCAAATATAAACTTAATTATACAATTGTCGTGTAAAATACGATAAAATATAAGTTGAGAGTTTTAACACGAATATTGTCTCGTAGACAATATCCAAACTCAAATGGAGTCCTCATTACAATTTTTATCACACTAGTTTATAAAATAGTGAGGACTACTACAGCCACCATCTCGGACCGTCACTTCATTCCCCGACAAGTCCTGGTTATGTTCTCATTTCCTGACGAGAACAATGAAAGCAAAGGGTGAGCTCAACTAGCCCAATAAAGAATATTATGACTAAGATAATGTAGAATAAATTATCGTTGGTCCTCAACAGTGTAAAACTGATAGAATTCAATAGACAATAAGTTTAACTGCAACGGAACAAGCAATCCATTAGAAGAGTCAAGTAGAGCATGATATTTACTATCTTCTATGATTTAAAAGTTCATCATTAATATTTTATCATTGTAACACAGCTCAATAAATAATCCACATCATCGAATTATCCATGCACTACGGGCCAAGGATATTCGTTAGTATCACATCTATGAATTATCCATTCACTATGAGCCAAGGATATTCATTAGTATCACATCCACGAATTATCCATGCACTACAAACCAAGGATATTCGTTATTATCACCAATGGTCAAGATCATGCCAACAACTGTCCATCAATGCACTACGGGCCAATGAGGACTTTTACCACATCATTTGTAACATTACATGTTATGATTATACCGATACATAATTCCTAGTCATAATCATACCAATCAATAGTCCATCTATGCCCTACGGGCCAAAGATGACTTTCATCATAATATAAGCATGAGGATGATGACAATGATATAAGAATTCAATTAAGTGAAAGCAATGATAAATTTTAAAGATTTATAATTCAATTTATCTAGAGTTTAAGAATATCCAAATTGTCAACATGATAACTGCTTTGTGGAGTAAAATTCAAGAATAATATTGTATCAAAAATAATTTGGACAGAAAAAAATCAAATTTTGTCATTAATAGTACCCCGTGTAACAATCCAAGATTTTATTTGTAATTTAAAATATTTATTAAGTTAAATACATATTTTATTGATGTAGTTGTTGTTTGTAAATAATTGCGAATTAAGTTTATTAGATAATACTCTAATTTAATTTAATAGATAGGGAGTTGTTAGAGATAACATGAAATGCTATATTGATGTTTTAATTTAATAATTTAAAATGGAATGTTAATTTATTAAAAAAAATTATAATAAGATTATAATTTTGTAATAATTGGATTAAGTGAAAAATTTATTTAGTATGTTTGTTGGATATGGAAATCCAAAGAAATAATATAGGACTATAAACTATAGTATAAAGAATTTATTAAAATAAAATTTCTAAACGAATCCGATGAACGAATATTATAGATGGAAGCTAGTCCAACGTTGGTGGACAAGGTAAAGAATGCTCAACTACAAGATGAAGAATGTGAGAAAATCAAAGAGAAAGTTGTTGAGGGTAGTGAAGTGCGATACAAGATCGATACCGAAGAACTACTAAGATTCGGGGGAAGAATTTGAGTTCCATCAGTACTAGATATTAAAGACGAAATCTTGATCGAAGCTCATAACTCAAGATACTTGATTCATTCGGAAAGTACGAAGACGTATAAAGATTTACGACGGCATTTTTGGTGGCCAAACATGAAAAGAGATGTTGCAGAATGTGTCGCGAAATGCTTGACATGTCAAAGAGTCAAAGCCGAGCATCAGAGACCAAGCGGATTACTACAACCGTTGGAAATACCAGAATAGAAGTATGAACATATCACAATGGTATTTGTGATAGGTCTTCCAACTACTCAGAGAGAATACGATACGATTTGGGTGATACTGGACAGGCTGACGAAATAAACACACTTTTTGCCAATAAAGATTAGATTCAATCTTGAACAGTTGGGAAAGTTGTACGTTAAAGAGATCATTTCAAGACATGGAGTTCCAGTATCAATTGTATCAGACAGAGATCCGAGGTTCACATCAAACTTCTGGAAGAAACTATAAGAATGCGTGGGAACACAATTGAGAATGAGTACGTCATACCATCCGCAATCGATGGTCAGAGAGAATGAACAATTCAGACGTTGAAAGATATGCTTAGAGCGTGCATCATGGTTTCAAAGGGAACTGGGATGATCATCTACCATTGGTAGAATTTGCCTATAATAACAGTTACCACGCAAGCATTGGCATGCCGCCATACGAGGCATTATACGGCAAGAAATGCAGAACTCCACTATGCTGAGATGAAGTTGGTGAACGTCAACTATTAGGACCGAAATTGGTACAAAAGACTGTTGAGGTTGTCAAACTCATCAGAATAAGATTAGTAGCTGTTCAAGATAGACATAAGAAGTATGCTGATCAACACATGGGAGATCACAAATTTGACGTAGGAAATTTCATTTTCCTGAAAGTTTCTCCTTGAAAAGGGAAGATTCGTTTTGGCAAGAAAGGAAAGCTAAACCTAAGGTTTATTGGACCCTTCGAGATACTACGAAGAGTGGGAGAAGTAGCTTATGAGGTAGCTTTACCTCTAGAATTAGAACATGTTCACAACGTTTTTCATGTATCTGTGTTACGACCGTATAAACCCGATTAAAAACATGTGATCGAGTATGAACCATTACAGTTCAGTAAAGATTTGTCTTATAAAGAGGTTCCTATCTAGATAGTCGACAGGAAAGAACAAGTGCTCAAGAATAAGGTGATACCTTTTGTGAAGATGATATAGAGAAACCACAATGTCGAAGAGGCTACGTGGTAACTTGAAGATGAAATGATGAAGAACTACCCTGAGTTATTTGTTTAACCTGTGTCTTAGATTCTAGTGACAGAATCCTTGTAAGAAGGGAAGAATGTGACGAATGAAAAATTTGAGTTGTGATTCTGGGGACAGAATCCTTGTAAGGAGGGAAGGATGTAACAATTCAAGATTTTATTTGTAATTTAAAATATTTATTAAGTTAAATAAATATTTTATTGATGTAGTTGTTGTTTGTAGATAATTGCAAATTAAATTTATTAGATAATACTCTAATTTAATTTAATAGTTAGAGAGTTGTTAGAGATAACATGAAATGCTACATTGCTATTTTAATTTAATAATTTAAAATGGTATGTTAATTTATTAAATAAAATTATAATAAGATTATAATTTTGTAATAATTGGATTAAGTGGAAATTTTATTTAGTATGTTTGTTGGATATGGAAATTCAAATAAATAATATGGGACTATGAACTATAGTATAAAGAATTTATTAAAATAAATTAAAGTAATTTTAAATGAATTTACCCAAACAAGACTTAAAGACATTAAGTCTTTATTTTTTTTAAAAGTGTTTTGCCAAACATAGCCTTATGACTCTTGAATTTTGAATTTGAATTATAATAAGTAATATAAATAAAATAAATCAAAATAATAAATTAAAATATATTTTATAACTGATGAATGTTTAAGTTTTTTTTGTAACTGTTATTTTAAGTGTGCGTATAATGGCTATCAGTTTTTATTCGTAAGTATAAGTCATAGTTGGTTTTACGTGAAAAAAATTGGCATATACTGATACTAAGAAGAAGAGAGAATAGAGGGAGTTTGAGAGAAAAGTTCTGTGATTCCAAAATAATTTCAGTGTTTTCGCAAGGATTGTTCAAGCAAAAGAAGGTATACTTCCATAACCTTAATATAATATATATGTATGTTCTACGTTATGAATTTCAAGTCTCTGTGAATTTAATTTTTGAATTATTGTTAATACAACTGAGTTATTGTGTTTTTGTGTAATGGTGATGTTAGAATCCACATTTAGACAAGAATTAGTGTGCTAATTACGTTAAAAAGAAAGAAAACTATTTAAAATGAACGTGTGTATATATATAGCTTGTGAAAGTACCAAACTTGGTGGTTAATTTGTAAACTAATCTGTAAATTAAGCCTTGAATATATTAATTCAGTAAGAAACAAAGAGGATGCAATTTGAATGAGTTAATTTGGTGTATTATTGAGACCTCAGTGTTAATTTTGTTAAGGATGTCAAAAATGTAGTTTTTGCATAAAACATGGAATTCAAAGGTTTTAAATTTGATGTTTATATTATTTATATGGGTAAAAATATGTTAGAGATCGTAAATTATGTTTATGTGAAGTCTATGTAAATTATACATGTTAAATTGGTTGCTAGAAAGTAAGTTGTAAGCCAAATTAGCTTTGTTTATGTTCTTCATGAAAATTGGGTGCCTGGAATTGTAATTCGATGCTGCAGAGCCAGTTCTCGCGCTGCAGCTCCAGGTCTCGCGCTACATCACCTATTACATGCCTGTGTCTCGCGCCGCAGTGCCATCGCCATTCCCAATACAAACAGGGGCGCTGCAGCGCCAATTAGCAGTGTTGGCCAGAAAGCTTATTTTAATTATACAATTATGCAATTTTTGATAAAGAGTATGTTATGACTATTAAAATGTGATTTTTGTTAATTGTGGTGTTATAGTACCAAGTGTGAGAACATTATTAACAATTAATGAGTTTTGTTATTGCATTAATAGTGTGACTTGACTATATGATTAAAACCAAGCCATATATGAAATAGGTACTTAATTGTGTACGAAGTACATGTAGTAACTAATTATGTCATGATGAAATGTGTATAGGGTATTGAGAATCGAGTTATTACGATTTAGCTTACACGTAGGGCAAGTTTCCGAACTCTAACCTCTATTTGAGTTTGTTCTATTTACCTTTATATTGAGCAAGTAATTCCTAATCTTATTTATACAACTTAATTATACTCACACAAGCTCTTTAACCTAACTCTTACTTTGAGAAGGTTTCCTACTTTTAACTTGTTTCTTAATATGCAAGCTTCTAAATTTTGATACACTTATGTTGAACAAGTTTTATCGTTCAACTTGCTATTTATTATGTATGCTCAATAACTCAATTCTGTTACTAAACAAAATTCTAGCCTTAGCTTAATATTGTTCAAGCAAGGTATGTTACGTTATTCAATGCTTATGCTTTTAGTTCATTTCTAAAGCATGACCTTAATATATAATGTTGATTCATTTATGACTTATTCCATAGCACATTGTTATTACATTTTTATTCAGCTAATCCTTAGTTGATGTTCGTTAAATTCTAAATTACCTTGAAGCTTATCCAAACCGAACTTACTTTGGTGCGGACATGTATTCTAAATACTGAGATGAACAAACCTATTACAGGGGATAATTTACGCAAAGCGTTTAGATGTTTGTGCACAATACATTGTACGAAGGGCTGATCCCCCTAAGTACGAGAAGTCCCTACAGTTTTATGACTGTTTAGGTTTAAGTTGAAAGAATACTTATAACTTTGGACATAGTTCGAGGTCTTGTGACCCTCAGATATATATTTATATTCCTAATTATCATTGATAAAGAATAATATTCAATTCTATTGAGCCTATTTGTTTGGCAGTTGTTATGATATTATTATTTATTGTCACTTCAAGTGAGCATTTGTTTGGTCACTCTTGCTTATATAACCATTACAACTAAAGTTAAGAATGTCGATGAACTTACCACCAGTAAAGGAAAAGGAAAGATGAACAAGTGTTGAAGACTTGTAAATCTATTGATTTCTATATTGTCAGATTTTATTTTAAATATTGTGATGTAGTTATTTATTTTTCGCATTTGATGAATGTTGAAGGTTAGATAACCTGAGAGATTTTATTGAAATTATTGATGTAATCCTTTAAAGGGAAGGTTTATTGTTAAATTTTATTATATTTGTATAGTTAGTAATGAATGTTTCGACAGTGAACACCAAATCTTGTGGAAATGAAGTACTCGGATTTGGGGGTGTCACAAGTTGGTATCAAAGCTTTAGGTTATGAACCTTAGGTGGGGGAAAAGCCTTAGGAAGTAACCTTTGAAAAGATAGTGGTGATAAACTCTTATCGAGTTTTAAGAAAGAAATAATAAAACACTTATGTGCTAATGTGGTTGAAACCTATGTGCTCGTAAGTGTCGAGTAGTGTTGATTAGTAATTAAAACTTAAAATTTTGTTATCAGGATGACTAATGTAGGAGAATTTAGTCAGGCTAGGGAGGAAGGACCCCAGATTCCTAGAGAGGAGGAGCCTCAAGATATTCAGGTGGTTTGGGAACAACTACTGCCACGAGAATCATCTCCGTTGGTTACAGTGGTTGAGCAGAAGGGTTTACTTGATGAGGATGATGAGATAGAGACGGATGAGGAGGACCTCGTTGAGCTGCCACAGTCGGATGGGGATGAGGATGACGAGGAGGAAGAGTTTCCACCAAACTCGGTCACTGCCCGTATGTATGACGAAGTATACGACCGCAATGTGAAACTTCAGGATAGAGTCAAGGAGTTGGAAGAGGTAGTAGCTGAACAGCAGACTTCGATGGAGCCGAAGGACGATGAGATCCGAGATCTAGATGAGCGTCTTAGTAATGTCGAGTGGAAGCTGATTCACACTGAAGGAGAGAACGAGCAGATAACAGCGGAGATCGCAGAGCTGAAGAACAAATTTAAAGAACAGTCCACCAAGAGAGCAAGGGTCGAAGATGCGTATGAGAAAGCTTCTCTGCGTGCAAGAATAGCAGAGGGGGAAGCACAACCAAAGAAGATCAAGATGGAGGAGATGAATAGCGTATTCAACACCGTGATTAATCGAGCTCAAGATCGAGTTATGTATTATCCGATTCAGTTCGAGACGCTGCCACCGTACATGTTAAATTGCAGAACAATGTTCCGTATTATGGAAGAAGAGCGTCGTAAGGTTACATAGCATTTTAGTAGGTCATCGTAAGGAATGTACTTGATATGTGATTAATGATATGATAAATAAGATGTATATCGTAAGTGTTATGTAACCAATGGAATATGATGATGATGTTATTCTGAAACTTTAGTAGTTCAGAAAAGTAATGTAAATAGCAGTGATGCTATTGTTTTTATGTTTTAAAAGATTATGAATGAATAAAATGTTAATTTTTATTCAAGATGTTATGTGATGATCTTTTATGATATGCAAGTTAAGTAGAAAATACTTAAAAGAAATTGAGTAATAATCTAATAAGTGTATTTTAATTAGAAAATGCCTCTAAGAAGACGTCAACCATGACAACAAACCCCTGAGGGATCTACCAACAATAACAACGATGAAGGTGGCAAAGGGAATCTTTTGCTCCTCGGAGCATCCCAAGACATCAAATATCTTGGTGATCTGCATAATCTACGTCTTTACCTTAAGTGGTTCTGGTTTTCCCTAAAACTCTGGTGGTCCCAGCTCCTTGAATTTCTTAGTGGTGACCATCCGATAGTTGCCAGTGTTTCCACCTGTATTTTGAACAGGAGTCTCTCTCGTCTGATGTTACATGAATTGCAGAAAGCTTCTGAACATTTCATCGTTCATCATTTGGTCGGCGTTGTTGTTTACCTGAGGATTATTTCCTTACTGATGCACATTATCCTGGTTATTGATCATCGGTGACTCAACGGTCTCATGTGCTCCATTGCTTATCTCAACATTTTCAGATGCCATTTTCAAACACTGTCACAAAATAAGGGTTAATTGACATGCCACATATTATCCCTATATTCTTACCGGCCAATTAAATAACAAATAAACTTAGATAGGTCATACTAGCAAAAGATTTACCCGTCTCTCCCCTCCTAGTTCTAGCCTCACATCTCAGTCAGGGATCATATCCGTAAGCTTTGATACCAACTGTGACGACCCCAAAATAGGTATACACAACCCATTTTGAGTTGCCAAATACATGGTACAGAATTCAAATACAAACTTAATTATATAACTGTCGTGTAAAATACGACAAAACATAAGTTGAGAGTTTTAACACGAATATTGTCTCATAGACAATATCTAAACTCAAATGGAGTCCTCGTTACAATTATTATCGCACTATTTTATAAAATAGTGAGGACTACTACAACCACCATCTAGGACCGTCACTCCATTCCCCGACTAGTCCCGCCTATGTTCTCATTTCCTGAAGAGAACAATGAAAGCAAAGGGTGAGCTCAACTAGCCTAGTAAAGAATATTATGACTAAGATAATGCAGAATAAATTATCGTTAGCTTTCAACAGTGTAAAACTGATAGAATACAATAGACAATAAGTTTAACTACAGCGGAACAAGCAATCCATTAGAAGAGTCAAGTAGAGCATGATATCTACTATCTTCTATGATTTAAAAGTTCATTATCAATATTTTATCGCTGTAACACAGCTCAATAAATAATCCACATCATCAAATTATCCATGCACTACGGGCCAAGGGTATTCGTTAGTATCACATCTATGAATTATCCATGCATTACGAGCCAAGGATATTCATTAATATCACATCCATGAATTATCTATGCACTACGGGCCAAGGATATTCGTTATTATCACCAATGGTCATGATCATGCCAAGAACTGTCCATCAATGCACTACGGGCCAATGAGGACTTTTACCACATCATTTGTAACATTATAGGTTATGATTATACCGATTCATAATTCCTAGTCATAATCATACCAATCAACAGTCCATCTATGCACTATAGACCAAAGATGACTTTTATCACATTATAAGCATGAGGATGATGACAATGATATAAGAATTCAATTAAGTGAAAGCAAGGATAAATTTTAAAGATTTATAATTCAATTTATCTAGAGTTCAAGAATGTCTAAATTGTCAACATGATAACTACTTTGTGGAGTAAAATTTAATAATAATATTGTATCAAAAATAATTTGGACAGAAAAGAATCAATTTTTGTCATTAATAGTACCCTAGGTGAATAATACCCGAGTGAATAGTATCCCGTGAATAGTATTTTAGGAATAGTATCCCGTGAATAGTACCCCAGCATGAAAAGATTAAAAATTAACAAGAATGTTCAGAAGAATATTTTCGTGAAAAGATACTAGATAAAGCACAAATTTTAAGGATATTCTACTAATTTTAAGGAATATAGAATCAATACTTATCAACATGAGTGTAAAATTAGGAATACGAAATGAAATAATATTACTTACATACTACAGAGTATGGTCGAAAATATTATTTCATACGAATATTGAACAAAAATAATATCACTTACCTTAAAAGGAGAGTACTTCTGACTGGTATAGCAGGGATATTCTTGAAGAAAACTTATACTATTTTCTACACTCAAAGCTTCCTTAAACTCAAAAGAAATACGCTCAATATTATAGAAGAAGAATTCTCTGATTCTGGTGTGATTTTTATTTCCAAACTAAGCATCCTATTTATAGGAGAATGACATGATACTATTTGAAATAATCACGGGTGAACAGTGGTGGGAAATCACGAGCGCGAATTCACGGGTGCAATCTGAAGAATTTTTTTTTTGATTTTACTATGCTGCACTATGCAACACTATGCACACACTATGCACTACTATGCTAATACTATGCAGTACTATGCAACACTATGCAATATAATATATTCTATTTTATATAAAAAACAAAACTTATATATATATATATATATATATATATATATATATATATATATATATATATATATATATATATATACTAACATACTTTATAACTTTCTACATATTATTTTTAAAAATTAGTAAGTGGGGGTCCATGTAATAAGAAAAATTTTCAACAAATACTTCATAAAATACCCCCGCTATTTATTTTAATTCACTTGGCTTCACTAAACATATTTTTAATAACATTTATTCATCATTAATATTATGACTCGCAATATTAACATCTAGATCATTTACAGGAAAGAGGGGCTTTCCGATAAGGACTTCTCCTTATTGGCGCGCAATTAGGTTACCAAACCTCTTTCCTCGACAGAACTTTCAAAACATTATCAATAATACAAATAATAATATGAATAATTGTGTTGTCTCAATTATTGATTTAATAATATAAAATATTGTGTAGGTAATACTGTGACAATAATTGAATCAATAATATGAGATACTATGCAACAATTACTGTGGAAATAATTGAAATAAACCGAGTGACTTCTCACGTAAGCTTCAATAATTTTGAGATACTGTGCAATACCATGTGCTACTGTGCAACAACGCGTATTACTGTACTTTTATCATCATGTATTTCAACAATTAATGGTAAAACTTTTGCCGTTATTTTTATAAAAAGTTATTTCTATCGCTTTCTAACTCCGATAATAATTTCATTGTGGGGTCCACCAATGATTGTGCCGTCGTACGAATATTCCCCGGCCAGATGAATATTTTATGACAACTTGCTTACTTTGCAAAATTTGTAAATATTACCCACAACTATAACATTATATCAAATTCACACTTTATTATTTAAAAATAATATTTAGAGAAAATTAAATCTTTATTTATAAAAGTTGGTGTCTTACACCACGTGGGAGGATTTAGCACAGAAAAGTTTAGCCAAATTCTTTCCTATGGCTAAAACAGCAAAGATGAGGAGTGCTATATCGCAGTTTGAGCAACAACAGGGAGAATCATTGTATGAGGCCTGGGAACACTATAAGGAGATGCTAAGGAAATGTCCTCACCACGGGATGCCAGATTGGATGGTAATCAATACTTTCTATAAGGGTTTGGGATGGCAATCTAGGCCAATCATTGATGCCACCGCAGGATGAACTTTATGGGTTAAGGGTTATGAGGAAACCTATGAATTGATTGAGACCATGGCGGCAAATGACTTTCAAAATCCGACAACTAGAATGCCTCAACCAAAAGTTGCAGGGTTATTGGAGGTAGATGCCAGCACGGCACTATCAGCTCAAATGGTTGCGATGGCAAAGCAAATTGACTCTTTAGCTAAAAACAAGGTTAAGCAAGTTGTCTTCGTCTGTGAGATATGTGCGGGATCACACCCACCAGAACAATGTGCTATCACTGCAGAGTCGATTCAGTTCGTAAGCAACTATCAAAAGCCACATAATTAATTCTAGAATTCCTACCATCCCAATATTAGAAATCATCCAAAATTCAGCTGGACCAATAATCAAGGTACTCAACAACAACAATACCAACCACAACAGTCTCATCAATAGTATGCCCCTAAACCTTCTTATCCTCTGGGATTTCAGCAACAACAACACCAACATCATCCAACTCCTACTCCTCAACTGGAAAAGAAATCTGAGATGGAAGAGATGATATTAAAATATATGGCAAATACTGAAGTGTTAATAAAGAGCCAAGCGGTGGCAATCAAAAACTTGGAAAACCAAATGGGCCAAATGGCTAGCATATTGAACAATAGACCGCAAGGAGCTCTACCAAGTAACACAGGGGCAAATCCGAGAAGGGATGGGAAGGAACAATGTCAGGCCATCACATTGAGGTCTAGGAAAAAGACTGCAAAAATAGGGCCTGGCGCTCGCGCCGCAAGATAAAGAGAATCTGGCGCACCAAGGTGCAGGAAATTTTGAGCAAGGCTTGCCTGATGAAGGTACTGGGCAACAGGTAGTTAAGATAGATCAGAAGGAAGTAGCTGAGAAACCCAAAGCCACACCACCACTTGTGTACCCTCCAGCAACATACCCTCAGAGACTTCAGAAATAAAAAGAAGATAAACAGTTTACGAAATTCTTGGAGCTCTTTATGAAGCTGTAAATTAACATACATTTCGCAGAAGCTTTGGAACAAATGCCAAGCTATGCGAAGTTTATGAAAGACATTCTATTAAGGAAGAAGAAACTAGAGGATTATGAAGCAGTTGCCTTAATAGAAGAATGCAGTGCTGTGTTGCAACGTAAACTACCTTCGAAGCTCAAAGATCTAGGCAGCTTTACGATACCTTACTCCATTGGAAGATTGTCATTCAATAAGTGCTTATGTGACTTGGGGGCAAGTATAAATCTGATGCCTCTATCGGTATTCACATAGTTGGGATTACCGATTCCTAAGCTGGCAAACATATCATTTTAGCTTGCCGATAGGTCCATCACATACCCAAGAGGTATCGTAGAAGATGTCTTGGTGAAAGTGGACAAGTTTATCTTCCCAGTTGACTTTATTATTCTGGACTACGAAGAGGACAGAGACATACCGATCATTCTTGGAAAACCTTTTCTAGCTACTGAGCGAACACTCATAGATGTACAGAAAGGAGAATTGACCATGAGAGTCCAGGACCAAGAGGTCACATTTAATGTCTTTAAAGTTATGAAGTTCCCCACTGACGAAAAAGAGTGTTTTCGGGTTGATGTAGTTTACATGGTACTAAATGAAGAGTCTGAACATTGATGAACATTTATTTGTTAGAGAGTGCTCTACTGGGAGAATTTGACATGGAGGATACAGATGTTATGGAATATGTATAAATTCTGAACACAGTACCAAAGATGGGAAAATTTAAGATTCCCATTGAACCACTTAGACATACAGGGGAGACATCAGATTGACTTAAGCTTTCTCTTGAGATGCCTCCCGACCTTGACCTTAAACCTCTTTCGAATAATCTAAGGTACGCATTTTTAGGTGAATCTTCAAAGTTGCCTATTATAATTGCTGCTGCGCTAACATCTTGTCAGGAAAGTATATTTTTACGAGTGCTACGAGAATTCAAATCAGCTATTAGTTGGACCATAGCGGATATCAAGGGGATCAGCCCCTCATTTTTCATACATAAGATACTTTTTGAGGATGACACTAAGCCAATGGTAGAGCAGCAGAGGAGATTGAATCCTATAATGAAAGAGGTTGTCAAGAAAGAAATCCTAAAGTGGTTAGATGTCAGAATCATATATCCTATTTTAGACAGCTCATGGGTGAGCCCGGTGCAATGCGTTCCGAAGAAAGGGGGCGTGACAGTAGTGTCTAATGAAAATAATGAACTGATACCTACCAAAATAGTCACGGGGTGGAAGGTCTGCATGGATTATCGTAGATTAAACAAAGCTACCAGGAAAGACCATTTCCCTCTCTCGTTCATTGACCAAATGTTAGATAGGTTAGCGAAACATGATTACTACTGCCTCTTGGATGGTTTTTCGGGGTACAATCAAATAGTTATAGCTCTAAAAGACCAGGAAAAGACTACCTGCACGTGCCTGTATGGTACTTTTGCATTCAAAAGGATGTCTTTCGGATTATCCAATGCCCCAGCCACATTCCAGAGATGTATGATGGCTATATTTTTCGACATGGTTGAACAGAACGTGGAAGTCTTCATGGATGATTTTTTAGTCTTTAGGGACTCCTTTGACATATGCTTGGAGAATTTGGTTATGGTATTAAAGAGGTGTGTTGAGACTAATTTGGTGCTAAATTGGGAAAAATGCCATTTTATGGTACAGAAAGGCATATCCGTACCGCACCTTATCCACAGTCAAAGGTGGCGCGCCTACACTAGAGACCGAATCCGGGCAGTTTTAAATTGTAAACAATTTGACCCACTCCATATATGTTATTTCCTTTAGTCCAAATTTCACAAAAAGCCAAACATACACAGACTCCTTCGCCTACTACACTGCAACCTCTCTTCTCCTCTCTTAATAGGTTTCTGCAAATCGCCCAATATTTAGGGTATATTCAATAATTATACAGAGCATATTCAGAGTAAATTTAGAGCATATACTAGGTTTCTGCTATTCAGTTTATTCAGAGCAGTCAGAGATCCAGTTTGGGGGTTCTACGTGCAATAGTTAGGGTTTGCAAGGGGACTTTCTGACAGAAATTATGGCACCTAAGAGAGCTCAATCACATACCCCTGAATCATCTTCTAGTAGTAGCCAGGATGAGGACACTATGGACTTAACCAAATTCATCAACCTAGCGACACAAACTGAATATTATAGGATTATGGAAAAGATATTTGTAAAGGAGTGGGGGTTGAAGCCAGGCAAGGAAAATGGCCAAATGCTTGAGATGATCAGAGAGATGTGCTGGCTTGGGGTTGTGGAAAGTCCTGTGTCTGCTCCGATAACCATAGTTCAGGAATTTTATGCGAATGACAAGGAGACACAGAGTGGCATCTCGTTTGTCTGGGGTTTTTAAGTTGACTATCATCAGCAAGCGATCCGTGAGGTGTTTAATTTGCCCAATCCTTTGACTGACCGACTAAACTAGGTAGAGGCAGAGCATTTTGAAACTAATTTGGACAGGGTGATTGCACATTTATGTGTGCCGGGAATGAAGTGGAATTATAAGCAGGGCAAAAATACGCCCACCAATTTTCCTAGCTCGGCACTGAACCGATATGCAAAGGCGTGGAATCTTTTCATATGCTCCAAGCTGATGCCATCCACTCACCAGCATGACATTCCGCCCAAGAGGGCCATTATTTTGTGAAGGATTATCATTGAGAAGGAAATTGATGTTGATCATCTGCTCTATCAAAATATGTTGTGCTACATGCGGGGGAGTACCACTGGCAGTATCCCACACACATCAGTTGTGGTGCATCTGTGCTCCAAGGCTGGAGTTGATTGGGACGATGAACAGGTTTAGATGCCAAGTCAGGACATCACTCATGCCACCATAAAGAAATTTATAGATTGGACTGGTGGCACATCACACCCACACAAAAAATGATTTATACTACCCACTCCTTCAGCAGTGCCTTCACCACAGCTAGCTGAGACAGCGGTCCATCCTCCAGTCAGTGCAGCGGATCAAGAACATCGAATGAGGCGATTGGAGAAGAAGATGGACGCTCTACATGGCAACTTCACATCTTTTACAGATGGGCTATCTCATGCCTTGGCTGATGTTTTTGCTTAGAAGGGGACACTTATAGAGTGGCCCGTGTTCGGTTCTGCCATGCCATATCCTTCGCCAAATTTTCCACTCGAGTCGGGTGGCCATGCCGATACATAGGGGAGTTTCCTTACCCTTTACCTTCATTGAGGACAATGAAAATGTTAAGTTTGGGGGTATTGGGATGTAATTAGTAGTTAGCTGCATGTAGTTTTAATTACATGTTTAGTATTTATTAGTTAAATTTTGCACAATTTTTTTTAGTTTTCTTTTGTCTTGTTTACTTAGTATATGTTTAGTTGCATTACATATCATAATCCCATGTTTTTAGTCAGTTGAATTCCAATATGGCCAATGATGATATAGAAATTTGATAGATTATTGAACTCAGTTGATAATTTAAGCTTAGTTATAATTTCATACAGGATGTTGTCTATATCTATTACTTTGATGTTATCGGGTAGCACGACAATGTCATTATTTGCTAGTTGGTTAGATTAGCACATGCTTGTCTTCTAGGGGAAAAAAATTTGTTTTAAATAATAGAAGTTTGTAGAAAATGAGTAATGACTATAAAGACACAAAAAGTCAAGTTTAGGGAACACATTGGGTATGCATGCTATATATATATATATATATATATATATATATAATTGAATAAACAATGTGGCTAGTCTTGTTTCGCGGCCTTTGCTATTTTGAGCATGTATGCCCGAGGGGATGTCTCTACACCTAGCACCCTAAGACCGGTACGATTTAGGAGTCGTTGGTTGAAAGCTCTCTAAGGTAGCATTGAAAAGTCTAAGGGAATGAGACATTGCACATCTATGGATAAAAATAAAATAAAATAATAACCACGGAAAAGTGCAAAAATCGCCCTCCTGAGTGAATAAAAGCAAAATAAACCCTTTATTGAACCTTAGCTTGTATTGATGCGTTGGATTGTTTGTTGGTTCATTTATACGCAAATTTCTTGACTTAAAACCTTAGTTTTCTTCCTTAGAAGTATATCATGTGGAATCTTCACCTTTATTGAGCTTTTTTGTGATTATAGCACACACACTACATCTTAGTAGCAGATTGTGATTTTTGGATTGTATGTCCTTATGCCTTTAGCTTAGTTTGATGCTTTGTTCATTGATCTTGTTATTTCTCTGAGCCACATCCTATTGGAATTCATAACATGGCTAAAAATTTTGGGATTCACTTTTATAGTAGTATAGTTGCATAGCATGTAGTTCACATTTGTTAGTTCGTATTTGTGTTTGTTGCTTAAATGGCAATCAATAGTTCAAGTTTGGGGGTATTTGATAAATAGGTTTTATACATACATATTGGCTACCAACTTGCTAGAATTATGACTTAATCTCAAGTATTATAGTGTTGTTTTATGTTTTTTATCTCTGTTTTATAGGTTGCATTAAGGAAACTTAAATGGCACAGAAATGGCTTGGACTTGGCAAGATGGGAGCATGTGGTGAACTGACGATGGAGCATAAGCATGGGCATATGGAAATGGCATCTGAGCAGGGGCAAGTGAAAGAAAGAAGAAGTTGACAGCATCAACTAAGGATAACAAATGAAGTAGCAAAGCACCAGTAGAAGAAGTGCAACAGATTGTAGAAAAGTATAGTCGTGCGGCCGCGCCAGCGTGAAGAACAAAGATAGCGCATCCGCACTAGGAAGATTCCAGATGGCTGCCCAGCGCGCCCGCTCCCCATATAGCTTATGGGGTGGCGCGATCACGCTAGTCAAGACTCAACACAATTTGACTTTTTAATTAAAATCTGCTGTAGCATTTTTACTTAAAAGGGGTGTATTTGTAAGTTACGAGACATTCATTCAAGCAGTTTTATTTTCCATTTTAGGGTTTTGAAGAGCTGGAGAGAGTTCTTAGCTATAGTCTACTATTTTAGCTTCTCTATTTGGTTCTCATTAGATTTTGATTATTGGAGTTTCTATTTTGGTTTGATTATGAATATGAACTGAGTTTGGAAGCTTACTTTGGATAAAGATTAATCAGATTTACAACTTTCTATTATCTTAACTCTCTTTGCTTTCATTGTATTTTCTCATGCTTAGATCAAATCCCATAATGGTTATTGATTCAGAGATGAACTAATCACCATTATGGGTTCTAATGGAGCTTATTGTTTAGTTCAGATCTAGATGCCTCTTTGTTATACTTGATTGATTATATATGGATTGCCTAGCTTGGTTGTGTTATTTGCTTAGATGCTTGATCACCATCTACCTTAATAACTTGGCTGTGTTAACATATGTTCATGAAATTTGTATGTGATGAATTTTGTGATTCGTAATCCGGATAGACATATATCGGCTTACCATGTATAGTCATTTGAGAGAACTTGTACTTAAATTAATATTATTTGTAAGTCACATAGAAATATAGTGAATTAGGTAATATTGATGTTCATATGAATTCTATCTATTTTGTAGATTTTATGTGATATGGGCATGGTATATTGAAAGATAGTCATGTTTCACTTTCGTGCTCTCGACTAGCAATCTGAAGTAATTAATCAGGTTTAACAAGAGGTGTAAAATCTGAATGAGGCATTAAATGACATTAGGATCCTATATCTTTCCAATTTGAATCCATTCACTTGTTAATTAGTTATTTTTAGTTGACAATCATTTTAGTTTTTTAAATCACATCTTATTCACTCGTTTAAGCAGCCAGAAATAGCTACAAAGTTGTTGCATGATAAATTAGAGATAACTACTTTTATCCGTGGGAACGATACTTGACTTACTCTATATTACTTGTTGACTGTGTATACTTGCACGTGTGTGTCTATTTTGTTAACACCGAAACAAGCCAACAACCAGGTATTCCAACATTTTCAGAGTTTTCATGCTATGGTTGAAAGTGTAACTTGAAAATTGTTGAAGTGTCTTCATAGCGACAACGAATGGGATTACACTTCAAAGGAGTTTGCTGAATATTGTAGTAAACATAACATTAGGCATGAACAGACTGTTCCTGGTACCGTAACAATCCCAAATTTAATTTGGATTATTAATAAAGTTTGAGAATGTTAATTACATTATTATAATTATAATTAATTTTTTTAAACTTTACATGTTTAATTATAAGAATTGTTATAATAACTAAGCTATAGTTTGGTAAAATCAGATGTATGTTAGAATCCAAAAAAGTTAATAAGGAAACTCTAATTTAAGACTTTAATCCTAGATTAGAAGCCTTAACCATAATTAGGGTTATAACATAAATTAGGATTTGTCTAGTACTATATAGTTAACATTAAGTGTGGTTACGTAAGGTTTTAATTAAGGAACTTGTCATGGGTAAACCCTAATCCTAAAGATTCAACCCTAATTTTAAATTATTAAACCCTAATTCCTAAATTGTAAAACCCTAATGACCAAGGACTTAATGGATAAAAAAAATTAAAGTTTATATAAGTATGTGAAGTGACCAAATTACCCTCAAAGTTAATTAGGAAATTATAAAAATACCCTTAGTATAGAGGAAATTACCAAAATGCCACTTCTCTTCCATTTTTGATGATAAGAACAAATCTATGACTCCTCACTTGGTGGATTTGCAACATGTGTGAAATAAAGCCCCACCAGCCTCCTTTTGACACCTCATATCAGTCCCATAAGTAGATTAGAGCTTAGTTGTCAAGAGATTAGGAAATCAAGCTTTTTGGCCCCTACTTGAAATCTCTACATGCAACTAAGTGTTGGTTTCTCAAACCAACGAAGTTTGTACTAAGAATACATAAGAAATGCATCCACAAACAACTCTCAGCAAGCTAACATCAAGATCAAAAGGGCAGAATTCAAGAATTTCTTAAAAAGGTAAAAACCCTAACTCTAGATCTTTAAAGCTCCAATAAAAGTTATGTTTTAATGTTTAGATTTGTCAGATAACATGTTATTTAGTGATATGGGTTGCTTAAACATGAATTCATAACATTTAGATGCATAAAAATGAGGATTTTAAAAAATAGTCAAGAACCCTAAAAACTTAGTCTGACAGCCTAATGTTAGGCCTTGTAAATCTGAATCTGTTAGTTATTTGAACTGTTAAATGTATTAGTGTTATATTATGCTATGATGTTAGTATTCTAGAAGTGAAATCAGGACCAAATCATGTATGGATTGTAAGTTATTCACGGTCAAAACCCGTTGACCAGTCATAGAAAGTTTTATGGAAAACCCAGAAAACTAAGAACAGTGTCTGACAAGGTTTTTAACACCTTAGATCTCCTAACAGTGGTATTGTTAGGACCCCTGAGTGTAACCCTTCTAAATACTGACATATGAACTACATGTTAATGATAACTGTTGAATCATTACATCTATAGGTTGCAAGATATAGTCGATCAAAAGTGCTTCACTAACCAGCAAACCTAGTTTTTTGGAAAACCCAGAAAACTCAAAAACCATGACTCACAGCCTATTTGACCGGCTTAAATTTTGGTCCTGTGATGTTACTGATGTTAGGTTTGTAATATTCATGAACGCAATTAAATTACAAAAATAAACGAAAGTATGAAAAATCAGAGTTTAAAATTTTTATAAACCATATACCCGAATCATCCTTCATGCACAATTATTAATTAAACGAAAAGATAAAGAATGAGAATCATACCCTAGAAGATTCGAGCTTCTTCAGGTACAAGTTCACCTCCAAATTCTTTTCGTGTTCAACTTGAATCCACCGAGTTGGGTTCCTTCCTTTGATCAACGTTAGCTACCCAAGTGTTTGGCCTCTAGAGGTGATCCACCAAGGAAGAAAAAATATTCAAGAATAAGGGTGGTTGGCTAAGCTCTAGTTTTCTATCTCTATAGAAAAAGGTGTACTCTCTAACAATTAGAATCACGTATATTGATATCTGATATAAGACTCCTTTTATAAAGATATCAGTTAACCCTTCTAATCTAATTAGAAAATAGGGTATTATTTAATTAATTAAATTCTTTTAATTAATTAAGCTCCGTAATCTTATTAGGGATAATTAATTAAACTCTTTTAATTAATTTAATCTCCTAATCTTATTAAGAATATATGAGAGTACTTTTATTAATTAATTCCCAAACTGCTTTAGGAATTAAATAATAGTAATAGTAATAATAATAATAAGACTCCTCTTATTAATTTATATTTAATATTTCCGAAATATTAAATAATAAATATTAAGCTACTTAATTTATTCTATCACCATAGATTAAATTAAATATACTTAACTTATTATTACGATTATGCCATTAACTTCTTAAATAATTATTCTTCCTTTTATGGTGTGACCCTTTAGGTTCTCCATATTAAACCGGTTGTGAATAAATCAATTAGAACAATTCTAATCTTATTTAAATAAATAAATTAAAATATTAATTTATTTAAATAAATAATATTTATTCTACAATAGGGATAAGCCTCCCTAGCGATTAACGACTTTCCAAATAATATAGATTTCAACATTAATCATAAAAGAACCTTTGAGTAAATAGTTACCGTACAATTCAATCCTTCCACCATACAATGTCCCAATTAAATATAAGACATGGAATTACTGTCAAGTCTTATTTTATTTAATTATATGTATTTCGACTCTTAAATGCACAACTCCAAATAATGCAAATTAGAAACTCCTTTCTAATTTCATTCAGCCTTGGCCAAGGACTACTGGGTTGTCATTTATCGAATCACATAGAACATTTCTCTTCTTTTACTAGAAGTGGTAGATTCTTTATTGATCATACATTATCTCCATGTACAACTTATTATACCCAAGCATACCCTTTGATATACCCTAAGGGTCTTAAGGAATAAGTCAAAGTATAACTTATCATACACAAGATACTATAATGAGCTCAAGTCTAAGGATCACATGTACTACTATCACTACATGAATTCCTATTGACATGCAAGTAAAACTCCATTAGGTATTCCTTAGCGAGCTATGTTCAGTGAACTTATTCTCTAATAAGTACCTACATACTTGCTTTAGTGTCTCCACACAAATGATCATGAGATCAATCATCCTCATCCAATGAGCAAGTAACGTATGTACCAATCTATCCGAATTCACTAATCCCCAATTTAGTAATCCAGCGAATGGGAACTATTTTAGTTTTAAGCTTTCTAAGAATCTAGATCTCATTAGAATGATCATCATCATTATTCTAAAAGCATTGCTTAAAACTATGGGTTTATCACATTTTATAAAGCAACATCAAGTAGATAATTAAAAGCCTTTAATAAATTAATACTTTTTATTAATAAATGAATAAGATTGTTACAAAGTATATGCTTTATCATCAAATATGATTGGCTTGTGTGCATACTACTTTCAACTGAGTCACTCTAAGTGTTATAATGTTGTAGTATGACACATATAATATATGTTTAATACACTATACCACTTACCTAATACCTAGACTCCAAGCTATTAGACATTAAGTAGGTTAACTGACATTGACTAAGTTCCTGGGTAACCTAGAAACTTAAGAATAGGCTTTGATGAGTATTTTGACCTCTTATAAGTTTTTAATTTAATGAAATTAGACCACAAACTTGTAGTATACCTGTAGACACTCAAAATTTTGCGTTCCTATTACTAACCCTGTAGGAGGGTAGAATCGTCATCTAGAGATAACCTTGGAGGTTAAATCAGTTTCAACCCCGGAGACAACTCCGGGAGATCCAGTTTTCAATCTCGGAGATAACCCCGAGAGAATCAGTTTTAACCCCAGAGACAACCCCGGGAGATCTAGTTTTCAATCTCAGAGATAACCCCGAGAGATTCAATTTTAACCCTAGAGACAACCCTAGGAGATCCAGTTTTAACCTTGGAGATAACCCCAAGAAATACAGTTCAAGTTCTGGAGATAACCCCAGAAACGTCAGTTCCAACCCCGGAGACATCCCTGGGAGACTCAGTTTCACCCCTGAAGATAACCCCAGGAGGTCAAGCCAATCTCAGAGATAACCCTGAGGACATTCAAAATTAACAGCATCCCAATCTCGGAGATAACCATGAGAAACGACTGCTACAACTGCGCCAAAATCAGAGATAACCTCGGTGGGGGGCAAAATCATCATTTTGCCACCTCATCATCACATCCATGTCGTCTCACCACAGTTCAGATCAAACTGCGTACAAGGATGTCCCACAAGAACCATAGTTTAAATCCCGAGTGACAATTGCACAAGATAGTACAACGGATAAACTTTGAAGACTTGAAGATCTAGTCATGGACTCAACTTCCTGGCTTCGTACAACCTCTAATCCCATGTCATTGTGTAGCTCTCAACAACAACATTCCGAAAAGGTACATCACTCCTTTATCGGATGCCCGGATTGAAAGTTATGAAGGTTCGAGTGGACAATGCGTAGTCCGAGTGCATGTACTTCGAGACGACGGGGCTTGCATGTCCCGGGGAAACTCGGGCAGCCACAAGTAGACCCGCGACTGTCGCAGGTAGAACCACGACTATCGCAGGTATACTCGAGGTGATCTGGTATTTAAATATGAGCTCTTGGTAAAAAAAGAAGAAACGAGAGAAAACTCTTTTCATTTCAGCCTGTAACCCTTGCTAGATTGCTCTAAACTTTGTGATTCTTCTTTCTAAACACTTGTAAGCTCGTGTTTTGTAACATGCTGAAGTTTAACCAGTGAAAACCATTTTTTTTGGCATTAAAAGATATCTGAAGTCTTCTTGACAGTCCACTGTAAGATATTTCAGATTTTTAAGCTTTCTATCATTTCTTTATATATATATATATACTAACGTTGAGAGTTTCTTCGAGTGGGTATGAACGGATCGTCGATCCATGGCTTTTTATTGCTTATATATATATATATATATATATATATATATATATATATATACCTTTCTGTCTGGCTTGGAGTTTACTTCGTGGCCATTTACCACTTATATATATATATATATATATATACATATATATATTTACATTTCAAAGTCATGCCTGGAGTTTACTTCGTGGCAGTTGATCGTCTATATATACATATATATATATATATATATATATATATATATATATATATACTTCTTTTATATAAATATATGCTTTAACTAC
This sequence comes from Panax notoginseng, assembly GCA_016801055.1. Classification (NCBI taxonomy): domain Eukaryota; kingdom Viridiplantae; phylum Streptophyta; class Magnoliopsida; order Apiales; family Araliaceae; genus Panax; species Panax notoginseng. The sequence goes on from CM029015.1 coordinate 139,158,990, forward strand.
TTTCATAATGTAGATATTTAACGTTCCAGTCTATGGGCTAGATTTGCCTAAATCTTGCTATTTCAAACTTTGACCGGTTCAAAAGTGACTAAACTGGAACCGTTAAAGCTAGAATAGTTCAAATTTATTCAAATCTAGTTCTTTTTCTAGCTTTTGCACATATTGCTCTTTCATGTGAGCTTAGGAATCATGTGATCACAGATTCAACTTTTGAATCTAGATTCGGTTCCCATGATGGACATCTCTCAGCTGTACTCAGCTTGTAAATTATTTACGGTGTCTGGATATCCTTAAATAGCTCTCATGCCCACAAGGAGTTCGGCACTGCTACGTATCCTATTTTCTCGAAGATGCCTCGCATCTCGAAAATAAAAGCAATCAAGCCGAATACATAATAAAATTGAAGTATCAAAGGCCTCAATTACTATTGAGCATAAGGGTTTGAAAACCTATTTTTTAAAACGTCACTGCTATATCTTACTAAAATTGAACTTTTATATACAAGTCAAACCCTTTGTATATAGGTGCAAATGAGGCATATCACTACTTCAAGATAATTGCACATAAACCCAACACACTTACACACGCAGATAAAAAGTTAATTGAAAAGTGGCGGTAGCCGTGTTTTCACGAAAGTCGGGGGGAGGGCGGTGCCTAACACCTTCTCTCTGTTTAATCAAGCCACCTAACCCTAACAAATCTTGGTTTTCAAAACCAGTTAAACAGTGTCCAACCATTGGGTCTTTGTACAAACCTTTTTCGGTTGAGTTGGTACAACCATTTCAAATCTACCAACTGGCGACTCTAAAAGTTAAATCGTCTACATTTATATGTCGTACCTTTTCAAATTTGTCTCTTTAGAAAAAACTCACCCAAAATGAGAACACCAATAGACAAGCATAAAAAGGGACACAAAACAAATCCCGACGTCGATAGGTGGCTAATCTGCTGGGGACTCCAGTAAGAGAGCCTAAGCCGTTATTCTAACTTTTCAAAACCTTTTATCTGGTTATGTGTGAATACTGCATTTACATTGAATGGATGTGTACTAATGCTTTATTTACTGCACTTTAGTGCTTCACACCATATCTGCCTATGATATTAGTGCTACACACATGTTATCATTTCCATACGGTGAGACGCGATGTATGTGAATGTATATTCTGTGATTCCTCCACCAGAAGGAAAACCTGTCGGTGTTTGATTACTAGACTCAAGGGAGACTGATCCCGCAAGGCTCAGGAAAGGCACCACCCAGATTCGCTCCAGTTGAAAGATCGGATTAACTTCCCATCAAGTAAATTGCGATGATCTGGGGACCTTCATGCCGAAAAGCCATGAGAGTAGCATAAGATAGGTCAGCCTCTGATAAACCAAACACGAAAGGAAGTCTCTTCATACCTTCCCCTTTCAATTATATGTAATTTCAATTCCATGTCAATCTCAATGTAATGGAAAATATAAAGGAATATGTAAATATGCATTCATTTTTTATATCAAGGCCTGTCATGCTATCCTGTCATCAAAATGACTGACATCCGTTTTGCAGGAGAACATTAAAACACTCTTAAAAAATGGACACATTGCATATCATACAGTATCTCCACATTTTTCCAGACTAAACTACGTAGCCTTTTTTGTAGGGAAACGATTGGTCCCGTTACCCGTTCAAAGTCCAAGAAGGCACTAAGCCCACCGTCAGAAATGGCTACAAGTGCCCAGCCTGATCCTACTGCTGTTTCGCACGAGGAGTTTAAAGGATTAAGGAATCAAATAACAAAGTTGTTTATTCCTCTCAAAGAACAAAACAAATTAACTCAGGGTCCGTAAATACCCATCCAAACTGAAGCCTCTACACAAGGAGGAATCCAGGGTCCGAACAGAGAAGTCCCAATACCTGAGTCTCAGATTGACAAGTCCAACAAAACTCCTGAAATCACCCATCTTAAAGAAGATCAAGACACCGGTGATTTTAGGAAAAAAGGTTCATCAAATGAAAGAGACCATTCAATCCATCAAAGGGACTGGAATGCACACAAGCGTCACCTATTTAGACCTTTGTACCTTCCCTGGGGTTCACTATCCAGAAAAATTTAAGGCTCCCGACTTCGAGAAATATGATGGATTGGGAGATCCCTAAACTTAATTAAAAGTATATATTGGAGAACTCAGATCTTATGCCGAGAATGAAAAGTTGAGAATTCAATTGTTTCAGAAAAGTCTAACTGGAGAAGTCAGAGCATGGTACGCCAGATTAGATAACTCCAACATCCACAGCTGGGACGAATTAGCCCATGCTTTCCTCAATGAATACTACTTTCAAACTCAGATGGCTCCAGACAGGTATCAGATTACCATAGTCAAGAAGCAAGTTAATGAGTCATTTAGAGAGTATGCCCAAAGATGGAGGCGTCTGGCTGCTTAAGTAATCCCATCCATGACAGAGACTTAGACGGTAATGACCTTCATAGATATTCAAGAAGCTACATTTTATGAGAGGGTCCTAGAAGGTATAGGAAAACCATTCTCATAAATGATCAAGCATGGAGAAATGGTAGAGACGGGGTTAAAATCTGGGAAGATTCAAGACCTCGCCGCTTTAAAAGTCATAGATGAGCATATCCAATCTGGAAGTTATGGGAACATCCCCCGGAGGGTCCATAAGAGGAAAGAAGAGGATGTCTCCTTGATATTGCAAGGGAAAACTCAAAAAGGAAATCAAAACTGGCCTATTCAAAGGAGAAAATATTCCCCTTTTCAAGCACAGTCTTCAAATTCTCCCTTGCCAAAGAGTGGAGAAGTCAGGCGTTTAAGAGTGTTCACACCCTTAGGGGACTCACTGGAAAACATTTTTAAACTTCTGACAACTCAGAAGAAAATCACTCATCTTTTTCCACCAGTCAATCCAAGTGGAAAGGGCTTCAATACAAGCAGGAAGTGTGCTTACCATTTTGGAGCTCCGGGCCACGACACCCAAGTTTGTTGGGCCCTCAAGCATAAGATCCAGGACTTAATAGATAGTGGAGAAATCATGGTGACAAAGCCTGAGAAACAACATGTTCAAGATAACCCTCTCCCTCAACACAAGGAAGAGGATGTTAACATGATCAATAGAGGCAGTGGAGAGAGTTTCAAATACCTTAAATATGAGGGTGGGTGTAACGCCCCAAAATTCGGTCTGTCTTCACACCCGAATTCTGTACGTCACGAGTACATCATTCATCCCAACATACATCATATATACTAAAATATAACAATATACATTCTCAATTCCCAGGTTCTAAAACCTTATAACCCTTTTCATTACAAATAATGATAATTACATTATTCTTTACATATTACAAGAGTGACTTTTATCCTCCACCAAGAATACATAACCGTTCATTAAACTAATCTATAGTTTAATTTCATCTTTCTATATTACAAGTCTTCACTTGATCTTCTCACTATCCATATACTGAATGACACTTCTCATGGATACCGATCAGCTTGATCTTCATGGGATCCTTAAGTTCTTTCTAATATCGTTTGTTGAAAATGTTTTTCATTTAAAGCAAGTGTGAGCATTCAATTGCCCAACAAGTCATAACAGTTGAACAAACAACTTCAAGAATTCAAACATTCCCTTAGAACTTCGATAATCGAACAAAGGTTATGAAGTAGCTTGAATAATAGGAATAATCTCGATTCCTATCATTTTAAAACATTAGTCACATACACTTTGAAATACTTTCATTCTTCTAACTTTTTCTATACATATCATGTCTGGCTAGAATCAGTAGCACATACTTAACAATAACGGTTCATGTATAAACAGAACATACTTGTATTGAATAGCTCAATCACAGAACAGTTCATCTCATAGAAACACCGAAGTTTTCAAATTATGGCACAAGGTGTGACGCCCCCAAAATAGGTCCATTCCACCCAACCTATTCTGAGTCGCCAAATACATAGTACAGAAAACAACTACAATTTTAATACAACAATTGTCGTGCAAAATACAACAACACATATGTTGTGCGTTTTGATACAAATATATACCACTGTGACTCTCATCCCAACCTTGGATAGCACATCACAATGGCACCTTGCATAAAGGTATAATCAAAAACTGTTTTAGAAATTAGAATCTTTGGGAAGTGCTCAAGGAAACCTTTGTACATGGGAGCCCATGCGTCTAGGTTATGATAGATATCATATGTCCACAGAATTATCCTTGGTTGACCCAATAGACCCCAAAGAAAAACGAGAAGATTACTATCATATTCTTTCCAATGGTGAGTCTTCTCTTGACATATCATTATCTCCACTGTCTCTAATTTAGAGTTATACTTCAACCAAACACCAAGATTATATAGGTAGTGCTTGTATATATACTCAGCAAGTGGATGTGCACAACCCTGTCTTATGATGACATGAGGTTGTATGTCATTAGACATCTTGTATGATAGTGGCAAAACACCCTTCCAACGGGGTTCGCCTCACCCTATTTGATTCACCAAATATAACTACTAAATGATGTATAAAATACAACACATTTTTCTATACTGTTTAGGGAGAACTCCACAGCTAGAAACCACCGTTCTATTCTATTATTACCCCCGCTCGACCCAGCTACACTCTTATTTCCTGAAAGGAATTGTGAAGCAAAAGGGTTAGCTCAACTAGCCCAGTAAAGAATATCATGACTAAAGATAAATAAATTATCAATAGCCTTCAATAGTAATAAATCAGAGATTTAAAACATATGGTGGATGATAAAATTTTTCAACCATAGTGCAGCGGAATGAGCAATCCATTAGAAGAGTCAAATAGACCATAAAGTCTATTATCTTCTCCATGTTAAAAATCCACCAATAATGTTTTATCTCTGTAACATCAATCAACAGTTTTGGTCCACAATCATATGAATAACTCATAATCATAATTGTGATTCTAAATTCCTCTTCGCATCCAGGACGAAGATAATTTTCATCACATGTCTCTACCTGAAACATCACAGATCATGGTTATACCAAATCACAGTTCCTGTTCATAATCATACTAATAATTTCATCTTTGCACTATAGGCCAAAGATATTCATCAACAGTTCATCTTTGCACTACATGCCAAAGATATTCAACAACAGCTCATCTTTGCACTACAGGCCAAAGATATTCATTAACAGTTCATCTTTGCACTACATGCCAAAGATATTCAACAACAGTTCATCTTTGCACTACATGCCAAAGATATTCAACAACATCTCATCTTTACACTACATGTCAAAGATATTCAACAAACATCTCATCTTTGCACTACAGGGCAAAGATATTAATATCTCAAAGAAATATATAATCATTTTAGAATTTATATAAACAATAATTATAACCATGTTGATCAATTCACCTTTGCACTTAAGCTAAAGATATTCAATTATAAATTCAATGGTCATGATCATACCAGTCAACAACTCAACTTTGTACTACTGGCCAAAGAGAACCCATAGTCACGATCATACCAATAATCTACCCATCTTTACACTCAAGTCAAAGAGAAATATCATCACCAGGGTTATAAAAATGTTATACATGATAATAAAAATAATATGATCAACAACTGTATTTAATTTCAAGAGTAAGATTCATAAATCAACGATAATTTGGTCAGAAAAAGAAACTAATTTTGTCGTGAATAGTACCGTGTGAATAGTAACTTGTGAATAGTAACTCATGAATAGTAATTTCGACATGAAAAAGGTAGAAATTCCACAATAAAATCTATACCAATATTTTGGTATAATGATATTAAAAGAATAACATTTCTTAAACTTATAAATAATTTATTTTAATTGTTTACACTTTACTAAACAATGTATTTAATCATCCTAAAATGCCAAACTCATAAGATTTCATCACCAATAACCAAAACCCTCATCAAAAATCTGCATATACCTTATATAGGATTCTCAAGCCATAAAATCCTATTTTTTAATTTTTTTACTTCACATAACATATTTAATTTATTTACTCATAACTAGTCTATTTTTATGAAAAATACCAAATTAGTACAAACAAATTTTTTTTTTTTGGAATTTAGCAGAATATAGTTCCATATTGAACATATATTTTTTTCAGAATTTTTAAAATTCATTTACTATTTTTCATATGGCCAAAACAACCGAGTATTTAGACATTTATCATAAACTGTACTTTTGTCCAAAAATTCCAAAATTTACAGAGTATACTTCTATTATATATATGTACTCCCAATAAAAATTTCACCAATTTTGGAGTTAACCACAAGGAGTTATAAGGGTTTACTTTTAAAATAGTATTTTCTCATAAAATTCATAACTCTTAATCTATACATCTAAAAATCACTATTTTTGGACACAATCAAGAAAACTCATCAAATTATCATTTTAAATTTTTTTAGAATTTTTGAAGGTTCAAAAAAATTACGAAACTGAAAAACATAATAACCTTCAAAATCCCTTACCTCAAAATATCAATGCTTCTGGTCGAAATATCGGATGTAAAGCCAAAGGAAGCTTGTACTGAATAGCAACTCTCAAAGTATCTAAATACTCACTAAAATACGCTCGACAATATAGAGAGAAATAAAACTTGTTTCTGGTGTGATTTTTAATTCTAACATAAGCACCTATTTATAGGAAAATGCTAGAACGCCAAAGGAGACTAAATTAATAAAATATAATATAATCTTTTCTTTCTTCCTACGCCTCCTCCACCAACCAAGCCAGCCATCTTGGACACAAATTGGCTGCCCACATGTTGAAAATAAAAGTGGGTCCCACCCAATTTTAATAAAAAAATCATTTTATTTTTTGAAATTTCAATAATTCATAGAAAATAGCCCGTTTAACAGAAAAATACAAATTTTATGTCCATTCCACACGAAATCGAATTCTCTACAACTTTGTAGCTTTAAGTTTTTCCAAATTCTAAACCGAAAATATCCAAAATCTACAAACGGATGATTTTTAACACCTTTTAAAATTCATAACAAATCATATGTTCATTTTTAACGGTTCAAAATTTGTGGATATATATTTAGCTTATATATGTATAACATATCCAAAAATCACAACGATCCAACGGTCGGATTAAAATTATAACTCACGAAATGTGGTTTTAAGAACACCGATTTGATCTTCTAATATCTCAAATCCAACAAAATACTGATAAAACACCTCAACATTAATTCTTTCATTTATAACCACATAAATAAATCCATCATTTATATCCACATCAAATAAATATTTCCTTATCATATAAATTAATAATTAATTATTCACAAATAATATTACAGAATAACAATTATGACAACCAGGTCGTTCCCAGAAAAGAGGGGGCTTTCCAATAAGGATTTCTCCTTACTGACGCGCAATTAGGTGACCAAACCTCTCCTTAGACAGAACTTTCTTAGACATTGCCAATAATGCTATCTAATAATATTATTCAAATAATATGAATTATTGATCTGTTAATGGAGATACTGTGCAGTGACAATTATTGAATCAACAATAATATAAAATATCAACACAATAAAATAAAATATTGAACAGTAATTACTGTAACAATTATTGAGTAGTGCCTTCTTACGTAAGAATCAATAGTTAAAAAATACTGTGCAATATCGTGTGCTACTGTGCAACAACGCGTATTACTTTACTTTACCCACCGGGTATTCCAACAGTGTTAACGGTAACGATTACGCCGTTATTTATAAAAATTTAAATTTGTCATTTTCTTCATCCGACAGTTATTCTGTTATGGGGCCTACAAATGGCTGTGCCGTCGTATGAATATTCCCCGATAGAAAGAATATTCCACGACCAAACGAATATTCCCCGACAACAATGAAAATTTTATAACCACTTGCTTAATTTGAAAAATTTGCACATTTCATCCATAACCAAAGCATTATATCAAATTAACACCTTATTATTCACAATAATAAATAGAGAAAATTTGATTTTATTCATTAAAAAGTTGGGGTCTTACACAAGGCCTTATACATACTACCAATTTGTACAAATATTGCACATTTACACATAGACAAGACTTCTCAAGTTCAACATCTGAGAAGTTTAAGAAACTAGCATTCATTGAAATATGAAAGAAGTTAGGAAACTTGCCTTACGCACAGCTACATCATACGCTGAACTACTCATTCCAATCCCTATAAAGCACATAAGGAAATAACACGTACACCAATTAGTCATATACTTGACTTACGCATTGGTTTACTTAACTTTACTTCTTAGGGTTCACGTTATTGCAACCTAAGTTTACGCGACCAACTTTCGTTACCGGTTTACGGCTTTATGACATACGGAGATGTCTTACTCAAAAGGTTCATCATCTTTGATGATTTATATTCTTATCTTCTTCTTGTAACTTCTCTAGGACTCAGCACACATCGCGTCTCTGCTAGTAGTCCATATAGTACTCTGAGTGGTTTCCCACAAATAACTAACAAATAAGTTCCCGTCTCATCTACACTGCCATCACAGTGAGTTACCCATATATACATTCGCTCTCTGAAGGAATTGTTTAGCCTAGCTCCCATATGTCAACCATCAAAGGTTACGATTATACCACAACCTAACTTATCGTAACTTATCCGAACCATTAAACTATTACGTTCGTTAAGTCAATTTCTTATTCCTTATGGCTTTCTGGCAACTAAATGCCATACCTCAGGATTCATTCTTTATCGTCCAAGTCATACAGTCTTTTGTATACTCAGAGCGATCATTCAAGTTAATCATTAACTCGACTTCGTTATGTTAATGACATTATCTTTAATTCAATTCTTTAGCATTCATGGTTTAATCATTAATCTTCATTATCTTACGGTTAAACCATACACAGGGTGTAGATTCTATCCGTTTAGTATTTGCGAACACTCAACCTTCACATCGATTAAAGTGTTCAACGCTTACATTTTATTCTACCATTCTCTATTCGAATCACGATCGGCTTCCATTAATCTCATTACTGTTCATTACGGCTTTCTTGATACCATTCGTATCTTACTTAATACTTTCGTTATCCATTACATGAACCCCATGTTCATTACTCGTTCTTAATGTCGAAGCCATACCATTCTTTGTATGCTAAGACCGATCGTTCATCGCAATAACATTACGTTCACAGCGTTTATACGCTTTACAATTATCTCTCATTACCACGGCATAACATCAAAATGTCATTCATTACCCTCGTCACTCAATCTCTAAGGAATCATAACCATAGCAATCTCCCACGTTCGTTTATCATGACTACGGTCCCCAGACATCGGTTCCGTAACCCGCGTTTACATTCTTTGACTTTTAATCTCATTTAATCTTTCCGTTCAACCTTTACTAAAGGTTTAACTCACTTGCTTAAGTGATATATTAGGTGAACTATATGTTCATACTTCTTTCTTGCACATCCCCCATTGAGCACTTAAAAGATCATTACTGGGCCTTGCCCTGCACCGACGCTGCGGCGCCGGTTCCCTTCCTGCCTCTCGCACTGCGGCGCAAGCCTACGTCACCCTCTTCCTTGGTCTGGTGCTGAGGTGCCAAACTTTTCCTTTTCTCTCGCGCTACGGTGCGACTTAGCAGTGCACAACATCCCGACCTGGTGTTGTGGTGCCACCTCCCAAGGCATAGCTGGCACTGCGGCGCTGAACCTAAATCCTAGAAAAAATTTCTAAGTCTTTTACAAGCTTGAATCGCTTACTTCGAAATTTTGTAACTTATTTATTATAACTCGGACCGAGGTCATTCCAAAGCCATTTTTTCCTTATCTTCTGTACGTCAATACCCCTCGGACAGAACTTCATTTTGAATCCGTTAACATACCATTCAATTGGCTTAATCTTCATCCTTTGTTCATTTTATGTTTTTAACGTTCTTCGTCCGTTCGTCTGTAATTCGATCATCTGAACTCGAAACTCGTTCGTTCTTGAGTCCATGACTCACGTTTTCTACGTTCTCTTACTTCCCTACTCATTTGGGTTCATTTACACACTTTTTATTTCTCGATCGTCTTTTACAAAAATTTTGCCATAACTTCGTTATAGCTCAGTTTTACTCCGTTCTTCATGAATGTTTCTTCTGTTCCTAACCAAGCAATAAGCAACTAACTTATATGCGATGGTTTTAAACTTATCCATTAACAACAATTATCCTATGATGATTTTAAATTTGTCCATCAACAATGTTCTTCGTGTTCTTCGCGTGTTCTTCGATCGTTCTTCATTTTTTAATCGATATTTTGATTACGATTTCACTTTTTCCTAGAATTTGATGTTATAGAACACCATTCCTTACTTATTTCACCTACTCATTCATATAATCCACTCAGATCGTTCTAATTCACTACGAATCTTGCACTTCCTTAAGAAATTTATAAAATAAACTCCTAATGCTTATTTCTTCTTTTCTCAATGATTTCAACCATATGAAATCATTCCTAACATCATTTACTTCTTATTCTCATTAAGTTATGTTTTAAACATATAAAACTTAAAGAAAATTATATAGAAGTTAGGTTTCGAATTACCTTCCTTCTTTAATCTCTTTCCGTCGGACAAAGTTCGCTCACGAGTAACTTTTCCTCTTCCTTTCCTCTTCTTCCTCCCATCTAAAACCTCTCTCTCTCTCTCTCTCTCTCTATATATATATATATATATATATATATATATATATATATCTCTCTCTCTCAAGTTATAGGATTTTCAAAAATCCAAATAAATGAATTAAGCTTCCTATTTATAGAAAACCAAAGCTAGGGGTATTTTAGTCATTTCGTCCACATGATCACACAATGCCTTACATTAGGTCACATATAATCAAGTATGTATATGACTATATCTTACCATTCTTCTCAATCTAATTATGTATTATATTCAGTTACTATTAGCTCCAGTTTATCATTATCCTTGCATTTATATTCTACCAAGTTATCTCAACTTTTATACAACATCCTTAAGGTTTAACAAAATTTAAACAAAGTTACATTACATTCCTTAAGTTGTGTTTACTTTCAAAACAATTAGCTATCTTTTCTATGTACTTAGAAACATTCATTACTATATTTGTTCTGAGACTGGCGCTGCGACGCGAGTCCTTACTTAATGGACCGCGCTGCGGCGCCACACTCCGGAAGATTTTCTCACTTTACATGGCGCTGCGGCGCCACAAATTGTACTACAGTTCGCGCTGCGACGAACTCTTGCAGTGTGGTCGGCTACTGTTACGCGCTGCGGCGTGACTCATTTAGCCTAGGGTTGGCGCCGGGGCACTAACTCTGTGCACCAGAAAATAATTTCAGTTTTTAAATTTTGTGAACTTCCCGGACGCATAACTTATTCGTTATAATTCCGAATTGGTTCGTTCAACAGCCTACGATTCACAAATTACATAATCTATGCATTCATGCAAGAATTTTATCTATTTGACTTCGTTTGCTAAAAATTCACCTATTGGTTCATTTTTTAACGAAAACGATAAACGTTCGTGAACGTTCAACACTCGTTTCTTCGTTCTAAGTCGAAATCCGGTCATTTTTGAGTCCACAACTCTTAAATGCCAAATATGACTTGTCTCCATTGGAAAATAACGGTTCCGAGTTCAAATACAAAATTTGACTTCTATTCCGAGAATGTCATGAATTCGACGATTATCGTCTAATCGTGCAATTTTCAGCAAATCTTCATTCTTATGATTTGTTCCACATTACCAATGAATTCCATTCATCATGTAAACATCTCAACCTACATATTACAATAACTTATTCTAATTATTGGATTTTAGACTTATTTCTTCATGAGCTTATAACTTGTCAAATTATAAACTACTTAATATTTCATTGTTCATGACTTATGACAATTAAAGTTTCTTAATCATCATACCTTATATGTTCTCAATATGTAACTTTTACTTATGTATTCATGATATATAATCATACAAGGTCTTAATTCACTTTTCTTACTAAACTCATTATAAGTTCATATTTTCATACTTAACATTCAAGGTTAACTTATAATAAGTTCATAACTTTTATAAGTTCAAATGACTTATTGCCAACTTATGTGGATTAAGTTCATGACTTATACATTCTTCTTGCTTCTTATCATTCATGTTTCTTAATCTATCTTTTCTTATCAACCTATCATGGTAGAGATAGAAGATAATGGAGAAGAAGTCTTACTCTTTTGAAGTCTTGATAAGGTAGCTTTCTCCTTCTTCTTACTTATGGAATGACTTATGTGTAGCTTATTCTCTCTAACACTTAAGCACTTTAGAAGTGTTAGATTAATTGAACAACCAACAAATGGCTTGCAAGCTCTTCTATTTATAGACTTTCCAAAGTTAGGGTAGTTTGGTCATTAAATCATCCCACCTCCTCATGCACCTCCTTACTATTCATTACTTGCAAGGTACAAAACTTATCCAAAGCTTGACCATTACTTCTATTACTTGGCAATTATCTTTACTTGGTCATTACATTACTTGGTCACCACATTAAACCATATAAATATGGTTTGCCCCATGGGTCAACCAATCCATGGATTTTAGTTTGGGCTTGGATTAATTAAATCCTTGGGCTTTATATTAACAAACCACTAGTTGATTCCTTAATTAATAATTGGGCCTCACCCTTTAATTTACTTGGATTTATAATAAAACCAAGCAATCTTTCCCAAGTCCATTACCATTTCATAATACATATAGTTTATGTATTATTCTTGCATTCTAATTCATATAGAATTTATATATATTATTTCATCCTTCATACAACCTCGTATAATACTTCGTATTATACTCATTTCCATTACTTTGTACAATACTTAAGTATCATACCCTTATTACTTATTTCTTACCACTTTGCCTTACTTAATATTATAAATTAAGTTCATAGGCAAAATATCATTTTTTCCATAACTAGGTTTTTATTATATAATCCACCAAACCTTATTATTCTATCATTACGTATTTCTTGGAAATTCAAAAATAAATCCTGAGCAATTATCGATGAGTAGTGTTTTTCGGAAAATTTCTCAGAAAACTTTTATTTTTGTCTTAGAAATTCAAACACTTTAATTCCTCCAGGTAGCTCAAATACTACGACATTCTAACATCAATAGATTATATAACGACAACCATCTTGATAACACATAGAATATGATTTTATTATTATTTAATTTAATAAAATCATTTTACAATAAGATCTAAATTTCTCGGTCGTTACACACTCTCTCTCAAGTGTTGGTGATTTTCAAAATCACCAACAAATGAGTTAAGGTTCTCTTATATAGAAAACCAAGGCTAGGGGCAAGATAGTCATTTCGCCCCCAAGTTACTATTCCCACCTCCTTAGTTAACCTCCTTACTATTCAAAAAGCTTCTCTTGGAAGCTTCGTGCTTTCGACTTGCGGAATTTGTCTGACAGTTCAAAAAATTGCAATTCTTAGAATCTAAATATTTTTGAATATTTCTTCTTTTCTTTACAGATTAACTTTTACGCATTCTTCGGAACTTCGAAAAACTGAAAAACACTTTTTGATGATAAGTGTTCTCCTTTATGTTTTCCCTTAACATAGTTAAACGAATGAAAAGTACATAACATTACTTTTCGCCATTTTTATTTCATCCGATTTCTACACGTTTTTTGAGAAAAAAATTTTATCGGCTTACATAACTTTTCACGATATATTATCGTCAAATCTTTCGACAGAATATTATTTTGACATACCGAACTCTCAGAAAGGCTTAGGTTATTCAAACCCTAATCCTTAGGTTTCGTTGAGTGAATTGTGTATATTTCGTCTTTTTTCCCTGAAATTTTTTTTCTCCCGAATTTTTTTTATTTTCGTCATGAAAATTCTTACTCGTTCAGTCTAGCTTGTGGGCAGAATCCCCCCGTCTTATAATCATCCTAGGTTCTAGAACGTTTAATAAACACATAGCACATAATATTATTAATAAAAATTCATTTTATTAATAACTAATTCTTTAAACTTAAATTCTGGACAATCCAATTTTTCGGGTTGTCACAATCTGATTAGTTCACAACATTAGAATATTATAAACACGTATCACATTTAATGCATTTTTAGGATTAACTTCATCTTTTAATTCTTCAACTCTTTTTAAGGTTATGACCTAAGGTTCTTTTCCCCCTTAAGTTTTATAACCTACATCTTTGATACCAACATGTGACGCCCCTAAATCCGGGTATCTTCCAACCCGACAGATGGTGCTATACGGTGCTACTATTCACACATTCATTCAATTGAAATATCTTAAAAGAGTGAATATGTCTTCTATATATTACAAAATAATATTTTCCTTCCCAGGTTTTTTGTAACCATTACATATGTTCTTCGTCATAGTATTAACTAAATACAAAATTCATACTATGCTATTACAAAGACAACTATTTGTCTGCCTTAGCCTTTCCTTTATCCTTACTGGATCCTTCGATTCGCTCATTCTTAGCTGCATTCATATGGTTCAAGCAGGGGTGAGCATAACTAGCTCAGAAAGTATAACAATTTCATTTGAGCAATATGTTTGAATCATATGAATATATATCTTCTATATTTGAATCAATAGTTATGAAGTACTATAGATAATTTAAAATAGCACTTCTCTTTTCTTTAAAATGTTTAACAATGAACGACAACTGTTAGACCTTGATGTTGGTCCAAGACCTTGAACATTTCATTCTTTCTTTAAAAAGGACAACTCGGCACCAAGTCCGTAAGTCCGACATTTCTTATGAGCATGCCTAGGTGATTAGCTTATAGTACTCTATGTTATACAACACTACTTCATTAAACGTATCTACGTTTAAGTTTTGGTAACCTCACGTGCCAGTCGATTAATGACAAAACGTTTATTTATTCATACTCAGTCTTTCTTTGAATGCATACCAAACAGTTGGCATAAGATATCAATATCAATAATATTTTGATAGATTGTAATGGAATCTGTCACGCCCCAAAATCTGGTCTATCTTCACACCCGGATTCCGTGCGTCACGAGTACATCATTACTGCAAACATAGATCATTATATAGTGAAATATAACGACATACATTCTTAAACCCCAGGTTCTATTACCTTATAACCTTATTCATCATAAACAATGATAATTATATTATTCTTTCCATCTTACAAGAGTGACTTTTATCCGCCACTAAGGATACATAACAGTTCATTAAACTAGTCTATAGTTTAATTAAGATATTCTACATTACAAGGCTTCACTTGATCTTCATGCTTATTCACATACTGAATGGCAATTCATCTAGATACCGGTCAACGTAATCTTTACGGGATCCTTAATTCTTGTAACATCGTACGCTAAAAATGTTTTTCATTTAAAGTAAGTGTGAGCTTTCAATTGCTCAATAAGTCATAGCAGTTGAACAAATAACTTCAAGAGTTTAAACATTTCTTCAGAACATCGACAACCGAACAAAAGTTATGAAGCAGCTTGAATAATAGGAATAATTATGATTCCTATAATTTTAAAACATTATTCACATTCACTTTGAAATACTTCATTCTTCTACTTTTTTTCATACACATCCTGTCTGGCTAGAATCATTAGCACAGACTTATCAATAACAGTTCATGTATAAACAGAATATACTCATATTGAACAGTTCAATAAGAATAGTTCATCTCATAGAAACACTGAAGTGTTCAAATTGTGGCACAAGGCCTCATATGTTCTACCACCTTGTACAAATATCGCACATTCGCACATAGACAGAACTTCTAAAGTTCAACCTCTGAGAAGTTTAAGAAACTAGCATTCATTTAAAATATGAACGAAGTTAGGAAACTTGCCTAACGCACAGCTACAACTTAGAGTTTACGCTGAACTGCTCATTCCAATCCCTATATAACACATAAGGAAATAACACACACCAATTAGTCATACACTTTTGACTTATGCATTGGTTTACTTAACTTTACTTCTTAGGGTTCACGTTCTTGCAATCTAAGTTTATGCGACAACTTTCTTTACCGCTTTACGGCTTCATGACATACGGAGATGTCTTACTCATACGATAATCATCTTTAATGATTTGCATTCTAATCATCTTCTTATAACTCTTCTAGGACTCAGTACACATCATGTATTTGCTAGTAGTCCATATGGTACTTTGAATGGTTTCCCACAAACAACCAACAAACAAGTTACCGTCTCATCTACACTGTTGTCACAGTGAGTTAGATCGGTTGCCTATTTCGTATATACCTTCGCTATTTGAAGGAATTATTTAGTCAGCTCCCATATGTCAACCATCAAAGGTTACGATTGTACCATAGCCTAAACTTATCTTAACTTATCCGAACCATTAAATTATAATGTTTGTTACATTAATTTCTTATTCCTTATGGCTTATGGCAACTAAATGTCATACCTCAGGATTCATTCTTTATCCGACTCACATTCAGCTTTCATTAATCTTATTACCGTTCATTATGACTTTCTTGATAATTCATATCTTACTTAATACTTTCGTTATCCATTTCATGAACCCCATGTTCATTACTCTTTCTTAATGTCGAAGCCATACGGTTCGATGTATGCTAAGACCAATCGTTCATCGCAATAGCATTGCGTTCACAGCATCTATATGCTTTACACTTATCTCTCATTACCACAACATAACATCAAAATGGTATTCACCACCCTCGACACTCAACGTCTATGGAATCACAACCATAACAATCCCCCACGTTCATTTATCGCGACTACGGTCCCCGGATATCGATTCCGTAACCCGTGTTTACATTCTTTATCTTTTAATCTTGTTTAATATTTTCATTCAACCTTTACTAATGGTTAAATTCACTTTTCCAAGTGTAACATTACGTGAACTACACATTCATTAACTTTCATTACTCTTCCCCTAGGATTTGAGCAATCAAAAGCTGATCATTGGGCCTTGCCCTGCACCGGCGCTGCGGCGTCGGTTCCCTTCACTATCTTCGCACTGCGACGCCACTCTGCAGTGGCTACCTCCTTGGTCTGGCGTTGCGGCGCCACCTTACAAAGCATGGTTGGCGTTGCGGCGCCAAGCCCTAACTCTTGAAAAAAATTTCTAAGTGTTTGATCATTTTGAGACGCTTACTTCCTGATCCCATAACTTATTTGTTATAACTCAGAACGAGATCGTTCCAAAGCCATTCTCTTTCTTATCTTACGTACTTTAATCCCCCTTAGACAGAACTTTATTCTAAATCCGTTAACATGCCATTCAATTGGCTAAATCTTCATCCTTCGTTCATTTTATATTTTTAACATTCTTCGTTCGTTCGTCCGTAATTCGGTCATCTGAACTCATAATTCGTTCGTTATTTAGTCCACGACTCACATTTTCTACGTTCTCTTACTTTCTTATGAAACCCAACACCTTCGAGTTCATTTACTAATTTTCTAATTCTCGTTCGTCTTTTATAAAATTTTCGTCATAACTTCGTTATAGCTAAGTTTAATATGTTCTTCATGAACGTTTCTACCGTTCCTAACCAAGCGATAAGCAACTAACGTATACGTGATGGTTTTAAACTTGTCCATCAACAACAAATTATACTACAATGGTTTTTAATTTGTCAATCAACAATGTTCTTCGTGTTCTTCGCATATTTTTCGCGTTCTTCGTTCATTCTTCATTTTTAATAGATATTTTGATTACAATTTCACTTTTTCTTGGAATTCGGTGTTATAAAGCACCATTCCTTACTTATTTCACCAAATCAATCATATGATTCATTCGGATCGCTCAAATTTATTACGAATCTTATACTTCCTTAGGAAATTTATAATGTAAACTTCAAATTCTTATTTCTTCATTTTCTTATGATTTAAACCATATGTAATCATCCCTAACATCTTTTACTTCTTTTTCTCATTAAGCTATGTTTTTATCATATAAAACTTTAAAGAAAAATATTAATTTAGAAGTTAGGCTTCAATACCTTTCTTCTTTATTCTTCTTCCTCTAAACAAAGCCGGCGATTCGCTAGTTTTTCTATTTCACAATCACCTTCGATCTGAGCATTCATGCTCATTCTTTTCCTTCTTGTTTTTCTCCATGCTCTCAAACTCACTCTCTCTTTCAAAGTGTTGGTTGATTTTGAAAAAAATCAACTAACACTTTCCTTATATAGATTTTCAAAGCTAGGGGCAAAATAGTCATTTTGCCCCTAGATTTACTATTCCCTCCTCCTTACTAACCTCCTTCCTATTCATGAAGCTTCCCTTGGAAGTTTCGTGCTTCCCTCTTGCGGAATTCGTCCGACAGTTTTAAAAACTGCGATTCCCGGAATCTAAATATTTTTGGATATTTCGTTTTTCTTTTACAGTTTAACTTTTACGCATTCTTCGGATCGTCGAAAAACTAAAAAACACTTTATTATGTTAAGCGTTTTCTTTCACATTTTTCCCTAAGGTAGTTAAATGAATGAAAAGTACATAACAATACTTTTTGTTATTTTTATTTCGTCCGATTTTTGCACATTTTTCGAGAAAAACTTTTATTGACTTACTTAACTTTTCACGATATATTATCGTCAAATCTTTCGACGGAATGTCATTTTAACATACCGAACTCTCGAAAAGGCTTAGGTTATTCAAACCCTAACCTTTAGGTTTTGTCGGGTGAATAGTGTCTATTTCGTCTTTTTCCTCGAAAATATTTTTATTCCCGAAAAATTTTTATTTTCGTTTTAAAAATTCTTATTCGTTCAGTCTAGCTCGAAGCCAGAATACTCCCATATTATAATCATCCTAAAATGATTAATAAACACATAGCACATAATATTATTAATAAAAATTTATTTTATTAATAACTAATTCTTTAAACTTAAATTTTGGACAATTCGATTTCTTGGGTTGTCACATCCTTCCCCCTTATAAAAATTTCGTCCTTGGAATTTCTTAAAATCACACCCATACCCGGGTCATCACATCCACCCTTTCTTCACATAATTCCGTCCTCGAAATTTTTTTAACCTACCCTACTTCTCAACTTCTCTTCAGAGAATTTCTTATCTTTCCAACATTCCCTTACCTTCATAACTTATCAAGAATTATGAAGTAGAATGAATAATGAGGAATATAAGAATTCCTTTAAAACATTTCATGTGACGCCCCCAAATCCGGGTATCTTCCAACCCGACAGATGGTGCCACATGGTGCTACAGTTCACACAAACATTCAATTGAAATGTCTCAAAAGAATGAATGTCTTATATATATATTCCAAAATAATATTACCATTCCCCATATTCTTTATAACCGTTACGTTTGTTCTTTTCATAATATCAAATATTATCATTTCAAACCTATACTATTACATAAGTAATCTACGGGTTCACCTTAGCCTTCCCTTTATCCTTGCCGGATCCTTCGGTCTGTTCGGTCTTAGCTGCATTCATATGGTTCAAGCAAGAGTGAGCTTAACTAGCTCAGCAAGTATAACAATTCTAATAAAATAGCATGCTTGAAACATAGGAATTGTATATCTTTAATAACTGAACAATAGTTACGAAGTACTATCGATAATTCAAAATAGCACTTGTTTTCCTTCAAAACGTTTTACAATGATAATATTCAGTAAAACATCAATTCCGGTCAAAGACCATGAGCATTTCATAATTTCTTTGAAAAGGACATCCCGGCTCTAAGTCCGTAAGTCCGGCATAGCTTACGAGCACGTCTAGGTGATCAGCCTATTGTACTCTATGTTGATTAACACTACATTCATTAAACGTATGTACGTTTAAGTTGTGGCAACCTTACGTGCCAGTTGTTTGACGACAAAATATTTTAGCATACTCAGTCTTCATTTGAAAACCATATCAATATAGTTTGGTAAAACATTGACAATAATTTGATAGATTGTAAGAAATCCAACATATAGTAAGTCTAGCCTAAAGAATTGGCTTTGACTTCATCATACATCAATTCATGCGCAAGGATACATGAATTACAAAGCTTGTTCAGGTTGAACTAAAACAAGGGTTAAAATACTTGCCTTCAGCGTCTGCTACTGTTTATTACACGTGCACTTTAAGTCCTTAAGGTCTCTACAGTAGATGATAATATCATATAACACATTAGGTCATGAATAAACATACATGGTTCCTAACGAATCTTACCCTTCTTTTCAATCTAATTATGACTTAGATTTGTTATTACTGGTTCCGGCGTTCCTTTACGTCGTTCTTACATTCACATGCAATTAACTTACTTCAATCCTAAATGATCATATTTAAGGTTTAACCACGACTTAACAATGTTACATTAAGTGGTAGTTCATTTATAATCATTCTTACTTTCCTTCTTCGCTTATAAACTGTCTTTACTAGCAAAACCTTAAGGCTGGCGCTGCGGCGCCAGCTTTCCTTCTTGGACTCGCGCTGCTTCGCGGGTTTGCAGTGCTCAAGTCCTGGCCTAGGCGCTGCGGCGCCAAACATTCCTCACTGTGCTGCACTGCGGTGCCAACTAACAGTACACCAAGGTTCCGGCCTCGTGCTGCGGCACGGGCCTTTGCTCTTTGAGTCGCGCTGCGGTGCAGACTCTGTGCCTTAGAAAAATTTGATAGATTTTTAACTTTGTGAACTTCCCGGACTCCAAATTTGATCATTTCAAGTCTGAATTGACTCGTTCAAAGGCCATTATCTCACAAATCACGTAATCTACATGTTCATATAAGAATTTATATTTTCGACATCGTTAACTAAAAATTCACCTATTGGTCCATTTTTAACGAAAACGATAAACGTTCGTGAACGTTCAACGCTCGTTTCTCCGTTCTAAGTCAGAATTCGGTCATTTTCAAGTCTGCAATTCTATTATACCAAATAAGACTTGTCTCCATTGAAAACCAACGTTTTTGAGCTCAATAACAAAATTTGACATCAAGTCCGAGAATTTAACGAATTCGACGATTATCATCCAATCGCGTGAATTCCGGTATAGTTTGTTACTTATGATTTGTTCATTGTTCCAAATAGATTGAATCCATCACATAGACATCTCAACCTACATATTATAATAATTTATTTTCATGTTAAGTTATGGCTTATTCTTCATGAGTTTATAACTTATCAAAGTATAAACTACTTATAGTTTCAATTCTCATGACTTATGATAATTTAAGTCCTTTAACCAACATCCTTACATCTTATTAACATACAAACTTCATTCATGTAAACATGTTACAAATCATACAAGTTCTTCCTTAGTTTATAGCTTATTTATGAACAAAGTGCTTATTCATGACTTATACGGCTTAAGTCCATTGATTAATCAATTTCTTTACTTCTTAATATACATGTACCATCACTTCACTATCAAGCTACTATGGAAGAGATGGAAGATTATTGGACAAGCGTCTTACCCTTGATGAACTGGCTTTTCTTCTTCTTGAAACAAATGAAAGTCTAACTTATATGTGCTTATTCTCTCTAACACTTGAGTTGCATTATGTTGGATGAAAATAACAAACAACAAATGAGCCAACTCTTCCTCTATTTATAGGATTTCCTAAGTTAGGGTAAATGGGTCATTAAGTCATCCCACATCCTTAACAAACCTCTTTACTATTCATTACTTAATCCCTAAGTATACTTGTTAACCACTTACTTTACTTGGACATCACAACAATATCTTGGTCACCACAATATTTATCCAATACTTGGGCACCAAAATCACCCATGGGTTGCCCCATGGATCACCCTAGTCCATTGGATCATTACATTGGGCTTAGGTTTAAATTGTTTAACTTAAGCTTTGGGCTTGCATTAAATTACTTTGGGCTTCTCATTGACAAACACTTGGGGTTGAACATTAAATTCTATTGGACTTAACCATTTACTACACAATCCTATAAGTCCACTACGATTGGCTTAAAGCCTTGTAAAGTATTGTTTACATATTATTCCCGTATTCTAACTCGTATATTAATTCATAATATACAATATTCCATCATTCATACTTACTCGTATAATATTTCATATCATACTAGTATTCAATACCTCGTACAATACATACGTATCGTACGATCAACACATTAACTTCTAACGCTTTATTTTCCCTAACATTCTCAAATTAAGTTCGCATGCGAAATATTACGTTTTCCATACTTGAATTATTATTACATGATTCATCTCACCTCAATATTTTATCGTTACATATTTCTCGGAAATTCGAAAATAATTCCCGAGCAGAAATGCGTGAATAGTATTTTTTAGAAAATTTCTCGAAAAACTTATATTTTCGTCTCGGAAATTCAAACACTTAAATTCATTCACGTAATTAAAATACTACGACTTTCCGACGTTGCTAAGTTATAGAACGACATTTATCTTACTAACACATAATAATAACAAATAATATAATTTTATTCAGTATTAAATAAAATAAAATTATTTTACAAATTGTTCTCTCTCCCCCTTATAAGGATTGTGTCGCTTCTTCGGTATCGTGATTCTTCCATAACACCTTCATGGAAGGTATAACTTTATTCCGCAGAACTTGCTCTTTTCTATCGATAATTTTAATCGGCAACTCTTGGTACGTTAAGTCCTTCTCAATAAGAATAGGCTCATACTCTATTACGTGTTTATAATCCAATTTATAAGGACGTAACACCGATACGTGAAACATGTTATGTATTCGTTCTAGGTCTGGAGGTAAGGTTAACATATAAGCTACCTTGCCTACCCGTTTTAACACTTCAAAAGGTCCTATAAACCTTGGACTTAACTTCCCCTTCTTGCCAAAGCGTATCTTTCCTTTCCAAGGAGATACCTTTAGAAATACATACGAGCCTACCTCAAACTCCCTATTTTCTCGATGCAAATCTGTAAACTTCCTTTGACTATCTTGAGCTGCTACCAATCGCATTCATATTAGCTTCACTACATCCGCTATTTGCTACGCCAATTCTGGTCCAATCATTCGGCATTCTCCCCCTTCATCCCAACACAACGGTGTTTTGCACTTTCTTTCGTACAAAGCTTCGTAAGGCAGCATGCCTGTGCTTACATGATAACTATTGTTATACGCAAACTCTACTAATGGTAGATGATCATCCCAACCACCCTTAAAATCCATGACACAATATCTCTGCATATCTTCTAATGTTTGAATTGTTCTCTCGCTCTACCCATCAGTTTATGGATGATAAGCCATACTCAGCTTCAACTGCGTTCCCAAATGCTCTTGCAGACTCCTCCGAAAGCTTAATATGAATCATGGGTTATGATCTGACACAATCGAAACTGGTACTCCATGTCTAGAAATAACTTCCTTAACATAAAGTTTAGCTAACTAGTCTAAGTTATACTTAACCCCCATTGGCAAAAAGTGAGCCGTCTTTGTCAACTGGACCACTATTACCTAAAAAAATCATCATACCCCTTATGAGTAGTTGGAAGTCCCACAACAAAGTCCATCGTGATATGCTCCCACTTCCACTCCAGAATCTCCAATGACTGTAATAAGCCACTTGGTCGTTGATGTTCGGCTTTAACTTTCTGGCAAGTCAAGCACCTACTCATATACTCGGCTAATTCTCTCTTCATGTTCGGCCACCAAAAACTTTTTCGAAGGTCTTGATACATCTTAGTGCTACCAGGATGAATCGATTACCTTTAACTATGAGCCTCTTGTAAAACTTGCTCCTTTAATTCCGTCTCATTCGGAACCTAAATTCTTCCTTCAAATCTTAATAATCCCTCATTATCAAGACTATACTTAATATCTTTTTCATTGGTTAAACTCTTCTTCATCTGGTCACACTCATCAGTTTTGAGCTGCACCTCCTTGACTCTCTCTACGATGGTAGATTGGATCTCCATTGCAAACAGTCTCTGTCCCGATTCACTCGGCAACTTCACCTCTATTTCCATCATAGCCATCTCTGTTATTAACTCAGTTTGAGCCGTTAACATAGACAACTTCTCCCGACCCTTTCTACTTAAGGCGTCCGCCACTACATTGGCTTTTTCAGGGTATACAGGACTTCACAGTCATAATCCTTTATCAACTCTAGCCATCTCCTCTGCCTCATATTCAACTCCTTCAGTGTGAAGATATATTTTAGACTCTTATCGTCCATGTATATCTCACATTTTCTCCATAAAGATAATGTCGCCATATCTTAAAGGCAAACACTACTGCTGCCAGTTCCAGATCATGAGTAGGATAAACTTTCTCATAATCCTTCAACTGCCTTGATGCATACGCAATGACCTTGCCATGCTGCATGAGCACGCAACCAAGTCCTCTATGCGAAGCGTTGCTATAAACTACAAAATTTCATGTGTCATCGGGTAATGACAAAACATGCGCTTCACTTAACCTCTTCTTTAGTTCTTGAAAATTATCCTCGCATTTCTCAGTCCACGCGTATTTCACCATCTTCCTTGTCAAGTTAGTTAACGGAGTAGCTATCTTTGAAAAATCCTAGATGAATCTCCGATAGTAACCCACTAACCCTAGAAAGCTCCGCACCTCAATCGGCGTTTTGGTTGTTCCCAATTCATCACGACTTCCACCTTTGCTAGATCTACTGAAATCCCTTCATGGTCAATGACATGACCTAAAAATTGAACCTTTTCTAGCCAAAATTCACACTTAGTGAACTTCGTATACAACTTATCCTTCCTTAGTGTTTCGAACATTACTCTTAGGTGTTCAGCATGATCTTCTAGCGTCTTAGAATAGACTAGAATATCATCGATAAACACCACGATAAACTTGTCCAAATATTATTTGAACACTCTATTTATCATATCCATAAATGCAGTTGGTGCATTAGTCAACCCAAATGACATCACCAGAAACTCGTAATGGCCATAACGAGTTCTGAATGTTGTCTTTGGTACATCCTCTGTAACGACCGAGAAATTCGGATCTTATTGTAAAATGATTTTATTAAATTAAATAAGAATAAAATCTTATTCTATGTGTTATCAAGATGGTTGTCGTTATATAACCTATTGATGTTAGAATGTCATAGTATTTGAGCTACGTGGATGAATTAAAGTGTTTGAATTTCCAAGATGAAAATAAAAGTTTTCCGAGAAATTTTTCGAAAAAAAAACATTATTCATCGGGATTTGCTCGGGATATAATTTTGAATTTCCGAGAAATACGTAATGATGGAATAACAAGGTAAGATGGATTATGTAATAAAAATCTAATTATGGAAAATGTAATATTTCGCTCGTGGACTTAATTTATAAACGATAAGGAAATCGAAATAGTAATGAATAAGTAATAATAGTATGATACTTAGGTATTGTACAAAGTAATGAAAAGAGTATAATACGAAGTATTATACGAGTTATTATGAAGAATGAATTATCATATATAAATTTTATATAAATTGGAATACGAAAATAATACACAAATTATATGTACTAGATAATGTTAATGGACTTGGAAGATTGATTAACAATTATTAAAGTCCAAGTAAATTAAATGTTAAGGCCCAGTTATTGGTTAATAAACAAGTTAGTGTTTGTTAATGTAAAGTCCAAGGATTTATTTAATCCAAGCCCAAGCTAGAATCCTTGAGTGGTATGACCTATGGGGAAAACCATATTTATATGGTTGAATGTGGTAACCAAGTAATGTGGTGACCAAGTTAAGGTGGTGACCAATTAATAAGAGTAATGGCCAAGCATAGGATAAATGTTGTGCCTTACAAGTACTGAATAGTAAGGAGGTGAGATTGTTTTAAGGACCAAACTACCCTAACCTTGCAAATTCTATAAATAGAGAAGGCTTGCTAGTCATTTAACACTTGTTCAAATAATCTAACTTATTACAAAGTGCTTAAGTGTTAGAGAGATTAAGTTACAAATAAGTCACTTCCATAAGTAAGAAGAAGAAGAAGAAGCTACTTACCAAGACTTCAAAAGTAAGATTTCTTCTCTATTATCTTCTATCTCTGCCATGATAGGTTAATAAGAAAAGTTTGGATTAAGGAACATGAATGTTAAAAAGTAAAAAGAATGAATAAGCAATGAACTTAAGTCACATAAGTTGGTAATAAGTCATTTAAGCTAGCATAAGTTATAAACATATGTGAAAGTATTATGAACTTGTAATGAGTTTATTAAGAGAAATGATATGGGTGTAAAAGAAATTGTATGATCATATGTATCATGTATACATAAGTAAAGTTATATGTTAAGAACATATAAGGTATGATGACTAAGAAACTTTAATTGTCATAAGTCATGAACAATGAAATCTTAAGTAGTTTATAAAATAAATCTAAAATCCAACAATGAATATAAGTTGTTGTAATAAGTATGTTAAGATGTTCACATGATGAATGGAATTCATTGGTAATATGGAACAAATCATAAGAATAAAGATTTGCCGAAAATTGAATGATTGGACGATAATCGTCGAATTCGTGAAATTCTCGGAATAGAAGTCAAATTTTGTGTTTAAACTCGGAACCGTTGTTTTCCAATGGAGACAAGTCATATTTGGCATTTAAGAGTTGCGGACTTAAAATGACCGGATTTCGACTTAGAACAAAGAAACGAGCGTTGAACGTTCACGAACGTTTATCGTTTTCGTTAAAAATGAATCAATAGGTGAAGTTTTAGCAACCAAAGTCAAATAGATAAAATTCTTGCATGAATGCATAGATTACGTAAATTGTGAATCGTAGACTTTTGAACGAGCCAATTCGGACTTATAACAAAGAAGTTATGCGTCCGGGAAGTTCACAAAATTTAAAAACTGAAATTATTTTCTGGTGCACAGAGTTGGCACCGCGGCGCCAACCCTAGGCTAAATGAGTCACGCCGTAGCGCGTAACAGTAGCCGAGCACACTGCAAGAGTTCGCCGCAGTGCGAACTGTAGTACAATTTGTGACGCCGTAACACCATGTACAGTACGAAAAGTTTCTGGAGTGTGGCACTGCAGCGTGGACCATGAAGTAAGGACTCGCGTCGCAGCGCCAAGTCCGAGATAATGCTATTATAAGGGTCGCGCCGCAGCAGGAGATGTACGCATAAAGTTGGCGCTGCAGTGCCAGTCCAGAACAAAGATAGTAATGAATGTTTCTACGTACACAGAAAGGAAAGCTAATTATTTTGAAAGTAAACACAACTTAAGGAATGTAATGTAACTTTGTTTAAACTTTGTTAAACCTTAAGGATGTTGTATAAAAGTTGAGATAACTTAGTCGAATATAAATGCAAGGATAATGATAAACTGAAATGAATAATAACTGAATCTAATACACAATTAGATTGAGAAGAAGGGTAAGATATAGTAATATACATACTTGATTATATGTGACCTAATGTAAGGCATTATGTGGTCATGAATTGTAGAGACTTGAAAGACTTAAACATAAAGTTAATTTATGGTAGCAGACGCTAAAGGCAAGTATTCTCACTCTTGTCTCAGTTCAATCTGAACAAGTTTTTGAGGTTCATGTATTCTTTCGCATGAATTAAGGTATGTTGAAGTTAAAGCCAATCCCTTAGCTAGACTTGGTGATTTATTCATCTATTATCAAATGATGTTGTCTTTTGTCAACTACTCAATATGGTTTTCAAAAGAAGACTAAAATGTTAAACAAATGTTTTGTCGGTAAAACGACAGGCACGTGAGATTGCCAAATGATTAAACGTACACACGTTTAATGGATGTAGTGTTGATCAACATAGAGTACAATAGGCTGATCACCTGTGACACCCCCAAATCCTGGTACTTCATTTCCTCAAGATTTGGTGTTCACGTAATCAAAATATTCATTACTAACTACCCAATTGATAAAATTGAATAAATAAAACCTGCCCATACAGGATTAAACTTTAATAAAAATCTCCCAGGTTATCTAACCTTTACAAACATTCATTCATGCAGAAATTAAATTAATATAAACTTCTTTACAATCTTTAAACAAAGTCTAAAAATAAACTGTCTAACTATTACAGGTCTTCAGCATTGCTTAATCTTTCCTTTTCCTTTACTGGTGCTAGGTATATCACCAGTTTTAACCTTAGCTGTAAGAATGTTTACAGGCAAGAGTGAGCAAACAAGGCCCACTTGAAATAATAATAAATAAATCAGTTAACTTTACATCATGTACCAACATTAGGTTTAATAGAACTGAACAATAAATTCTATTACTTTCTAAAAACTTTAATCAATTACTGAGGGTCTATTGACCACGAATCATGTCCACAGTTATAAGTAATTTTTCAACTTAAACTTTAACAGTCACAAGACTATAAGGACTTCACGTACTTAGGGGGATCAACCCTTCGTACAATGTATTGTGCACAATCATTTCAACGCTAAGCGTAACCTCTTATAAAAGAGTTGTTCTTCTCAATATTTAGAATACAAGTCCGTACCAAAGTGAGTTTGGTTTGGATACATCATGGGGTAATTTAGAATTCAACGGTAATCAACTAAGGGTTAGTTGATTGCAAATAACATAACTGTATACTATGGAATGATCATAGTTGAATTGATATTTATAAACTAACATCATGCTTTAGGAATAATTTAATAGCATAATCATGGAATAATCATAACATGCATCCTCATAAACCAATAGATACACGAGCTTAATCAACAATAAACAATCTAACTCTACGAAAGTGTAAAGTTAGCAATTTGTACAATTGAAATGGAATTAAAGCGATAATTTGTTTAACGAAATCAAACTTGCACAATGAAGTTTGGAGTTAGAGAACTTGCATAAGTATAACATAACAGTGAAAAGTAACCTTGCTGAATAATAAAGTAGAAAAGGTTAGGGAACTTGCCTCGCGTGTAGGTTAAACAATTACTATTCCCGTTCACCCCAAGTCCTACACAAACCATATGCATTGACAATACACATTAGTTACACTAACATTACCTTTATGAGTTCCTTTATTACTCTTAGTATAGCTACTAACTAAGTTTAAGTTTAAACAACATCACATCTTTCATGAACATTACTTTTTAGCTTTATTACAACTACTTAAATGATCATGTCATTGCACCACGTGTACATTAACAACTTAATACAACATCCTAATACATGTCCAACATGTTATCATTAAGTTATAATAATACCCAAAGGGTTGCATTTGCATTCGTGCATCCCGACGCCCTCCGATTGGCTCCAAATACATAACAGTCGTAAAGATGACCATTTTGACTACTGTTACAAACCTCAAATTAAAAAACTTAAAGAATAAAAGTTGTAGGTCTACTCGTCCTCTTTCCGAATCATCTTGAATTACCTAAATCGGAGTTCGTATGAAAAAGTTATGGCCATTTTACTACAGGAGTTCAAAACTGCCCAACTAGGCCACTTTTCCGGCGCCGGGGCGCGAGCATCGGCGCTGGGGCGCGAGCTACGGCCCATTTTGGCGCTGGGCCGCGAAAATTGGCGCCAGGGCGCGAAAATTGGCGCTGGGGCGTGAATTTTGACGCTGGGGCGCCGAAACTCACAGAAACCAACCACGAACAACTAAATTTTCTGTCTATAACTTCAATTCCAACACTAATTGACATGAATAACTACTGCAAATTACACATAAACTTCACCGAGCATACAAATACTAAATTAACACAACTTAAACCATAATTTTAAAAAATTAAATACTAGAATAACATATTTTAAAACCCAAAACTCCATTTTTGATATTTTTCATAAAAATCAACACTGTGATTTTGTTATTCAACCAAAACAGAAATTCCAAAGCATCATAATTATGTTTTTACATACTCTATCAATTCTAACAATCAATTTATCCATTTAACAACAATTAAAACCTTAATTTCTATTTTAAAATAGCCATATTCATACATATTGTCATATGAACACTCTGTAATATATTTTCTTCCACAAAACACATATATGCATGAACTAATTTCTCTATAATCATATATAAGTTCATAGAACAACCATATAATCAATAATCATGCCAAACCATATACATAACAACAATTTATCTTTTATAAAATTTTCACAGAGACTTTTTGGGAAGAAGAAAACTAAAATTTTTAAAGAAAGAGCTAGAGCTCCTACCTTGGATTATGAAAGATGATGACACTATCCCTTTTTCTCCAAATCTTTTCTCCAAAACCTGTAAAATTCTCTTAATTCTCTCAATTTTTCTCTTAGTTTTCTTCTTTTCTTCTTCTTCTTCCTCTGAGTTTTTCTCTTTTTCTCTCCTTTCTCTCTCCTCTAATCTTACGTAAAATATTATAACGCATATAAGATATAATTATAATAATTATATAATATAAGTACTGACATAAGTTATGTCAGTTACATAAGTTTTAAAAATCAAAAGCCTTAAGGCTTGTTTGGCTAGCATAATAAAAATAACCCATTAATCCTTACACCTTGTTTGGTAAACTGAATTAAAACAAATTAATTAATCCTTATACCTTGTTTGACAAAACTAAATTAAACCATTTTTTATTTATTTTAATAACTCCTTTATAGCAAGGTTATTAGTCACACATTTATTAAATTAATAAATCAATTAAACATTAATCTATTAAATTACTTTAACACATAAACAATTATAATTCTTTTTACAATTATAATTTCATTTAATCAACTAATATTTCAAACTACAATTTCTCATTTAA
Source organism: Panax notoginseng (assembly GCA_016801055.1). Taxonomy (NCBI): domain Eukaryota; kingdom Viridiplantae; phylum Streptophyta; class Magnoliopsida; order Apiales; family Araliaceae; genus Panax; species Panax notoginseng. Next base: position 139,189,679 of record CM029015.1, read on the forward strand.
ATATTATTATTTATTTAAAATCATTATAAGCTCTCTAGCTTATTAAATTAAACTCCATTATTATAAAATCTCATAATAATTAATTTATTTAGCTCCTTAATTATTTACTCAACAAATAATTATTTAAATCACATCAACTCAAATTGCCATATAATTCAATAAATATTTAATATTGCCAATAAATATTTAATATATAATATTTAATTATTTATTCAACAAATAATTAAATAAACCACACCACTCAAATTGAACAATTATTTATTCAACAATAACATATCCAATAAATATTTATATAAACCAATAAATATTTATAAGTTACATTTAAAAAAATATGGAATGTTACATCATTCCCCTCTTAAAAGGATTCTGTCCTCAGAATCACAACTCAAACAACACATTCGCTACATTCTTCCCTACTTACAAAGATTCTGTCTCCAGAATCGCAGACACAGATTAAACAAATAACTCAGGGTATTCTTTCAACATTTTCTCTTCGAGTTCCCACGTTGCTTCTTCAGCGTTGTGGTTCCTCCAAATCACCTTCACAGAAGGTATCACTTTATTCCTGAGCACTTGTTCTTTCCTGTCGACTATCTGGATAGGAATCTCTTCATAAGACAAATCTTTCTCGAACTGCAACGGTTCGTACTCGATTACGTGCTTGTAATCGGGTTTATATGGTCGTAACACCGAAATATGAAAAATATTATGAATGTTTTCCAACTCTGGAGTTAGAGCTACCTCATAAGCCACTTCTCCCACTCTTCGCAACACTTCAAAGGGTCCAATAAACCTCGGGCTTAGTTTTCCCTTTTTACCGAAACGAATTTTTCCCTTCCAAGGAGAAACTTTTAGGAATACATAGCTTCCTTCGTCAAATGCACGATCTTGCCTGTGTTGATCAGCATACTTTTTCTGTCGGTCTTGAGCTGCTACCAATCTTGCCCTGATGAGTTTGATAACTTCAGCAGTTTGTTGTACCAGTTCTGGTCCTAACAGCTGGCGTTCACCAACTTCATCCCAGTACAGTGGAGTTCTGCACTTTCTGCCGTATAACGCTTCGTAAGGCGGCATGCCGATGCTTGCGTGATAACTATTATTGTAGGCAAATTCCACCAACGGTAATTGCTCTTCCCAGCTTCCTTTGAAATCCATGACGCATGCTCTCAACATATCTTCTAATGTCTGGATCGTTCGTTCGCTTTGGCCATCTGTTTGCGGATGATATGCCGTACTCATTCGCAACTGTGTTCCCATACATTCTTGTAGTCTCTTCCAGAAGTTTGATGTGAACCTCGGATCTCTGTCTGACACAATTGACACTGGAACTCCATGTCTTGCAACGATCTCTTTAATATATAGTTTTGCCAACTGATCAAGATTGAATCTAATATTTATTGGCAAAAAGTGTGCAGATTTTGTCAGTCTGTCTACTATTACCCAAATTGCATCGTATCCTTTCTGAGTAGTTGGAAGACCCACCACAAAATCCATCGTGATATGTTCCCACTTCCATTCCGGTATTTCCAACGGTTGAAGTAATCCGCTTGGTCTTTGATGTTCGGCTTTTACTCTTTGACATGTCAAACATTTAGCCACGCATTCTGCGACATTCCTTTTCATATTCGGCCACCAAAAATGTGGGCGTAACTCTTGATACATCTTCGTGCTTCCTGGATGAATCGAATATCTTGAGCTATGAGCTTCGGTCAGGATTTCGTTTTTCAGTTCTGGTGTTGCTGAAACCCAGATTCTTCCCTCGTACCGTAGTAATCCTTCGGTATCGACCTTGTATTTCGTATTGTTACCATCAACCATATTCTCTTTTATCTTTCCACATTCTTCATCTTGTAACTGAGCGTTTTTCACCTTGTCCAGTAAAGTTGGACTTGCTTCTAGATGAAATAGTCGTTCGTCGGTTTCCTGTGGAAATTTGATTTCCAGTTCTAACTTTGTCATTGCTGAAATGAGCTCCTCTTGAGTTGTTATCAGCATTAATTTTTCCCGACCTTTCCTGCTTAAAGCATCTGCAACCACATTCGCTTTGCCCGGATGATAAAAGATCTCACAATCGTAATCCTTTATCAATTCCATCCATCTCCTCTGACGCATGTTCAGGTCCTTCTGATTGAAAATATACTTCAGACTTTTGTGGTCTGTGTAGATCTCACATTTCTCTCCATACAGATAATGTCTCCATATCTTGAGAGCAAATATCACTGCAGCCAATTCTAAATCATGAGTCGGATAACCTTTCTCGTAATCCTTCAGTTGTCTTGATGCATAGGCAATAACTTTGCCGTTCTGCATAAGAACACAACCTAACCCTTTGTGTGAGGCATCACTATACACCACAAAATTTCCTGTATTATGTGGCAGGGTTAACACAGGTGCCATACTTAGCTTCTTCTTCAAATCTTGGAAGCTCTCTTCACATTTCTCCGTCCACACGAATTTCACAACTTTTCGTGTCAAATTTGTTAACGGAGTGGCTATCTTAGAAAAATCTTGTACAAATCTTCTATAATAACCGGCCAGTCCCAAGAAACTCCTCACCTCCGAAGGTATTCTTGGTTGTTCCCAATTGATTACAGCTTCCACTTTCGATGGATCTACTGAAATCCCATCTTTGTCAATCACATGACCCAAAAATTGTACACGATCGAGCCAAAATTCGCATTTAGAGAATTTCGCGTATAGTTTTTCCTTTCTCAGTGTCTCCAATGTCAGACGTAAATGTTCCACGTGTTCTTCTTGAGTTTTGGAATACACCAGAATGTCGTCGATAAACACCACTACGAACTTGTCTAAAAATGGTTTAAATACCCTGTTCATTAAATCCATGAACGCGGCAGGGGCATTTGTTAAACCAAAAGACATCACCAGAAACTCGTAATGTCCGTACCGAGTTCTGAATGCCGTTCTAGGTATATCCTCCTTTCTTACCTTCAATTGGTGATACCCACTTCTCAAATCTATTTTCGAGAAGTATTTAGCACCCTTCAACTAATCAAACAAGTCATCTATTCTAGGTAACGGATACCTATTCTTAATAGTGACCTTGTTTAACTCCCTATAATCAATGCAAAGACGCATTGATCCATCCTTCTTCTTCACAAATAATACCGGCGCTCCCCATGGTGACACGCTTGGTTGAATATACTTCTTGTCCAGTAGTTCTTGCAGTTGCACCATGAGTTCCTTCATTTCTACCGGAGCCATTCTGTACGGGGCCTTCGATATAGGTGTTGTTCCCGACACTAAATCGATTACGAACTCAATTTCTCGGTCAGGCGGAAGTCCTGGCAAATCCTCTGGAAACACGTCTTCGAATTCTCTCACTACCGGTATTTCTTCTAGTTTTACCCCCTTCTTCTGAGTATCGACTATGTAAGCTAAATAGCCCACACAACCTTGTCTCAACAATTTCTTGGCCTGCATAGTCGTCAGACATTTCATTTGTCTAGGCGACTTGCTACCATAAAATACTACCTTTGACGGATTCATAAGGTTTACACACTTCTTTTGGCAGTCAATTACCACTCCGTATTTGAACAACCAATCCATTCCCAAAATTACATCAAATTCCCCGAGTCTAATCGGAATCAAATCTACCAACAAGATATTCTCCTTAATGTTCACCCTACAGTTCTTTTATACGAATCTAACAGGGATTACTTCCTTATTCGTAATTTCTATGTTCAAAGGAAAATTCAGTTCTTCACTAGGCAATTCTAACCTCTTGGCAAATTCATCAGATATAAACGAGCAAGTAGCACCCGAATCAAATAATACATATGCATTAATATCATTGATTGGGATAATACCTGACACCACATCTTTTGATTGCACAGCATCTTGCACAGTCATGTTGAAGGTTCTGGCTGTGGGTTTGTTTGATGCTGCAGGTCCTGTAATGGCCCATGTACTTCCATTGTTACCTCCATTGCTTCTGGTTGTTCCTCCCTCCTTCTTCTTAGGGCATTCATGAGCAAAATGATCCTTGGATCCGCACGTGAAGCACGCCTTCTTCTTTGGTTGAGTGCAATTTGGGGCGATGTGACCCTCCTGGCCACAATTGTAGCAAACTCGTTTCCCCATCAAGCACGCACCCTTGTGAAATTTCCAGCATGTCGCACATGCTTCAAACTTTTTATTTTGCTGGTTACCCTGCTGGTTTCCAGCTCCCCCGTTCCCATTCCACTTCCTCTTCAAGCTATTGCTGTTGCTGTTGTTGTTGTTATTCCCACTGCTGCCACCTCCATTCTTCATTTCATTCTCATTCTTCTTCTTCTTTTGTTCCTGGTTGAATTTGGTCACCGCCTCTCCTCCACCTTCAGCGAGTATTGCTTTCTCCATTACTGCTGCAAATGTCTTCAACTGGAACAGGGAAACCCTACTATACAGCCAGGGCTTCAGTCCCTGTTCAAACCTCTTCGCTTTGCGTTCGTCTGTGCTAACCTGATATGGCGCAAACCTCGCCAACTCGTTGAATTTTGCGGCATACTCGGATACCGTCATCGTCCCTTGCTTCAGCTCCAAAAACTGTACTTCTAGCTGACTCTTTGAACTCTCCGGGAAATAGGTCTCGAAGAACAGTTCCTTGAACCTATCCCAGGTCATCACTCCTGGCCCTTCCCGAGTTTTATTAGCTTGCCACCAATAACTAGCTTCTGCTTTCAACATGAAAGTTGCGAAAGCAGTCTTCTGCTCATCCCCTACCCTAGCGACATCGAACACCTTCTCTATTTCCATAATCCAGGTTTGTGCCTCGACCGGATTTATTGACCCACGAAATTCAGGTGGTCCGACCGCCTTAAACTCCTTAAACGTTGTGCCTTGGTTTTGAGGTTGATTCTGCAATGCTCCTGTCAATAGTGCGACTAGTTGTTGAACGGGATTCGCATCAACATTGTCGTTAGCTTCTTCGGTAGTTCTCTGTCGTGTTGGTTGACGTCTGGGAGGCATTTTCTGTTAAAGAAAACATCTATTAGACCATTACTCAACTTCTTTACGTACTTCTAATTAATTTGCCTCAACAAAGAAATAATCACATAGCACATAACACTTTGAATAAAATAATAACTTTTATTTATTCATAACTTTTGAAAACATAACACAATAGCATCTCTGCTATCTACATTACTTTCCTGAACTACAAAAGTTTCAGGGCAACAACATCATTCTCATATCCCATGGTTACTTAACACTCGGGACTTACACATTATTTAACACTTATTACATGCAAAACAGACAAATTTCCTATGATGATCTATTAAGATAATCAATCGCCTTTTGACGCTATTCTTCCATAACACGGAACATGGTTCGGCGATCTAACACGTATGATGGCAGAGTCTCAAACTGAATTGGATAACCCATGACCCGATCTTGAGCTCGATTGATCACGGTGTTGAATACTTTGTCCATCTCTTCCATCTTCATCCTCTTTGCTTGTGCGTCCCTTACTGCTCTTCCAGTTCGTTGATAAGCTTCCTTGTATGCGTCTTCAGCTCTCGCCCTCTTGGTAGCTTCTTCTCTCAGCCTGCCCTTCAATTCAGCAACCATCTCAATCAACTATTCCTTCTCCCCTTCAGTCTGTGTTAGTTTTTCCTTGGTGTTTGTCAGTCGTTCCTCACGATCCTGGATCACGCCGTCTTTTTGTGCCATTGCAGCCTGTTGTTCAGCCACTATCTCCTGTAACTCCTCAACTATATCCTGAAGTTCCACGTTACGGTCATGCACCTCATCGTATACATGTCCAGCAATCGAGTTGAGCGGAATCCTTTCCTCCTCATCCTCGTCATCCTCATCCTCCTGTGGTAACTCCACGGGATCCTCCTCATCCGTCTCCACATCATCATCCTCATCTTCAACCACTGTGACCAACGGGGCTGACTCCCGTGGCAGTAGTTGTTCCCAAACTATCTGAATGTCGCGAGGCTCCTCCTCTATAGGCATTTGAGGTCCCTCCTCCCTAGTCTGACTAGATTCTCCGACATTAGTCATCCTGACAACAAAATTTTAAAGTTTTAGTTATTAATCATTCTACTCGACACTCGCGAGCACATAAGTTATAAACACATAAGCACATAAGTGTTTTATTACTTCTTCCTTGAAACTCGATAAGAGTTATCTTCACTATATTTTCAAAGGTTACTTCCTAAGGCTTTTTCCCCCACCTAAGGTTCATAACCTAAAGCTCTGATACCAACCTGTTACACCCCCAAATCCTGGTACTTCATTTCCTCAAGATTTGGTGTTCACGTAATCAAAACATTCATTACTAACTACCCAATTGATAAAATTGAATAAATAAAACCTGCCCATACATGATTAAACTTTAATAAAAATCTCCCAGGTTATCTAACCTTTACAAACATTCATTCATGCGGAAATTAAATTAATATAAACTTCTTTACAATCTTTAAACAAAGTCTAAAAATAAACTGTCTAACTATTACAGTTCTTCAGCATTGCTTAATCTTTCCTTTCCCTTTACTGGTGCTAGGTATATCACCAGTTTCAACCTTAGCTGTAAGAATGTTTACAGGCAAGAGTGAGCAAACAAGGCCCACTTGAAATAATAATAAATAAATCAGTTAACTTTACATCATGTACCAACATTAGGTTTAGTAGAACTGAACAATAAATTCTATTACTTTCTAAAAACTTTAATCAATTATTGAGGGTCTATTGACCACGAATCATGTCCACAGTTATAAGTAATTTTTCAACTTAAACTTTAACAGTCATAAGACTATAAGGACTTCACGTACTTAGGGGGATTAACCCTTCGTACAATGTATTGTGCACAATCATTTCAACGCTAAGCGTAATCTCTTATAAAAGAGTTGTTCTTCTCAGTATTTAGAATACAAGTCCGTACCAAAGTGAGTTTGGTTTGGATACATCATGGGGTAATTTAGAATTCAACGGTAATCAACTAAGGGTTAGTTGATTACAAACAACATAACTGTATACTATGGAATAATCATAGTTGAATTGATATTTATAAACTAACATCATGCTTTAGGAATAATTTAATAGCATAATCATGGAATAATCATAACATGCATCCTCATAAACCAATAGATACACGAGCTTAATCAACAATAAACAATCTAACTCTACGAAAGTGTAAAGTTAGCAATTTGTACAATTGAAATGGAATTAAAGCGATAATGTGTTTAACGAATTCAAACTTGCAAAATGAAGTTTGGAGTTAGAGAACTTGCATAAGTATAACATAACAGTGAAAAGTAACCTTGCTGAATAATAAAGTAGAAAAGGTTAGGGAACTTGCCTCGCGTGTAGGTTAAACAATTACTATTCCCGTTCACCCCAAGTCCTACACATACCATATGCATTGACAATACACATTAGTTACACTAACATTACCTTTATGAGTTCCTTTATTACTCTTAGTATAGCTACTAACTAAGTTTAAGTTTAAACAACATCACATCTTTCATGAACATTACTTTTTAGCTTTATTACAACTACTTAAATGATCATGTCATTGCACCACGTGTACATTAATAACTTAATACAACATCCTAATATATGTCCAACATATTATCATTAAGTTATACTAATACCTAAAGGGTTGCACTTGCATTCGTGCATCCCGACGCCCTCCGATTGGCTCCAAATACACAACAATCGTAAAGATGACCATTTTGACTACTGTTAAAGACCTCAAATTAAAAAACTTAAAGAATAAAAGTTTTAGGTCTACTCGTCCTCTTTCCGAATCATCTTGAATTACCTAAATCGGAGTTCGTATGAAAAAGTTATGGCCATTTTACTACAGGAGTTCAAAACTGCCCAACTAGGCCACTTTTCCGGCGCCGGGGCGCGAGCATCGGCGCTGGGGCGCGAGCTACGGCCCATTTTGGCGCTGGGGCGCGAAAATTGGCGCCAGGGCGCGAAAATTGGCGCTGGGGCGTGAATTTTGACGCTGGGGCGCCGAAACTCACAGAAACCAACCACGAACAACTAAATTTTCTGTCTATAACTTCAATTCCAACACTAATTGACATGAATAACTACTGCAAATTACACATAAACTTCACCGAGCATACAAATACTAAATTAACACAACTTAAACCATAATTTTAGAAAATTAAATACTAGAATAACATATTTTAAAACCCAAAACTCCATTTTTGATATTTTTCATAAAAATCAACACTGTGATTTTGTTATTCAACCAAAACAGAAATTCCAAAGCATCATAATTATGTTTTTACATACTCTATCAATTCTAACAATCAATTTATCCATTTAACAACAATTAAAACCTTAATTTCTATTTTAAAATAGCCATATTCATACATATTGTCATATGAACACTCTGTAATATATTTTCTTCTACAAAACACATATGCATGAACTAATTTCTCTATAATCATATATAAGTTCATAGAACAACCATATAATCAATAATCATGCCAAACCATATACATAACAATAATTTATCTTTTATAAAATTTTCACAGAGACTTTTTGGGAAGAAGAAAACTAAAATTTTTAAAGAAAGAGCTAGAGCTCCTACCTTGGATTATGAAAGATGATGACACTATCCCTTTTTCTCCAAATCTTTTCTCCAAAACCTGTAAAATTCTCTTAATTCTCTCAATTTTTCTCTTAGTTTTCTTCTTTTTTCTTCTTCTTCTTCCTCTGAGTTTTTCTCTTTTTCTCTCCTTTCTCTCTCCTCTAATCTTACGTAAAATATTATAACGCATATAAGATATAATTATAATAATTATATAATATAAGTACTGACATAAGTTATGTCAGTTACATAAGTTTTAAAAATCAAAAGCCTTAAGGCTTGTTTGGCTAGCATAATAAAAATAACCCATTAATCCTTACACCTTGTTTGGTAAACTGAATTAAAACAAATTGATTAATCCTTATACCTTGTTTGACAAAACTAAATTAAACCATTTTTTATTTATTTTAATAACTCCTTTATAGCAAGGTTATTAGTCACACCTTTATTAAATTAATAAATCAATTAAACATTAATCTATTAAATTACTTTAACACATAAACAATTATAATTCTTTTTACAATTATAATTTCATTTAATCAACTAATATTTCAAACTACAATTTCTCATTTAAATATTATTATTTATTTAAAATCATTATAAGCTCTCTAGCTTATTAAATTAAACTCCATTATTATAAAATCTCATAATAATTAATTTATTTAGCTCCTTAATTATTTACTCAACAAATAATTATTTAAATCACATCAACTCAAATTGCCATATAATTCAATAAATATTTAATATTGCCAATAAATATTTAATATATAATATTTAATTATTTATTCAACAAATAATTAAATAAACCACACCACTCAAATTGAACAATTATTTATTCAACAATAACATATCCAATAAATATTTATATAAACCAATAAATATTTATAAGTTACATTTAAAAAAATATAGAATGTTACATCACCTGGAAGTGCTCGTAAGTAATATCGGGCTTACGGACTTGTTTCCAGGTCATCCTTTTTCAATAAAGAATGAATGCTCGAGGTCTTTGACCGGAGTAAATGTTTTACTAAATATTGTTATGATTGTAAAACATTTTGAAAGAAAAGATGAAGTGTTATTTTGAATTAATTATAGTACTTCATAACTATTGTTCAGTTATTGAAGATATACGATTCGTATGTGTCAAGCATGTTGTTATTGAATTGTTATACTTGCTGAGCTAGTTATGCTCACTCTTGCTTGAACCATATGAATGCAGCTAAGTCTGAACGTCCTGAAGAATCGAAAAAGGATAAAGGAAAAGCTAAGGCAGATTGTTAAGCTGTCTTGTAATAGAATGGGTCTAATGTTGTAATGTAACTAATATTATGACAAGAACCTTTGTAATGGGTATATAACCTGAGAAATGTAAATATTACTTTAAATATATAGAAGTTATGCTCGTTCTTTGAGAATTTTAATTGAATGAATGTATAAATGATTGTACAGTATAGCACAATCTGTCGGGTTGGAAGATACCCGGATTTGGGGGCGCTACAAGTTGGTATCAAAGCCTAGGTTATAAAACTTAAGGGGGAAAATAGAACCTTAAGTCATAACCTTAAGAAAGAATAAAGAAGTAAAAGATGGAAAGTAACCCTATAAAAATGCATTATATTATGTTATGTGTTTCTATTATTTTACTGACGTGTACTAATCAAACTATATTATTTTATTGTAGATGTCAGGAGAAAATGATATGTATAGCGACATACATGTAGTGAGCGAGGATTCGGTTAATCGGGTAGAGATACTACCAAAACCTATAGCCGTAGAACCAGAGGTGGTGGCAATCGAGTCTGGAGATTCAGACAATTTAGACTACATGTCTATATTTGATGGTATGCTAGAGGAGGAGGTGGACGTGATGTCCTCTGATCAGGTTCCACCTACAGAGGAATTGTCTACGGGGGAATTGATGAAGGCATTGTTTATGTCAGTATTGGATAGGAATATCCATTACTGCCACGAGGTTAAGGAGTTGAAAGAGGAACTCCAAGCTGTCCGTGAGGACAAGACTAGCATGGAAGGAATGTGGGAAGAGGAGCACGATGATAGAATTCTAGCTAAGGGCAAGGTCCGAGAGTTGAAATGAGAAGTCTTTGAGCTCAAGCAGGAGCTAAAGACTAAACAGCAGAAGTTGGAGAGGATGTCCTATAAACATAGGAGTTCTCATGTGGATTTCTAGCAGCAGGTATCTAGGTACCCGATAGAAGCAGGACAGACCCGACATACTATCAGTAGAGATTTTATTGCCGGTCTGGCCAGCAAAGATTTTGAAAATGCCCTAAGGCAGATGTAACCTACCAATAGCTAGAGTAGCTTAGATATGTAAATATTATGTATCTAGTAGTGACGTAAAACCCTCTTTTGTATAACAAAGGGTAGTCTTTTGTAAAATTCCAATTTTTGGAAAGTAATTGCGGGATGGTAATGCAATCAGCTAAGGCTGAGTAATGTAAACAATGTAGTGTTGTACTACAAGTTATGAATCAATATAAGTCTTTTTATGGAATATATTGAGTAATGAGTATGAGTTATTGTTTTATTACAAATAATAACAAACCAACAAGAATAAAGTAATAATGAGGTGTTGTTTTCTTAACAGCAAAATGCCGCCAAGAAGGAGACAACAAAATCAAGGCACTAATGTTAACCAACCGGAGGGTGGTCTAATTAATCCAATGCAGGAGTTCGTTAATCTTTTAAAGACTGCATTTAATAGAACGGGAGCTAATATACCTGTGATTTTGGGAGTAGTACGAGCTACTACTTTTAAGGATTTTAAAAGTGTAGGTCCGCCGGAGTTCAAAGGAACTACGAACCCTATAGAAGCCCAGACTTGGGTAAAAGAAATCGAGAAAGCATTTGTAATAGCAAATGTTGAGGAGGGTCAAAAGGTTACCTTTGCAACCTATTTGATGAAAAGAGAGGCCAACTTCTGGTGGGAGGCAAACCAGACTAGGGCCGATATAGGAAATCTAACGTGTGAGATGTTTAAGGAGATTTTGTTCGAGAACTATTTTCCCACGAGTATGCAAGGGAGGATGGAAATGAGGTTTCTTGAATTGAAACAAGGGGATATGACAGTTCCCCAGTATGCCGCCAAGTTTAATGAACTGGCACGATTTGCTCCACATCAAGTGGACATTGAAGTGAGAAAGGCTAGAAGGTTCGAGCAGGGTTTGAAACCCTGGCTCTATAGCCGAATTTTTGTGTTCCAAAGTACTTCCTTTGGAACCATATTAGAAAAGGCAATAATTGTCGAAGGTGGGAATGAGACTCTCAGCCTGTACCACAAGGATAAGAAAAACAAGGGCAAGGTTGATGGAGGAATCAAGACCGAGGGAGCCAGTGGAAGTGGCAACGGTCAAAAGAGGAAGGGCTTTAACTCTAAGAATACCGGAGTAAAACAACGGGATTCTAAAAGAAGGATGGAGGCCTGTAAAACCTGTGGGAAGACTCACTTAGGATTCTGTCTCAAAGGAAAGGTAGTATGTTATAATTGTGGACAGGAAGGGCACATTTCGCCTAACTGTCCAAATCTAAAGAAAAATCACGGATGTTTTATATGTGGATCAACTGACCACATAGCGAAGAATTGCCCGAAGAAGGGGACGAAAGGAAATAAGGGAACTAATAGCGGTAAGTTGGCTATTAGTGGTCCATCTCAGTCAAGTAAATCAATGGCTCGCACTTTTAATATGACGGTCCAAGATGCTGTGGCATCAGGGGATGTAGTTGCATGTATTATTCTGATTAATAACATAAATGCATATGTGCTTTTTGATTCGGGTGCTACTTGTTCGTTTATAGCATGTGATTTTGCTAGACGACTAGAATTACTTCCCGAAAAATTACCTATACCTTTGAACATTAAGGTAGCAAATGAAGAGATAATTCCTGTTAAAAATATTCATAGGAGTTGTTGCGTAGATGTACGTGGTTGTAAGTTATCGGTAGATTTAATACCAATAAAGTTATGAGAATTCGACGTAATTATCAGAATGGATTGGTTAATTAATCATGGAGCAATTATAGATTGCCAAAAGAAGTGTGTGAGCATCAAGACGTTGAAGCAACCTCCTGTAGTATTTTACGGTAGTAAGTTACCGGGACGTCCGTGTTGCCTTACGATGACACAAACTAGAAAATTATTAAGGAAGGGTTTTGTAGGTTACCTATGCCACGTTGTGGATACCCAGAGAATGGGAGCAACCATGGAACAAATACATATAGTAAATGAGTTCATGGATGTATTTCCAAGTGAGTTACCGGGGTTACTGCCGAATAGGGAGATTGAATTTGTGATAGACGTTGTGCCAGGAGCGGCACCAGTCTCAAGGGCACCATACCGTATGGCGCATATGGAAATGAAAGAACTAACGGTTCAGCTACAGGAACTATTGGACAGAAAGTACATTCAACCAAGTGTTTCTCCGTGGGGGGCACCAGTGTTGTTTGTCAAGAAGAAAGACGGATCACTGAGACTTTGTATCGACTATCGAGAGTTGAACAAGTTAACGATAAAGAATAAATACCCATTGCCCAGGATCGATGATCTCTTTGATCAATTGAAAGGGGCAAATATTTTTCTAAAATAGATTTGCGGACGGGGTATCATCAGTTGAAGGTCAGAAAGGAAGATGTAGCAAAAATGACATTCAGGACTCGTTATGGTCATTACGAGTTTCTGGTAATGTCATTTGGATTGACGAATGCACCAGCTGCATTTATGGATATGATGAATAGAGTGTTCAAACCATATTTGGACAAGTTCGTCGTTGTGTTTTTTGATGATATTCTAGTCTATTCTAAGACGCCAGAAGATCATGATGAACACTTAAGATTAGTGCTGGAGACATTACGGAAAGAGAAGTTAAATGCAAAATTCACTAAATGTGAATTTTGGCTGGAAAATGTGCAGTTTTTAGGTCATGTCATTGACCAAAAGGGGATTTCAGTAGATCCAGCGAAGGTAAAAGCAGTGATGAATTGGGAACAGCCAAAAACGCCGACTGAGGTGCGGAGTTTCCTAGGGTTAGCAGGGAACTATCGAAGATTTATCCAAGATTTTTCGAAGATAGCTACCCCGTTGACTAATTTAACAAGGAAGACGGTGAAATACGTATGGACGGATAAATGTGAAGACAGTTTTCAAGAACTGAAGAAAAGATTAAGTGAAGCGCCTGTTTTGTCATTGCCAGATGACACAGGAAATTTTGTAGTGTATGGTGATGCTTCGCATAGGGGACTTGGTTGTGTGCTTATGCAACATGGCAAAGTCATTGCGTATGCATCACGGCAGTTGAAGGATTATGAGAAAGTTTATCCCACTCATGATCTGGAATTGGCCGTAGTAGTGTTTGCCCTAAAGATATGGAGACATTATCTTTATGGGGAAAAATATGAGATATATACGGACTATAAGAGTCTAAAGTATATCTTCACTCAGAAGGAGTTGAATATGAGGCAGAGAAGATGGCTAGAGTTGATAAAGGATTATGATTGTGAAATCCTGTATCACCCTAGAAAAGCCAATGTAGTTGCCGACGCCTTAAGTCGGAAGGGTCGGGAAAAATTTTCTATGTTAACGGCTCAAGATGAGTTAATAACAGAGATGGCTAGTATGGAAATAGAAGTAAAGATGCCGAGTGATTCGAAGAAGATACTCTTTGAGATAGAGATGCAATCTACCATCGTAGAAAGAGTCAAGGAGGTACAACTCAAGACAGACGAGTGTAACCAAATGAAGAAGCGATTATCCAAGAAGGAAGATACTAAGTATAGTCTTGATAATGAGGGATTATTAAGATTTGAAGGAAGAATTTAGGTTCCGAATGAGACGAAATTAAAGGAGCAAGTATTATAAGAAGCTCATAGTTCGAGGTACTCGATACATCCTGGTAGCACTAAGATGTATCAAGACCTTCGACAGAGTTTTTGGTGGTCAAACATGAAGAGAGAAATAGCAGTGTATGTGAGTAGGTGCTTGACTTGTCAAAAAGTTAAGGCTGAACATCAATGACCCAATGGCTTATTACAGTCATTGGAGATTCCAGAATGGAAATGGGAGCATATTACGATGGATTTCGTGGTGGGACTTCCGACGACAAATAAAGGGTACGATGCAATTTGGGTATTAGTGGACCGGTTGACAAAGTCGGCTCACTTTTTGCCAATCAGGGTCAAGTATAACTTAGACCAATTAGCTAAACTTTATGTTAAGCAAATCATTTCCAGACATGGAGTACCGGTATCGATTGTGTCTGATCGTGATCCACGATTCACATCGAACTTTTGGAAGAGTTTGCAAGAACAGTTGGGAACACAGCTGAAGTTAAGCACAACGTATCATCCTCAGACTGATGGGCAGAGCGAGAGAACAATTCAGACGTTAGAAGACATGTTGAGGTCTTGCGTCATTGATTTCAAGGGTAGTTGGGATGATCATCTACCGCTAGTAGAATTTGCGTATAACAACAGTTATCATGCAAGCATAGGTATGCCGCTTATGAAGCTCTGTATGGAAGAAAGTTCAGGACACCGTTGTGTTGGGATGAGGTGGGTGAACGCCGTATACTAGGACCAAAATTGGTGCAGCAGACATCGGATGTGGTAAAGTTAATTCGAATGTGTCTCGTCATAGCTCAGGACAGACAGAAGAAGTATGCGGACTCACATAGACTAAGTCGAGAGTTTGAGGTGGGCTCGTATGTGTTTCTAAAGGTATCTCCTTGGAAAGGAAAGATACATTTTGGAAAGAAAGGAAAGTTAAGTCCAAGGTTTATAGGACCTTTTGAAGTATTAAAACGGGTGGGAGAGGTAGCTTATATGATAGCATTACCTCCAGACCTAGAACGTATACATAACTTGTTTCACGTATCGGTATTACGTCCATATAAGCCGGATTATAAGCATGTAATCGAGTATGAGCCGATTCATATCGAGAAGGACTTAACATATGAGGAATCGCCGATACAAATCATCGATAGAAAGGAACAAGTTCTGAGGAACAAGGTAATACCATCAGTAAAGGTATTATGGAAGAACGACGATGCTGAGGAAACAACATGGGAGCTATAAGGACAGATGAAGAAAAATTTTCCCCATCTATTTGGTTAGAGTAGGACGGGATTCTGGGGATAAAATCTTTAAAGGGGGGAAGAATGTAACGGCCGAGAAATTCAGATCTTATTGTAAAATGATTTTATTAAATTAAATAATAATAAAATCTTATTCTATATGTTATCAAGATGGTTGTCGTTATATAACCTATTGATGTTAGAATGTCGTAGTATTTGAGCTACGTGGATGAATTAAAGTGTTTGAATTTCCAAGATGAAAATAAAAGTTTTTTGAGAAATTTTCAGAAGAAAAAAAACACTATTCAATGGGATTTGCTCAGGATATAATTTTGAATTTCTGAGAAATACATAATGATGGAATAACAAGGTAAGATGGATTATGTAATAAAAATCTAATTATGGAATATGTAATATTTCGCTCGTGGACTTAATTTATAAATGATAAGGAAGTCGAAATAGTAATGAATAAGTAATAATAGTATGATACTTAGGTATTGTACAAAGTAATAAAAAGAGTATAATACAAAGTATTATACGAGTTAATATGAAGAATGAATTATCATATATAAATTCTATATGAATTGGAATACGAAAATAATACATAAATTATATGTACTAGATAATGTTAATGGACTTGGAAGATTGATTAATAATTATTCAAGTCCAAGTAAATTAAATGTTAAGGCCCAATTATTGGTTAATAAACAAGTTAGTGTTTGTTAATGTAAGGTCCACGAATTTATTTAATCCAATCCCAAGCTAGAATCCATGACTGGTATGACCCATGGGGCAAACCATATTTATATGGTTGAATGTGGTGACCAAGTAATGTGGTGACCAAGTAATGTGGTGACCAAGTTAAGGTGGTGACCAATTAATAAGAGTAATGGCCAAGCATAGGATAAATGTTGTGCCTTACAAGTAATGAATAGTAAGGAGATGGGATTGTTTTAAAGACCAAACTACCCTAACCTTGCAAATTCTATAAATAGAGAAGGCTTGCTAGTCATTTAACACTTGTTCAAATAATCCAACTTATTACAAAGTGCTTAATTGTTAGAGAGATTAAGTTACAAATAAGTCACTTCCACAAGTAAGAAGAAGAAGAAGAAGCTACTTACCAAGACTTCAAAAGTAAGATTTCTTCTCCATTATCTTCTATCTCTGCCATGATAGGTTAATAAGAAAAGTTTGGATTAAGGAACATGAATTTTAAAAAGTAAGAAGAATGAATAAGCAATGAACTTAAGTCACATAAGTTGGTAATAAGTCATTTAAGCTAGCATAAGTTATAAACATATGTGAAAATATTATGAACTTGTAATGAGTTTATTAAGAGAAATGATATGGATGCAAAAGAAATTGTATGATCATATGTATCGTGTATACATAAGTAAAGTTATATGTTAAGAACATATAAGGTATGATGACTAAGAAACTTTAATTGTCATAAGTCATGAACAATGAAATCTTAAGTAGTTTATAATTTGATAAAGTTATAAGCTCATGAAGAAATAAATCTAAAATCCAACAATGAATATAAGTTGTTGTAATAAGTATGTTAAGATGTTCACATGGTGAATGGAATTCATTGGTAATATGGAACAAATCATAAGAATGAAGATTTTCCAGAAATTGCACGATTGGACGATAATCGTCGAATTTGTGAAATTCTCGGAATAGAAGTTAAATTTTATGTTTAAACTCAGAATCGTTGTTTTCCAATGGAGACAAGTCATATTTGGCATTTAAGAGTTGCAGACTCAAAAATGACCGGATTCCGACTTAGAACGAAGAAACGAGCGTTGAACGTTCACGAACGTTTATCGTTTTCGTTAAAAATTAATCAGTAGGTGAAGTTTTAGCAACCAAAGTCAAATAGATAAAATTCTTACATGAATACGTAGATTACGTAAATTATGAATCGTAGGCTTTTGAACGAGCCAATTCGGACTTATAACAAAGAAGTTATGCATCTGGGAAGTTCACAAAATTTAAAAACGGAAATTATTTTCTGGTGCACAGAGGTGGCGCCGTGGCGCCAACACTAGGCTAAATGAGTCATGCCGCAGCGCGTAACAGTAGCCGAGCACACTGTAACAGTTCGCCGCAGCGCAAACTGTAGTACAATTTGTGGCACCGCAGCGCCATGTACAGTACAAAAAGTTTCTGGAGTGTGGCGCCGCAGCGCGGACCATGAAGTAAGGACTCGCGCCGCAGCGCCAAGTCCGGGACAATGCTAGTATAAGGCTCGCGCCGCAGCATGAGATGTAAGCATAAAGCTGGTGCTGCAGCGCTAGTCTCAGAACAAAGATAGTAATGAATGTTTCTAAGTACACAAAAAGGAAAGCTTATTGTTTTGAAAGTAAACACAACTTAAGGAATGTAATGTAACTTTGTTTAAACTTTGTTAAACCTTAAGGATGTTGTATAAAAGTTGAGATAACTTAGTCGAATATAAATGCAAGGATAATGATAAACTGAAACGAATAATAACTGAATCTAATACACAATTAGATTGAGAAGAAGGGTAAGATATAGTCATAGACATACTTGATTATATGTGACCTAATGTAAGGCATTATGTGATCATGAATTATAGAGACTTGAAAGACTTAAACATAAAGTTAATTTACGGTAGCAGACGCTAAAGGCAAGTATTCTCACTCTTTTCTCAATTCAATCTGAACAAGTTTTTGAGGTTCATGTATTCTTTCGCATGAATTAAGGTATGTTGAAGTTAAAGCCAATCCCTTTGCTAGACTTGGTAATTTATTCATCTATTATCAAATGATGTTGTCTTTTGTCAACTACTCAATATGGTTTTCAAAAGAAGACTGAAATGTTAAACAAATGTTTTGTCGGTAAAACGACAGGCACGTGAGATTGCCAAATGATTAAATGTACATACGTTTAATGGATGTAGTGTTGATCAACATAGAGTACAATAGGCTGATCACCTAAAAGTGCTCGTAAGTAATATCGGGCTTACGGACTTGTTTCTGGGTTGTCCTTTTTCAATAAAGAATGAATGCTAGAGGTCTTTGACTGGAGTAAATATTTTACTAAATATTGTTATGATTGTAAAATATTTTGAAAGAAAAGATGAAGTGCTATTTTGAATTAATAATAGTACTTCATAACTATTGTTTAGTTATTGAAGATATACGATTCGTATGTGTCAAGCATGTTGTTATTGAATTGTTATACTTGCTGAGCTAGTTATGCTCACTCTTGCTTGAACCATATGAATGCAGCTAAGACTGAACGTCCCGAAGAATCGAAAAAGGATAAAGGAAAAGCGAAGGCAGATTGTTAAGCTGTCTTGTAATAGAATAGGTCTAATGTTGTAATGTAACTAATATTATGACAAAGAACCTTTGTAATGGGTATATAACCTGGGAAATGTAAATATTACTTTAAATATATAGAAGTTATGCTCGTTCTTTGAGACTTTCAATTGAATGAATGTATGAATGATTGTACATTATAGCACCATCTATCCGGTTGGAAGATACCCGGATTTGGGGGTGCTACATCCTCCTTCCTAACCTTCAACTGATGATACCCCGTCCTCAAATCTATTTTAGAAAAATATTTTTTCCCTTTCAACTGAACAACAAGATCATCAATCATAGGCAATGGTTACTTATTCTTTATCGTTAACTTGTTCAACTCTCGGTAATCGATACAAAGTCTTAACGATCCGTCCTTCTTCTTGACAAACAATACTGGTGCTCCTCACAGCAAAACACTCGGTTGAATGCACTTCCTATCCAACAATCCCTGTAACTGCACCATTAACTCCTTCATCTCCACAGGCGCCATTCGGTATGGTGCCCATGAAACTGGTGCCGCTCCTGGCACAATGTCTATTACAAACTCGGTCTCCCTATCCGGCGGAAGACCCGACAATTCACTTGGAAATACATCCATAAATTCTCTCACTATAGGCATTTGTTCCATGGTCGCTCCCACTCTCCAGGTATCAACAACATGGCACAGATAACCTACACACCCCTTCCTCAATAGTTTCCTAGTTTGTGTCATAGTAAAACAACACAAACGTTCCGGTGATTTAATACCGTAAAATACTAACTGAGGTTGTCTCAACGTTCTAATATTCACACATTTCTTTTGATAATCTATAATTTCCCCATGGCTAACAAACCAATCCATTTCGAGAATTACATCGAATTCTCCTAACTTTATCGGTATCAGATCTACCGATAATTTACAACCCCATATGTCTATGTAATAACTCCTCTGAATATCTTCAACATGAATTATCTCTTCATTTGCTACCTTACTATTTAAAGGTATTGGCAACTTTTCATGAAATAATCCTAATTGTCTAGCAAAATCACACGCTATAAACGAACAAGTAGCACCCAAATCAAACATCACATAAGCATTTAGGTCGTTGATCAGAATAATACATGCGACTACGTCCCCTGATGTAACTGCATCTTGGACTGTCATGTTAATGGTACCAGCCATCGGCCTACCCAGCTGTGCTGGACCACCAATAGTTAACTTACCGCTAGTGGCACCCTTATTCCTGTTCGTCCCCTTCTTCTGGCAATTTTTTGCTATGTGGTCAGTTGACCCACATACAAAGCATCTGTGGTTCTTCTTCGGACTTGGATAGTTAGGCGAAATGTGCCCTTCCTGCCCATAATTGTAGCATACGACCTTCCCCTTGAGACAGACTCTTAAGTGAGTCTTCCCACAGGTCTTGCAGGCCTCCATCCTCCTCTTTGGTTCTCCTCTTTGGAACACAGAAATACGGTTATAGAGCCAGGGTTTCAAGCCCTACTCAAACCGTTGCGCTTTACTAACCTCGGTGTCCACCTGGTGTGGAGCAAACCTTGCCAGTTCATTAAACTTGGCAGGGTATTGGGGAACCGTCATATCCCCTTGTTTCAAATCAAGAAACCTCATCTCCATTCTCCCCTGCATACTCATGGGAAAATAATTTTCGAAGAAAATCTCCTTGAACCTTACCAACGTGAGATTCTCTATACCGGCCCTAGCCTGATTGGCCTCCCACCAAAAGTTGGCCTCTCCCTTCATCATGTATGTTACAAAGGCAACCTTCTGGCCCACATCGACATTTGCTATGACAAATGCCTTCGCAATTTCTTTCACCCACGTTTGTGCTTCTATTGGGTCCGTAGTTCCTTTGAACTCCGGTGGACCCACGCTCTTGAAATCCTTAAATGTAGTAGCTCGTACTACTCAAGGATTTACAGGAATGTTAGCCCCATTTCTATTGAACGCTATTGTTAATAAATTAACAAATTCCTGCATTGGGTTAACTAGACCTCCCTCCGGTTGATTTATGTTAGCACCTTGATTACGTGGTCCTCTTCTTAGCGGCATTTTGCTGTTACAATAAACAACACATTTCATTATTATTCGTTTTCTATTAGTTAGTCATTATTCGAGATTAAATAATAACTTCAACATCCATTACTCAATATGTTTCGAAAAACTTATATTGATTCATTCATTGTAGTATAATACTACGTCGTTTACATTATACAGCCTAATCTAATTACATTACTGTCCCGCGATTGCTTTCCAAAAATTGGGAGTTACAAAAGACTACCTTTTGCTATACAAAAGAGGGTTTTACGTCACTAGTAGATACACAATATTTACATATCTAACTACTAATAGATTACATTTGCCTTAAGGCATTATCAAAATCTTCCTTGACGAGACCAGCGATAATATCACGGCTGATAGTATGTCGCGTCTGCCCTGCTTCTACGGGATAGCCAGCTACCTACTGTTGGAAGTCCGCATGAGAACTCCTATGAATATAAGACATCCTCCCTATCTTCTGCTTCTTCGTCTTTAGCTCATACCCGAGCTCAAAGACTTCTTCTTTTAGCTCATGGACCTTATCCTTGGCTAAAACTCTCTCGTCGTGTTTCTGTTCCAACATGGACTCCACATCTGAATTATCCTCCAAGACAGCATGGAGTTCCTCTTTCAACTCCTTCACCTCCTTACAATACTAGATGTTCTTATCCAATACTATCATAAATAATGACATCATTGACTCTCCCGCAGCCATGTGTACTGCGATTTCTACTGGGTTAAAGGACACTGCCTCCACCTCTTCTTCTAACATATCGTCGAACACCGACATAAGGTCTTGGCTCTCTGAGTCTCCAGACTCAACAACTACAACTTCGGGCTCTGTTGCTATGGGTTCGATAAAATCTCTATCTGATTAACCGATCCTTCACTGACTACCTGTACTTCTCTATACATTTCATTTCCTCTCGACGTCTACAACAAAACAAATGAGTTTGATTATTACACGTCAGTAGAATAATAAAAAGACATAGCATATATAATGCATTTTTCTAGGGTTAATTTCCATCTTTTATTTTTTTGACTCTTCTTAAGGTTATGACTTAAGGTTCAAATCCCCCCTTAAGTTTTATAACCTAATGCTTTGATACCAACATGTGACGCCCCAAATCCAGTTATCTTTCAACCCGACAGATGGTGCTACATGGTGCTACAGTTCACACAAACATTCAATCGAAATGCCTCAAAAGAACGAATATGTCCTATATATATTCCAAAATAATATTACCATTCCCCAAGTACTTTATAACCGTTACATTTATTCTTGTCATAATATCAAATATTATCATTTCAAACCTATACTATTACATAGGTAATCTACGGGTTCGCCTTAGCCTTCCCTTTATGCTCGCCGGATCCTTCGGTCCGTTCGGTCTTAGCTGCATTCATATAGTTCAAGCAAAAGTGAGCTTAACTAGCTCAGCAAGTATAACAATTCCAATAAAATAACATGCTTGAACATAGGAATCATATATCTTCAATAACTGAATAATAGTTACGAAGTACTACCGATAATTCAAAATAGCACTTGTTTTCCTTCAAAACGTTTTACAATGACAATATTCAGTAAAACATCAATTCTGGTTAAAGACCATGAGCATTTCATAATTTCTTTGAAAAGGACATCCCGGCTCTAAGTCTGTAAGTTCGACATAGCTTACGAGCACGTCTAGGTGATTATCCTATAGTACTCTATGTTGATCAACACTACATTCATGAAACGTATGTACGTTTAAGTTGTGGCAACCTCACGTGCCTGTCATTTGACGACAAAACATTTTAGCATACTCAGTCTTCATTTGAAAACCACATCAATATAGTTTGGTAAAATATTAATAATACTTTGATAGATTGTAAGAAATCCAACATATCGTAAGTATAGCCGAAAGAATTGGCTTTAACTTCATCATACATCAATTCATGCGAGGGATATATGAACCACAAAGCTTGTCCAGGTTAAACTGAAACAAGGGTTAGAATACTTTCCTTCAGCGTCTACTACTATTTATAACACGTGCACTTTAAGTCCTTAAGGTGTCTACAGTAGATGTTAATATCACATAACACACTAGGTCATGAATAAACATACATGGTTCCTAACGAATCTTACCCTTCTTCTCAATCTAATTATGACTTAAATTTATTATTATTGGTTTTGGCGTTCCTTTACGTCGTTCTTACATTCACATGCAATTAACTTACTTCAACCCTAAATGATTATATTTAAGGTTTAACCATGACTTAACAATGCTATATTAAGTGGTAGTTCATTACTAATCATTCTTACTTTCCTTCTTCACTTATAAACTTTCCTCACTAGCAAAACCTTAAGGCTGGCGTTGCGGCGCCAACTTTCCTTCTTGGACTCACGCTGTGGTGCGGGTTTGCAGTGCTCAAGTCCCGGCCTAGGTGTTGCGGCGTCAAACATTCCTCACTGTGCCGCGCTGTGACGTCAACTAACAGTGCACCAAGGTTTTGGGCTCGCGCTGCGGCGCGGACTCTATGCCTTAGAAAATTTTGACAGATTTTTAACTTTGTGAACTTCCGATACTCCTAATTTGATCATGTCAAGTCCGAATTGGCTCGTTCAAAAGCCATTAGCTCACAAATCACATATTCTACATGTTCATATAAGAATTTTACATTTTTGACATCGTTAACTAAAAATTCACCTATTGGTCCATTTTCAACGCTCGTTTCTTCGTTATAAGTCGGAATTCGGTCAGTTTCGAGTCCGTAACTCTATAATGCCAAATAAGACTTGTCTCCATTGAAAACCAACGTTTTCAAGCTCAATAACAAAATTCGATTTCAATTCCGAGAATTTTACGAATTCGACGATTATCGTACAATCGCATGAATTCTGACATAACTTCATCACTTATGATTTGTTCATTATTCCAAATGGATTCAGTCCATGAAATATACATCTCAACCTACATATTACAACAATTTATTTTCATGTTAAGTTGTGGCTTATTCTTCATGAGTTTATAACTTATCAAAGTATAAACTACTTATAGTTTCAATTCTCATGACTTATGAAAATTTAAGTCCTTTAACCAACATCCTTACATCTTATTAACATACTAACTTCATGTAAACATGTTACAAATCTTACAAGTTCTTCCTTAGTTTATAGCTTATTTATGAACAAATTGCTTATTCATAACTTATACGGCTTAAGTCCATTGATTAATCAATTTCTTTACTTCTTAATATACACGTACCATCACTTCACTATCAAGCTACTATGGGAGAGATGGAAGATTATTGGACAAGAGTCTTACCCTTGATGAACTAGCTTTTCTTCTTCTTAAAACAAATGAAAATCTAGCCTATATGTGCTTATTCTCTCTACGTAAGTTGTATTATGTTGGATGAAAATAACAAACAACAAATGAGCCAACTCTTACTCTATTTATAGGATTTCTTAAGTTAGGGTAAATGGTTCATTAAGTCATCCCACCTCCTTAACAAACCTCCTTACTATTCATTACATAATCCCCAAGTATACTTGCTAACCACTTACTTTACATGGCCATCACAACAATATCTTGGTCACCATAACAATTATCCAATACTTGGGCACCAAGATCACCCATGGGTTACCCCATGGATCACCCTAGTCCATTGGATCATTACATTGGGCTTAGGTTTAAAATATTTTACTTAAGCTTTGGGCTTGCATTAAATTACTTTGGGCATCTCATTGACAAACACTTGGGCTTGCACATTAAATTCTATTGGACTTAATAATTTACTACACAATCCTTTAAGTCCACTACGATTGGCTTAAAGCCTTATAACATATTGTTTACGTATTATTATTGTATTCTAACTCGTATACTAATTCCTAATATACGATATTCCATCATTCATACTTACTCGTACAATACTTCGTATTATACTGGTATTCACTACCTCGTACAATACATACGTATCATACGATCAACACATTAACTTCTAGCGCTTTATTTTCCCTAATGTTCTCAAATTAAGTCCGCGGGCGAAATATTACGTTTTCCATACTTGAATTATTATTACATAATTCATCTCACCTCAATATTTTATCGTTACGTATTTCTCAGAAATTCGAAAATAATTCCCAAGCAGAAATGCGTGAATAGTATTTTTTAGAAAATTTCTTGGAAAATTTTTATTTTCGTCTTGGAAATTCAAACACTTAAATTCCTTCATGTAGTTAAAATATTACGACTTTCTGACGTTTCTAAGTTATAGAATGACATTCATCTTACTAACACATAATAATAACAAATAATATAATTTTATTCATTATTAAATTAAATAAAATTATTTTACAAATTGTTTACTTTTTCTGGGGCGTTACATTTCATACTTTTGCTGAGGGGTCAAATCAACCATGAACTCTTACTAGGTTTAACAACATTTCACCGTAAACCTTTCTATCACGGTCAGTTTACAAACACCAAAAAGGCAAACTACCTATTCCATACGTAGGTGATCAACCCATTGTATAACCCTATTTCGGGTATGTTCACCTCAGACTTATTTATCAGATTCCGCACCAAAATAATTTGGTTTGGCACGAGTTCTCAAAGAAAGCTCAATTTTCTTATAACATGATATACCATTTGTCTAGCCAAATTAAATAGCTTAGACCATAATAACAACTTGGACATCAACTTGAAACATTCGTCTAGTCAAATCAACTGACATCGATTACTCTTTAAATTATTTTAATCATAAATTCAAAACGTTTTATGACGTTATGATACCGTACCGTTTTCACAGAACGTTGAGGACTTTGTCATTTTATGACTTCGACATTATACATCATACCATAGCGGGTTGTTGATCCTAATATCACATCCAACACTAGATTCAATTGCATTAATAACTCCATCTTTTTACCATCTTTGCATCGAATGCACTGATGATATGAAAATTCATTTTGATATTTTAAATCAATTTTTGTCTAGCAGAAGCTATTAGCATAGACATATAAAGAATAACACTTTTAAAATACATTGGTTCCAAAAGTTGAACCAACTCTTTCCTTTTTAAAATGCACACAAAAGCACGATTTCAATAAACTGTGAAATCTAGCATAGCTGGATGAGTTAGAATATCCTATTTATCCATCCTCCTTCATTTTCTTGCTTGCGACAATACTTAATCTTCTCTAGCACCTTTAATGCTAAGTCTACTGAAAGTACTATTTTTTAGTCTAAACATTCATGTACCTTAATATAGTCAATCGACTTACAACACTTTGTGTTTAGGAACTTTTCACAATCATATGTGTTTAAGAACTTGTCTTCGCAATATGTAATCCAAGAACAAATCAAGGACTATCCATATGCTTAGGGCTCAGAAACATAGCACATAACTATGAGTCACAAACTTTTCATAAGTATGAGTTTCAATAACTCGCACCTATCTTAACATTCTCTACCTACCAATTATATACATGTGAAAAGATTCACCTCCTCATCATATACATATTGATAGCACGACATATTCCAATGAGTATTAATGTAATAAGCTAAGCAGTTGTTACACCGAAGCACAAACCTCTGCCCATAACAAAGGTTTATAAAACTCAGCTATCACATGAGTCCTCAGTTGGAATTTTATAACTTTTAACTTTCTCTTTACTTAATACGAATCTTCTTTAATTCGTATGTTATCCTTTACAACTCAATCTGAGTTCTTCTTCCCGTACTACTTCGTAGTACTATTCATTTATAGTATTAGATATAAATCATCCATCGTTTAATATGATCACGTGGTGATCTTCTTCCTTAATCGTTTAACTCAACGATATCACCTTAACATACTCTCTACGATTATAGTCTTAGGTACTCATACCTAAGGTTTATAACCTATCAGCTCTGATACCAACTTGTCACGCTGCAAAATCCGGTCTATCTTCACACCCAGATTCTGTGCGTCATGGGTACATCATTCTTCCAAATATACATCATTATATAGTGAAATATAACAACATACATTCTTAAACCCCAGGTTCTATTACCTTATAACCTTATTCATTACAAATAATGATAATTACATTATTCTTTCCATCTTACAAGAGTGACTTTTATTCGCCACTAAGAATACATAATAGTTCATTAAACTAGTCTATAGTTTAATTATGTTATTGTACATTACAAGTCTTCACTTGATCCTCACCCTCATTCACATACTGAATGGTACTTCATCTAGATACCGGTAAGCTTGATCTTTACGGGATCCTTAAATTCTTCTAACATTGTACGCTGAAAATATTTTTCATTTAAAGCAAGTGTGAGCATTCAATTGCTCAGCAAGTCATAGCCGTTGAACAAACAACTTCAAGAGTTTAAACATTTCTTTAGAACTTTGATAACTGAACAAAGGTTATGAAGCAGCTTGAATAATAGGAATAATTCTGATTCTTATCATTTTAAAACATTATTCACATTCACTTTGAAATACTTCATTCTTCTACCTTTTTCATACACATCCTATCTGGCTAGAATCATTAGTACAGACTTATCAATAACAGTTCCTGTATAAACATAACATACTAGTACTGAATAGTTCAATCACAGAATAGTTCAGCTCATAGAAACACCGAAGTGTTCAAATTATGGCACAAGGCCTCATACATTCTACCACCTTGTACAAATATCGCACATTCACACATAGACAGAACTTCTCAAGTTCAACCTATGAGAAGTTTAAGAAACTAGCATTCATTTAAAATATGAACGAAGTTAGGAAACTTACCTTACACACAGCTACAACTTAGAGTTTACGCTGAACTGCTCATTCCAATCCCTATATAGCACATACAGAAATAACACACACCAATTAGTCATATACTTTTGACTTATGTATTGGTTTACTTAACTTTACTTGTTAGGGTTCCTGTTCTTGCAATCTAAGTTTATGCGGCAACTTTCTTTACCGCTTTACGACTTCATGACATACGGAAATGTCTTACTCGTACGATCATCATCTTTAATGATTTGCATTCTTATCTTCTTCTTATAACTCTTTTAGGACTCAGAACACATCATGTAATTGCTAGTAGTCCATATGGTACTCTGAGTGGTTTCCCACAAACAACCAACAAATAAGTACCCGTCTCATCTACACTATCATCACACTAAGTTAGATCGGTTGCTTGTTTCGTATATACCTTCGCTCTCTGAATGAACTATTTAGCCCAGCTCCCATATGTCAACCATCAAAGGTTACAATTGTACCACAACCTAAACTTATGTTAACTTATACAAACCATTAAATTATAATGTTCGTTACGTTAATTTCTCATTCCTTATGGCTTCTGGCAACTAAGTGTCATACCTCAATATTCATTCTTTATCCTACTCACATTCGGCTTTCATTAATCTTATTACCGTTCATTACGGCTTTTTTGATAATTCATATCTTACTTAATACTTTCATCATCCATTACATGAACCCCATGTTCATTAATCTTTCTTAATGTCGAAGCCATGCGGTTCACTGTATACTAAGATCGATCGTTCATCGCAATAACGTTGCGTTCGCAGCATCTATATACTTTACACTTATCTCTTATTACCCCAATATAACATCAAAATGTTATTCACCACCCTCGTCACTCAACGTCTAAGTAATCACAACTATAGCAATCCCCTAAGTTCATTTATCGCGACTACGGTCCCCGGATATCGGTTTCGTAACCCGCATTTACATTGTTTGTCTTTTCATCTTGTATAATCTTTCCGTTCAACCTTTACTAAAGGTTTAATTCACTTATTCAAGTGTTACATTACGTGAACTACACGTTCATTAACTTTTGTTACACTTCCCCCAAGATTTGAGCAATCAAAAGCTCATCACTGGGCCTTGCCCTGCACTAGCGTTGTGGCGCCGGTTCCCTTCACTATCTTCGCAATGCGGCGCGACGCCACTCTACAGTGGCTACCTCCCCGGTCTAGCACTGCAACACCACCTTACAAAGCATGGCTCTGCGGTGCCAAGCCCTAAATCTTGAAAAAAATTTCTAAGTGTTTGATCATTTTGAGACGCTTACTTCCTGATCCCATAACTTATTCGTTATAACTCAGAACGAGGTCGTTCCAAAGCCATTCTCTTCCTTATCTTATGTACTTCAATCCCCCTTGGACATAACATTATTCTAAATTTGTTAAGATGCCATTCGATTGACTTAATCTTCGTCCTTCGTTTATTTTACGTTTTTAACGTTATTCGTTCGTTCATCCGTAAGTCGGTCATCCGAACTCGGAATTCGTTCGTTTTTTAAGTCCATGAATGACATTTTCTGCGTTCTCTTACTTTCCTATGAAACCCTACACCTTCGAGTTCATTTATTAACTTTTTAATTTTCATTCGCCTTTTACGAAATTTTTGTCATAACTTCGTTATAGCTAAGTTTAATCCGTTCTTCATGAATGTTTCTTCCGTTCCTAACCAACCAATAAGCAACTAACTTATACGTGATGGTTTTAAACTTGTTCATCAATAACAAATTATACTACGATTGTTTTTAATTTGTCCATCAACAACGTTCTTCGTGTTCTTCGCGTTCTTCGTTCGTTCTTCATTTTTAATCAATATTTTTATTACGATTTAACTTTTTCTTAGAATTCGGTGTTATAAAACACCATTCCTTACTTATTTCACTGAATCAATCATATGATTCATTCGAATCACTCAAATTCATTAAGAATCTTAAACTTCCTTAAGAAATTTATAACGTAAACTTCAAATTCTTATTTCTTCATTTTTTCATGATTTCAACCATATGAATTCATCCCTAACATCTTTTACTTCTTATTCTCATTAAGCTATGTTTTTATCATATAAAACTTTAAAGAAAATATTAATTTAGAAGTTAGGTTTTAATACCTTTCTTCTTTATTCTTCTTCCTCTAAACAAAGCCGGTGATTCGCTAGCTTTTCTATTTCACGATCACCTTCGATCCGAGCATTCATGCTCATTCTCTTCCTTCTTCTTCTTCTTCTCCAAGCTCTCAAACTCTCTTTCTCTTACAAAGTGTTGGTTGATTTTGAAAAAAATCAACTAACACTTTCATTATATAGATTTTCAAAGCTAGGGGCAAAATAGTCATTTCACCCCTAGATTTACTATTCCCACCTCCTTACTAACATCCTTACTATTCATGAAGCTTCCCTTAGAGGTTTTGTGCTTTCGTCTTGCGAAATTCGTCCGACAGTTTTAAAAACTGCGATTCCCAAAATATAAATATTTTTGAATATTTCGTCTTTCTTTTACAGTTTAACTTTTACGCATTCTTCGGATCTCCGAAAAACTGAAAAACACTTTGTGACGTTAAGCGTTTTCCTTCACATTTTCCCTATGGTAGTTAAACGAATGAAAAGTACATAATAGTACTTTTCGTCGTTTTTATTTCGTTTGATTTCTGCACGTTTTTGAAGAAAACCTTTTATCGGCTTAATTAACTTTTCACGATATATTTTCGTCAAATTTTTTGAATGAATGTTATTTCGACATACCGAACTCTCGAAAAGGTTTAGGTTATTCAAACCTAACCCTTAGGTTTCGTCGGGTGAATAGTGACTATTTTGTCTTTTTCCTCAGAAATATTTTTGTTCCCGAAAAAATTTTATTTTCATCTTGAAAATTCTTATTCGTTCAGTCTAGCTCGAAGACAGAATACTCCCGTATTATAATTATCCTAGGTTATAGAATGTTTAATAAACACATAGCACATAATATTATTAATAAAAATTTATTTTATTAATAACTAATTCTTTAAACTTAAATTATGAAAAATCCTATTTTCTGGGTTGTCACAGAATCCACAAAATACTCTAAGTCTAGCCGAAGGAATTGGCTTCGACTTCTTTGTACATCAATTCATGTGTAATATACATGAATCGTAAGGCTTATCCAAAATGAACATATACAAGGGTTTAGAACACTTGCCTTTGGCGTCTTCTGTTGTTAATTCCCTTCCCTTTTGAGTCTTTATAGTTTCTACATCACATAATTACATAGCATACCACATTAGGTCATAAACAATTATCAAGTATTGTCTTTAACCTATCTTCTCCTTCTTCTCGGTTTAACTATCCATTCGCTTAACTAACATTCATTAGTTTAGTTAACGTTCATTACGGCTTTATAACATTATGTTGTTATAAGTAATCTTATTAATTTAATGCTTAAGTAATTACATTTCAAGTAATCTCGAACATTCATTTAATGTGTGTACGGTTTACCGTATTACTTTTTGTTTATGTTCTCGTAATCTTTTGTTAACTTTTAATAGTTAAACTTTAAGGTTTTAATCATCCTTTATGAGGTTACTAAAGTTTAATTATGGTCATAATTCACCTTCAATCAACTTCCTTTTTCTTTTTATTCATTATTATTCTTCTCTGCCTCTTACTTAGTACTGGTGTTGCGGCGCCAGTTTCCTTAGTATAGGTCATGCTGCAGCACGACTCATCAGTGTCTGGGATCCGGGTATGGCGCTGCAGCACCATGTTCATAGTCTTTGGTGGCGCTGCGGCGCCGGCCCTGAGCCTTTGAATTTTTTATAAGTTCTTCAATTATATTCCTTTTTGGGCTCATAACTTAATCGCTATAAGTCGGAATTGGCTTGTTCAAAAGTCGTTATCTCACATATCTTATATGATACGATTCCATTAGGACCACTTAAGTTTCCAAATCTATTAACATTAAATTCACTATTTAATTTTTCTTATTACGCATTCGTTAAACGTTCGTGAACGTTCATAGCTTGTTTCTTCGTTTTAAGTCAGAATTCGACCATTCTTGAGTCCGCAACTCTTAAATGAAAAGTTCTACAATACGCCATCGAAAACTAATATTTTCGAGTTAAATGACGACTTTTGACTCTCATTCCGAGAATTTCACGATTTTGACGATTATCGTCTAATCTCGTAAATTTCGTTATAACTTCGTTACTTGAGATTTTTACTCTGTTCAGAATGTATTCATTCCATTATCCATACATCCATCATACTAAACAAACATATATCATCTAAGCCTACATATGATGGTTTTAAACTTGTCCATCAACAACATATGATAAATTTTGGTGTGTTCTTCATTAGTTCAGTTTCTATGATTATGATTACACTTGTAACATGATTATTAATGTTTAAGTCCACTAATAGCCATCCTTGTTACTCCTTATGATACATGCTCCACCAATATTCACTTCTTTATCAAAACTACAAATGAAGAGATGAAGATTAAAGGTTAACATTTCATTACCTTCGATGTTCTAACTTAATTCTTCTTCATTGATTAGTTAAGATAGCTCTAACTTCTCTCTCAATATTATTGCTCTAAGTGTTGGTGAATTTAAACAAGCTACTAATGACCAACATAGCTCTCTATTTATAAGCTTTAAAAAGTGAGGGAAAAAGAGTAAAAAGGCCACCCACCTTCTTACTATTCAATACTTGCTACCAAAGCCACCGCCTTTGCTTGGCCACCATGTGGCCAGCCCTGACTCACCATGGGGGGCCACATGGGTTGCCCGATGGGTTTTTCTCACACGGTGACCCATCGGTTCGATCCATGAGTTTGAGTCTTGGTTCGGGCTTAGGTTTAATTAACTTTGGACCTTAACATATTTTACTTGGGCTTGCCAAATTCATAACCAAATCCTACTAGTCCATTAATATTAATTTAAGCTTTTAACGTATAATACCCGTATTCTTCTCGTATACTAGTTCATATAACATTCATCATATACGTTATATTATTTTTCTTATATACTTGTACAATAGCTTGTATTATACATGTATTCATTACGATGTATAATAACTTTCTTATTATACGACCATCATTTATTCAACTTTTCACTTTTCTCAACATTCTCGAATTTAGTACGCGAGCAAAAAACTATATTTTTCATAATTGAATTATTATTAAATAGTCAGTCCTTTCTTATCATTCTATCGTTACATATTTCTTAGAAGTTCAAAATTAATTTCCGAGCAGAAATGGATGGATAGTGTTTTTCAGAGAATTTCTCGGAAAGCTTTTATTTTCATCTTGGAAATTCAAACTCCTTAATTCTAGCACTTAGCCAGAATACTACGATATTATTCCTCTTTTAGGTTATGGAATAACCTTCATCACGCTTACTCGTTATAAATAACATATATTGTAATTTTATTCATTATTTATTCAAATAAAATTATTTTACATTTAATCTGATTTTCTCAGTTGTTACAATCATGATATATCTTCATTGTATTTTAAACTTGATGGACAAATTAGTTGCTCACCCTTGCTATATCATGATAATATTTTCAGATTAAGATGAAAACTCGAATAAAGACAGAGGCAAAGGAAAAGTGCATGATTAAACTATTATGCAGCTAGAACTATTTCAATTTCCTGAAGCAAAAGACATTGTAAATATTTAAGATATTGAAGGTATGTATTAAGTTAAGGTTGTAGACCTTGGGGATTTTGTTGTAAAGATTTATTGTATAAACAATTTATGTTTATATCTTCCGCAATAGTTATAGAAATGAGGTATCGTAACGAACCGGATCTGAGGTAAAAAGTACCTGAATTTTGGGACGTCACAGTTGGTATCAAAGTTGTAGGTTATAAACCTTAGGTAAAACTATCTTAGGCTATAACAGCAGAGATGAAGATAAGGAATAAACTCAAATAGTGCTTAAAGTGCTAAGAGATGAATTTGGAAAATTCATTATTAAGATTAGATGAAGATAAATAAGATTCAAAGAAGAATTTTAAAGAGATGTAAAGATAAGAATTCAGAGTTACCTAACTCCAGTAATAGCAATAAAAAGTAATGATAAATAGATAGTGTCTATAACATGAAGTGTAACGAAAATCATAATATAATATGATTAAGAAGAATAGTAAAGAAGATCATAGAATGAAACAATTATAAGGATAAGGAGAAATATTTGTAAAATAAGAACACAATATGATTAGATTGCATTGTTGAATAACATATGAGATGATTAAAGAAAAGAGTTAAGGAGATCGTGAAACAAAACGATCACAAGATAGAAGAGAAACATAATATAACACGATTATAAGATAAGATCATGACGTGATCAAATTGAATAGCAAATAATCTGTGAACTGATTAGAATGATATAGCTTGACGCTATAAAGAAAATGTACTATGAAATGGTACTATGCAAACTCAGAAAAGAGTTATGGATGATAAGATACGGATTAAATAAAATTCAAATTGAATAA
Organism: Panax notoginseng; assembly: GCA_016801055.1. Taxonomy (NCBI): domain Eukaryota; kingdom Viridiplantae; phylum Streptophyta; class Magnoliopsida; order Apiales; family Araliaceae; genus Panax; species Panax notoginseng. The sequence continues at coordinate 139,223,976 of CM029015.1, forward strand.
GGATGAAGTTAGGATTATGTGGAATTTCAATTGAGGACTCATGTCAACAGCTAAGTTGTATGATTTCTTGTATGGATGGGGAATTTGTACTTTGTTTGAGAACCACTTAAGCTTCCTATATTGATATAGTGGTTGAGTTGAATAATTCCTATATGGGCTGGGAATTTGTCCTTAGTTTAACAACCGCTTTACTTGCTATACTGATTAGTGGCCAAGTTGACCAACTCCTTGTGTGGGAAAGGGATTGTGTTTGGTTCGACAACCACTTAGCTTCTTGTATTGATAATGATTGAAATGATGGTGTCGCGCTATCAATATACCTATGACGAGAAGGTGATTCTTTTCTCATAATCATATTTGATAGTTAAAGAATATAATATTAGGTGCGAGTTCTTAAAACTCATACTTATGGTAAGTTTATGACTCATAATCTTATGGTATATTTTTGAACCTCCTAAGCGTATGGATAGTTACTGATTGGTTCTTGAACTACGTATTACTAGGATAAGTTCCTAAACTCGTATTATTGTGAAAAGTTCCTGAACACATAACATGTGGATAGTTTGATGAACTATACTAAGATATAAAAAAGTTGTGAATGGAGACTTAAGGATGATAGAAATAGATATAATTATTAAGCAATGGATCATTAGAGAAATTGGAGTTGATGAAGGAGGCATAGTTATTTCAAATCTTCTAGCTATGTTAGACTTCGAAATTTTGACATCAAGCAAAATTCGCACTGATGTGCCTTTAAAAATAAAATTTTGTTATCCTCAACATATGGTGACAAGTGTGTAGGTGTGGACTTTGAGTCACTAACATATCGTTGCCTGTTATGGCATGATAACATAAAAAAATTGATTTTCAAAGGTTTTGAATTATTTAAAGAAGAGTCTATGCAAAAATTTTCGGCTAGACAAAATGATTTGAAATACCAAAATATATTTTATATATCATTAATGCATCATGGAACCTGGTGCAAAGATGATAAAAAATGATAGAGTTATCAATGAAGAATTACTTAGTGTTGGATATGATCTACGGATCGTCAGCCCACTATGGTATGATGTAGTGTGACAAAGTCACAAAATGACGGAATCCTTAAAAGGACTGTAAATACAGTGCGGTATCATGACGTCATAAAATGATTTTAAGAATTTTAAAGATAATTTATTGCCAATTAAATTTGGCCAGACACATGTTTCGATTGATATTCAAATTATTGGTATACGTCTAAGCTATTTTATTCAGATAGATAAATATTTATAAAATTCAAAGTATTCTTTGAGAATTTATGTCGAACCAAATTGTTTTGGTGCGGAATCTTATGATAAGTCTGAGGTAAACAACCCTGAAAAATGTGGATACACCAATTAAATAAAATATTCCATTCTGAGAATGAATATAGTCGTTCCGATGATTAAGGTACAATAGATTGATCATCTAAAGTACTTGCATCGATAGTTTACCCTCTTCGTGATTGTAAACATACTTACTATAAAATGTTTCAGAGGTAGAGTACCTTTCTTTCGTAATTGAAAGAAGTAACAGGTAGAAATACCCCTAAACCTCAAAGTTCATGGTTTTTATGGTTCACCAGACAAATATGAAATTTTTTCTTGAATAAAACTTTTAACATTATTTATACTGCTTCACAGTTATTGAACAATTGCGAAGACTCCTGAATGTTTAGAAGATGTAAACTCCTAGTGAGTAGTTATTGTGAAATGTGATTATAGAAGAGAAATCCTCAAAGGAGGAAATTGTAAAGGTTAAGTTAAAAACCTAATTTTGACCAATTGAATAGATCATCATGGAAGGAGATATCATGTCCTCGTTAATTGAGAATGAAATCTGATATGATTAAATAAAGGTTATTATGACAACCTAGTCTTGGTAAATGAAAGGAGCAGTGATTAATATGTTATAATTTTAAGGACGAATTCTTAGAAGATGGGGTGAATGTGATAACCCAAATTTTTGGATAATATTAAAATAAGAATTAAAAAAAATTCTTATTAGATGATATGCTATGTGATATTGTGGTACACAAAGGAATATGTGACATGCAATATATGATGTTATGTATAATAAATATATTAGAATTATATATTTTGTATATGTAAGTAAAGGGTATGAGTAAATTATTAATAAAAATTAGATGGGTAAAATTAAAATAATTTATAATATTAAATTATTTTAATGTGGTAAATTAGTTGCATTAAATATAATTAATGTTTAACCACTATTTTATTGAAGAAATCATATATTACATTATTGAGTGTAATGTATGCAAGTATTTAATGTGGTGAATATATTAATATATTTACTACAGTTAAACAAATTGTGAAGACAATTTATTGAAAGAAAAATAATAATTGGATATATGATATTATGTTATATGGATAATGGTATACTATTTAATATTGTACCAAAAGATGTAAAGTAAAAGTATGAGATGAGATCCAATATGTAAATATGTATATTGGTATCAATTAGTTAGTAAATTAAATTCATATTTGAATAAATAATTGAATATATTAAATTATATATTTAATTTATAAATAAACTGTTTTAAAATAATTTATGGAGATAAGGAGGAAATTAAATTTAATTATACAATATAAATTGTATAATTTAACTAAGTTATTTAAATTAGGTATGAGAATTAAATAACCTAAATAATTATCTTTATTTAGTGGTCCTAGTATTCCAAATTATATACTAGTGATCTAATCTAAGAGATTTGTGGATCATATCTCAATTGATTAAATTATTTTGTAAGAATATGTGAATAAGTAAATATGAATATATTGTGATTATTTATATTTATTTATTATATAAATAAATAAAAGAAACTAATTTAACCTAATTATATATTAGAAATGAAAAATTGAATAACTAAAGGGTTATAGTATGAGAGAATAATAGTATTTAAAGTATATACTAATTTCAAGAGATTTATTTTATGCATCTTAATTAATTAATTTTATAACCTAATTATACCAATTCTAATTGGGTTAAAAATTAAATGTACATGAGTAATGATTTGTATTCCAATTGAGTACATGGAAACCCTAATTAAATGATTAGAGTAGAATAAAATTAAAAGTATTGGACTATGATAATTTTCAAAGCCCAATAAATAAATTAGAGAGCCCAACACATTAAATTAAGTGGTCCAAGCTAAGTTTATTTGTTAAGGAATACGTGGTAGAATAATAATATTAAAAATTATACTAATTTACGAGATATATTTTACTATCTCGATTTATTAATTTTGTAACGACCTAAAAATCCATACCATTTAAAATCTCAACGTCGGTCGTTAACCATACATTAAATATCTAATTGTACATCTTATTCGATGTTAAACTTACTAAAATTGTGGAATATTTAAAACTTTTATGCATTTCCTTCTTTCTTGCCCTGAATCGCAGCCTTTACATTACATCTCTTTGATTCAATCTTATATCATGAATGTAAGACCCCGAATTTTATGAAATAAAAGTATTCAATTTTTAAATTGATAAATGTCAAATTTAAGGGTGATATATTAAATTTTTTTTCAAAATACACAAGTGGTTATAAAATATTCATTGTTGTCGGAAAATATTCGTTTGGTCATGGAATATTTTTTCTGTCGGGGAATATTCGTACAACGGCGTAGCCATTTGTGGTTCCCATAACAGAATAACTGTCGGATGAAGAAAACGACAAATTTGAGTTTTTACAAATAACAGCGTAGTTGTTACCGTTAACACTGTTGGAATACCCGGTTGTTAAAATACAGTAATACGCGTTATTGCACAGTAGCACACGATATTGCACAATATTTTTGAAATTGTTGATTCTTACGTAAGAAGGCACTACTCAATAATTATTACAGTAATTACTCTTCAATATTTTATTTTATTGATTCAATAATTGTTACGTTGAAATTTTATATTATTGTTGTTCAATAATTGTCACTGCACAATATTTTCCATTATCAGATCAATAATTCATATTATTTGAATAATATTATTAGATAACATTATTGGCAATGGCTAGAAAGTTCTGCCTAAGGAAAGGTTTGGTCATCTAATTGTGCGCCAGTAAGGAGAAATTCTTATTGAAAAGCCCCCTCTTTCCTGGGAACAGCCTGATTGTCATAAATGTGATTCTGTATTATTATTTGTGAATAATTAATTATTGATTTATATGATAAGGAAATAGTTATTTGATGTGGATATAAAGGATGGATTTATTTATGTGGTTATAAATGAAAGAATTAATGTTGAGGTATTTTATCTGTATTTTGTCGGATTGGAGGTATTAAAAATCAAACCAGTGTTCTTATAGCTTTATTGTGTGAGTTATAATATTTAATCCGACCGTTGGATCGTTGTCATTTTTGAATATGTTATACATATATGAGTTGAGTATATGTCCACAAATTTTGAACCGTTAAAAATGAACGTATAATTTGTTATGAATTTTAAGAGGTGACTGATTTGGAAATTAGGTTTTGGTGAAAATTCTAGAATTGGTGGGCCCCACTCTTGGTTGGTGAAGAAATGTGCTGAGATTTTTATTCAAATGTGGTGGGTGGGAATAGTAGCAGGTAAAGCCATCAGGTTGCATGTTAAGTCTACTTCGGCGTGCTAACATTTTCCTATAAATAGAGGACTAAGTTAGAATTGAAAATCACACCAAAAACATAAGCTTTCTCTCTTTCTCTCTCTATATTATGAAGCATATTTTGTGAGTATTTAGATACTTTGAGAGTTGTTATTCAGTGCAAGTTTCCTTCGGCTTTGCATTCTAGTCAGAAATTCTGCACTTTTGAAGTAAGGGATAGTAAGGGATTTTAAGGGTTATTATGTTTTTCAGTTCGTACTTCTTCTGACCTTCAGAAAATTCTAGAAAAATTTGAAATGATATTTTGATGAGTTTTATTGATTGTGTCCAAAAATGGTGATTTTTGAATGTATAGATTAAGAGTTATGAATTTTACGGGAAAAGACTATTTTAAAAGTAACCGCTTATAACTCCTTGTGGTTAACTCCAAAATTGATGAAATTTTTATTGGAAGTATATCGATATAATGTCAGTGTACTCTGTGAAATTTGAAATTTTTGGATAAAAGTACAATTTATGATAAATGTCTAAATATTCGGCGGTTTTGGACATATGAAAAATTGTAAATGAATTTTAAAAATTCTGAGAAAAATATATGTTCAATATGAGACTATATTCTGATAAATCCCTTAAAAGAAATATTTTTAGAACTGATTTTGTATTTTTAATGAAAATGGACTAGTTATGAATAATTGAATTAAATATGTTATGTGAAGGAAGAAAATTAAAAAATATGATTTTATGGCTTGAGAATCATATATGTGGTATAGACAGATTTTTGATGAGGGTTTTGGTTATTGGAGATGAAATCTTATGAGTTTGGCATTTTATGATGATTAAAAGCATTAATTAGTAAAGTGTAAACAATTAAAATAAATTGTTTATAAGTTTAAAGAAATGTTATTCTTTTAATATCATTATACCGAAATATTGGTATAAATTTTATTATGGAATTTCTACTTTTTTGAGTCGGGATTACTATTCATGAGTTACTATTTACGAGTTACTATTCACGAAAAAAAAATTAGTTTCTTTTTCTGACCAAATTATCGTTGATTTATGATTGTTGCTTTTGAAACTAAATACAGTTATTGATAATATTATTTTTATTATCATATATAACATTTTTATAACCCTGATGTTGAATTTCTCTTTCACTTGAGTATAAAGATGGGTAAATTATTGGTATGATCGTGACTGAGGAATATCTTTGGCCTGTAGTGGAAAGATGAACTGTTAACTGGTATGATCATGACCATTGAATTTATAATTGAATATCTTTAGCTTAAGTGTAAAGATAAATTGATTAACATGGTTATAATTATTGTTTATATAAATTCTGAAATGATTATATATTTCTTTGAGATATTAATATATTTGGCTTGTAGTGCAAATATGAACTGTTGATGAATATATTTGGCATGTAGTGCAAATATGAACTGTTGATAAATATCTTTGGCATGTAGTGCAAAGATGAATTGTTGATGAATATCTTTGGCCTGTAGTGTAAAGATGATCTGTGGTTGAATATCTTTGGCCTGTAGTGCAAAGATGACCTGTTGATGAATATCTTTGGCATGTAGTGCAAAGATGGTCTGTTGATGAATATCTTTGGCCCGTAGTGCAAAGATGAAATTGTTAGTATGATTATAAACAGGAACTGTGATTTGGTATAACCATAATCTTTGATGTTTCAGGTAAAGACATGTGATGAAAATTATCTTCGTTCTGGATGTGAAGAGGAATTTAAAATCACAATTATGATTATGAGTTATTCATATAATTGTGGAAATGAACTGTTGATTGATGTTACAGGGATAAAACATTGTTGGTGGACTTTTAATATGGAGAATATAATAGACTTTATGGTCTATTTGACCCTTCTAATGGATTGCTCGTTCCGCTGCAACTATGGTTAAAAAGTTTTATCATCTACCATATGTTCTAAATCTCTGATTTATTACTGATGAAGGCTATTGATAATTTAATTATCTTTAGTCATGATATTCTTTACTGAGCTAGTTGTGCTCACCCTTTTGCTTCACAATTCCTTTCAGGTAATACGAGTGTAGCTGGGTCGAGCGGGGGATAACAGGGGAATAGAACGGTGGTCTATAGCTGTTGAGGGTGAGGTGAACTCAACTTTGGAAAGGTGTTTTTGCCACTATCATATAAAATGTCTAATGACATACAACCTCGTGTCATCATAAGACAGGGTTGTGCTTATCCACTTGCTCAGTATATCTACGAACACTACCTATATAATCTTGGTGTTTGTTTGGAATATAATTCTCAATTAGAGACAGTGGAGATAATGATAAGTCAAGAGAAGACTCACCATTGGGAAGAATATGATAGTAATCTTCTCATTTTTCTTTGGGGTATATTTGGTCAACCAAGGATAATTCTGTGGCCATATGATATTTGTCACAACCTAGAAGCATGGCCTCCCATAAAATAGTCTTTTACTATACCTTTATGTAAGGTGCCACTGTGAGGTGCTGTCCACAGTTGGGACATGTGTCACATTTGGTATATATTTGTATCCAAACTCATAGCATATGTGTTGTTGTATTTTATACGACAATTGTTGTAATAAAATTGTAGTTGTTTTCTGTACCATGTATTTGGCGACTCAGAATGGGTTGGATGGAATGGACCTATTTTGGGGTCGTTACAATGAATCGTTACAACATAATGACTATACAAAGCCTTACATCATAACTACATATTCATATACATTGGATAGCTCAACTTACAATTCAACAACATGTTACGTTCAAAATATAAAATACATTTCTCATAAAACATAAGTAATCTTCGTGAATATGGATCTCTATAACTCACTTAGCACATATCTTTACCTTAAAATCTTGACCTGCAAAAGTGGTTATTTGCAAGAGTGAGCTCGACAGCCCAGCAAAATATAACAGTTTTCATGCATCACATAGCACATAATAACATGCTCAACATACATCTCATAATAATTAAAGTAACATGGCATACATGCTTTTAATTAACATAGCAAATATAAGGATTGAGTTCCTTACTCAATCATCATTATTTAACCAAAATAATGTAGTCATAAATTGACTTTAGCATTTCATGATTTCAACATGTATAACATATCATGCAATTTAAAATAGTTCATCAAGTTCACGTAGAAAATAGGAATCGAAAGACTTACCTTGATAGTTGTTTACCAATAACAGTTTAACAGCTTACAGTTATCTGCACTTCACGTGTCCTACACAATTATATAATCATACATATCAATTATTAGTCACATAACAACACATAGTAATTGTAATGTAAACTCTACTCTACGTCTCATAACCCTTCCTATCATAAATACACAATGTTCAACTTAATTGTGTTAACTTTCAACTTATATCTCACTGTATTTTATATTCGCAGATCATTCAAGTGTTTAAGTCTTGCTAGGACTACTTATTGGTTTTATATTAAATCCATTCCTTATCTTATAATATTCATTTCATTTGAATTAAAACACTTTTTAAGTTCATTAACACTTGGCACGGCGTTTCGATGTTCATTCGTCACACGCCAGATTTGTATGTCTTGTGTATACTTACTATGCTTCTATAACTTATCTAATACATTAATTATTAATGTTAAGCATCATTATATTTATTAACATTCAAGTTTTATAACTTAGGACATCATCTTTTATGGTCAGCAGCACTACACATGCATATGTGCATGCCCGTCACCCTTCGATTGCCTTCGAAAACACAATAGTCCTAAAGATGACCATTTTGACTACTGTTACAGACCTCAAATTAAAAAACTTAAAGAACAAAAGTTGTAGGTATACTCGTCCTCGTTCCGGATCGTCTTGAATTATCTCAATCGGAGTTCGTATAAGAAAGTTGTGGCTATTTTACTATAGAAGGTCAAAACTGTCCTACCCAGACCACAATTCCCGCGCTTGGGCGCGAGACAGTGGCACCGGGGTGCGAATTCCAGCGTTGGGGCGCGAACTTCTGGCCTAGTTTTGGCGCTGGGACGCGAAATTTGGCGCTAGGGCTCCATTTTTGGCGCTAGGGCGCCGAAACTTGCAAAACCCAACCACGAAGAACGGAATAACTAAATTCTGGGCTAATTACTACTGCTAACATCTAAATTAAGACGTAAAACTTATAAGAATTACTCATAAACATTTACTTATCATACATATACCAATTTAGCACAACTTAACAACAATTTTAGAAGACCTAAATCATTGTACACACTGTTTTAAAAACCAAAACTCCATTATCGATGTTTGTTTACACAGTGAACATGGTAACCAAAATTTATAAACTAATTTGATTTCTTGAGACTACGATTATCTGAATTTCATAACAAATCAATATACTCAACGTTCAAGTTCATAATTAGCATATAATCACATACTAATTTTGTCATCATACAAAACATACGTTCATTCATGTTTTCACTATAAACCAAATTCTTTTCTTTCATACATAAATTAGCATACAATCTTGTCTATATACTAAAGATGCAATCATATATATATATACTAGTATAATAACCACTATTATACATACACATGACCTTCTAACCAATTGTACATACATGGTTTTACAGAAAGTTTGGCAAAAACCAATTATAGAGAACGTAAAACATAACAACACATGTAAACCTTATTAACACATATACGAAATTATAACCTAAAGGTTATGGAAAAATACCTTTTGATGCTTGGTTAATCCTTGTTAATTACAACAAATAGTTTAAAGAACTTAGACTTTCTGTTATTGCTTCTCCTACACAGATTCTCTCTCAAATTCTCTCTGAACTTCTTTTTTTTCTTTCTTAGGTTCAGTCTTAGACTAGGCTACTAACAATCAGCGTAAACCCAAAAACTGATAAAAGTATACGCTTAATAAAATTGATTTGGCAATAATAAGCCTACTTATTATATCAGTTATAAAGTTATAACGTATATGTTATAAATATATTATTTATATTTTATTTATTTAATTTATATTATTAATAAATAAAATTTAAAAATCCAAAAGCCATAAGGCTCCATTTGTCAAACCTCTTTAAAATTAAAGACTTACTATATTTAAGCCTTGTTTGACAAAATAAATTAAAACTACTTTAATTTATTTTAATAATCACTTATAATATAGTTATTTGTCACACTTCTAATTAATTAAGTTTTCCTACTTAATTTAATTAATTCTAATAACAATTCATTGCATAATATAATAAATTATTTAATCATTATAAATTCTCTAACTTAATTATTAAATTAAATTAGATTACTATTTCAAAATAATTACTTTCCTTAACTCATTAATTATTTATTAAACAAATAAATAATCAAATCACATCAAATCAATTAAACAAATACTTATTCAACAATAAACACATCCATTAAATATTTATATAATTTAATAAATATTTAAATATTATAATAAAAATCTGGATTGTTCAACTTAATTGTGTTAACTTTCAACTTATATCTCATTGTATTTCGTATTCGTAGTTCATTCAAGTGTTTAAGTCTTGCTAGGACTACTTATTGGTTTTATATTAAATCCATTCCTTATCTTATAATATTCATTTCATTTGAATTAAAACACTTTTTAAGTTCATTAACACTTGGCACGGCGTTTCGATGTTCATTCGTCACACGCCAGATTTGCATGTCTTGTGTATACTTACTATGCTTCTATAACTTATCTAATACATTAATTATTAATGTTAAGCATCATTATATTTACTAACATTCAAGTTTTATAACTTATGACATCATCTTTTATGGTCAGGAGCACTACACATGCATATGTTCATGCCCGACGCCCTCCGATTGCCTCCGAAAACACAATAGTCCTAAAGATGACCATTTTGACTACTGTTACAGACCTCAAATCGAAACCCTTAAAGAACAAAAGTTGTAGGTCTACTCGTCCTCGTTACGGATCATCTTGAATTACCTCAATCGGAGTTCGTATGAGAAAGTTATGGCTATTTTACTACAAGAGATCAAAACGGTCCTACCCAGACCACAATTCCCACGTTGGGGCGCGAGGAAGTGGTGCCGGGGAGCGAATTCCAGTGCTGGGGCGCGAACTTCTGGCCTAGTTTTGCCGCTGGGACGCAAAATTTGGCGCTGGGGCTCCATTTTTGGCGCTAGGGCGCCGAAACTTGCAAAACCCAACCACGAAGAACATAATAACTAAATTCTGGACTAATTACTACTGCTAACATCTAAATTAAAATGTAAAACTTATAAGAATTGCTCATAAACATTTACTTATCATACATATACTAATTTAGCACAACTTAACAACAATTTTAGAAGACCTAAATCATTGTACACACTGTTTTAAAAACCAAAACTCCATTATCGATGTTTGTTTACACAGTGAACATGGTAACCAAAATTTATAAACTAATTTGATTCCTTGAGACTATGATTCTATGAATTTCATAACAAATTAATATACTCAATGTTCAATTTCATAATTAGCATATAATCACATACTAATTTTGTCATCATACAAAACATACGTTCATTCATGTTTTCGCTGTAAAACCAAATTCTTTTCTTTCATACATAAATTAGCATACAATCTTGTCTATATACTAAAGATGCAATCATGTATATATATATATATATATATATATATATATATATATATATATATATATATATATATACTAGTATAATAACCACTATTATACATACACATGACCCTCTAACTAATTATACAGACATGGTTTTAGAGAAAGTTTGGTAAAAACCATTTATAGAGAACGTAAAACATAACAACACATGTAAAGCTTATTAACACATACGAAATTATAACCTAGAGGTTATGGAAAAATACCTTTTGATGCTTGGTTAATCCTTGTTAATCACAACAAATAGTTTGAAGAACTTAGACTTTCTCTTATTACTTCTCCTACTCAGATTCTCTCTCAAATTCTCTCTGAACTTCTTTCTTTTCTTTCTTAGGTTCAGTCTTAAACTGGGCTACTAACAGTAAGCGTAAACCCAAAAACTGATAAAAGTATACGCTTAATAAAATTGATTTGGCAATAATAAGCCTACTTATTATATCAGTTATAAAGTTATAACGTATAGGTTATAAATATATTATTTATATTTTATTTATTTAATTCATATTATTAATAAATCAAATTTAAAAATCCAAAATCTAAAAGCCATAAGGCTCGGTTTGGCAAAACTCTTTAAAATTAAAGACTTACTATATTTAAGCCTTGTTTGGCAATTTAAATTAAAACTACTTTAATTTATTTTAATAATCACTTATAATATAGTTATTTGTCACACTTCTAATTAATTAAGTTTTCCTACTTAATTTAATTAATTCTAATAACAATTCATTGCATAATATAATAATTTATTTAATCATTATAAATTCTCTAACTTAATTATTAAATTAAATTAGATTACTATTTCAAAATAATTACTTTCCTTAACTCATTAATTATTTATTAAACAAATAAATAATCAAATCACATCAAATCAATTAAACAAATACTTATTCAACAATAAACACATCCATTAAATATTTATATAATTCAATAAATATTTAAATATTATAATAAAAATCTGGATTGTTACAAATTTTATAATTGGGTTATAAAAATTTAATGTGCATGAGTAATGATTTAATTTCGAAATGCGTGGAATGAAATCCCTAATTAAATATTTAGGGTAGAATACGATGGAAAGGATTGGACTATGTCAATTTTCCATAGCCCAAGGAATTAATTGAAAGCCCAAAAGATTAAATAAAGTAGCCTAACTTTAAGCCCAATTGAAGAGGGGCATTTTGGATACTAAATGAAACATTAAAAGAAAAAAAAAATTTGTGGAGAATGGAAGGCCACATGGCCGGTTATTGGATGAAGAGAAAAGGGGGATGTGTATGGATATATATCTTATATCTATACTATATTTTATAACACATTAAAAACCATTCTCTCTTTCATCTATTATTTCATTTTCTTCTAACAAAGAAACTAAAGAAAGAGAGAAAGAGGGGAGAGGACGACAACCATGAAGGGATAAGGAGATAAGGGGCAATACCCCATGAGAGAGAGAAGAGGAGAAAGAAGAGTGATCATGGAAGGAAAGAGGAGAAGATATCAAAAGATCTTTTATAAGAGATTAAATTAGACTGCTTAGCAGTAATTGACGGTACATGCAAGTTTCCCTAACTTAAACTTGAGTTATATGTTCAAAGCATGTTAGTGTGACGCCCCCAAAATAGGTCCAATCCATCCAACCCATTCTGAATCGCCAAATACATGGTACAGAAAATAACTACAACTTTATTATTACAATTGTCGTGTAAAATACGACAACACATATACTGTGAGTTTAAATACAAATATTGTCATCTAGACAGTATTCATACTCAATTAAGTCCTCATTATACTTATTGATACACTATTTTACAAAATAGTGAGGACTACTAAAATAACTGTCTTGAACCATCATTCCATACCCCGACTAGTACTCGCTACATTCTCGCCTCCTGAGAAGAAAAATGGAACAACAAGGAAAAGGGTGAGCTCAACTAGCCCAGTAAAGAATATTATGACTAAGATAATATACAACAAATTATCGTTAGTCTTCAACAGGAAAAAATTTAATAGAATACAATAGACAACAAGTTTTAAATCAATATTCGCAGCGGAAAATAATAATTCATAGAAGAGTTACGTAGAGAATGAAATCTACGATTATCTATGAATTTAAAAGCTCATCATCAACATTTTATCCCTGTAACATCAATCAATAAATATCTTGAATCAAATAGTCATCTTTGCACTACAGGTCAAAGATATTCATCAGTTGGTCATGTTCACCTCAACACCTGTTCATCTTTGCACTACGGGCCAAAGATATTCATCAGAAATCATTCATCTTTTCACTACAGGCCAAAGATATTCAGTTATATCATCATTTAAGACTGAGGATGATGAAAAATATTTTAAAGGAAACGAATCCAGTGAAACAAAATAATAAATATTAAGGATTCGTATTTCAGCTATTCCATGTCCAAAAATACCTCATAAATAATCATAGTGGAGTAAAATTCAAGAATGATCAAAATATGGATACAATCAAAGCTAGTATCCAGAGTAGATATTTTGGACGAAAAGAAGAAAATTTTATTTTTCAGTGAATAGTAACTCGTGAATAGTAACCCCGACATGAAATGTTCCAAATTTGATAAAAATTTCCAACCAATATTTCGGCATAATGATATTGAAAAAATAATATCATTTTCGAATAAAATAACATCCCTTACCTCAGCAAAAACAGTACTTCTAGTTGAAACACCGGATATAGGCTATGACTTGAACTTGTACCGTATAGCAATACTCAAAGTATTAGAATACTCACAAGAATACGCTCACTAATATAGAGAGAGAAAGAGAGAGAAGATCTCAGTTTCTGGTGTGATTTTCAATTCTAACCTAAGCACCCTATTTATAGAAAAATGCTTAGAACACCAAAGCAGAAAATTGAATATAATAATATTATATTTACAAAATTGTCAAGCCCACCTTAGAAGATCTGAATTCAGCCCATTCTTATCACATGTTGAGCCCACTAATTTACAAAAAACGTTTTTCTTTAAAATAATAATTAAAACTTCCAAAAATCAATTATTTCGGAACTTCAGAACTTCAATAATTCATAATAAATAGCCCTTTTATCAGAAAATTCAAATCTCGCCAATTTTTATAGGAAATTTAATTCTATACAACTTTGCAGAAGAAAGTTTTTCCAAATTCCAAACAGAAATTGACCAAAATCCACAAACGGACGATTTTACAGTCAATAATAAATTTTCGGTCAAGAATTGTGTCCACCAACACACAAAACATGTGTTAATCATTTAATGCCACAAAAATACTCTTCCTCCTCATATACTCATATATCCCACATTCATTGTAAAAATATCACCATCAATATATTATTAAAATAATATATTTAAATAAATTATTTTATCAGAAAAAGATAAAATATTAATTTTCAACAATTGTCACATTAAAATTTTTTTCCATCTATATCCACATAAAATCAATATTTTTCTCATCATATAAATCAATAATTAATTATACACAAATAATATTACAGAATCACAGTACTGGCAACCAGGCCGTTCTCAGGAAAGAGGGGGCTTTCCAATAAGGATTTCTCCTTACTGGCGCGCAATTAGATGACCAAACCTCTCCTTAGACAGAACTTTCTAGACATTGCCAATAATGTTATCTAATAATATTATTCAGATAATATGAATTATTGCTCCGATAATGGAAAATACTGCGTAGTGACAATTATAAAATATCAACGTAGCAATTATTTAATCAATAAAATAAAATATTGAATAGTAATTACTGTAACCATTATTGAGTAGTGCTTTCTTACGTAAGAATCAATAATTGGTGCAATACCGTATGCTACTGTGCAACAACGCGTATTACCGTGTTTTAACCACCTGGTATTCCAACAGTATTAACGGTAACAACTACGCCGTTATTTATAAACAACTTATTTTTGTCGTTTTCTTCATCCAATCGCTTTCCGTTATGGGGCCCACAAAAGACTGCACCGTCGTACAAATATTCTCCGACAGTAAGAATATTCCACGACCAAACGAATATTCCCCGACAACAATGAATATTTTATAACCACTTGCTTATTTAAATTATTTGCGCATTTTACCCATAACTAACCACATTAATCAAATCAACCCTTACTATTTCAGAATAATAAATAGAGGAAATTAAATTTTATTTATTAATAATTTGGGGTCTTACAGTTAGTGAATAATTATTGTTGATTATTCACATCTATACTGATTATTGATTCGCACTTAGTGCATGTTGCATATGTTCACTAGGTATGAAAGGTTGATCACCTTCATTACCATAAGGTTCAGTTAAATTTTTTATGGTCATTGTTAACCTCCAAACATTATTGATTCAGTCATTAAATTATTGAAACTTCATTCATGTTATTTCAAAATTATTACATTGTTGAATACTTGAAAGTTTATTCATTCTTTTCAATCATGATATATCTTCATTGTATTTAAAACTTGCTGGGCGAATTCGTTGCTCACCCTTTGTTATATCATGATAACATTTTCAGGTTAAGATGAAAGCTCGAATAAAGACAGAGGCAAAGGCGAAATGCAAGAATAAATTATTATGCAGCTATAACTATTTAAATTTTCTGTAGCGAAAGACATTGTAAATCTTGAAGATATTGAGGGTATGTATTAAGTTAACGTTGTAGACCTTGGGGATTATGTTGTAAAGATTTATTGTATAAATAATTTATGTTTATATCTTCTGTAATATTTGTAACAACCCGATATTTTCTACATAAATAAATAAGAAATTTTGCGTATAAATTTTTTATTTATTTATTTAAGGATGAGGATTTGTACAAGATAATGTGTATGTGTATTTATGTGGTAAATAAAAATATAGTTATTTACATAAATACTTACAAGTAATTTTATTTTAGAATTATTGATTATTATAGAGTATATTCTAATAATAATTAAATTATGGTAGAAATATTTTATTAATTATTTTCCATGAATATATAGTCATATATTATTTAAATAATATATGAAGTGATTTTTAGAATAATTATAATAATTATTTTATTATATGAATTGTAGTACAAGTTATTAAGTTAATTATTTTACCTTAATTATTAAGGTTAAATAGGAAGAATAAATCAGATATGGAATCCAAACTCTAATTTTGGATTATTGTCAAGGTATGAGAATAATAATAAAATATTAATTATATTTTGATTTTTCAGTGCTATGAATATGTACTGTATTTCCGTATTGATAACGGTAGGTTAATTCGGTGTATTCTGACCAAACCATAGTAATAATGTTAAAACCTTAATTTGAGATCCAAATTAGAGTGCAATATTGTTTTATATGTGTATTATATGATGTTATGATTAATTAGGTAAACCCTAATTGACAAATGGAAATATAAATTTCTAGAAACCCTAATTTGATATTTATAAAACCCTAATTATAAATTGGTAACCCTAATTATCAAAATCATAAACCCTAATTGCTATTTTAGCAATGTTAATGATAATTATATGATATTAAACCCTAATGTTCCTGTATAGCGTAATTAGAAAATTAATCATAATTAGAAAACCAAAATTTCAAAATTTTAGAAACTAAAAGTTATTTAATTTTTATTTAATTTTATTTATTTTGTGTAAACTTTAATTAGAAATCCTATTATTATTTTATGATAAACCTTAAGGTTAAACCCTAAGGGACAAACCTTGAGGGTTTGCCAAGTTCCATTTTGCCCTTAAAAATCCAAACCAAATGACCATTTTGCCCCTAATTGAATTATTTTGGCTAGAATAGGTTTTGACAATAGGTTGAGTGGGTGAACCACTTCAACCACCCCATGTGCTCAAAATAACAATAACAAGTCACCTACATTAGCCAATTCATGCATCTTGTTGTCTATTTAAGGATTGAAGGAGAGAGAAAATGCATTTGTTCACTAAATTTTGTCCAACACTTAACCAATTCTCTCTCTCACTAAAACCAACGAATTTTTATAGAATTCTAGTCCCAAAACACAGCCCCACATTCACCATAAATAAATCAGCAACACAAAATCAGAAATTTATCATTAAAGGTATAAAACCCTAGCATAATTTTTGTCCATCGATTCTGTGTTAGATGTTAGTTTTTATTGTTAAAATATGTTGGTTGTAGTCCATTTTGACGATCTGGGTTGCTAAATGTTGGATCCATAACATTTAAAAGCTCGGATTTGTGTTTTTCAAAAATCTGGAAAATTTGTTCTTGGTGGTCTGACAACGAATGTCAGACCTTATATCTCTGTGATCTGTTACGAATTTTGTGTTTTGAAACTTTGTAGTTGTAGTCTGATATGTTCTATTGGATCTGTGCTTGGAATCAGGCTTAGATCGTATGTATATTACAAGTTATGGAAGGTCAAACTGCGTTGACCGACCATGACTTGCAAGGTTTCTGTGTAACCCAAAACGTGTTTAGCAGCGTCTGACAACGTTTTCTAATGCCTTAATATGTTCAGTTATATAGGTATTGGTACGTTTGTTGTATTCAGGTTGTAGTATGTTGATTTATCTTTAGATCCATGCCTTTAGAACCACTAGATATGATATATATTGGATTTGGTGGCCGGTCAAACTAGCTATGTCGAACATGTTCTCTGTTTTCTGGGTAACCCAGAAAACATATGAACATGTCGACTGACATGGTTTGACCGGATTATAACTCTTGATTCTCTTGATGTTTGATTGATGTTTTGTTATAGATCTCTTAAGTTACATGTTTTCTACAACCTGAAAAAGTTAGATCACAAAAACATCAACAGGATTGCAAGTTGTGGAAGCCCAAAAGTGTATGCTTGAACTGTTCTTCATTTCTGGGTAACCCAGAAATGAAGAACAGCCTCTGACAACACTTTTGGAGGCTCAGATCTTTTTCGTTTATTGCTTGTTGTTCATATTTATTGTTGGATAATGTAGTCCTACACTAGCACTACACGATCAAAACAACAACATGCCCAGAAACAACTTGAGAAGTGTTTAATCAGTGGTCAAAGAAGGTCACTCGAAACTGTCTATGGTGTTCTGAGTTTTAGCCAAGAACATGAAGAACACCTATACCGACGGTTCTGTCGCTATAGGTGGCCTTTAGCGACGGATAGCTTATTATTTTCTAGAAATTAATAAAAAAAATAGAAAAATTAGTTTTAAATTGTTAAAAATACAAAATAAATTATAAAAAATTATTTTAAATTTCGAAAATTAGTTTTTAATTATTTTAAATATATTTCATAAAATATATTATGATATAAGAAAATATTATGATATAAGAAAATATTTTAAGTTATTTTAATGACTTTTAATATTTTGTGATAAATTTCATTAATAAATTGATATTAATGGTAATTAATTTATTTACTAAATGAATTAAATTAATTAATTAAAAATGATTTTATTATATTAAAAATCATTTTAAATAATAATAAGGTATTTAAAAAATATTTTAAGTTATAAAATATAACTTTTAATATTTAAAGATAAATTTCATTAATTAATTACTATTAATGATATTAAAGTTATTTAATAATTATATTAAATAATTTAGTTTAAAAATGATTTTAATATTATAATAATCATTTAAATAAAAATAAAGTGTTTAAAGATATTTTAAGTTATAAAACATAACTTTTAATATTTAAAGCATAATTTCATTAATAGTTTAATATTAATGATTATTAACTTATTATTAAAAATAATAAATTTATTTAATAATTATATTAAATAAATAGTTTAAAAATGGTTTTATTAAGTTAAAAATTATTTAAAAGGGATAGAAATGAATTAAAAATATTTTAAGTTATGAATTATGACTTTTAATATTTTGATAAATGAAACATTAATACCTTAATATTAATGATAATTATTTAAAAATAATTTTAAATATTGTAAAAATCATTTAAAGGTAATATTAATGTTTTAAAAATATTTTGAGTTATTATAAATAACTTTAATATTTTAGAAATGATTTCATTAATAGTTTAATACTAGTTAAATATTAATGATAATAGAATTGATTAGTATTTAAATCATTTTAATGTGATTCCGATGTTTGAAATTTCGTGATAAATTATAATAAATGTTTTAAAATTATATTAAGTCATTTAAAAATAATATGACTGATATTAAGTTACAGAATAGAGTCTTAGACTCGATAATTACCCGATAAAGTTATCGGTATACCGACATGTTTCAGAAATTGATCTGGACTTAGATAATGTGATTAGATGAGTGATTATTTGTGATTCAATGGTTGTTAAACCTATGTGCCAATGTGATTAGGGTATGTGCTAACTGCAATAAGCAGTGTTATGTGTTATAGTATATTGTTTTAATCGAACGAATGATCTGATTAATGATAGGTTGTGAGATAAGCGATAAATCTAAATTACAAACTGTAAGCAGCGCTTCAGGCAAGTATCTTACCTTTGCATTTTCTTTATGCAATGGACATGAGTAAGAATATTTCTAAATTATATTATTACTGTACAGATTATTAACCTTATATTATATAAGCTCATTAATTATCAACATGTTAGTATATGATAATTTAGATATATATATTCTGTTCGTAAATTTCTAGAAATGGTTAAACAAGTGTCCCAACTTGGATAATCATTGTATTTAATCACATGTTGGTATACCTTTGTCAATTACCCTTATATATATATGTTGAATTATAGATTATTGTTGAACAAGATAAAACCTTTGGTTTAAAACCCAGACAAGAATGAACATCCCTACACGGGAAAACTTTTATGCGCCCAAGGCGGAACAGAGTGAACGATCCTATCGTTCTTGTAATGTAGTATTGATCAATGCAGGGCATAACGGGCTGATCACCCCCTGTGCCCGTAAGTTATGTCGGTTTACAGATTAATTTATGTTTAACCTTTTCGAAAATGAAAACAATGTTCATGGCATGTCACCATAACCCCAGTTATAGTCATTATGTAGTTTCAAAAATTTGAAAGAGAGTTGTTATGTTATTATTATCGGTTCAGAATACTTCACAACTATTGACTTGTTGTAGAAGAATAGTACAAAGACAACATTTAAATTCTTTCAGCTTATATATATATATATATATATAATTGCTATTACTTGCTGGGCACTCAAATGCTCATCCTTGCTTAATTTAAATGTTTTTAGCTAAGTGTGAACGACCGGAGAGCTCTGCTAAGAACAAAGGAAAAGGGAAGGTTGCTGAATGAACGAATTATTATCTTATGTAATAGTTTAATACTATTAAGACACGTATGATATATATTATCTATCATGGTTTGAAATGAATGTTTAAAGGTTACGTACTTGGGAGCTAGACTCTGATAATTATGTAAATTAAGTTTGACTTTTATATTATTGTTATTATTATTAGTATTATTCCGCTCATAGAAATGATATCGTGAGGAACCGAGTTCGGGTTTTAAGTACCCGAGTTTGAGGTCCTCACAATATTTATAGACATAAGGTATCGTAATGTACCAGATCTTAGGTAAAAAGTACCCAGATTTGGGGACATAACATTGGGCATGCCCTTTTCTAAATTCGGGAAGATGGGTCTATGACCGAAATGACATCTCCAGGTGTCCACGGGCAGTTCATTGAGCTATTTTACGTAATTTGTGCTCAAAAGTTAAGATATGGTTCTTGCTGGACTTCTTTTGAAGTAGTTTGAGTTGAAATGATGTTGAGTTTGCAAAATGACCCTTTTACCCCTTATGGGTTATCTCCAGGGTTGTAACTAGATCTTTCGGGGTTATCTCCGAGGCTAGAACTGGATCTCCCGGGGTAATCTCCAGGGCTGTAACTGGAACTCCCGGGGTTATCTCAAGGGTTGGAACTAAATCTCTCGGGGTTATCTCCAGGGTTGAAATTGATGTTGTGGTCCTCTAGGATTATCTCTGGAGTGTAAAAAAGACGCTTTTATCCTCCTGTATAGTTAGTAACAGTAAAATGAAATTTCGAGTGTCTATGAAGGCAACAGAAGAATCTAAATCATGCCAGAAGTGTGGAAGACCAGTTGGTGCAAAAGACACTGTACCACGAAAATAAAAGGCAAATAAGGGAGTACCAGAAGTAATACCCGCTCCAAAAGTAGCTCTTGTTCCAAAAGTGGGAATACTCCTAGAAGAGGTACAAATTTCACCGAAGGGATAAGAGATGAATACCAAGAGATCTCAACACATTATGTACATGATGAGAAAATATGGGATCGAAAATGATGATATATTTTCTTTCCATAGATCATCAGATATTACTATAATTTCTAACATGGATCCTGAACCACAAAACGTGGAAGAATATCGGAAAAGAAAAGATTTGCCAAAATGGAAAGATGTTATTCAAATTGAGCTACAATCATTATTGAAAAGAGAAGTATTTTGACCAGTATTCCAAACATCGCTGGGAGTAATCCCAGTTGGAAATAAATGGGTATTTGTACGAAAGTAAAATGAGAAAAAATGAAATTGTGAGATACAAAGCCCAAATTGTAGCTCAAAGTTTTTCACAAAGACCTGGTATTGATTATCATGATACAAACTCTCTAGTAATGGATGGAGTCACTTTTCACTTTTTACTATGTATGACAACCATGGAAGGGTTGGAAACACGGATGAT
Organism: Panax notoginseng; assembly: GCA_016801055.1. Taxonomy (NCBI): domain Eukaryota; kingdom Viridiplantae; phylum Streptophyta; class Magnoliopsida; order Apiales; family Araliaceae; genus Panax; species Panax notoginseng. The sequence continues at coordinate 139,245,916 of CM029015.1, forward strand.
GGATGTTGTAACCGCATACTTATATGGCTCACTTGATAATGAGATCTATATGAGAATTCTTAAAGGGTTAAAAATGGCTGAATCGCAAAAGTCCCGCCATATATATTCAATCAAGTTGCAGCACTCGTTATACGGGTTGAAATAGTCTGATTGTACATTGTATAATCGACTTAGTGATTATTTAATAAAAGATGTGTATACAAATAATCAAGTATACCCATGCGTTTTTATTAGAAAGCACAAAATTGATTTACCATCATTATTGTATATGTGGATGATTTAAATCTTGTAGGTACTTCTGAAGAACTCATAAGAATTGTTACTTATTTAAATGATTAATTTGAAATGAAAGATCTTGGAAAGACAAAATTCTGTTTGGGAATACAAGTGGAGCATTTAGTATATGGAATTTTTATTCATCAATTCACATCTACTGAAAAGATTCTCAATCGTTTTCATATGGATAAAGCTCACCCTTTGACTACCCCGATGGTTGTTCGATCTATAGAAGTTGATAAAGATCTATTTTGACCTCTAGAAAATGGGAAGAAGTTCTTAAACCTGAAGTTCCATACCTAAATGCAATAGGTGCTCTTATGCATCTTGCAAACTATATATAACCTGATATTCTTTTTGCTATCAACTTGTTAGCAAGTTACAGCTCTTCTCCGACTAAGAGGCATTAGGATGGGATCAAACACGTTTTGAGATACCTTCATGGAAGTATAGATCTTGGATTATTTTATCCATGAGATTCAACGTCGCGATTAGTGGATATATTGATGCATGATATTTATCAGATCCACACAATGCGAGATCACAAATAGGTTCTGTATTTAAATATTGTAACACAGCTATATCCTGGAAATCCACAAAACAAACTATGGCAAATACATCTGCAAATTGTAATACCCGTGAATTTTATAAATATTATTAATTTTTAAAATAAAAAAATGTTTGAATACTTATTTCAAATACATGTATATGTTTTGTGACATAAAGTGTGTTAGTTCAATTTAAATTGAATTAAGTAAGTGGTAATAGAGAATGTGATACACCTAGTGTGGCATAATAGTGGACTAAGTAATTTATTAGTTAAATTAATGAGAAAATGAATAATAATGTGATGGACTAGTTATTATTATTACTATTTAATTATTTATTTATTATGTCCAATTTTTTGTGTTATGTGATCGTATAGATAAAATTATATCATGCATGAATATAAGATGCGATATTAAGAAAAATATTATAATATGAGAGACTATATTGTGAAAATAAGCTTGAGTTTTGTAATTTACTAAACTTACGTAAATGAGCCTTGTGTGACATAATTATTCATTATGAACCAATAAAATGTGTACTTAAAAATTATGGAAGAAAATTAATTTTTAGAAAATAAATGTTTCATATTAATTATCATTATGATATTTGGGTGTAATTAGAATAATAAGTTTTATGGAAAATAATAGATTGTTAGTGCCAAATTAATTTATATTCTAGCCCCATTCCAATGAGCATGGATCACATTATATGTATTTGTATATATAAGTATACTTATATATATGTGTGTGTGTGTGTGTGTGTGTGTGTATGTCCATAACTTAACATAAGGTAATAATATTAGACCATTAAATTGAATTTGTGTGCCCAAAAGGAATTAACATTAGTATACTAGTATCCATATTCCCAAGTGTAGAGTATTAAAACTCTAAATCCAATATTCTTAGTCACATTAGGACCATCAGTCGCATTAAGCCAATGGCCTATCCCTATATTGCTGAGAAACAAAAGCTAAAGTGATAACGGTGATGATGGTTGGGGGTGTAGGCTGAATAAGAGCTTCTACTAAACCTCTCATATCTGATGGCTTCTTCTTGTTGTTGGATTCTACCCTTGAGATAAAGCCATTATTTGGGTAAGAATTTCCCTATACATGGAAGCTCCCCCTTACCAAATAAAGTTGCTAGTTTTTCTGTTAAATCTAAATTAGAGAATGAGTCTACTAAATTGAGGAGCAATCTGCATTTGGAAGCAAGAATGAGCATTTCCACTTCAAAGAGGTAATATTACATAACCGTGCTCTTGATTTCAAAGGAGGCAAATTCTTAAAAATTTCATGAACTATTTGATAATTGATTTGGAAATTGCTATCGTTGTGTTATCTGAGTTTGTATGTATGTTTTGTGAATAATGTGGTTGGTCCGAGTTGTAAGATTAAAGGTCTAACAAGTTTATGTGTTGAGATTGTGCAAAAGCAAAGTCATTTCTAAAACTAACTAAAAGTGGTGCGAACGCTCCACTTCCCTAGTCAAAACCAGCGTCGTCGCGCTGGTCCTCAGTTTTTAAAAATAAATTTTTATTGCTTCTGTTATTTTGTGTATGTATATCTAACTTAGTTATATATAAAAATAGGTTATTCTGTTTTTCAATTTACCTTGCATGTAATATGTTACCTTAACATGGTTTAGTATCAATTTTTCAATGAAAACTTATAAGCTTTGAAAATAAACATTTTGAGAAGTATTTTGACCTTATATATACAGGCATAGTAAGATCTTTTATGTCTCAAGACCATGACTGATATGTCCCCCATCTAGTTAGGCATGATATAAACTATTCAAACATGGTTTAAAATACGTTTTCAAGTGATGAACTATACTAACTATGTGTAAATGAGATGAATACATGTGATCATGCGTAGTAAAGGTTTATTTAGCCTCATTATGTGGGTTGATGATTAACATAGTTAGTCCCTTGTGAAATGAACTTGTTTAGCCTTATTGAATGGAAATTTCAAAGTAAAACCATAATATTGGAAAGTAAACTTAAAATGAGTATAGGAGGGACCAAGCCTAGCCTAAGACCTCTTAACATGTGTATATACTATGTTTCAGCACCCATGTATGCTAGAAAGTAAGATGGAAATAAGAAAACTCAAATTTAACTCTGGTCTAATCAGGTCAAAAATGCAGCGCGGCCGCTCTGTATGACAGAGTTAGCTTGTGCCAACCCGAATTTTCATAAGTTATTAAAATAAGAATTTAATAATTAAAATTCTTGTTATAAGATGTGATTTGATGCTAATGAATTAAATGTGAATATAAAGAGAAATATATACTCATATATTGAAGAAAATGACGGTTAAGGGTTATTTCAACAATTAAAGAAGTGAACGAAATTGTTACGTAAGGGATTATGGTGGCAAAGGAAATTAACCATATAAATATTGGATAATTTAAATTAAGTTAAAAATTATATTAAGGAATAATATAATTTGAATATTAAAACCTTGCTTGGCAATGGTGTTATAGTAAATTGAATGAAAGGGGTTAATTCACTTAATTAAATGGTGAATTAATATATGTGTTGCATAAGGAGAATGATTATTTGGTATTCTTAATATATTACATGCCATGGTAATATATGTTAATAAAATATAAATTGATAGTGAGAGAAGAAAAATCAATATATTTATAAATCAATATTGGTTAGAGATTAATAAATTGAATTAATATTTATGTTGTGACTAACTGTGTGGATTAAATAAATTGTCTTGGGACAATTTATGGAATAAAGGAAAATTGAATAATTATACATAATAGTTGTATAATTTATTAAAATAGTGAGTGGAATGAATGTTAATTATTTTAATGAGGTTGTTATTTTAAATAGAGGTGTTTATGAATAAAATTTCATAATTTATAAAGTGGTAATTATATATATTATAATTATATAATTACTTAATGTGGCTAAATAATTTAGCAACAAAATTTAAGTGTGACCATTGTTTTGTTTAGAGAAGGGAGGATATATTATATAGTAGGATAATGAAATAAGATGAAATTAAATCAAGGGAGTTATGTAGGGATTTTAACCAAACATGGCTTAGACCCTTTGTTTTTCTAACTCCTCAAACATTTAGTTTCCTGTAACGTTGGATTTCATTATTCAGTTTGTCAGCCTCTACTTTATTCTTCAGTTCAATTAGGATATTCATATAAAAAGATATAGCTAAATATGGTTTGAGGGAAGAATGGAAGTCTGAGATAAACTTCCATAAACATACATATTCATCTTCTACTAATCATCTTCTCCACTAAAACCTTTAAATTGTCTAGAGAGAGAAAGAGATGCATGGAAGGATAAAGCATGATTGAAGCTAAGGGATTGTTGGAAGAATGATTTCAGAATTTTAATAATCAACTAGGTTCATGGATGTTCAACAAAAGGTAATTTTCATCTTTTATATTTATAAGCTAAGAAATCAAGAAATTGATAAATTTAATCAATTGTTAGGAAGACATTGGCGGGTTAGTATAGCTATGAACATATTTCTGGTAAAAATCTGGGTTGTAGGGTAATCAAAAAAGTTGTAATTTTAACTATCTTGATCATGCCATGTATTATTTGGTATATTATCAAAGAGAATAGTTCTTTTGAGAATTTTAGAATTTCTAGTTTATCTAATTTGGTTTTAATTCAACCTTAATTTTAGGTAATTGGAAAGTATATAAGTATGTAAAATTGAATAGTATAAGAGTTAGGGTATGTTTAAATATTGAATGGAAGTTCTGAAGAAGAATAGAGTAAGGAATCATTTCAGCCGATGTGGTGCGGTCGCGCCACTTCCAAGGCTAAATCCAGCGTGGTCGCGCCGGTCTGCAGTTATTTCAAGATAAGTTTGGTGTAATCTGAGCTATAGGGTATGTATATTAGTGTTTGATGTAAGACCCCAACTTTTTATGAATAAAATTGAATTTTCTCTATTTATTATTTTGTTATATCAAGGGGGTGATTTGATTAATGTGGTTAGTTAAGGGTAAAATGCACGAATATTTTAAGCAAGCAAGTGGTTATAAAATATTCATTATTGTCGGGGAATATTCGTTTGGTCGTGGAATATTCTTGCTGTCGGAGAATATTCGTACGATGGCGCAGCCATTTATGGGCCCCGTAACGGAAAACTGTCAGATAAAAAAAATGACAAGTTTGAGTTTTTGTGACACCTCCAAATCCAGGTACTTCATTTCCACAAGATTTAGTGTTCACTTTCCATACATTCATACTATCTACCCAATAATGATAACATTTAAACCATAAATCCTCCCATTAAAGAGTTACATCATTAATCAAAAGTCTTCCCATGTTGTCTAACCTTAAACATCAATCAAGTACGGAAATAAAATAATTGCATCACATCATTAACTAAAAAGACTATCATCATGACAATAAATGAAATTACAAGTCTTCATCACTTGTACATTTTTTCCTTTTCTTTGCCAGTTGTAGGTTCATCGACCTTCTCAACTTTAGCTGCAATGAGTGTATATATATGCAAGAGTGAGAAAAACAAATGCTCACTAGATATAGCAATGAATTAACAAGAGAATAATAACTGCCAATGAATAGGCTCAACAAAACTGAATAGTACTCTATTAATGATAACCAAAAACTGAAATCCAAATGTGAATGTATCTGAGAGTCATAAGACCACGATATATGTCCACGGTTACAAATAATCTTTCAACTTTAACCTAAACAGTTATACTGTATGGACTTCACGTACTTAGGGGGATCAACCCTTCGTACCATGTATTGTGCATAATCATCTAAACGCATTACGTATCCCCTATAATAGGGTTGTTCTTTTCAATTTTGGAGTACAAGCCCACGCCAAAGAAAGTTTGGTTTAGATAAGCTTCAAAGGGTAATTTAAAGTTTCACAATCATCAACTAAGGGATTAGTTGAATCAACAAGACTTAACAACACTACAAGTGGTCAATAACAGTTTAAGGTAAAGTATTAAGAACAATAGGCATGCGTATAGATAATCAAAGTATAAGCATTGAGTGAAACAATCAACCTTGCTTGAACAATATTAAGCTAAGGCTATGATCTTATTAAATAAGATATAGAATTATTGAACATGTATTAACTAATAGCAAGCTGAAAGTAAAACTTACTCAACATGATAATAACTTGTGCAAAGTAATTGAAATAAGACAATTCAATATTGGGAACTAGAATTCAAGAAATTGCATTTACAATACAAGAATGAAATTAAAGAAAACTTGTCTAACAATAAACAAGTTAGAATAATTGAATAAATATTGGATATCAAAACTTGTCCGAATAGGGTTAAAGTTATAGCTTGCTCAAATAAAATTTAAGAACAAAGCTTGCTCAATAAAAGTTTAGAGTAAGAAACTTGGTCAATATAAAGAGGTAGGGTTTAGAAACTTGCCTCGTGCGTAAGCTATAAGATTAAAACTCACGTTCACCTACATATAGTATTAGAACCACAATATCTAGTAGAGATACTAACATTCACTTGTCAAATTAACACTCACCTCTAGTTAAACTTGTTATTTTAGTACAAGTTTTACGTTACCATACACATTTCAGAATCACAAGTGCAATTTCATAACACTTATTCATTATTCACGAAGTTTCTTAAGTCATAACATATAATTTTACGACATACTAATTTTACATTTTAGAGTTACTAACCACATGATACTATTCTGTTTCAACCTTTTTATTACATGTTTCTCACATTAACACATCACTAAACTAGGTTACATTAAGGTTTCAAAGTCTGCAGAAATAACAGACTTCACTTGGTCTGGCAGACTACTGACGCGGCCGCGCCATTATTGCCTTAGATTCCAGCGCGCCCGCGCGGCTGCGCACCCGCGCTATGCACCAGTTCTAGTTTTGCATAACGTGATTTTGACGCTGTTCTTAAGCCAACTGTGACAATCCAAGATTTTAATAATTGTAATTTAAAATATTTATTAAATAAAATAAATATTTGATTGATATGATTATTATTAGTAAATATTTATGAATTAAATATATTAGATAATATTCTAACTTAAATTAATTTATAATTTAGAAAATTGTAATATAACATGAGATGTTATATTGTTGTTTTATTTTAATAATTTAAGATGATATGATAAGTTATTAAATAAAAATTATAATGACATTATAATTTTGTGATATTTGTTGAAGTAGAATGTTGATTTTAAGTATAGTATATAACATTCCAGATATTTAATTGTAATATTAAATATTTATTGAGTTATATAAATATTTAATGGATATGTTTATCGTTGAATAAATATTTGTTTAATTGATTTAATTTTATTTAGTTAATTATTTGTTAAATAAATAGTTAACGAGTTAAGAAAATTATTATTATTATATTGATATTTCAATTTGATGGTTAATTATTTGTAGTGAGTTATGTGATTAAATGATTTATTTAATTAATTGTTATTTAAATTAAATAAATTATGTATGAAAGCATGATTAAATATAGTGTGACAAATAACTAAAGTATAAGGAGTTATTAAAATAAATTAAAGTAGTTTTAATCTAGTTTTACTCAAACAATGCTTAAGGATATAAACTCTTTAATGTTAAATGATTTGCCAAACAAAACCCTTTGGCTTTTGGATTTTCTTTTTAATTTTGAATTATATAAATAAAATAAAATAATAAATCTAGTATATTTATAATTTATACGTTGGTTTTGTTGTAACTAACATTTTATTAAGTTGGCGTATTAAAGTTGTTAGTTTACTTTTACGTATAATCTATATTGTCTAAGCCTAAGCCTAAGAAAAGCTACAGAGAAAAAATTATAGAGGGTTTTAGAGAGAATTACTTGAAAGGTTTTGAGAGAGAATTGAGAGCTGTGGATTCTAAATAGTCATAACGAGGATTTCAAATAAATTGAAGGTATTGTATCTAAACCTTAGTATTATATATATATATATATTCTTCGGCAAACTGTATATTTTCTGTGAAATGCAAATGTGTGTAATTGTTGTAGAAAACTAAATTATGGTGAGTATATGTGTTTATGATGCTAGAGTTTATGCTTTAACAATAAATTTCAAGCTAATTCGGTTAACAGTAGAAGAAAAATTAACGACAGTGTATGTTGTATGTATTTTTTTATATGGCTCATGTAAGTACCAATTTTGATGGTCAATTCATATGTTAAACTGTAAATTGAGTCTTGTATATGTCAATTCATTAAGAAACGAGCATATCATAATTTGAACGAAGCAATTTAGCCAAGTGTAGAGATTATAGTGATGATTTTTGCAAGAGATGTCAAAAATGGAGTTTTCATATGAAATTATGGAATTTGAGAAATTAAACTAGTTTTAGTTGATGTTAAATTGTTCTAATTGGTAAATGTTAACAAACATGTTTACGATTAGTTTATAGCAATTATTTGTGGTAATTTCACTATTTTGTGGGTGAAATTCGTGTTAATTGGCTTAAGAAAACTGATGTAACCATGTTCTGTAAAACTGGAACTGGTGTGTAGCGCTGGCGCGCAGCCCTTTGGCGCGGGTACGCAGCCGCACGGGTGCACTGCAACCCAGTGTAAAACTGGCGCGGCGACACCAGTACCCTGTCACAAACAGTGAAGTCTGCTAATTATGCAAACTTTGAACATTCAATGTAACTTAGCTTAATGTTAGGTTAATGTGAGAATCATGTAACAATAAGGTTAAATAAAGTCATGATAGGTGGATTGAAAATTTAAAGTTATAAAAGTGTTATGCGTAACTTAGTTTATACAATGAATGTTGGATAAGTGTTGTGATGTTAACACTTGGGAATTCTGAAATATATATGGTATCATAAGACTTGTACTAAAATAACAAGTTTGGTTAGTAATGCGTTTAATATTGAAAAATTAATGTTGGTATGTCTAATAGATGTTGTGGTTTTAATATTGTGTATATGTGAACGTGAGTTTTGATATTTTACCTTACGCTCGAGGCAAGTTTTCTAACTCTACACTTTCGTTGAGTTAGTTCTATTATTACATTGTGTAACTTCATTCTTTTGATTGAGCAAGTTCTTACTTTAAAGTTTTATTAAGCGAACTCTTGTAGTCTTAATCATGATTTGAACAAACTAGCGATGACCTTATTTTACTTGAACAAGTTTAAATTCCAATATTTATTGACGCATTCTAACATGTTTATTGCCAGAAAAGTTTCTTTATTGTCATTCAGATATTGTGAATGCAGTTTTCTTGAATTCTAATTTGTAATGTTGAACTATCTTGTCTCATTTACTTGGCACAAACTATTCTCATAAGGAGCAAGCTTTATTTTTAGCTTGCTATTATTTAAAGTATAATAAGTAATTCATAGTTCTAGCTTAATATTATTCCGACAAGGTTTGTTGTTATTCAATACTTATGCCTTGTAATTGTTTCTAAGCATGAATTCAAAATATAGTTAGTTCGCTTACACTTATTCATTGTACCATACTGTGTTACTATTGTTCAATTGTTGTGTTATCAAACACTATTGATTCAACTAGTCCTCTAGTTGATGATCGTTAAACTTCAAATTACCCTTGAAAGCTTATCCAAACCAAACTTTCTTTGGTGGGAACTTGTACTCTAAATACTGAGATGAACAACCCTATTAATAGGGGATAATTTACGCTTAGCGTTGAAATATTTGTGCACAATACATTATTCGAAGGGATGATCCCCCTAAGTACGAGGAGTCCTTTTAGTCTTATTACTGTTAAAGTTGAAGTTGGAAGATTACTTGCAACTGTGGACATAGTTCATGGTCTTATGACCCTCATATATATATTCCATATTTTGATTCCAGTCTTTGGTTATTATTGATAGAGTACTATTCAGTTTGGATGAGCCTATTCATTGGCAGTTATCATTATCTTGTTGATTCATTTTTATATCTAGTGAGCATTTGTTTTTCTCACTCTTGCATAAATATAATTATTGCAGCTAAGGTTGAGAAGGTCGATGAGCCTTCAAATAGCAAAGGAAAGGAAAAAATATACAAGTGATGAAGACTTGTAATTTCATTTATTATTATGATGACAGACTTTTAAATTAATGATGTGATGTAATAATTTAATTTCTGCACTTATATGAATGTTTAAGGTTAGACAACCTCGGAAGATTTTTTAATCAGTGATGTAACCCTATTTAAAGGGAGGATTCATGATTTAATTTTAATATGTTTGGGTAGATAAATATGAATGATTGGAAAGTGAACACCAAGTCTTGTGGGAATAAAGTACCTAGATTTGGGGTTGTTACAAGTTGATATCAAAGCTTTAGGTTATGAAGCTTAGGTGGGGGAAAAGCCTTAGGAAGTAACCTTTGAAAAGATAGTGGTGATAAACTCTTATCGAGTTGTTAAGGAAGAAGTAATAAAATACTTATATGTTTATGTGATTATAACTTATGTGCTCGTGAGTGTCGAGTAGTAATGATTAGTAATTAAAACTTAAAATTTGGTTGAAAGGATGGTTACTATAGGAGGATCCAGTCAGGCTAGAGAGGAGGAACCTCGAGATATGTAGGTGGTTTGGGAATAACTACTGCCACGTGAAACAGTTCCGTCGATCACAATAGTTATGCAGGAGAGAATACCTGATGAGGATGATGAGATAGAGACGGATGTGGAGGACCTTGTTGAGCTGCCATAGTCGGATGAGGAGGACGAGGAGGAAGGACTTCCACTTAACTCGATAGTTACTCGTATGTACGATGAAGTCCACGATCGCAACGTGGAACTTTAGGATACCGTCGAGGAGTTACAAGAGATAGTAGCTGAGCAACAGACATCGATGGCATGGAAGGACGACGAGATCCATGATCGAGAGGAACATCTGAATAACGTTGAAGAGAAGCTGGTTCAGACCGAAGAAGAAAATGAACGAATGACAGCGGAGATTGCAGAACTGAAGAACAAGTTGAGGGAGGAATCGACTAAGAGGGCAAGAACCAAAGACGCGTACGAGGAAGCTTATCAACGAGTCGGGATAGCAGGAAGAGACGCGCAAGCAAATAGGATGAAGATGGAGGAGATGAATAACGTATTCAACACCATGATTAATCGAGCTCAAGATCAGATCATGGGCTATCCAATTCAGTTCGAGACTCTGCCATCGTACGTGTTAGATCGGCGAACATTGTTCTGAATTATAGAAAAGAAACGTCAAAAGGCTACGGAGTATCTTAGTAGGACATCGTAGGGAATGTACCTGATATGAGGTTATTAAAATGTTAAATAATATGTAAATCCCAAGTGTGATGTAACCTATAGGATATGATAATGATGTTAACCCAAAACTTTAGTAGTTCAGGGAAGTAATGTAAATAGCAGTGATGTTATTGTTATGATGTTTTCAAAAATATTATAAAGGAATAAAAGTTATTATTTTATTCAAGGAGTTATATATTACGTAATAATTTTTTTTATGATTTGCAACTTAAGTATATAATACTTAAAAGATTGAATAGAATCTAATGGGTGTATCTTAACAGAAAATGCCTCCAAGACGCCAACTGCGACAAAGGAACCCCGAGAATAACAATAATGCTAAGGCTAATCCGGTTCAGGAATTCGTAACGCTACTAATGGGAGCATTACATAATCAGCCACAGAATCAAGCTACGACTTTTAAGGACTTCAAGGCGGTTGGGCCACCGGAGTTTTGTGGGTCCATGAATCTCGTGGAGGCAAAGTCATGGATCATGGAAATAGAGAAGGTATTCGATGTCGCTAGGGTAGGGGATGATCAGAAGACTGCTTTTGCAACATTCATGTTGAAAGCAGATGCGAGTTATTGGTGGCAAGCCAATAAAATCTGAGGAGGTCAAGGGATAATATCTTGGGAAAGGTTCAAGGAAATATTAATCGAGACCTATTTCCTAGAGAGTTTGAAGAGTCAGCTAGAAGTGCAGTTTTTGGAACTGAAGCAGGGAACGATGTCGGTATCTGAGTATGCCGCTAAATTCAACGAGTTGGCGAGATTTGCGCCATATCAAGTCAGTACAGACGAACGCAAGGCGAAGAGGTTTGAACAGGGACTGAAGCCCTGGTTGTACAGTAGGGTCTTCTTGTTCGAACTGAAGACGTTTGCAGCAGTAATAGAGAAAGCAATTCTCACAGAGAGTGGACGTGAGGCTGTAACAAAGCACAATCAAGAGTAGAGAAAGAATAAGAATGAGGGCAAAGCTAAGACTGGCGGTGGTAACGGTGGAAATGGCAGCAACAATTTGAAGAGGAAGTGGAATGCAAATGTGGGAGCTGGAAATCAACAAGGAAGCTAGCCAAAGAAGAAGTTCGAAGCATGTGCTTTATGCGGAAAGTTTCACAAGGGTGTGTGCTTGATGGGGAAACGAGTATGCTTCAACTGTAGCCAGGAGGGTCACATCGCCCCAAATTGCAATCAACCCAAGAAGAATGTTTGCTACACTTGCGGGTCAAAGGATCACTTTGCTCGTGAGTGTCCAAAAAAGAAGTACGGTGAGAGAGCTGGAAGCAAGGGAAATGGTGGTGGAGGTGTACTAACTATTGCTGGACCAATGTCAACAAATAAGCCTACAGCCAGAACCTTCAGTATTACAATGCAGGACGTGGTGCAATCAAAAGATGTCGTGTCAGGTATTATCCCAATCAATGATATAAATGCATATATATTATTTGATTCAGGTGCTACTTGCTCGTTTATAATGGATGAATTTGCTAAGAGGTTATAAATATCTAGTGAAGAGCTGAATTTCCCTTTAAACATAGAAATTACGAATAGGGAAGTAATTCCTGTTACGTTCATATACAAAAACTGTAGGGTGAATATTAAGGGGAATATCATGATGGTAGATTTAATTCCGATAAAACTTGGAGAGTTTGACGTAATTTTGGGAATGGATTGGCTATTCAATTATGGAGCAATAATTGACTGCCAAAAGAAGTGTGTAAACCTTATGACTCCGTCAAAGATAGTTTTTCATGGTAGCAAATCGCCTAGATAAATGAGATGTCTAATGATGGTGCAGGCCAAGAAGTTGTTGAGTCAGGGCTGTGTAGGGTAGTTAGCCTATATAGTCGATACTCAAAAGAAGGAGGGTGTAAAACTGGAAGAGATACCAGTGGTTAGGGATTTTGTAGATGTATTTCCAGAAGATTTGACAGGACTTCCGCCTGACAGAGTAATCGAGTTCGTGATCGACTTAGTGCTAGGAACCGCTCCAATATCGAAGGCCCCATACAGAATGGCTCCGATAGAGATAAAGGAACTGATGGTACAACTGTAAGAACTATTAGATAAGAAGTACATCTAGCCGAGCGTATCACCGTGGGGGGCATCGTTGTTATTCATGAAGAAGAAGGATGGGTCAATGCGTCTTTGCATTCATTATAGGGAATTGAACAAAGTCACTATCAAAAATAAATATCTGTTGCCAAGAATAGATGACTTGTTTGTTCAACTAAAAGGTGCTAGATATTTCTCGAAAATAGATTTGAGAAGTTGGTATCGCCAACTAAAAGTAAGGAAGGAGGATGTACCGAAGACGGCATTCCGAACTCGCTATGGACATTACAAATTTTTGGTGATGTCTTTTGGTTTGACAAACGCGCATGCAGTATTTATGGATTTGATGAACAGGGTATTTAAACCATTTTTAGACAAGTTTGTGGTGGTATTTATCGATGATATTCTGGTGTACTCCAAAACTCAAGAGGAATACGTGGAACACTTACGTCTGACGCTGGAGACATTAAGGAAAGAAAAGTTGTATGCGAAATTCTCTAAATGTGAGTTTTGGTTGGAACGTGCACAATTTCTTGGGCATGTAATTAATAAGGATGGGATTTTCGTAGATCCATCAAAAGTCAAAGCGATGATAAATTGGGAACAACCACGAACTCCATCAGAAGTAAGAAGTTTCTTGGGATTGGCAGGATATTACAGATGATTTATTCAAGATTTTTCCAAGATTGCTACTACGTTAACAAATTTGACTAGAAAATCTGTAAAATTTATTTGTACGAAAAAGTGTGAGGAAAGTTTTCAAGAACTGAAAAAGAAGTTAAGTGTGGCACCTGTGTTGTCATTACCAGATAACACAGGAAACTTTGTGGTGTATAGTGATGCTTCACACAAAGGATTGGGTTGTGTCCTTATGCAGAATGACAAAGTCATTGCGTATGCATCAAGGTAACTGAAAGACTACAAGAAAGGGTATCTGACTAATGATTTAGAGTTGGCGGCGGTTGTATTTGCATTGAAGAATTGGAGATATTATCTCTATGGAGAAAAATGTGAGATCTACACAGACCATAAAAGTCTGAAGTATATCTTCACATAGAAGGACCTGAACATGCGGCAAAGGAGATGGATGGAATTGATAAAGGATTACAATTGTGAGATCTTTTACCATCCAGGCAAAGCTAATGTGGTTGCGGATGCCTTGAGCAGGAAAGGCCGAGAGAAATTGATGTTGTTAATCAATAAGGAGGAGCTCATTTCAGCAATGGCAAGGCTAGAGTTGGAAATAAAATTTCCCAAAGAAACCAATGAAAAATTGTACCAAATAGAAGTTGGTCCAACTTTGGTGGACAAAGTGAAAAACGCACAACTACAAGATGAAGAATGAGGAAAAATAAAGGAAAGCGTGGTCGAGGGTAAAGAAGTAAAGTACCAAGTCGATACTGCGGGAATGCTAAGATTCGAGGGATAAATTTGGGTTCCAGCAGTTCAGGAAATTAAAGAAGAAATCTTGACGGAAGCGCATAACTCAAAATATTCGATTCATCCGGGAAGTACAAAGATGTATCAAGACTTGCGACGTCATTTTTGGTGGTCGAACATGAAAAGAGATGTTGCAGAATGCGTTGTAAAGTATTTAACGTGTCAGAAGGTGAAGGCCGAGCATCAACGACCAAGGGGATTACTTAAACCGTTAGAAATACCAGAATAGAAGTAGGAGCACATCACAATAGATTTTATGGTAGGTCTTCCAACGACCTAGAAAGGATACGATGCGATATAGGTGATAATGGACAGATTGACAAAATTTACACACTTTTTGCCTATAAAGATTAAATTTAATCTTGATCAGCTGGCGAAGCTATACGTTAAAGAGATCGTCTCAAGACATGGAGTTCTAGTGTCAATTGTATCAGACAGAGATCCAAGGTTCACATCAAATTTCTGGAAGAGGCTATAAGAATGCATGGGAAGGCAACTGAAGATGAGCACAATATATCATCCACAAGCTGATGGGCAAGGCGGACGAATAATCCAGACGCTAGAAGATATGCTTAGAGCATACATCATGGATTTCAAAGAAAATTGGGATGATCATCTACCGTTGGTGGAATTTGCATACAACAACAGTTACAATGCAAGCATTGGCATGCCGCCATACGAGGCGTTATACGGCAGAAAGTGCAGAACTCCACTGGGCTGGGATGAAGTCGGTGAACGTCAACTGTTAGGACCAGAATTGGTATAATAAACTGCTGAGGTTATCAAACTCATCTAGACAAGATTGGTAGCAGCCCAAGACAGACAAAAAAAGTATGCCGATCAACACAGGTAGAATCGCGAATTTGAAGTAGGAACTTTCGTTTTCCTAAAAGTTTCTCCTTGGAAGGGGAAAGTTCATTTTGGGAAGAAAGGAAAGCTCAGGCCAAGATTTTTGGACCTTTCGAGATACTACGAAGAGTGGCGGAAGTGGCTTATGAGGTAGCTCTACCTCCAGAGTTGAAAAATATTCATAATATTTTTCACATTTCAGTGTTATGACAGTATAAAACCGATTACAAGCACGTGATCAAGTACGAACCAGTACGAACCATTGCAATTCGATAAAGATTTATCTTATGAAGAGATCCCTATCCAAATAGTCAAAAGGAAAGAACAAGTGCTCAAAAATAAAGTGATACCTTCTGTGAAGATGATATGGAGAAACCACAATGCCGAAGAGGCAGAGTGGGAACTTGAAGTTGAAATGATGAATAATGACCCTGAGTTATTTGTTTAATATATGTCTTCGATTCTGGGGACAGAATCTTTGTAAGAAGAGAAGAATGTGATGATTTTAATGTTTGAATTGTGATTCTGAGGACAGAATCCTTTTAAGGAGGGAATGATGTAGCATTCCAAATTTTTAATTATAATATTAAATATTTATTGAGTTATATAAATATTTAATGGATATGTTTATCGTTGAATAAATATTTGTTTAATTGATTTGATTTTATTTGCTTAATTATTTGTTAAATAAATAATTAATGAGTTAAGGAAATTATTATTATATTGATATTTCAATTTTATGGTTAATTATTTGTAGTGAGTTATGTGATTAAATAATTTATTTAATTAATTGATATTTAAATTAAATAAATTAAGTATGAAAGCTTGATTAAATATAGTGTGACAAATAACTAAAGTATAAGGAGTTATTAAAATAAATTAAAGTAGTTTTAATCTAGTTTTACCCAAACAATGCTTAAGGATATAAACTCTTTAATTTTAAAAGATTTGCCAAACAAAGCCCTATGGCTTTTAGATTTACTTTTTAATTTTGAATTATATAAATAAATTAAAATAAATTAAAATAATAAATCTAGTATATTTATAATTTATAGGTTGGTTTTGATGTAACTGACATTTTCTTCAGTTGGCGTATTAAGGTTGTCAGTTAAGTTTTACGTATAATCTAGATTGTCTAAGCCTAAGCCTAAGAAAAGCTACAGAGAAAAAATTACAGAGGGTTTTAGAGAGAATTGCTTGAGAGGTTTTGAAAGAGAATTGAGAGTTGTGGATTCTAAATAGTTATAACGAGAATTTCAAACAAATTAAAGGTATTATATCTAAACCTTAGTATTATATATATATATATATAATATATATATATATATATATATACATATATATATATATATATATATATATATATATATATATATATATATATATATATATACGTTCTTTGCCAAACTGTATATTTTGTGTGAATTGCATGTGTGGAATTGTTGTAGAAAACTGAATTATATATGGTGAGCATATGTGTTTATGATGCTAGAGTTTATGCTTTAATAAGAAATTTCATACTAATTCGGTTAACAGTAGAAGAAAAATTAATGATAGTGTATGTTGTATGTATTTTTTTATATGGCTCATGTAAGTACCAATTTAGATGCTCAATTCATATGTTAAACTGCAAATTGAGTCTTGTATATGTTAGTTCATTAAGAAACGAGCATAGCGTAATTTGAATGAAGTAATTTAGCCAAGTGTAGAGATTACAGTGATGATTTTTGCAAGAGATGTCAAAAATGGAGTTTTCATATGAAATTATGGAATTTGAGAAATTAAACTAGTTTTAGTTGATGTTAAATTGTTCTAATTGGTTGTAAATGTTAACAAACATGCTTATGATTAGTTTATAGCAATTATTTGTGGTAATTTCACTGTTTTGTGGGTGTAATTCGTGTTAGTTGGCTTAAGAAAACTGCCGTAACCATATTCTGCAAAACTGGAACTGGTGTGTAGCGCGGACGCGCTTCAACCCGGTGTAAAACTGGCGCGGCCGCGCCAGTACCCTATCACAGACAGTGAGGTCTGCTAATTATGCAGACTTTGAACGTTCAGTGTAACTTAGCTTAATATTATGTTAATGTGAGAATCATGTAACAACAAGGTTAAACAGAGTCATGATAGGTGGATTATAAATTTAAAGTTGTAAAAGTGTTATGCATAACTTAGTTTATACAATGAATGTTAGATAAGTGTTGTGATGTTAACACTTAAGAATTCTGAAATATATATGGTAGCATAAGACTTGTACTAAAATAACAAGTTTAGATTGTAATGCGTTGAATATTGAAAAATGAATATTGGTATGTCTAATAGATGTTGTGACTTTAATACTATGTACAGGTGAATGTGAGTTTTGATATTTTAGCTTACGCTCGAGGCAAATTTTCTAACTCTACACTTTTGTTGAGTTAGTTCTATTATTACATTGTGTAACTTCATTCTTTTGATTGAGCAAGTTCTTACTTTAAAGTTTCATTAAGCGAACTCTTGTAGTCTTAATCATGATTTGAACAAACTAGCGATGACCTTATTTTACTCGAACAAGTTTGAATTCCAATATTTATTGACGCATTCTAACTTGTTTATTTCTCGACAAGTTTCTTTATTGTCATTAGGATATTGTGAATGCAGTTTTCTTGAATTCTAATTTCTAGTGTTGAACTATCTTATCTAATTTACTTGGCACAAACTATTCTCATAATGAGCAAGCTTTATTTTCAACTTGCTACTATTTAAAGTATAATCAGTAATTCATAGTTATAGCTTAATATTATTCCAGCAAGGTTTGCTGTCATTCAATACTTGTGCCTTGTAATTGTTTCTAAGCATGAGTTCAAAATATAGTTAGTTTGCTTACACTTATTCATTGTTCCATATTATGTTACTATTGATCAACTGTTGTGTTATCAAACACTTTTGATTCAACTAGTCCTCTAGTTGATGATCGTTAAACTTTAAATTACCCTTGAAAGCTTATCCAAACCAAACTTTCTTTGGTGCGGATTTGTACTCTAAATATTGAGATGAGCAAACCTATTAATAGGAGATAATTTACGCTTAGCGTTGAAATATTTGTGCACAATACATTGTACGAAGGGCTGATCCCCCTAAGTACAAGGAGTCCTTATAGTCTTATGACTGTTAAAGTTGAAGTTGAAAGATTACTTGCAACTGTGGACATAGTTCATGGTTTTATGACTCTCAGATATATATTCTATATTTTGATTCCAGTCGTTGGTTATTATTGATAGAGTACTATTAGGTTTTTATGAGCCTATTCATTGGCAGTTATCATTATCTTGTTGATTCATTTTTATATCTAGTGAGCATTTGTTTTGCTCACTTTTGCATAAATATAATTATTGCAGCTAAAGTTGAAAAGGTCGATGAGCCTTCAAATAACAAAGGAAAAGGAAAAATGTACAAGTGATGAAGACTTGTTATTTCATTTATGTTATGATGACATACTTTTAAATTAATGATGCGATGTAATAATTTTATTTATGCACTTATATGAATGTTTAAGGTTAGACAACTTGGGAAGATTTTTTAATCAGTGATGTAACCCTATTTAAAGGGAGGATTCATGATTTAATTTTAATATGTTTGGGTAGATAAATATGAATGATTGGAAAGTGAACACCAAGTATTCTTGGAATGAAGAACCTAGATTTGGGGGTGTCACATAGTATGTATAATTAATTCATTTGATTATTATTGGATATGGAAATCCAAATAAATAATATGTGATTTTAAATTATAAACTAAATTGTTTATTCAAATAAATTAATGGAGTTTAATTTAGTTGGTTGCCAAACAAGGCTTAAAATATTACGTCTTTAATATTTAAAGGGGTTTTGCCAAACAAAGCCTTATGGCTTTTGGATTTTTTAAATTTTGAATTTTATTATAATAAATAAAATAAAACAAATAAAATATAAAATATATTTATAACAAGTATACGTTTATATGTTGTAACTGATACTATTTAGTATGTCAATTAGGGCCATATCAGTTTTTTTTATTATGCCTACTTGGTTGTGGTTATCAGTTGGTTATTTTGCTAAGCCTAAGAATACAGAGAATTGAGAGAGAATTCTTGAGTTTTCCAAAGCAAAATCATGTGTTTAGCAAGGATTGTTCAAGCAATAAAAAGGTATTTTTACATAACTTTAGTATTATATATATATATATATATATATATATATATATATATATATATGAGTTTACGCAAAAAATTTGTTTATATTCTATGATTTACCGCTTTTCTAGAAATTATTGTTATGAAACCTGTTATGGTGATTGTATATAGTTATGATATTAGAGTTTGTAGTTAGGCATGAATTGCATGCTAGTTTTGTACAAAAATAGGAAGAACATCATTACGGCGAATATTTTGCTTATACCTTATGAAAGTACCAATGGTAGTGGTCAATTAGCATGATAAACTGTAAAATGGGTCTTGTTCATACTAGTTCGTTAAGAAACGAGTATAAAGTAATTTGAATGAAGTGATTTGGTCAAGTATAGAGATTACAATGACGACTTTTGCAAGAGATGTCAAAAAACGAGTTTTTATATGAAAACTTGAAATTTGAGAAATTAAACTAGTTTTAGTTGATGTTAAATTATTTTAATTGGTTGAATATGTTAGCAATCATGTTTATAATAATGTTATATTTATTTTATATGTTAATTTCACAGTTTGGTAGGTAAAATTCGTGTTAGTTGGGCTAAAAACGGTTACTGTTGATGCCGTTTCTGCCTCTGTTTGTGCACCAGCGCAGCTGCGCTGGTGCCAAGACTAAAAATTGCGCAGGTGCAGCTGTGCCATACACTGATCTGAGGCAGAGACTTCTGTTGTTGCTGCAGATTTTGAGTAGCATTACCACTTGGTCTAAAGTTATGTTAATGTGTCACACATGTTGTATGAAGGTTAAAATAGAACCGTGATATGTAATTGATAAAATCAAAGTTATGAGACTCATTAGTAAGTTACAAACGCATTATGTGATAACTTAGTATACACAATGAATGTGACAACCCCAAAATAGGTCCATACCATCCAACCCATTTTGAGTCGCCAAATACATGGTACAGAAAACAACTACAACTTTATTACAACAATTGTCGTACAAAATATAACAACACATATGCTGTGAATTTGGATACAAATATATACCAACTGTGACTCGTGTCCCAACCGTAATGTGACAAATGTCCCATCAGTGGACAACACCTCACAGTGATACCTACATAAAGGTATAGTCAAAAATTATTTTAAAAATTAGAATATTTGGGAAGTGCTCAAGAAAACCTTCGTACATGGGAGGCCATGCTTCTAGGTTATGATAGATATCATATGGCCACATAATTATCCTTGGTTGACCCAATAGACCCCAAAGAAAAATGAGAAGATTACTATCATAATCTTCCCATTGGTGAGTCTTCTCTTGACTTATCATTATCTCCACTGTCTCTAATTGAGAATTATACTTCAAACAAACACCAAGATTATATAGGCAGTGCTCGTATATACACTAATTGTGATTCTAAATTCCTCTTCGCAACCAGGACGAAGATAATTTTCATCACATGTCTTTACCTGAAACATCAAAGATCATATATAGTTATACCAAATCATAGTTCCTGTTTATAATCATACTAACAATTTCATCTTTACACTACGGGTCAAAGATATTCATCAACAGACCATCTTTTCACTACAGGCCAAATATATTAATATCTCAAAGAAATATATAATAATTTCAGAATTTATATAAATAATAATTATAACCATGTTGATCAATTCACCTTTGCACTTAAGCTAAAGATATTCAATTATAAATTCAATGGTCATGATCATACCAGTCACAATTCAACTTTTCACTACTGGCCAAAGAGAACCCTAATCATGATCATACCAATAATCTATCAATCTTTACACTAAAGTGAAAGAGAATTTTAACATCAAGGTTATAAAAATGTTATATATGATAATAAAAATAATATGATCAACAACTACATTTATTTTCAAGAGCAACAATCATAAATCAACGATAATTTGGTTAGAAAAAGAAACCAATTTTGTCGTGAATAGTACCCGTGAATAGTAACTCGTAAATAGTGACTCATGAATAGTAACTCGTGAATAGTAACCCCGACTCAAAAAGATAAAAATTTTACAATAAAATCCATACCAATATTTCGGTATAATGATATTGAAAGAATAACATTTCTTAAACTTATAAACAATTTATTTTAATTATTTACACTTTACTAAATAATACATTTAATCATCCTAAAATGCCAAACTCATAAGTTTTCATCACCAATAACCAAAACCCTCATCAAAAATTTGCATATACCTCATATAGGATTATCAAGCCATAAAATTCTATTTTCCAATTTTCTTCCTTCACATAACATATTTAATTCATTTACTCATAACTAGTCCATTTTCATGAAAAATACCAAATCAGTTCCAAAAATATTTTTTTTCTGAGATTTAGCATAATATAGTCCCATAGTGAACATAAATTTTTCTTAGTATTTTTAAAATTCGTTTACTATTTTTCATATGGCCAAAACCGTAGAATATTTATACATTTATCATAAATTGTACTTTTATCTAAAAATTTCGAAATTCACAGAGTACACTGATATTATATAGATGTACTCCCAATAAAAATTTTATCAATTTTAGAATTAACCACAAGGAATTATAAGCGGTTACTTTTAAAATAGGCTTTTCTCATAAAATTCATAACACTTAATCTTTACATCCAAAAATCACTATTTTTGGATACAATCAATAAAACTCATCAAAATATCATTTCAAATTTTTCTAGAATTTTTGAAGCTCAGAAAAATTACGAAACTGAAAAACATAACAACTCTTAAAATTCCCTACTATCCCTTACTATCCCTTACCTCAAAAGAGCAGCACTTGTCACTGGATATCGGATATGACGCTGAAGGAAACTTGCACTGATGAATATCAACTTACCAAGTATCTAAATACTCACAAAATACACTCAATAATCTAGAGAGAAAACTTATGAACTCTGGTGTGATTTTCAATTCTAACTTAGCCTTCTATTTATAGGAAAATGTTAGCACGCCGAAGCAGACTTGACCTGCTACCTGATGGCTTTACCTGCTACTATTTCACCCACCAAAAATCAGTCATCTCCCCCAACAACCAAAAGTGGGGCCCACTCAATTCTAGAATTTTTCACCAAAACCTAATTTCTGAATCAGTTACCTCTTAAAATTCATAACAAATTATACGCTCATTTTTAACGGTTCAAAATTTGTGGACATATACTCAACTTATATATGTATAACATATTCAAAAATTACAACGATCCATCGGTCGGATTATAAAACTCACACAATAAAGCTGTAAGAACGCCGATTTGATCTTTTAATACCTCCAATTCGACAAAATACTGATAAAATACCTCAACATTAATTCCTTCATTTATAACCATATAAATAAATCCATCATTTATATCCACATCAAATAAATATTTCCTTATCATACAAATCAATAATTAATTTTTTACAAATAATATTATAGAATCACAATAATGACAACCAGGCAGTTCCTAGGAAGGAGGGGGCTTTCCGATAAGGATTTCTCCTTACTGGCGCGCAATTAGGTGACCAAACCTCTCCTTGACAGAACTTTCTAGATATTGTCAATAATGCTATCTAATAATATTATTCAAATAATATGAATTATTGATTTTATAATAGATATACTGTGCAGTGACAATTATTGAAACAACAATAATATAAAATATCAACACAGCAATTATTGAATCAATAAAATAAAATATTGAACAGTAATTACTGTAAAAATTATTGAGTAGTGTTTTCCCACGTAAGAATCAATAATTCAAAAATACTGTGTAATACCGTGTGCTACTGTGCAACTACACGTATTACTGTATTTTAACTACCAGGTATTCCAACAGTGTTAACGGTAACAATTACGCCGTTATTTATAAAAACTCAAATTTGTTGTTTTTTTTATACGATAGTTATTCTGTTTTGGGGCCCACAAATGGCTGCGTCGTCGTACGAATATTCTCCGACAGAAAGAATATTTCACGACCAAACGAATATTCCCCGACAACAATGAATATTTTATAACCACTTGCGTATTTTTGGAAAAAATTCATATATCACCTTTAACTTTAACTTTTTATCAATTTAACCATTTACTGAATTGTAATTATAAGAAAAATTGAATACTTTTATTTCATAAAATTCGGGGTCTTATAATCTCCCCTCCTTATAAAAATTCGTCCCCGAAATTTACGTACCTGGTATTTCAAAGAGTTGAGAATACCTTGCTTTCATTTCAGATTCCATCTTCCCTGTTATCACGATTTCTCCATTGATCATCTCCTGTATTTCAGATATCATTCTAGAATACAGCTTCAAAACAAGGGTTAATTGAACAAATTAACATTTACATAATATCTCGATATTATGACTGACCAACAAATAAGCTTAGGTAGGACACACTAGCGAAGGATTTACTCATCTCTCCCCTGCTAGTTCTATTCCCCGATCTCTGCCAGAGATCGTATCCCTAAGCTCTGATACCAACTGTGACAATCCCAAAATAGGTTCATACCATCCAACCCATTTTGAGTCGCCAAATACATGGTACAGAAAACAACTACAACTTTATTACAACAATTGTCGTACAAAATATAACAACACATATGCTGTGAATTTGGATACAAATATATACCAAATGTGACTCGTGTCCCAACCGTAATGTGACAAATGTCCCATCAGTGGACAGCACCTCACAGTGATACCTACATAAAGGTATAGTCAAAAATTGTTTTAAAAATTAGAATCTTTGGGAAGTGCTCAAGGAAACATTCGTACATAGGAGGCCATGCTTCTAGGTTATGATAGATATCATTTGGCCGCATAATTATCCTTGGTTGACCCAATAGACACCAAAAAAATGAGAAGATTATTATCATAATCTTCTCAATGGTGAGTCTTCTCTTGACTTATCATTATCTCCACTATCTCTAATTAAAAATTATACTTCAAACAAACACCAAGATTATATAGGTAGTGCTCGTATATATACTCAGCAAGTGGATGAGCACATCCCTGTCTTATTATGATACGAGGTTGTATGGCATTAGACATCTTGTATGATAGTGACAAAACACCCTTCCAACGTTGGGTTCGCCTCACCCTCAACAGCTATAGACCACCGTTCTATTCCCTTGTTATCCCCCACTCGACCCAGTTACACTTTTATTACCTGAAAAGAATTGTGAAGCAAAAGGGTAAGCACAACTAGCTCAGTAAAGAATATCATGACTAAATATAATTAAATTATCAATAGCCTTCATCAGTAATAAATCAGAGATTTAGAACATATGGTAGATGATAACAAATTTCAACCATAGTTGCAGCGGAACGAGAAATCCATTAGAAGAGTCAAATAGACCATAAAGTCTACTATCTTCTCCATATTAAAAGTCCACCAACAGTATTTTATCCCTGTAACATCACTCAACAGTTCCTTTCCACAATTATATGAATAACTCATAATCATAATTGTGATTCTAAATTCCTCTTCGCACCCAGGACGAAGATAATTTTCATCACATGTCTCTACCTGAAACATCAAAGATCATGGTTATACCAAATCACAGTTCCTGTTTATAATCATACTAACAATTTAATCTTTGCACTACGGGCCAAAGATATTCATCAACAGACCATCTTTTCACTACATGCCAAATATATTAATATCTCAAATAAATATATAATCATTTCAGAATTTATATAAATAATAATTATAACCATGTTGATCAATTTACCTTTGCACTTAAGCTAAAGATATTCAATTATAAATTCAATGGTCATGATCATACCAGTCACAATTTAACTTTTCACTACTGGCCATAGAGAACCCTAATCATGATCATACCAATAATCTATCCATCTTTACACTAAAGTGAAAGAGAATTTTAACATCAGGGTTATAAAAATGTTATATATGATAATAAAAATAATATGATCAACAACTGCATTTATTTTCAAGAGCAACAATAAAAAATTAACGATAATTTGGTCCAAAAAAGAAACTAACTTTGTCATGAATAGTACCCGTGAATAGTAACTCGTAAATAGTGACTCATGAATAGTAACTCGTGAATAGTAATCCCGACTCAAAAAGGTAAAAATTTCACAATAAAATCCAATATTTCGGTATAATGACATTGAAAGAATAACATTTCTTAAACTTATAAATAATTTATTTTAATTGTTTACACTTTACTAAATAATGCGTTTAATCATCCTAAAATGCCAAACTCATAAGTTTTCATCACCAATAACCAAAAATCTCATCAAAAATCTCCATATACCTCATATAGGATTATCAAGCAATAAAATCATATTTTCTAATTTTCTTCCTTCACATAACATATTTAATTCATTTATTCATAACTAGTCAATTTTCATGAAAAATATCAAATTAGTTCCAAAAATATTTCTTTTATGGGATTTAGCATAATATAGTCCCATAGTGAACATATATTTTTTTTCAGAATTTTTAAAATTCATTTACTATTTTTCATATGGCCAAAACCGTCGAATATTTAGACATTTATCATAAATTGTACTTTTATCCAAAAATTCCAAAATTTACAGAGTAGACTAATATTATATAGAAGTACTCCCAATAAAAATTTCATCAATTTTAGAGTTAACCATAAGGAATTATAAGCGGTTACTTTTAAAATAGTTTTTTCTCATAAAATTCATAACACTTAATCTATACATCCAAAAATTATTATTTTTGGACACAATCAATAAAACTCATCAAAATATCATATCAAATTTTTCTAGAATTTTTGAAGTTCAGAAAAATTACGAAACTGAAAAACATAACAACCCTTAAAATCCCCTACTATCCCTTACTATCCCTTACCTCAAAAGAGCAGCACTTGTCACTTGATATCGGATATGACGCTGAAAAAAACTTGCACTAATGAATATCAACTTACCAAGTATCTAAATACTCACAAAATACACTCATTAATCTAGAGAGAAAAAGAGAGAAAACTTATGAATTCTGGTGTGATTTTCAATTCTAACTTAGCCCTCTATTTATAGGAAAATATTAGCACGCCGAAGCAGACTTGACCTACTACCTGATGACTTTACTTGCTACTATTTCACCCACCAAAAATCAGCCATCTCCCCCAACAACAAAAAGTGGGGCCCACTCAATTCTAAAATTTTCCACCAAAACCTAATTTCCGAATCAGTTACCTCTTAAAATTCATAACAAATTATACGTTCATTTTTAACTGTTCAAAATTTGTAGACATATACTCAACTTATATATGTATAACATATCCAAAAATTACAACGATCCATCGGTCAGATTAAATATTATAACTCATACAATAAAGCTGTAAGAACGCAGATTTGATCTTTTAATACCTCCAATCCGACAAAATACTGATAAAATACCTCAACATTAATTCCTTCATTTATAACCATATAAATAAATCCATCATTTATATCCACATCAAATAAATATTTCCTTATCGTACAAATCAATAATTAATTATTCACAAATAATATTACAGAATCACAATAATGACAACTAGGCAGTTCCCAGGAAAGATGGGGCTTTCCGATAAAGATTTCTCCTTACTGGCGCGCAATTAGGTGACCAAACCTCTCATTGACAGAACTTTCTAAACATTACCAATAATGCTATCTAATAATATTATTCAAATAATATGAATTATTGATCTGATAATGGATATACTGTGCAGTGACAATTATTGAAATAACAATAATATAAAATATCAACGCAGCAATTATTGAATAAATAAAATAAAATATTGAACAGTAATTACTGTAATAATTATTGAGTAGTGCCTTCTCATGTAAGAATCAATAATTCAAAAATACTGTGCAATACCGTGTGCTACTGTGCAAATACGCGTATTACTGTATTTTAACCACCAGGTATTCCAGCAGTGTTAACGGTAACAATTATGCCGTTATTTATAAAAACTCAAATTTGTCGTTTTCTTCATCCGACAGCTATTCTGTTATAGGGCCAACAAATGGCTGCGCCGTCGTACGAATATTCCCCGACAGAAAGAATATTCCACGACCAAACGAATATTCCCCGACAACAATGAATATTTTATAACTACTTGCGTATTTTTGAAAAAAATTCATATATCACCCTTAACTTTAATTTTTATCAATTTAACCATTTACTGAATTGTAATTATAAAAAAAATTGAATACTTTTATTTCATAACATTCGGGGTCTTACAATGAATGTTAGACAAGTGTTGTGAAGTCAACACTTAGAATTTCTGAAATATAAATGGTAATGTAAGACTTGTACCAAAATAACAAGTTTAACTAGAAATGAGTGTTATGTTGGAAAAAAGGATGTTAGTACATTGTGTATTGATTAATAAGAAAGGTTATGAGATGTAGAGTAAAGTTTACATTATAGCTACTATGCGTTACTATGAAATTAATAGTTAATGTGAATAATGATATAACTGTGTAAGAATACACGAAGTGCAGATAAGCGATAAGCAGTTAAGTCGTAGTTCAGAAACTACAAATCAGATTATTCTTTCAGTTCCTATTTGCTATATGAACTTGATGATTAACTATTTTAAATCTTTATTTCAAATAACATGATGTATTATATTTATGTTGAAAACATGAAACGTTAAAGTCAACTTATGACTACGTTGATTGAGTAAAGCATGCTGATTGAGTAAGGAACTCAATCTTTATACTTGTTATGTGAACTGTAGCCTGTATGTTATTGTAACGAACCAGATTTTTGTAATGTAATTTTAATATTTATTGAATTAAATAAATATTTTTTGATGAATTAATTATTAGATTAAATAATTAATTGATGAAATTGTGGTAGATTAATTTAATTATATGTGTTATATTTATTAAATTAATGTGGAGAAATTTCGTTATTCAAAGTATGTCATGATGTGAGCTTATTGTATTAAAAGAAATATTTAATAAGCCTAGTGTTATTTTAATTAATTTAATTATTAATTAGAGATTTAATAATTTTATATAATTAATTAATGAGAAAATTAAATATATGATTAAGTGAATTTAAGATAAATTATTATATTTTATTTAAATTAAATTAAATAAGATATTGATTTATTTTATAAAGGAGTGTGACATTATTTAAACTATAGTATAAGAGGTTTTATTAAATTAAGACTAAAAGACAAATTGCACCCCAAACTTTACACCTATGTTGATATTTACACTCTAAAGTGAAAAAGATGTCTAAGTACACCCCAAACTTTATTCATGCTAAACAAATTGCACACTTTGCACACTTAACCGGTCAAAAGTGATCGGCTAAGGCACATATCCACATCTGAAGGGATATTTCAGACTTTTTCCTTCTTTTATCTTCTCCAACGTTATTACATAGTCATTCAGTAAAATAGCTCGATCTTAGAAAATTGATCAAGAAAATCTCCTTGCTATATCATACGCAGAAAAATGGCACTCTCTCCCGGTTCCCAATCTCACCATCCTTCTCAAGCTCACGAAAACCCAATTACCCAATCATCTCCTCACGAATCACACCGCAACCAATTTTCACCACCAAATCCATCAATTATCCCAAAATCAGAAGCAAGCGATTCACCATTATCAACGCCATTGAAGAACCCAAAAGCAGCAGCGTCTCTTCTGAAGAATCTGAATATGAAATCTCGAGTACCCAACAAAAGGAAGATGAATTATCTGAATTGGGTTCGGAGATTAAGAAGGCAATGAAGGAGAGAGAAAGTAAAGGAGGTGAAAGCTTTTGGAGCGGAGTGGGGGAGGAGATTGGACAAATCGAGTGGCCGCCGTTCAATAAGGTATTGGGCACCACCGAAGTTGTGCCCGGAGTTATTATCGGTTCGAGTATTGTTTTATTAACTGTTAATGCTGTTTTGGCTGAACTCTCCGATCTACGCGCCATCGTTCAACTAGTCTCCTCCCACCTGTATTCACCTACGAGGAACTCGACTCCTCCATCAATCATTTCTACCCAAAACGCAAAATTGGGGACGGTGGGTTCGGGTCAGTCTTTCTAGGAAAACTCCAAGGGGGATATGGAGAGTCCACTCGAGACACAGTTATATAAAATTTCCACCATTCTAGTTATACTTTGTCATCCATACAATGTCTTCAGATTATGGAAATTGGGGTTACTGTTCTCTGTTGATCTACTCTTTGTATCAAAATTTGAAGTGCAAAATGGTGTCCTGTAATATATGTTCAAGTCGAAAGAATAAAAGAATCAGATGATGAGGGTAAATGTAAAAATGGTTGTCCCTGCAAGGTTTACTCTGTTATTGATATCTTTTAGGAGTTCTATTATCGAGGTTGAACAGTTAAAACACCAGTTGATTGAATCAAAATTGTGAGCTTGTGTGTGCGAAAGCTTGTCTGAAAGAAAAACTATCAGTTGGGAGCAGGATGGAAACATGGAATGAATATCAAGATAAAAAGTTTCAGGTGCAGATCCCTCGGCTGTTAACAATTACTTGGTTTATGCTATTTTTCAACTTTTGTGTCTTTTTTTTGTCAAGAATGATCATCTGATGCAAGCATGATTCGATTGGAATGGATGTCATAATTAAATTATGGCTTTACTAGATCCCTTGGGGAGACTGTGAGAGGAAGAAAATGTTATTCGAAGGGGATAAAGTAGAATCTTTTATGGCCTCGGTAGTTTAGTTATGTTGATGGCATGAATTGAGGGTACCCTTGAAATCTATCTCACAAATGTTTGTTTCAGAAGCCTTGTTCCGCTCGGTGGTGCAGGTGATGATGATCGTAGTGCAGGTGAAGATGCCATTGTTTGCAATTGGTTATGGAGGACAGGAGGAGAGAGATAAAAGAGGAAGATAATAAATGTAAAATACCAAACTTACCCCTCTGTAATAAGATTTACAACCTTAGCCGGTCACTTTTGACCGGTTAAGTTTGCAAAGTGTGTAATTTGTTTAGCATTAGTAAAGTTTGGGATGTACTTAGATACCTTTTTCACTTTATGGTGCAAATATCAACATAGGTATAAAGTTTGGGGTGCATTTTGTCTTTTAGTCTTAAATTAATTGGGTATAAGCTTTTAAATGGTAGCCAAACACGGCCTTAGTGGGAGTTGAGGGAAGTTACCCATGACTGGGTAACTGACCACCATCGCGTCAGTTGTTGCTTATTTAGTTTACGTCTTCTTTTCTTTCTTCTACATTATTTGCCTAAGTCTAGAAAGCGTAACAGAGAGAGATACAGAAAAAGAGTTGAGAATTCAGAGATTTTTAAGAGGATTGTGAGAGTCATCTGAGAAGGAATTCATCTTCCATTAATTCTACGCTTGGGTAATCTCTTCAACCCAATTACTTTTTACGTCATTTTGTTTTTATAAAAATGGCTTTCAAGCTTTTGTAAAGTCTCTGTAATTGGGAAAGGGTATGATTATGAGTTTATATATGTGTTAAATGTTGTCAAATCATATTCAATTATATATTATGTAAGTTACCATGTCTTAGTTTCATGAAAATACGTCGTATATGTTGCTCAAAACTTACAGAGTATGGGTTTTGGCCATATGACCCTTATACATAAATTTAATGTGTCAAACATAAATGGTTTTGTAAAATTTATACTAGTATATTATTATGCATGTTAATATGAAGAGACCAAACATTAAATGAACGGATTCGGTGTTATTACGAACCCGTAGTATTAATTTTCACGATTTATGTTCAAAACCTTCAAGAACAACAAGAATAGTGAAATTTATATAATTTAATTATGTGATTGTGTGTTTTAATGGGTTTAAATCACTCTATAAATGTTGAGTAATGATTATATATGTATTACAATGATTGGGTAAGTCTAAATTCGTGTAAAAATAACTAATTGGAAGTTATGGCCATATTCACGTATAATTTTACTTGTGATTGATTTTTGGCATAATTTGGCATTGTTATGTTCGCGAACTACAGAAACTGCAGAAAATGAGCCTGGGTAACTCCGCCCCCGGCGGGCGTTACCAAACTACATTACCCCGACCCGGCAGTCAAAAAAAAATAAAAAAAAATAAAAAAACAAAATAAATAAATAAATAAATAAATATTCGATGAAAATTATTATTAAAATATTTAGAAAATAAATTAAATATTTTAATTGAGATATTATGGAATAAAATAAATATTTGATGAAAATTATTATTAAAATATTTATAAAATAAATTAAATATTTTAATTGAGACATTATGGAATAAAATAAATATTTGATGAAAATTATTATTAAAATATTTATAAAATAAAGTAAATATTTTAATTGAGATATTTGTGGAATAAAATAAATATTCCATGGAAATTATTATGAAATAATTTATTCGAGTGTAATAATAGTAAGAGAATAAAAATATTCTAATTTAATTAAGTAATTAAATTAGAAGGGTAATGATTTGTTAAATAAAGTGGAGTTTATATTAAATAATTAAGTGAAAATGTAACTAATGAATGTCGTGAATACATATGGTATGTGTGTAGAATTTGTGGTGAACGGAAGTAGTAATCGTTTAGCCTATGCACGAGGCAAGTTTCCTAACCCTACTTGTTATCATTATTCAAGTTATAAATCAAGTTCATTTGTTATGTTAAAGATTTACTATCTTTTCAAAGTATGATTCTGTTATACAATAATTGTTCTATTGAATACCTATTGAGATTGTTATTCAGTATAAATATCATTTATTGTTGAATCTTGTTAGGCTAGCGAATCCTTATTGATTCAATTAGTCCGTAGTTGATGAACGTTCTAAATTCAGAACCCTTATTGATTTATTCAAACCAAACTTCCTTTGGTGCGGACTCTAATGTCAAACTGAGATGAACAACCATGCAAAGGGATTTACTTATGTGTTAGCATTAAGATATTGTGCACAGTATGGTACTAAGAGTTGATCCCCCTAAGTACGAGTAGAAAGGTCAATAATCTTATGACTGTTAAAGGTTTCAAGTATAACCCTTGTTAACCTAGGACATAGTTCAAGGTCTTATGACCCTCAGAAATCTTTTGATTCTCGTTATTCATTCTTGATTCAAAAGTTGAGCTTTTATTTCAGAAGTCTTCGATTCCCTCGCATGTTATTATACATTGTTATTTCATTATTATACTTTTGGGCAATCGTGCTCACTCTTGCGTGATAATAACATTGCATTTAAGAACGAAAGAGCAGACGAGCCTTCTACTAGTAAAGGCAAGGGCAAGGTTAACAAATGATGAAGACTTGTATTTATGAGATGTTAAATTTATGTGTTAAGACTTAATGTTGTTAAGACTTATTAATTGCTTATGTTTCTGAACAGATGTTTAAGGTTAGTTTAACCTGGGATCGTATTTTATTCGGATGTTGTAACCCCATAAGGGGAGGATGTTTATTTCTATCTATTGCATGGTTTGCATTTATTATGAGTAGATAGATAGATGATATTTGTACAGTGAACTCCAAATCCCGTGAAATTGAAGTACCCAGATTTGGGGGTGTCACAAGTTGGTATCAAAGCTGTAGGTTATGAACCTTAGGTGGCGGAACAACCTTATGTAGTAGCCTTATAGAAAGAACATAGTGATGGAAAACTCTTATCGAGTTCTAGGAAATGAATTTTTTGTAATTCATTGAAGATAATAAAAGACTTTATGTGCTTATGTGTTAAATTATGTGCTCACTAGTACGACTTAGTAACTAAAACTCAAAATTTTATTGTCAGGATGTCTGACGTTGGAGGAACTAGTAGAGCTAGGGAGGAGGAACCCCGAGTACCTACGGAGGATGAACCCCGAGACATTCATATCGTTAGGGAACAGTTGGTACAGAGGGATTCATCTCCATTGATCACCGTTGTTGGTCAGGAGCATGAACCTGAGACTGATCATGAGGAGGATCCTGAGGAGGAATTTGACGAGGAAGATGAAGAGGAAGAAGAGGAGTTTCCACAGCACTCCATTGATGCTGAGATGTATGACACATTATACGACCGTAACGTGGAGTTACGAGATGAGGTCCAGGATCTGACTAAGCGGGCTATTATTCAGCAGATTACTCTAGAACAGAAGGAGAGGGAGATTTCGACTCTTCACTCACGACTTGGAAATGTAGAATGGGATTTAGTCCACGAGAAGGGTCAAACCGAAGATAAGACCGCAGAGATAGAAAAGTTGAAGAATAAACTGAAGGAAAGCTCTGAAAGGCTGATCATAGCATAGGAAGGCTGGGTAAGAGAGTCACGTCGTGCTGATCTTGCGGACGAGGATAGTCGTGCAAAGAAGGCAAAGCTTGGAGAGATATACTCCACACTTAATCATGCAATGAATGAGGCCCAGGATCGAGTTTTGAGGTACCCCATCCAGTTCGAAGGACTTCTTCCATCGTACATCCTAGATCGTAGGACGATGTCTCGCATCACGGAAGAGGAGCGTAGCAATGCTATTCAGCGCCTTAACCAGCAATGATAGGATTTGCTTAATTATGTGAAAGACTTTATTAGTTTTATGTGTAATTCCGATATGTTTATGAACGAATGAATATTTTAATATTTAAAGCCTGTGGATTCTTTATCTCAGGATGGTTGATGTAAATAGCAGTCATGCTATCATTTAATGTAAAACTTTTGGTTTGAATTAATTATATTAAGTTATTTGAGATGATGTGTTAAATAATTATAATTAATTGTTGAGTTAAGTCTTGACTATTTAGAGAATTTAATTGAGATTTAATAAGCATATATATTTTAACAGAAATATGCCGCCAAGAAGAAGACAACAACGTCAACCAGCTCAGGAAGAGTCAACAAATAACAACAATAATGCCAATGCTAATCTCGTTCAGCAGTTGGTTAACTTACTGACTGGAGCAATGAATAACCAACCTCAAGGTCCACCAAATACTACATTTAAGGATTTCAAGGCGGTAGGACCGCCAGAGTTTAATGGTTCCATGAACCAGATCGAGGCTCAAACGTGGGTTATGGAGATGGAGAAGGTTTTTGAAGTTGCTAGGATTAGAGAAGACCAGAAGACCACTTTTGCAACATTTATGCTGAAGTCTGAAGCTAGCTATTGGTGGCAAGCAAACAAAGTGCGAGGAGGTGAAGGTGTAATTACTTGGGAGAGATTTAAAGAGATGTTCTTCGAGATGTATTTTCCAACCAGCTCGCAGAACCAGATGGAGGTTCAATTTTTGGAATTGAAGCAGGGAAATATGAGCGTACCTGATTATGCGACTAGATTCAACGAGTTAGCGAGGTTCGCCCCGTATCAAGTACACACGGACGAGAGAAAAGCCAGAAGATTCGAACAAGGACTAAAGCCTTGGGTATATAGTAAGGTATCAATGTTTCAGATAAACACTTTTGCTGGAGTACAGGAAAAGGCCATCCTCGCTGAAGGTGGAAGCGATGCGGTGACCAAGTATAATCAAGAGCAGAAGAAGAAGAAGAAGAGTGAGAATGAAGGTAATAACAAGACTAGTGGGAGTAGCACTAGGGGTAGTCATAATCAGAAGAGGAAGTGGACGGATAACTCGTCAGCTAGAATTCAACAATGAGGGCAGAAGAAAAAGATCGAAGCATGCTCAAACGACGGAAAAGCTCATTTGGGAGTTTACATGAAAGGGAAGCGAGTGTGCTACAATTGTGGTCAGGAAGGCCACGGAGCACCAAACTGTCCAAATCCAAAGAAGGGTGCCTGATTCACCTGTGGTTCAAAAGATCATTTGGAGAGAGACTGTCCTAAGAAGGGATCGGGAGGGTCAGGATCAGGAAGAAACCGGGGAAACAACAGTGGAAACGCCTTGTCTATCACCGGACCAACCGCAACAAACCGACCGACCATCAGGACTTTCAACATGACGGTGCAGGATGCAGTTCAGTCTCGTGATGTGGTGTCAGGTATCATTTCGATTAATAAAATTAATACCTATGTTTTATTTGATTCGGGTGCTACTTGTTCCTTTATATCTGATAACTTTGCTAATAGTTTAGATTTGCTTAAGGATGAGTTGGAATATCCCATGAACATAGAAATTACGAATAGAGAGATAATCCTTGTTAAGTACGTGTATAAGAACTGTAGAGTGGATATTAAGGGTAATATCATGAAAGTAGATCTTATCCCTATTCGACTTGGGGAATTTGAAGTTATATCGGGAATGGACTGGTTATTCAATTACGGGGCTGTAATTGATTGCCAAAAGAAGCGTATTAACCTTATGACTCCGTCAAAGGTTGTGTTTTATGGTAGCAAGTCACCTAGACAAGCGAGTTGTCTGATGATGATGCAGTCTAGGAAGATATTAAGACAAGACTGTGTAGGATACTTAGCTTACATAGTCGACAGTCGAAAAGAGAATCCGAAGGTAGAAGAAATACCGATTGTGAGGGACTTCGTCGATGTATTTCCAGACGATTTGCCAGGACTTCCACCAGATAGAGAGGTAGATTTCGTGATCGATTTGGCACCCGAAACTGCTCCAATATCGAAGGCACCATACCGAATGGCACCAGTAGAGATAAAAGAATTAATGGTACAACTACAAGAATTACTGGATAAGAAGTACATCCAACCGAGCGTATTGCCGTGGGGAGTGCCGATGTTATTTGTGAAAAAGAAGGATGGATCGATGCGGCTCTGCATTTACTATAGAGAACTGAATAAGGTCACGATTAAGAACATATATCAATTATCGAGGATCGACGACCTGTTTGATCAATTGAAAGGAGCAAGATATTTTTCCAAGATAGACCTGGGAAGCGGTTATCATCAACTGAAGGTGAAACCAGAGGATGTACCGAAGACAGCGTTCAGAACGCGATATAGTCACTACGAATTTTTGATAATGTCATTTGGTTTAACGAATGCTGCTGCAGGATTTACGGGACTAATGAATGGAGTGTTCAAGCCGTTTTTGAACAAATTCGTAGTGGTATTTATAGACGACATTTTGGTATATTCAAAAACCAAAGAAGAACACGAAAAGCATTTGAGATTAACGTTGGAGGTATTGAGAAGGGAGAAGTTGTATGCTAAGTTTTCGAAATGTAAATTTTGGATCGAGCGAGTACAATTTCTTGGTCACGTGATTGATAAAAACGAAATTTCGGTAGATCCATCAAAAGTAGAAGCCGTGATTAACTGGGATCAGCCGAGAACGCCGTCGAAATTAAGAAGTTTTCTTGGATTGGCAGGATATTATAGAAGATTCATTCAAGACTTTTCCAAGATCGCAACTCCGCTAACGAATTTAACTTGAAAAGCTGTGAAATTTGTTTAGACAGATAAGTGTGAGGAAAGTTTTCAAAAATTAAAAAAGAGGTTGAGTACGGCACTTGTGTTATCTCTTCCGGATGATACATGAAATTTTGTTGTTTATAGTGATGCGTCGCATAAAGGACTTGGCTGTATGCTGATGCAAAACGGCAAAGTCATTGCGTATGCATCACGACAATTGAAGGACTATGAGAATGGGTATCTGACCCACGACTTGGAGTTAGCTGCAGTTGTTTTTGCTTTGAAAATTTGGAGGCACTATCTCTACGGGGAGAAGTGTGAAATATATACGGACCACAAGAGTCTGAAATATATTTTCACACAGAAGGATTTGAATATGCGTCAAAGAGGATGGTTGGAATTAATTAAGGATTATGACTATGAGATTTTATACCATCTGGGTAAAGCAAATGTGGTTGCCAATGCCTTAAGTAGAAAGGGTCGGAAGAAATTGATGATGTTGACTGCTCATGAGGAGCTAATTGCAGATATGGAGAAACTGGAGTTAGAAGTGAAGTATCCTATGGAGATTGATGAGAAGCTATTTCAGATACAATCTGGTACAACCCTACTAGATAAAGTTAAGGAGGCTCAACTTCAGGACAAAGAATGTAAGAAGGTGACAAAGAAGATATCTGAAGGAACTGAACCTAGATTTAAGATGGATAAGAAAGGAATACTGAGATTTAAGAGCAGAATTTGGGTACCGCCAGTCACAGAGATTAAGGAAGACATTTTGAGCGAGGCTCATAGTTCACGATATTCGATTCACCCTGGTAGTACCAAGATGTATCAAGATCTTCGACAACATTTCTGGTGGCCAAATTTGAAACGCCATGTTGTAGAGTGTGTTGCCAAGTGTCTGACCTGTCATAAAGTAAAAACAGAACATCAGAAACCAAGTGGATTGCTACAACCGTTGGAGATCCCAGAATGGAAATGGGAACATATTACAATGGACTTCGTGGTTGGCCTTCTGACGACTCAGAAAGGCTACGACGCAGTATGGGTTATCGTTGATCGACTGACGAAATCCGCACACTTCCTTCTGATCAAAATCAAATTTAACTTAGACCAGTTGGAGAGACTATACGTAAAAGAGATTGTTTCGGGGCACGGGGTGCCGGTGTCAATTGTTTCTGATAGGGATTCGCTCTTTACATCGAACTTCTGGAAACGTTTACAGGAATGCATGGGTACGCAATTACGAATGAGTACATCATACCACCCTCAAACAGACGGACAGAGCGAAAGAACAATTCAAACATTAGAAGATATGCTAAGAGCCTGTGTAATAGACTTTAAAGGAAACTGGGATGATCATCTACCGCTCGTAGAGTTCGGTTACAACAACAGTTACCACGCTAGTATAGGCATGCCGCCTTACGAAGCGTTATACGGCAGAAGGTACAAAACTCCGCTTTACTGGGATGAAGTTGGCGAAAGACAATTGCTAGGCCCAGAATTGGTACAGCAGACAGCAGAAATAGTCAAAGTGATCCGAGCACGACTGGTAGCAGCCCAAGATAGACAGAAGAAATACGTTGATCCACATCATAAGAACATTGAGTTTGAATCGGGTAATTATGTTTTCTTGAAGGTCTCTCCTTGGAAAGGAAAGATCAGGTTCGGAAAGAAACGGAAATTGAGCCCAAGATTCATTGGACCCTTCGAAGTACTGCGAAGAATCAGAGAAGTCGCGTATGAGGTAGCCTTACCTCCAGCACTCGAGAATGTCTACAACGTCTTCCATGTCTCAGTTCTACAACCCTACAAAGTCGATTATAAGTATGTAATTGAATATGAACCCCTACATTTTGAAAAAGACTTATCTTACGAAGAAATTCCTGTTCAAATTGTCGACAGAAAAGAACAAGTTCTCAGAAATAAAGTGATACCTTCTGTTAAGGTAATTTGGAGGAATCACAACGCTGAAGAAGCTACGTGGGAACTCGAAGAGAATATGATGAAGAATTACCCTCATTTATTTACTTAATTTATGTGTAAGCGATTCTTGGGACAAAATCTTTGTAAGGGGGGAGAATGTAACGGGTTGAATTTATTGAGTCGTGATTCTGGGGACAGAATCTTTTTAAGGGGAGAAAGATATGACGAACGAGATTTTTGTAATGTAATTTTAATATTTATTGAATTAAATAAATATTTTTCGATGAATTAATTACTAGATTAAATAATTAATTGATGAAATTATGGTAGATTAATTTAATTATATGTGTTATATTTATTAATTTAATGTGAAGAAATTTTGTTATTCGAAGTATGTCATTATGTGAGTTTATTATATTAAAAGAAATATTTAATAAGCCTAGTGTTATTTTAATTAATTTAATTATTAATTAGAGATTTAATAATTTGATATAATTAATTAATGAGAAAATTAATTATATGATTATGTGAATTTAAGATAAATTATTATATTTTCTTTAAATTAAATTAAATAAGATATTGATTTATTTTATAAAGGAGTGTGACATTATTTAAACTATAGTATAAGAGGTTTTATTAAATTAATTGGGTATAAGCTTTTAAATGGTAGCCAAACATGGCCTTAGTGGGAGTTGAGGGAAGTTGCCCATGACTGGGTAACTGACCACCAACGCGTCAGTTGTTCCTTATTTAGTTTTCGTCTTATTTTCTTTCTTCTTCATTATTTGCGTAAGTCTAGAAAGCGTAACAGAGAGAGATACAGAGAAAGAGTTGAGAATTCAGAGATTTTTAAGAGGATTGTGAGGGTCATCTGAGAAGGAATTCATCTTCCATTAATTCTACGCTTGGGTAATCTTTTCAACCCAATTACGTTTTACGTCATTTTGTTTTTATAGAAATGACTTTCAAGCTTTTGTAAAGTCTCTGTAATTGGGAAAGGGTATGATTATGAGTTTATATATGTGTTAAATGTTCTCAAATCGCATTCAATTATATATTATGTAAGTTACCATGTCATTAGTTTCATGAAAATACGTCGTATATGTTGCTCAAAACTTACAGAGTATGGGTTTTGGCCATATAGCCCTTATACGTAAATTTAATGTGTCAAACATAAATGGTTTTGTAAAATTTTTACTCGTATATTACTATGCATGTTAATATGAAGAGACCAAACTTTAAATGAACGGATTCTGTGTTATAACGAACCCGTAGTATTAATTTTCATGATTTATGTTCAAAACCTTCAAGAACATCAAGAACATCGAAATTTATATAATTTAATTATGTGATTATGTGTTTTAATGGGTTAAAATCACTCTATAAATGTTGGGTAATGATTATATACGTATTACAATGATTGGATAAGTCTAAATTCGTGTAAAAATAACTAATTGGAAGTTATGGCCATATTCACGTATAATTTTACTTGTGATTGATTTTTGGCCTAATTTGGCCTTGTTATGTTCACGAACTGCAGAAATTGCAAAAAATGAACCTGGATAACCCCGTCCCCGGCGGGCGTTACCAAACTACATTTTCCCGCCCCGGCGGTCAAAAAAAAAACAAAAAAAAAACAAAAAAAATAAATATTCGATGAAAATTATTATTAAAATATTTATAAAATAAATTAAATATTTTAATTGAGATATTATGGAATAAAATAAATATTTAATGAAAATTATTATTAAAATATTTATAAAATAAATTAAATATTATAATTGAGATATAATGGAATAAAATAAATATTTGATAAAAATTATTATTAAAATATTTATAAAATAAATTAAATATTTTAATTGAGATATTTATGGAATAAAATAAATATTCGATGAAAATTATTATTAAAATATTTATAAAATATAGTAAATATTTTAATTGAGATATTTATGGAATAAAATAAATATTCGATGGAAATTATTATGAAATAATTTATTCGAGTGTAATAATAGTAAGAGACTGAAAATATTCTAATTTAATTAAGTAATTAAATTAGAAGGGTAATGATTTGTTAAATAAAGTGGAGTTTATATTAAATAACTAAGTGAAAATGTAACTAATGAATGTCGTGAATACATATGGTATGTGTGTAGGATTTGTGGTGAACGGAAGTAGTAATCGTTTAGCCTACGCACGAGGCAAGTTTCCTAACCCTACTTGTTATCATTATTCAAGTTATAAATCAAGTTCATTTGTTATGTTAAAGATTTACTATCTTTTCAAAGTATGATTCTGTTATACAATAATTGTTCTATTGTATACCTATTGAGATTGTTATTCAGTATAAATATCATTTATTGTTGAATCTTGTTAGGCTAGCAAATCCTTATTGATTCAATTAGTCTATAGTTGATGAACGTTCTAAATTCAGAACCCTTATTAATTTATCCAAACCAAACTTCCTTTGGTGTGGACTGTAATGTCAAACTGAGATGAACAACCATGCAAAGGGATTTACTTATGCGTTAGCGTTAAGATATTGTGCACAGTATGGTATTAAGGGCTGATCCCCCTAAGTACGAGTAGAAAGGTCCATAGTCTTATGACTGTTAAAGGTTTCAAGTATAACCCTTGTTAACCTAGGACATAGTTCAAGGTCTTATGACCCTCAGAAATATTTTTATTCTCGTTATTCATTCTTGATTCAAAAGTTGAGCTTTTATTTCAGAAGTCTTCGATTCCCTCGCATGTTATTATACTTGTGGGCAATCGTGCTTACTCTTGCGTAATAATAACATTGCAGTTAAGAACGAAAGAGCAGACGAGCCTTCTACTAGTAAAAGCAAGGGCAAGGTTAACAAATGATGAAGACTTGTATTTATGAGATGTTGAATTTATGTGCTAAGACTTAATGTTGTTAAGACTTATTAATTGCTTATGTTTCCGCACAGATGTTTAAGGTTAGTTTAACCTGGGATTGTATTTTATTCGGATGTTGCAACCCCATAAGGGGAGGATGTTTATTTTTATCTATTGCATGGTTTGCATTTATTATGGGTAGATAGATAGATGATATTTGTACAGTGAACACCAAATCCCGTGGAATTGAAGTACCCGAATTTATGGGTATCATAGTTATGATAGTCCAATGTTTAAGAGATGTATGTTGAGCATGTTATTATATGCTACGTGATGCATGAAAACTGTTAGATTTTGTTGGGCTGTCGAGCTCAACCTTGCAAATAACCATTTTTGCAGGTTCAAGATTCAAGGTAAAGTTATGTGTTACTTGAAAGACATGAATCAGATGTGATACTTGATGATTTATACACTTTGGTTATGTTAGTATTATTTGAGCCATGTTTAAGGTTCCGAATGATATATGAATGTTGAATTGTAATATCGTTTCGCGATGTAAACTATTGTAGTATTAAATTGATTCTGAGATATTTAGATGTAAAGGTTAAAGGTTTTGGTAACGAGGATAGTTTGTAATAGAAAATTTTAATTATTCCTTAAATTTTAATGGTTGTATTATCATTTAATGATGTAAATTTAGAGGTTGAATGTATTGTTAACGACCGAAGTCGAGAATTAAATTGATTAAATTTTGGGGTCGTTACGGTTGGTATCAAAGCTGTAGGTTATAAACCTTAGGTAGGAGTATTGTAGGCTATAACCTTAGAGAAGGAATGTGAAGATAA
This sequence comes from Panax notoginseng, assembly GCA_016801055.1. Classification (NCBI taxonomy): domain Eukaryota; kingdom Viridiplantae; phylum Streptophyta; class Magnoliopsida; order Apiales; family Araliaceae; genus Panax; species Panax notoginseng. The sequence goes on from CM029015.1 coordinate 139,288,363, forward strand.
TGAAAGAATTAGCTCAAATAGAGTTTGAACAATAAGAAGTAATTTAAGAAACGTATAGAGAATGGACTAAAACATGCGTGAAAGGATTTAAAGAAGAATCTCGTAGAGTTATAAGGAGTATGAATGTGGGGTTACCCAACTCTAATAATAAGGATGTAAGATTATAATAAATAGACAATGTCTATAAGAAGAGATTGGTAAGGAAGTTAAGAATAAAAAGTTATAGTTAAGTATGGTACAGTTGTACTATTTAGTAGTTGAGGTATGGTATCTGGGCTAAATGATTCCTTAATAGAGCGGAGGTATATACGAACTAGCAACTAGGAACCTAGTTTGTTGGTTGTTTGTGGGAAACCACTCAGCATACCATATTAAAATTATTAGAGACTCTATGTGTATCAAGTATAGAAAATGGATACGTATGATGAAAATGTAGAACTTGAATGAAATGTTGAACGATGTAAATGAAGTTAGATATTCTTAAATGAAGAATTGTTATATAAACAAGAAGAATCTTGAAGAGATATAAAGATAAGAAATGAGAGTTACCCTAACTCCAATAGCCAGGATAACGAATAATGTCGTAAATGATGAAAAAGGAAAGAAAGGGGATCATAAAACAAAACGATCACGAGTTAAGAAAATAATTTTAAGGGAGATGATTATAGAATAAGATCACGACGTGATCTATTTAAGTTATAGAAGAAAGATAGTCTGTAATGTTTGAATGATTATAGCTTAATTCTATAAAGATGATGTACTATGAAATAGTACGAGATAACTCACGAGGAGTTATAGATGATGTGATACGAGAAATTCGTATCGAGCAAAGAGCAAGATAAAGTTAGGTGGGATTTAATTTGAGGACTCAGGTGATGGCTGAGTTGTACAAATTTTTGTATGGGCGAGGGTTTTCTGCTTATACTTAGTTTATCATATTGATAATCATTGTAATGTTGGTGTCGCGCTATCAATGTATATGTGGTGAAAAGGTGATTCTTATCTTATGTGTATATTTGATAGTTAGAAACTATTAAGATTAGTCAGATATTATTAGGATTAGGTGCGGTTCTTAAAACTAACGCATATGCTAAGTTCGTGACTCATAATAATATGGTAGGTTTTGAACCCCTCAGCGAATGAACGCCTATGGTCTGACTAGGATAAGTTCATAAATTCATATTATTGTGGCAAGTTCCTGGATTTCTAATGTGCAGTAAATTTGATGAACTGGGGTATAATTAAGTGTGAATGAAGTATTGAGGATGATAGGAATAAATAGACTTATTAAGCAATGGATCATTATAGAAAGTGGAGTTGATGGTGGAAGCACATGTATTCCAAATCTTCTAGCTATGCTAGACTTTAAAAATTTTGACATCAAGCTAAATTCGCACTATGTGCCTTTTTAAAATGAATTTTTTTTACTCTCAACGCATGGTGACAAATGTGTATGTGTGGACTTCGGGACACTAACACATCGTTACTTGTTGAGATATGATATCACTGAAACTAATTTTCAAAGATTTTTGAACTGTTTAAAGAATAGTCTATGATAATTGTTTCGGCTAGACGAAAATGATTTAAAAATATCAAAATATATTTTATATCATTAATGCATCATGTAACCTGGTGCAAAGATGATAAAAACGATGGAGTTATCAATGCATAATTGCTTAGTGTTGGATGTGATCTAAGGATCGTCAATCCACTATGTTATGATGTAGTATGACAAAGTCATAAAATGACGGAATCCTCAAACGGACTGTAAATACGGTGCGGTATCGTGACGTCATAAAAAGATTTTTGAGGCTTCTTTAAGATATGAGTATATATATATATATATATATATATATATATATATATATATGTGTGTGTGTGTGTGTGTGTGTGTGTGTGTGTGTGTATGTATATTTCGATTGATGTTCGAATTGTTGTAGAAGTCTATGCTATTTGATTCAACTAGATGATTATTGAAAGATGTTCATGAAATTAAAGCGTTTATTGAAAAGTTATGCCAAACCAAATTGTTTTGGTGCGGATTCAGATGTTGAAAAATTGAGGTGAACAACCCTATAAGGGGGACATGTTTTCGGGGACAATGGTTCGAAGCGTAACCATATAGTCGTTACAAAACACTACGTTGCGGCCCAACGTAGTGGTACAATAGGCTGGCCACCTAGTGTATGTGTGGAGGCTGTTTTCAGTCTCTGTGATTGATAAACACTCTGGTTTGCAGTGTGAAGGATTGAGTTAAAGCACTCGTAAACTGAGAATAGAGTTCACGGTCTTGTGACCCCTCAGATTGATTTGGAATCTTTTAAATTCTTGTTATTCATATCGCTTCCCAATTATTAAGCAATTGTGGAAGATTCTTATTATTCTGAAAGGTGAAAGTGGAAAGGATAAGAAAATTAAGCAAAACATAATAATTTCAAGAAAGAAATGAAATTCCAGAAAAGAAGAGAAATATGAAACTCTTAGAAGAGGAAGAGGTGATGAATATGATGACTGTAGAAAGATCTTTGTGGAAAGAAAGTGGTTATAGAATCCAATGAATGAATAAAGTATTAACGTAAAATCTATTATTATAGATTGAATGAATGAGGATTAATAAATAAAATTTTGAGGATGAAATTCTTAGAAGAATGAGTGAATGTAATATCCCGAGTGTTTATGATAATGATCATTAAAAAAGAAAATGAACGGGTTAATGAATATATGATACTCAAAATAAAATTGAGTCTAAGTAAAAGGTTTTGAAATAAAAATCACTAGAATTTTTATCAAGAATTATGGGGGTAGGAAATATAAAACTTATATTAAGGTAAAGTGATTCCGAGGACAGAATCCTTATAAGAGGGGAAGGATGTGACAACCCGAATTTTTAGAAATTATTAAAATAGGAATTTAATAATTAAAATTCTTATCACGAGATGTTTTGAGTTTGAGTATGTATATGTATGTGCTGTATATTTTGAAATATGTGATCTAGTGTGAAGAGAAATATATATTCATATATTGAGAAAGTGATGTTTAATAGTACCTTGAGTTATTTGTTTAATATATGTCTTCGATTCTGGGGATAGAATCTTTGAATGTGACGATTTGATTGTTTAGTTTGTATTATCGATTCAGGGGACATAATCTCTGTAAGGAGGGAAGAATGTGACAATCCAAGATTTTAGTAATTATAATTTAAAATATTTATTAAAGGAAATAAATATTTTATTGATGTGATTATTATTAGGAAATATTTATGAATTAAATATATTAGATAATATTCTAAATTAAATTAATTTATAATTTAGAGAATTGTAATATAGCATGAGATGTTATATTGTTGTTTTAATTTAATAATTTAAGATGGTATGATAAGTTATTAAATAAAAATTATAATGAGATTATAATTTTGTGATATTTGTTTAAGTATAATATTTATTTTAAACATAGTATGTATAATTAATTTATTTGATTATTATTGGATATGGAAATCCAAATAAATAATATGTGATTATAAATTATAAACTAAATTGTTTATTCAAATAAAGTAATGGAGTTTAATTTAGTTGGTTGCCAAACAAGACTTAAAATATTAAGTGTTTAATATTTAAAGGGGTTTTGCCAAACAAAGCCTTATGACTTTTGAATTTTTTAAATATTGAATTTTATTATAATAAATAAAATAAAACAGATAAAATATAAAATATATTTATAACAAGTATACGTTTATATGTTGTAACTGATACTATTTAGTATATCAATTAGGGCCATATCAGTTTTTTTATTACACCTACATGGTTGTGGTTATCAGTTGGTTATTTTACTAAGCCTAAGAATACAGAAACTTGAGAGAGAATTCTTGAGTTTTCCAAAGAAAAATCATGTGTTTAGCAAGGATTGTTCAAGCAACAAAAATGTATTTTTACATAACTTTAGTATTATATATATATGAGTTTACTGTAAAAAAATTTGTTTATATTCTGTGAATTACAGTTTTTCTGAAAATTGTTGTTATGAAATCTGTTATGGTGATTGTATATAGCTATGATGTTAGAGTTTGTAGTTAGGCATGAATTGTATGCTAGTTTCGTTCGAAAATACAAAGAAAAGCATTGCAGTGAATATTTTGCTTATACCTTATGAAAGTACCAATAGTAATGGTCAATTAGCATGATAAACTGTAAATTGGGTCTTGTTGTTGGGTAAAATCTAATTACGCACAACACGCAAGTATACATGGTTAACAAGTAATAAAGTGATAAGTTGAGTATCGTTCCCACAGAGAATTAGTTAACAAGGGTTACGAAGTACTAACATATAACCAACTCAATAAACGAATGAATTTCAATTTATAAGTAAACTAATTCTAATTACCACTAGTTAAATTAAGATTATGGAGATTTAAGATCACAACTTCACTTATTGTTGCATTTAGGTTAACACACTTCTCATCAACTATTCTCTATCCCGAATTCTTAATCAAGAACACGAAAGTAGTATTAACCACCTCTCGATGCACTAATACCGTATTAACGTCAATCCACAATTAAGATAGAAATCTGTTAAACACCTTAATCAACTAAGCCACTATATCTCTATGTAAATTATAATTGAAGAAAGTTTAAGAATAAGTTCTCTATCCGATTACATGCGATGTCAATCATATCTCTACCTTAACATTCATCAAGATTAAGCTATTCACAAAATCATGAACACATGCTATCATGATAAGATCTAAATCAATACTTCATCTCTCGAGTTCATATAGATTATCACGGTAATTGATGGCCAATCAATTAAACAATTAAGTCCAAATCATAATAGACAATCCTCACAATAGAACATAATAATTGATAGCAAAGCATATTAAAATAAACTACAAAATAAGATCCATTGTATTCTCAAACTAAGAATTAGTTCATGATTATTGAATTAAAACTAAGAATTCACAATTGAATACACATTAAAAGAAGATGAAAAAGATAAAATCTGTTGTCCACAGATTTGATGCTCCCTCCTTGCTTCTACTTTAAATCTTCAATGGTCTCCAAGTTGCTTCAATCTCCAACTCTAACAAGAACTAGGGTTTTGCTCCTAATCTACTCTAATCTAATGGAATCCTCCAAAACTAGCCTATCTCTCTTCTCTTTTATGCATTTCATCATGTATTTATAATTCTAATGGACACCCAAGCAAGTTAGGCAACTAAGAATCCTATTCTAGCTCAAATTGGACATAAAATGACCCAAATCAATTGTGTTCCCACTGCCTAACGCACCCAGCGTTGTCCCCATGTCATTTAGAGCGCTACCCGCGCTACTGTAACAGAGGAACTGATGGACTAGCGCACCCCTAGCGCGGTCCGCGCTACGCTATTTTCTGATGCGACGTCCTTTGGTAAAACAGGCATAACTTTTGATCCGCTAGGAGTTACGAGGCCTGCCACCTATCAAATCAAAGATAATGACGAGATCTACAACTTTCATTCTTTAACAATTGACACATTCGGGATGGATCAAGCTGAAAATCGAGCTTGAAGTAGATGTTGTGTAAATGGCAAGCATGACAACTCTTAGCTTTGATCTTCGTTGATAAAAAGGCCATAACTTTCGTATCCGAACTTCGATTGGGATGATTCAAGATGTTTCGAAAAGCTAAGAAGTAGATCTACAATAAATTCTAAGTTCCAAGCCAAGAACATGCATCCAACTTGGTGTTAAAAGTCCTTCAATATTCCCTTCTTGCATTTGCTTGCATATTTTGGTCCAAAAGATTTCCGAATTGCTTTCCCTTGCTTCTTCATTCCAATAGTCGTCTTTTTCTTGGATTTTCATACCCAAGCATATAATCTACAAAACGAACATAGAATGCATGAAAAGTAACTAAAACACATGAATATAAGCAACTAATTCAAGTAAAAGATACCGGATAAGTAGGTATAAAACCTACATATCACTTGTTCATACTAGTTCATTAAGAAACGAGTATAACATAATTTGAATGAAGTGATTTGGTCAAGTATAGAGATTACAGTGATGAGTTTTGCAAGAGATGTTAAAAATGAATTTTTATTTGAAAACTTGAAATTTGAGAAATTAAACTAGTTTTAGTTGATGTTAAATTGTTTTAATTGGTTGAATATGTTAGCAATCATGTTTATAATAGTGTTATATTTATTTTGTGTGCTAATTTCACTGTTTGCTGGGCGAAATTCGTTTTAGTTGGGCTAACAACGGCTACTGTTCATGCCATTTCTGCCTTTGTCTGTGCACCAGCGCAGCTGCGTTGGTGCCAAGACTAAAAACTACGCCAACTGCGCTGTGTGTGGCGTAGCTGCGCCATACACTGATCTGAGGCAAAGACTTATGTTGTTGCTGCAAATTTTGAGTAGGATTACCACTTGGTCTAAAGTTATGTTAATGTGTCACACATGTAGTAAGAAGGTTAAAACAGAACCATGACATGTAATTGATAAATTTAAAGTTATTAGTCTCATTAGTAAGTTACAAACGCGTAATGTGATAACTTAGTATACACAATGAATGTTAGACAAGTGTTGTGAAGTCAACACTTAGAATTTCTGAAATGTAAATGGTAATATAAGACTTGTACCGAAATAAGAAGTTTAACTAGAAATGAGTGTTATGTTGGAAAAAGGATGTTAGTACATTGTGTATTGATTAATAAGAAAGGTTATCAGATGTAGAGGAAAGTTTACATTATAGCTGCTATGCGTTACTATGGAACTAATAGTTAATGTGAATAATGATATAACTGTGTAGGAATGCACGAAGTGCAGATAAGCGATAAGCAGTTAAGTCGTAGTTCATAAACTACGAATCAGGTAAGTCTTTCAGTTCCTATTTGCTACATGAACTTGATGATTAACTGTTTTAAATCTTTATTGCAAATAACATGATGCATTATATTTATGTTGAAAGCATGAAACGTTAAAGTCAACTTATGACTACGTTGATTGAGTAAAGCATGCTGATTGAGTAAGGAAATCAATCTTTATACTTGTTATATGAACTGTAGCATGTATGTTATTATAGTCCAATGTTTAAGAGATGTACGTTGAGCAAGTTATTATATGCTACGTGATGCATGAAAACTGTTTAGATTTTGCTGGGATGTCGAGCTCAACCTTGCAAATAACCATTTTTGCAGGTTCAAGATTTAAGGTAAAGTTATGTGTTACTTGAAAGACATGAATAAAATGTGATACTTGAAGATTTATACACTTTGGTTGTGTTGGTATTATTTGAGCCATTTTAAGGTTTCAAATGATGTATGAATGTTGAATTGTAATATCGTTTCGTGATGTAAACTATTGTAGTATTAAATTGATTCTGAGATATTTAGATGTAAAGGTTGTAGGTTTTGGGAACGAGGATAGTTTGTAATAGAAAATTTTAATTATTCCGCAAATTTCAATGGTTGTATTATCATTTAATGATGTAAATTTAGAGGTTGAATGTATTGTTAACGACCGAAGTCAAGAATTAAATTATTTGAATTTTGGGGTCCTTACACCAACTAACACGAATTTGACCCATAAAACAGTAAATTAAGCATATGTAATTGGTACAAAGCTAACACAAACATAATTCCTTACATATTCAATCATCTAACACAATTAAACAACAACTTCAACTATTTTAAATTCTCAAATTTCATGTTTTCGTGTAAAAATAGTATTTTTGACCTTCTTTACAAAAAATCATTACTGTGATCACAATTCTTGTCCAAATTACTTCGTTCAAACTACGTTCTCTTTGTTTCTTAATGGACTAGCATAATCAAGACTCAAATTACTGATTAACATACAAATTAACCACTAACTTTTGTACTTTCATAGCCATATTAAAATATTCACTGTAAATTACTTTTCTTCATTTTTAAACCGTAATTAACATAACAATTTATGTCTAAACACTAGTTTTAGCATCACAAACACATACAATCACCATAATTTAGTTAAATAGTAGAAATTCGAAAAATAGAATTCACAGAATATAACAATTTTGACGTGAAACACACACACACACACACACACACACATATATATATATATATATATATATATATATATATATATATATATAATATTAAAGTTATGTAAAAATACCTTCTTATGCTTGAACAATCCTTGCTAAACACAGAATTTTACTTGAAAATCTCAAGAATTCTCTCTCAACTCCCTCTCAATTCTCTGCAACTCTCTTCCTTAGTGTAGCAAATAACAAAACTGATAACTCAATTATACGTAAAATAAAAGAAACCGATATGGTCTTAATACACATATTAAATATATCAGTTACAATATAATAAACGTGTAGATTATAAATATATTTTATTTATTATTTGATTTATTTTAATTATTATAATAAAATTCAAAATTCAAAAATCCAAAGGTCATAAGGCTTTGTTTGGCAAAACTAATTTAAACTCCTTAAATTTTAATAAACAATTTAGTTTATAATTTATAATCACATATTATTTATTTAGATTTTCATATCCAGCATTAAACAAATAATTTAATTACACATACTTTATTTCAAAAAAAAATCCACTTAAGCAATTATCACAAAAATTATAATCTCATTATAATTTTACTTAATAAATTCACATACCATTTTAATTATTAAATCAAAACAATAATATAACATCTCGTGTTATCTTACAACTCCTAAATTATAAATTAGATTAATTTAGAATATTATCTAATAAATTTAATTCATAAATATTTATTAACAACAATCACATCAATAAAATATTTATTTAATTTAATAAATATTTTAAATTGAAAATAATAAAATCTTGGATTGTTACTGTGACGCCCCCAAATTTGGACCTCCACGTGATTACTCAAATTCGGTTCATCACGTGCTCAAAGTATTACCATAATAACCAAAATCATACATTCACAACGAAAAATCTAAATTAGAATAATATATAATGATTTATTATAATTATTCCCCCAAGTCTCGCAACATACAATACTTAAAAGATTACATAATAGTATCTAATAAAGACTTATTACATAATCATACTTAAGCTTAAACATAGTCTTAATACAACATAATAATCTTAAACATAAAAGGGACAAGCTAGTCGGTAGCCTTGCCCTCGCCCTTGTCTGCTCCAGAGACACCTCCATGTTCTTCCTTAACTAAAAGGTTTTAAATAAGCAAGGATGAGCACAAATTGCCCAGCAAGTAATATACAGCAAGGGTATAAGATATAATATCACAAGGTTTGAAATATCGAAGTGTCATTTCTTGGATAGTTCAAAGTGTCATAATAACATTATGGATAAGGAATATCAACAATACTTAGACTAAGATCAATAATTCAATATAAATCAACTGATATATATATATATATATATATATATATATATATATATATATATATATATATATATAAATTCAAAGGCTATCAAGGTATCCGACTGGATAACAATTTATACTGAGCAGTCACTAAGGACTATTGAACATCTACTAGAATTACCAATATTAAACTGATAACCCAAAAGAATTAAGTAATGTAGAGGATCAGTCTACAATATTCCACGTTATGAATAACACCACAGTAGTAATCTACTCATGTGTTTGGGTTTCCAACAACATAAAATCCCATAAGGGTTATTCAACTCAATTTTCAAATTTTCTCACCAATCAATTGGTTTGGAAAGTTTAATAAACATGCATATAGTCTAGCCAAATCAAATGGCATCGACTCTCTCACAATATTCAAGAACAATACTAAGTTCATTATGAATAATAGTTTTCACAAGGCTTTAAGCATAATGGCTCATTTGAACGAGAAAACAATATAACTGGTACTCAAAGAGATGAGCTTACGGTATTCGTCGAATAAAGAATGCAAAGATACTTGCACAACAAGAGTAGGGTTCAGATACTTGCTCAATGTAATAAGATAGGTTTAGAAACTTGCCTTACGCGTAGTTTATCCTCGTTTAAGAATTCAACACTTTCGAATCCAATTTATAACGTATTATATGTTCAAGATGTTCATTAGCTAACATAGTCTTTAATCAAGCTTGTCATGATACAAGTATGCATGTATGATACAAAATCAGCTTATAAGTCATCACAAGTTCAACCCACGTAATATGGTTTGATATCATGTAAACATCCTCTCAGACTTAGCATTCGAAAGTCAAAATTAAACTTTATTTACATCATATAGTATGCTCCTTAACATATTAACTAGCACATTAGTTATATAAGATAAGCTAAAGTAATCCTATAAGCATGCTCCAAACATCAGACCAAAAATAGAATCGACATGTGACTGCTGCACGGCGCAGCTGCGCCGTGGCTAAGCCTGGGACCAGCGTAGCTGCGCTGTCCTCTGGCTATGCCAAGACTCAGCTGCTGCCTTGTGGCTTTTGCCCGGATTGACCAAAACTCTTACACATGTTATATATGTTGTGTTAAAGGTCCTCTGATGCTTCTCACGCCAATCTAGGTTCCTTTTCATAACAACATATTCCACAATTTGCTATTTCAACAAGTTAGAGTCATGAAACCACAAAACTTATCACGCTTGCTCTCTAAACATACAAGATAGTATAACACCCATATTAAGCATGCGTACTAGTATTCATAACATATACGTGGAACTAATACCGCTTTCGTTGAAAATAGGCTTCGTTTATGCTTTTCTTGAAATGCAATACACAAGCATGGCATATATATGTTTAAACTACATGAGTAAGTCTAAGAGTGACATCAAACATGATCACAAATGTCAGATTCTAGTCCTCATGGTATCTTGACAATATTCACACTCAAAGCTTGCTAGTTAGTACAATACATTCATGATTGCCTACTAATCTCATACACACAAGCCAAAAGTTTATTCATGCATTTCTAAGTCATACCAACATGTCCTCAAAGTCAGAATATACATTATGTAGAATCATGCAAGTTAGCTTACTAGGCTAAGTTTTCTTGAAAACTTCTTTAACACAAATCCAAAAAAGTTTGGTCATGAACAAGGAATTATGAGTCATACATCATGCATGTCTAAATCATACTAACGTGCTTGCGGGTCGGTACATAAACATGGCACTCATACTCATCAAGTTCATTTTTAAAGTTTCTAAATTTATTTCAACTATACACTTTTGTTAATCATGCTAATGCTAGTCTAACATGGTCACATTATGTTCATATCTCTATATATGCCTCTTACAAATGCTTGCATGCTATTATAAGTCATAGTATTACAACAGATTGCAAAACAGAAGCTCAAACTAAAATCAGGAACCGGCGTAGTTGCGCTGCGCCTTAGTACAATTATGGCGCAGCTGCGCCGTGCCAGGTTCAGGTGCAGAAATAGACTCTGTTTTACAGAGTCTTGGCCAACATGATTTCCTTGACATCAAACATGATCCAATTCATTTCTAAAGTATTCATACATGCTAATAATGTGACAACCCGAGAATTTAGATATTTTTTAAAATCCTAAAATGATGGATTAAAGGTTATAAGATGAACCTAGACAGAAAATAAGTATATGGAATTGACGTTTCTGTGAAGAAATTTTAAGGATTTCAAAATTTTTAAGAAGAACCTATATGGTTTCTTAATTGAATGAGAATAAAAAAATATGGGTTACAAAATTCTAAAACCCTAAAAATGAATTGATATGTATTTGAATGCATATCAATAATAAGGTATTATGATACCTATAAAATTTGATGTGATTTGAATAGTGTAAGAAATGTTGTACTAATACAGGTGGAATTTTATTAACGAAATAAGATTTCACAAGAATAAAAGTTATGAGGTTAAACGAAGATGAGTATATAGAAATATATATATACTTAGTAAGGTGCTATATATATTTTAGCAAGAGGAATGATGAATTAAGTTAATGATATAAGGATCAAGATAAAACTATGTTAGTAATTAACATAGCTTGAACGTTGGCCTTGAATGGCAAATAAGAATTTGAATAAGTATAAAATCGTTTGTTAATACGATTAGCAATAAGAAGGGAGTAATTTAAAACTCAAAATTTGAGTTAGAGATAGAATTTTGAAGCATGGACTGCTCGGTTGTGTCCGAAAAGTCAAGTTTAGTCAAAATAGACAGTAAACACAAAATATGTAAAGGTTGACTTTTGGTCAAAGTCAACAGTTGATTTTTTGTGTGGAGAAATGTCAAAATTAGTGTGAGAAGTGAAATATGTTATGATATTATGTTATATGGTTAATAGTATAATATTTAATATTATACCAAATGATGTAAAGTAAAAGTACGAGAGGAGATCCAATATGCAAATATGTATATTGGTATCAACTAGTTAGTAAATTAAATTCATATTTGAATAAGTGATTGAATATATTAAATTATATATTTAATATATAAATAAATTGTTTGAAAACAATTTATGGAGAGGAGGAGGAAATTAAATTAAATTATACAATATAAATTGTATAACTTAAATAAGTTATTTAAATTAAGTATGATAATTAAATAACCTAAATGGTTATTGTTATTTAGTGATACTAGTATTTAAATATATACTAGTGACCTAATCTAAGAGAATTGTGGAGCATGTCACAATTTATTTAATGATTATGTGAGTAAGTGAATACGAATATTATGTGATGACAAATAAAAGAAACTAGTGTGATCCTAATTATATATTAGGAATGAAGAATTAAATAACTTAAGCGTTTTGAGATGAGAGAATTATGGTATTTAAAATATATACTAATTTTAAGAGATTTATTTTATACATCTTAGTTAATTAATATTATAACCTAATTATAGCAAGTATAATTGGGTTAAGAAATTAAGGGCATGTAGGTAAGGAATTAAGTTATAAATGAGGAAATGAAAACCCTAATTAAATAATTAGGGAATGAGAATATTAAAAGTATTGGGCCTAATTTATTTTCATGGCCCAAGAAATTAATTTAGAAGCCCAAAGGAATTAAAAGTATAGGAACCCAAGCTTGGAGCCCAATTGAAGAAAGGGCACCTTGGACTTTATGTATACTAGATATTGCATGAAAAAAAGAAGCAAGACTTGGTGAATTAAAGGCCACTTGGCCGGATTTGAAGGAGAGGAAAAGGAGAGGAGATGGTGTTTACACATCATCAATTATAAGCACCACAAATTTGCAAAAGATCTTCCACCAACATAGCCATATGTCACTTTGTTTAAGAAGCCACATTACTTAATAATCTCCCATTCATCTAAATGATGATTAGAGAGAGAGAAAAAGATAAGCTGATGTTGGAGAAATATAATTACATATACATATTATATCTATCCATATATTCTTTTTACTAAAACAAAAATCTAGTTTTTATCTCTTTTATTTCTTTCATCTAACCAAGCAAAACTAAGAGAGAGAAATAGAGAGAAGCAAGAGAGAGACAGAATTCGGTGGGAAGAGAAAGAAGAAGGAGAGGAGTTCTACCATTAATGCTCCATAAGTTCATCTCCTACTTTGGAAGAATAAGGAAGGCTAGCAAAAGATTAAAGGTATAAATACATTGTGTTCATGTAATTTTTGATTATTGTAAATTAAACCTTGAATCTATATTTCTAAACTCAAAAACTATGAATATACATTTTTATGAGTGTTTCATGTTTAGATATACCCATATTGGGTGTTGTTTTAGTTGAAAATTAAAAGTAAAGAAAAGTGAGTTTTCTAGTTTTTTGAGCCCTAAAATTTCTATGTACTTTGGATTTTCACCATTTGTGATCTACACCTTCTTTTTACGATTTGTCAAAGAGAGGTGCTAGATATGTAAGTTATCTACTAAACTCAAGTGGTAGCACTCAAAAATGTTAAGTACACAAGTCATAGTAACTGTTTTAGTAAAAACAGTTTTGTGCATTTTGAGAAAAATGGACTGTTTATGAACAGTCAGGACCAGGGGTAATTTCGTCACTTTTCTGGCATTTAAAAATTCTGAAAAAATTTGGGAGGATAATATGATAAGTTTTATAATATCTCCAAGTGGAATCACTGAAAAAGGAGTTGCATATTTCCGTATGAAATGTTTTTAGCAAAGCACGAAAAACTATAAAATGACATTTAGCTTCTGCCCAAGATTTTAAAAGGGCATTTTCGGCCACTTAATTTGTGAGAAAAATTCTGGCCTTTTGGGACATGAAAATATATGGTATTAAGTACCTCCTGTCCAAAAATAAGCTAATTCCGACTTAAAATGACCAAGTTATGACCATTTCAATTTCTGTGATTTTCCGACAAAAACGGCTATACCCAGAGTTCTATAACTTCGATGGCCACGAAATTTAAACTGGAGTGTCACGTTAACATGTATAAGATTGTATCAAGAGATGAGAATTTTTGGAGTTAAGCACGAGGTACCAATTTCTTAAGGAAATGACTAAAAATGATTTTTTAAAAATACCAAAGGAAGTTGGAAAATTTTGAAAAAATACTTTTTGTGTATGAAATATGTGTATATATGTTTGGGCAAAGGATAGAAAGATAATAAGTTGTTTTAGTATTTTCGTGAACGGATATGGAATCCAGCTTGCTAGATTAGAAACTCTGATGAATCCAGTTTGTTGGATTGAAAAGAAGTATACTGAATTGAAAATATCTTGAATCCAGCTTGCTGGATTGCAATCTAGTTGCAGGATTTGTAATCCAGTTTGCTGGATTATAGTTTGGCTTGCTGGATTAGAAATTTGTTGAATCCAGGTTGCTGAATTGTGACACCCCCAAATCTGGTACTTCCATTTTCACAGGATTTGGTGTTCACGATACAAATATCATCTTTCTATCTACCCATAATAAATGCAACCATGCATTAAATAGAAATAAAATCTTTCCCTTAAGGGTTACAACATCTGAATAATAATACAATCCCAAGTTAAACTAACCTTAAACATCTGTGCGGAATTATAAATAAATAAGTCTTAAACAATATCTTTAACTTAAGTCTTAAACAAATACATCATATAAAATAACAAGTCATATCAAATAATAAGTCTCCATCATTTGCTAACTTTGCTCTTGCCCTTACTAGTGGAAGGTTCGTCAGCTCTTTCGTTTTTAACTACAATGTTATTATTAAGCAAGAGTGAGCACAAATGCCCACAAGTATAAAAATGAAATAACAGTATAATAACATGCGAATAAATCAAAGACATCTGAATAAAAGCTCAACTTTTGAATCAAGAGTGAATAACAAGAATCAAAAGAATTATGAGGGTCATAAGACCTTGAACTATGTCCTAGGTTAACAAGGGTTTTACTTGAAACCTTTAACAGTCATAAGAGTATGGACCTTCTTCTCGTACTTAGGGGGATCAGCCCTTAGTACCATACTGTGCACAATATCTTAACGCTAAGCGTAAATAATCCCCTATATAGGGTTGTTCATCTCAGTTTGACATTCGAGTCCGCACCAAAGGAAGTTTAGTTTGGATAATACATCAAGGGTTCTGAAATTTAGAACGCTCATCAACTATGGACTAGTTGAATAATTAAGGTTTCACTAGTCTAATAAGGTTCAACAATAATGATATTCTGTTTGAATAATAATCTCAAGAAGTATACAATAGAACAATTATTGTATAACTAAAACATACTTTGAAAAGATAATCAATCTTTAATAAATTATTTGAACTTGAATAATAGTAACGATAATTTATTCAAGGTAAATAATAAGCTTGAACAATAATGACAAGTAGGGTTAGGGAACTTGCTCAAATTTAAGAGTTTAAGTTTAGGAAACTAGCCTCGTGCGTAGATTACACTTTAACTAAACTCGTTCTTTGAATTAAATCCTACATACCATTCTAATACACAATACTAGTTAATTATAACTTAATTAATCATCATAAACTCTTTATTTTTGTCTAATTTAATTATTGACTATACTTAATCAATTTATCACATTAACTGTCACATAATATCACTTCATAAATAATCAAGCTAATTATGTATTCAATAATTCAATTCACATGTAATTATGTCATTTACATGTTACACAACTATGTCATCATTTCATTATATTTCTAACATGTTTACATGTTCATTACATTAAGTTACTAACACATTGCTAGACTTATCATAAAAAAAATACATTTCTGGACATTCTGCTAAGTGGCGTTGCGGCGCCACTTTTGTACTGAGTATTGGCGCTGCGGCGCCGTGGCTCTGCGGCGCCGTGGCGCTGCGGCCTGGTACTTCGTGTTGCGGCGCGGTGGCGCTGCAGCACGAGAAATGAACTGGGAGTTGGCGCCGCGGCGTGAAACCCTAGACTTTGAGTTTCCAGTTCGCGAAGAACACAAAATTCAGCGAAATCAACACATTTTTAACACTAAGTTCACCAAATTACACATACCCATATGTTATAATTTATACATAAACATAACCCAACCTTTGTAAAGTTATTTTAACCATTTAAAACACCCAATAACAGAATTAAATTATGTAAAATTTGACTGTTCTTGATGTTCTTGAAGTTAATGAACAAAATCATAAATTGAACACTACGAATTCGTTATAACACCAAATCCGTTCGTTTAAGGCTTGGTCTCTTCGTATCAACATGCATAATAATATAGGAGTGTAAAATTTAGGGATAATATACGATCACTACATAAAATATCACGTATAAGGCCATAAGGCCAAAACCCATACTCTGTAATTTTGTAGAAATCATATACGATATGTTTTCATGAATTTGATGTTATGGTTTACAACATATACATAATTAAACACAATTTGATATAACATAACACACATATAACCCATAAACATTACTCCTAAACCAATTACAGAGTTTCACAGAAGACTTAAGCCATACTCATGGAAATTTTAAAAGACGTAAATATAACAATTGGGTTGAGGAGATTACCCAAGCGTAGATAAAGTAATAGGAGATGAATTAAAGCCTTCCTCAAAAATTCTTACACACCAAGCAAACTCACTCAACAATTTCTCAAACTTTCTCTCTGTGATATTATTATCAGACTTAGAAGAATAATAGAAAAGAAGGAGCATACACATAATATAGCCAAGAACAGACGCGCATCATGGCCAGTTAACCCAGTCATGGTTAACTGGTGGCAACTCCCATTAAGGCCGTGTTTGGCTATGCTTAATATATTACAAAATCAATTAATTTAATAAAAACCTTTACAATATAGTTTAATTAATGTCACATCCACTTGCACAATAATCCATATATCTTATTTAATTTAATAAAATATAATAATTTCTCATAATTTCGTATAGTCACATAATTAAATATCTCATTAATAATAAATGTCAAATTATTATATCTCTATTTAATAATTAACTTAATTAAAATAACGTCATGCTTAATTAAATAATTCATTTAATTCAATAAGCTCACATAATTACATGCTTTGAATAATAAAATTCTCCACATTAATTTAATAAATGTAACACATATAATTAAATTAATCTACCACAATTGCATCAATTAATTATTTAATCCAATAATTAAATTATCAAATAATATTTATTTAATTCAATAAATATTAAAATAATTTACAAAATTCTCGTTCGTCACATCTTTCCCCCTTAAAAGGATTTTGTCCCCAGAATCACGACTCAATAAATTTGACCCGCTACATTCTCCCATCTTACAAAGATTCTGTCTCCAGAATCGCTTACAGATAATTAAGTAAATAATTGAGGGTAATTCTTCATCATATTCTCTTCGAGTTCCCACGTAGCTTCTTCAGCGTTGTGGTTCCTCCAAATTACCTTAACAGAATGTATAACTTTATTTCTGAGAACTTGTTCTTTTCGGTCGACAATTTGGACAGGAATTTCTTCGTAAGATAAGTCTTTCTCAAAATGCAAGGGTTTATATTCAATTACATGCTTGTAATCAGGCTTGTAGGGTCGCAACACAGAAACATGGAAGACGTTATGGATATTCTCGAGAGCTGGAAGTAAGGCTACCTCATACGCAACTTCTCCGATTCTTCTCAATACTTTAAAGGGTCCAATGAATCTTGGGCTCAATTTCCCTTTCTTTCCGAATCTGATCTTTCCTTTCCAGGGAGAGACCTTCAAGAAAACATAACTACCTGAATCAAACACGATATTTTTACGATGTGGGTCAGCGTATTTCTTCTGTCGATCTTGAGCCGCTACCAGTCGTGCTCGGATCACTTTGACTATTTCTGCTGTCTGCTGTACCAATTCTGGCCCTAGCAATTGTCTCTCACCAACTTCATCCCAGTAAAGCGGAGTTCTGCACTTTCTACCGTATAAAGCTTCATAAGGCGGTATGCCAATACTAGCGTAGTAACTGTTGTTGTAGCCGAACTCTACTAATGGTAGGTGATCATCCCAATTTCCTTTAAAGTCCATCACACAGGCACTTAGCATATCTTCTAATGTCTGAATCGTTCTCTCACTCTGTCCGTCTATTTGAGGGTGGTAAGCTGTACTCATTCGCAATTGCGTACCCAAGCATTCCTAAAGACGTTTCCAGAAATTTGATGTGAAGCGCGGATCCCTATCTGAAACAATTGATACCGGTACTCCGTGCCTCGAAACAATCTCTTTTGTGTATAGCCTTGCCAACTGATCTAAGTTGAATCTTATTTTGATCGGAAGGAAGTGTGCAAATTTTATCAGTCGGTCAACGATAACCCATACTGCGTCGTAGCCTTTCTGAGTCGTCGGAAGGCCAACCACGAAGTCCATTGTAATGTGTTCCCATTTCCATTCTGGGATCTCTAACGGTTGAAGTAAACCACTTGGTCTATGATATTCTGCTTTTACTTTTTGACAGGTCAGACACTTAGCAACACATTCTGCAACATCACGTTTCAAATTCGGTCACCAAAAATATTGTCGAAGATCTCGGTACAATTTGGTACTACCAGGGTGAATCGAATATCGTGAACTATGAGCCTCGCTTAAAATATCATCCTTAATCTCTTGTACTGACGGTACCCAAATTCTACTTTCAAATCTCAGTATTCCTTCATTATACATCTTAAATCTCGGTTCAGTTCCTTCAGATATCTTATTTGTCACCTTTTTGAATTCATCATCCTGAAGCTGAGCCTCCTTCACTTTATCTAGTAGAGTTGTACCAGATTGCATATGAAATAGCTTCTCATCAATCTCCATTAGATACTTCACTTTCAATTCCAGTTTCTCCATTTCCACAATTAGCTCTTCCTGAGCAGTTAACATCATCAATTTCTCATGACCCTTTCTACTTAAGGCATCGGCAACCACATTCGCCTTACCCGGCTGGTATAAAATCTCACAGTCGTAATCCTTGATTAATTCCAACCAACTTCTCTGACGCATATTTAAGTCCTTCTGTGTGAAAATATATTTCAGACTCTTGTGGTCCGTATATATTTCACACTTCTCCCCGTAGAGATAGTGCCTCCAAAATTTTAAAGCAAAAACAACTGCAGCTAACTCCAAATCATGGGTCGGGTATCCCTTCTCGTAATCCTTCAACTGTCGTGATGCATACGCGATGACTTTACCGTTTTGCATTAGCACACAGCCAAGTCCTTTATGCGACGTATCACTAAAAATAACAAAATTGCCTGTATTGTAATACCCCGAATTTTATGAAATAAAAGTATTCAATTTTTCTTATAATTACTATTCAGTAAATGGTTAAATTGATAAAAGTTTAAAGTTATGGGTGAAATATGAATTTTTTTCAAAATAAGCAAGTGGTTATAAAATAATCATTGTTGTCGGGGAATATTCGTTTGGTCGTGGAATATTCTTTCTGTCGGGGAATATTCGTACGACGGCGCAACTATTTGTGGGCCCCATAACGAATAACTGTCGGATGAAGAAAACGACAAATTTGAGTTTTTACAAATAACGGCGTAGTTGTTACTGTTAATACTATTGAAATACCCGGTGGTTAAAATACAGTAATACGCGTTATTGTACAGTAGCACACGGTATTGCACCAATTATTGATTCTTATGTAAGAAGACACTACTCAATAATGGTTACAGTAGTTATTATTCAATATTTTATTTTATTGATTCAATAATTGCTGCGTTGATATTTTATATTATTGTTGTTTCAATAATTGTTGCTGCACAGTATTTACCTTTATCAAATCAATAATTCATATTATTTGAATAATATTATTAGATAACATTATTGGTAATGTCTAGAAAGTTCTGTCTAAGGAGAGGTTTGGTCATCTAATTGCGCGCCAGTAAGGAGAAATTCTTATTGGAAAGCCCCCTCTTTCCTGGGAACGGCCTGGTTGTCATAAATGTAATTCTGTAATATTATCTGTGAATAATTAATTATTGATTCATATGATAAGGAAATATTTATTTTATGTGGATATAAACGATGGATATATTTTTGTGGTTAAAAATGAAGGAGTTAATGTTTAGGTTATTTTTCAATGGAGGTTTTTAAATGGAGGTATTAAAAATTAGGGTTTTTGAGATATTTTGCGAGGGTTATAATTTTTAATCCGACCGTTGGATCGTGGTAATATTTGGATATGTTATACATATATAAGTTGAGTATATGTCCACAAATTTTGAACCGTTAAAAATGAGCGTATGATTTATTATGAATTTTACGAGATGACTGGTTCAGAAATTGTTGAATTTTCGGAGTTTATCATTTTGGTGGAAAATTCTAGAATTGAGTGGGTCCCACTTGTGGTTGGTGAAGAAATGTGCTGAATTATATTTCAAATGTGGTGGGTGGGAATAGTAGCAGGTAAAGCCATCAGGTTGCAGGTCAAACCTACCAAAATTTTCCTATAAATAGAGGGCTAAGTTAGAATTGAAAATCACACCAAAAACATAAGATTTCTCTCTTTCTCTCTCTATATTATGAAGCATATTTTGTGAGTATTTAGATACTTTGAGAGTTGCTATTCAGTGCAAGTTTCCTTCGGCTTTACATACCGATCAGAAGTACTGCTCTTTTGAGGTAAGGGATAGTAAGGGATAGTAAGGGATTTTAAGGGTTGTTATGATTTTCAGTTTCGTAATTTTTCTGAACTTCAAAAATTCTGGAAAAATTTGAAATGATATTTTGATGAGTTTTCTTGATTGTGTCCAAAAATGGTGATTTTTGGATGTATAGATTAAGAGTTATGAATTTTATGAGAAAAGACTATTTTAAAAGTAATCGCTTATAATTTCTTGTGGTTAACTCTAAAATTGATGAAATTTTTATTGGGAGTACATGTATATGATAGGAGTATACTCTGTGAATTTCAGAATTTTTAGATAAAAGTACAATTTTTGATAAATATCTAAATATTCGACTGTTTTGGCCATATGAAAAATAGTAAATGACTTTTAAAAATTCTGAGAAAAATATATGTTCACTATGGGACTATATTATGCTAAATCTCAGAAAGGAAATATTTTTGGAACTGATTTGGTATTTTTCATAAAAATGGTCTAGTTGTGATTAAATGAATTAAATATGTTATGTGAAGTAAGAAAATTGGAAAATAGGATTTTATGGCTTGAGAATTCTATATAAGGTATATGCAGATTTTTGATGAGGGTTTTGATTATTGGTGATAAAATTTTATGAGTTTGGTATTTTAGAATGATTAAATGCATTATTTAGTAAAGTGTAAACAATTTAAATAAATTGTTTATAAGCTTAAGAAATATTATTCTTTCAATATCATTATACCAAAATACTGGTATGGATTTTATTATGAAATTTCTACCTTTTTGTGTCGAGTTTACTATTCATGAGTTACTATTCATGAGTTACTATTCACGAGTTACTATTCATGAGTTACTATTTACGAGTTACTATTCTCTTTTTCTGACCAAATTATAGTTGGTTTATGAATATTACTCTTGAGATTAAAACTAGATGTTGATCATATTATTTTTATTATTATATATAACGTTTTATAACCCTAATGATGATATTTCTCTTTGACTTGAGTGTAAAGATGGGTAGATTTTTGGTATGATCATGATTATGGGTTATCTTTGGCCAGTAGTGCAAAGTTGAATCGTTGATTGGTATGATCATGACCATTAAATTTATAAGTGAATATCTTTAGCTTAAGTGCAAAGGTGAATTGATCAACATGGTTATAATTATTGTTTATATAAATTCTGAAATGATTATATATTTCTTTGAGATATTAATATCTTTGGCCTGTAGTGCAAAGATGAAATATTGATGAATATCTTTGGCCTGTAGTGCAAAGATGAATTGTTGATGAATATCTTTGGCCCGTAGTGCAAAGATAACATGTTGTTGAATATCTTTTGCCAGTAGTGCAAAGATGAACAGATGTTGAGATAAACATGACTAACTGGTGATACAAATGAATATCTTTGGCCGTAGTGCAAAGATGAAGTTATTAGTATGATTATGAACAGGAAATGTGATTTGGTGTAACCATGATCTTTGATGTTTCGGGTAAAGATATGTGATGAAAATTATCTTCGTCCTGGATGAGAAGAGGAATTTAGAACTACAGTTATGATTATGAGTTATTCATATGATTGTGGACCAGAATTGTTGATTGATGTTACAGGGATAAAATATTGTTGATGAATTTTTAACATGGAGAAGATAATAGACTTTATAGTCTATTTGACTCTTCTAATGGATTGCTCGTTCCGCTGCAACTATGGTTGAAATTTTTATCATTTACCATATGTTCTAAATCTATGATTTATTATTGATGAAGGCTATTGATAATTTAATTATCTTTAGTCATGATATTCTTTACTGAGCTAGTTGTGCTCACCCTTTTGCTTCACAATTCCTTTCAGGTAATAAGAGTGTAGCTGGGTCGAGCGAGGGTAACAAGGGAATAGAACGGTGGTCATCATTTAGTAGTTATATTTGATGAAGAAAATAGGGTGAGGCGAACCCAACGTTGGAAGGGTGTTTTGCCACTATCATACAAGATGTCTAACGACATACAACCTCGTGTCATCATAAGACATGATTGTGCACATCCGCTTGCTGAGTATATATACGAGCACTACCTATATAATCTTGGTGTTTGTTTGAAGTATAATTCTCAATTAGAGACAGTGGAGATAATGATAAGTCAAGAGAAGACTCACCATTTGGAAGAATATGATAGTAATCTTCTCATTTTTCTTTGGGGTCTATTGGGTCAACCAAGGATAATTCTGTGGCCATATGATATCTATCATAACCTAGACGCGTGGCCTCCCATGTACGAAGGTTTCCTTGAGCACTTCCCAAAGATTCTAATTTCTAAAACAGTTTTTGACTATACCTTTATGTAAGGTGTTATTGTGAGGTGATGTCCACGGTTGGAACATGAGTCACATTTGGTATATATTTGTATCCAAACTCACAGCATATGTGTTGTTGTATTTTGCACGACATTTGTTGTAATAAAGTTACAGTTGTTTTCTGTACCATGTATTTGGCGACTCAGAATAGGTTGGATGGAATGGACCTATTTTGGGGTTGTCACATGTATCATCCGGAAGAGATAACACAGGTGCCGTACTCAACTTCTTCTTTAATTCTTGAAAGCTCTCCTCACACTTCTCCGTCCAAACAAATTTCAATGCTTTTCGAGTTAAATTCGTTAACGGAGTTGCAATCTTGGAAAAATCTTGAATGAATCTTCTATAATATCCCGCCAATCCAAGAAAACTTCTTACTTCTGACGGCGTTCTCGGCTGATCCCAGTTAATCACGGCTTCTACTTTGGATGGATCTATCGAAATCTCGTTTTTATCAATCACGTGACCAAGAAATTGTACTCGCTCGATCCAGAATTCGCATTTCAAAAATTTAGCATACAACTTCTCCCTTCTCAATACTTCCAACGTTAACCTCAAATGTTCTTCGTGTTCTTCTTTGGTTTTGGAATATACTAGAATGTCGTCTATAAATACCACCACGAATTTGTCCAAAAACGGCTTGAACACACCATTCCTTAGTCCCATAAATGCTGCTGGAGCATTCGTTAGACTAAACGACATTACTAAAAATTCATAGTGACCGTATCACGTTCTGAACGCTGTCTTCGGTACATCCTCTGGTCTCACCTTCAGTTGTTGATAACCACTCCTCAAGTCTATCTTGGAAAAGTATCTTACTCCCTTTAATTGATCAAACAGATCGTCGATTCTTGGTAATGGATATATATTCTTAATCGTGACCTTGTTCAGTTATCTGTAGTCAATGCAGAGCCGCATCGATCCGTCCTTCTTTTTCACAAACAACACTGGCGCTCCCCACAGCGATACGCTTGGTTGAATATACTTTTTGTCCAGTAATTCTTGCAGTTGGACCATCAGTTCTTTCATCTCTACTGGTGCCATTCGATATGGTGCCTTCGATATTGGAACGGTTCCGGGTGCCAAATCGATCACGAAATCTACCTCTCTATCTGGTGGAAGTCCTGGCAAATTGTCTGGAAATACATCGACGAAGTCCCTCACAATCGGTATTTCTTCTACCTTCGGATTCTCTTTTCGACTGTCGACTATGTAAGCTAAGTATCCTATACAGCCTTATCTTAACAACCTCCTGGCCTGCATCATCGTCAGACAACTCGCTTGTCTAGGCGACTTGCTACCATAAAACACAACCTTTGACGGAGTCATAAGGTTAATACGCTTCTTCTGACAGTCAATTACCGCCCCATAATTGGATAACCAATCCATACCCAAAATAACGTCAAATTTCCCAAGCCGAATAGGTGTAAGATCTACATTCATGATATTACCCTTAATATCCACCCTACAGTTCTTAAACACGTACTTAACAGGAATTATCTCTCTATTCACAATTTCTATACTCATGGGATATTCCAACTCATCCATAAGTAAATCTAAACTATTAACAAAGTCTTCGGATATAAAGAAACAAGTAGCACCCGAATCAAATAAAACATAAGCATTAATTTCATTGATCGGAATGATACCTGACACCACCTCACGAGACTGGATTGCGTCCTGCACTGTCATATTGAAAGTTCTGGCGGTCGGTCGGTTTGTTGCGGCTGGTCCGGTGATGGTTAAGGTATTTCCACTGCTATTTCCACGGTTACCTCCTTGCACTGCTCCTCCTGAACCCTTCTTGGGGCAGTCTTTTACTAGATGATCTTTAGAACCACAGTTAAAACAAGCACCTTCTATGGGTTTGGACAGTTTGGTGCTATGTGGCCTTCCTGACCACAATTGTAGCACACTCGCTTTCCTTTCATGCAAACTCCCAGATGAGCTTTTCCACAATTTGAGCACGCTTCAATTTTGTTCTTCTGCCCTCCTTGTTGACTTCCAGCTGACGAGTTATCCGTCCACTTCCTCTTCTGATTATGACTACTCCCAGTGTTACTCCCACCAGTCTTGTTATTTCCTTCACCTTCACTCTTCTTCTTCTTCTGCTCTTGATTGTACTTGGTCACCGCATCGCTCCCACCTTCAGCGAGGATGGCCTTTTCCAGTACTCCAGCAAATGTGTTTATCTGAAACATTGACACCTTGCTGTAAACCCAAGGCTTTAGTCCTTGTTCAAATCTTCTGACCTTTCTTTCGTCAGTGTGTACTTGGTATGGGGAAATCCTTGCCAACTCATTGAATTTAGCTGCGTATTCAGGTACGCTCATGTTTCCTTGCTTCAGTTCCAGAAATTGAATTTCCATATGATTCTGCGAACTAGTTGGGAAGTACATTTCGAAAAACATTTCTTTAAATCTCTCCCACGTAATTACACCTTCACCTCCTCGTACTTTGTTTGCTTTCCACCAGTACCTAGCCTCAGACTTCAGCATAAATGTTGCGAAAGCGGTCTTCTGGTCCTCTCTAACCCTGGCAACGTCAAATAATTTCTCTATTTCCATGACCCACGTTTGAGCCTCAATTGGGTTCCTGGAACCTTTGAACTCTAGTGGTCCCGCCGCCCTAAAGTCTTTAAACGTTATTTTTAGTGGAGCTTGAGGTTGATTGTTCATTGCTCCCGTCAGTAAGTTCACCAACTGCTGAACATGATTAGCGTTGGCGTTGTTGTTATTATTGGTTGACTCTTCCTGAGCCGGTTGACGTTGTTGTCTTCTCGTGGGCGACATATTTCTGATAAAATAAACGCTTATTAGAACTTTATTTATTTCTCTAAATAGTTAAGGCATTACTCAACAATTTAACACATCATCTCAAACAACTTAATGTATTTAATTCAACTCAAAGTTTTAACATCAAACTATAGCATAACTGCTATTTATATCAACTATCCTGGAATAAAGAATCCACAGGATTTAAAATATTAACATATTCCTTCGTTCATAAACACATCGGAATTTACATATAAAAACTAATTAAGTATTTCACATAATTAAACATATTCTAGTCATGTCTATCAAGGTGCTGAATAGCCTTGCCACGCTCCTCATCCATGATACGAGACATCGTCCTGCGATCCAGCATATACGACGGAAGTCCTTCGAACTGGATGGGGTATCTCAAAACTTGTTCCTGAGCCTCATCCATTGCATGATTAAATGTGGAGTATGTCTCTTCAAGCTTTGCCTTCTTTGCACGACTATCATCTTCTGCACGATCAGCTTGACGTGATTCTCTTACCCATCCTTCCTCTGCTATTTTCAGTCTTCCAAAGGTTTCTTTCAGTTCTTTTTTCAGCTTCTCTATCTCCTCGGTCTTATCTTCGGTTTGACCCCTCTCATGGACCAAATCCCATTCTACATTTCCCAATCGTGAGTGAAGAGTCGAAATCTCCCTCTCCTTCTCCTCTAAAGTAGACTGCTGAACAGTCACTCGCTCAGTCAATTCCTAAACCTCGTCTTGAAATTCCACGTTACGGTCGTATAATGTGTCATACATCTCTGCATCAACGGTGTACCGTCTTCCTCATCAAACTCCTCCTCAGGATCCTCCTCAGGATCAGTCTCGGGCTCATGCCCCTGACCAACAATGGTGATCAATGGAGATGACTCCCTCTGAACTAACTGTTCCCTAACAACATGTATGTCTCGGGGCTCCTCCTTTGTAGGTACTATAGGTAATCGGGGTTCTTCCTCCCAGCTTGACTAGCGTCTCCAACATTCGTCATCCTGACAACAAAATTTTAAGTTTTAGTTACTAAGTCGTACTAACGAGCACATAAATTAACACATAAACACCTAATGTATTTTATTATCTTCAATGAATTACCCAAAAAGTCATTTCTTAAGACACGATAATAGTTTTCCTTTACTATCTTCTTTCTATAAGGTTACTACCTAAGGTTGATCCCCCACCTAAGGTTCATAACCTACAGCTCTGATACCAACCTGTGACACCCCCAAATCTGGTACTTCCATTTCCACAGGATTTGGTGTTCACGATACAAATATCATCTTTCTATCTACCCATAATAAATGCAACCATGCATTAAATAGAAATAAAATCTTTCCCTTAAGGGTTACAACATCTGAATAATAATACAATCCCAAGTTAAACTAACCTTAAACATCTGTGCGGAATTATAAATAAATAAGTCTTAAACAACATCTTTAACTTAAGTCTTAAACAAATACAACATATAAAATAACAAGTCATATCAAATAACAAGTCTCCATCATTTGCTAACTTTGCCCTTGCCCTTACTAGTGGAAGGTTCGTCAGCTCTTTCGTTCTTAACTGCAATGTTATTATTACGCAAGAGTGAGCACAAATGCCCATAAATATAAAAATGAAATAACAGTATAATAACATGCGAATAAATCAAAGACATCTGAATAAAAGCTCAACTTTTGAATCAAGAGTGAATAACAAGAATCAAAAGAATTCTGAGGGTCATAAGACCTTGAATTATGTACTAGGTTAACAAGGGTTTTACTTAAAACCTTTAACAGTTATAAGACTATGGACCTTCTTCTCGTACTTAGGGGGATCAGCCCTTAGTACCATACTGTGCACAATATCTTAACGCTAAGCGTAAATAATCTCCTATATAGGGTTGTTCATCTCAGTTTGACATTCGAGTTCGCACCAAAGGAAGTTTGGTTTGGATAATTCATCAAGGGTTCTGAAATTTTGAACGCTCATCAACTATGGACTAGTTGAATCATTAAGGTTTCACTAGTCTAATAAGGTTCAATAATAATGATATTCAGTTTGAATAATAATCTCAAGAAGTATACAATAGAACAATTATTGTATAACTAAATCATACTTTGAAAAAGATAATCAATCTTTAATAAATCATTTGAACTTGAATAATAGTAACGATAGTTTATTCAAGGTAAATAATAAGCTTGAACAATAATGACAAGTAGGGTTAGGGAACTTGCTCAAATTTAAGAGTTTAAGTTTAGGAAACTAGCCTCGTGCGTAGATTACACTTTAACTAAACTTGTTCTTTGAATTAAATCCTACATATCATTCACATACACAATACCAGTTAATTATAACTTAATTAATCATCATAAACTCTTTCTTTTTGTCTAATTTAATTATTGACTATACTTAATCAATTTATCACATTAACTGTCACATAATATCACTTCATAAATAATCAAGCTAATTATGTATTCAATAATTTAATTCATATGTAATTATGTTATTTACATGTTACACAACTATGTCATCATTTCATTATATTTCTAACATGTTTACATATTCATTACATTAAGTTACTAACACATTGCTAGACTTATCATAAAAAAAATACATTTCTGAACATTCTGCTAAGTGGCGCTGCGGCGCCACTTTTGTACTGAGTATTGGCGCTGCGGCGCCGTGGCGCTGCGGCCTGGTACTTGGTGTTGCGGCGCGGTGGCGCTGCGGCGCGAGAAATGAACTGGGAGTTGGCGCCACGGCGCGAAACCCCATACTTTGAGTTTCCAGTTCGTGAAGAACACAAAATTCAGCGAAATCAACACATTTTTAACACTAATTTCACCAAATTACACATACCCATATGTTATAATTTATACATAAACATAACCCAACCTTTGTAAAGTGATTTTAACCATTTAAAACACCCAATAACAGAATTAAATCATGTAAAATTTGACTATTCTTGATGTTCTTGAAGTTAATGAACAAAATCATAAATTTAACACTACGAATTTGTTATAACACCGAATCCGTTCGTTTAAGGCTTGGTCTCTTCGTATCAACATGTATAATAATATAGGAGTGTAAAATTTAGGGATAATATACGATCACTACATAAAATATCACGTATAAGGCCATAAGGCCAAAACCCATACTCTGTAATTTTGTAGAAATCATATACGATATGTTTTCATGAATTTGATGTTATGGTTTACAACATATACATAATTAAACACAATTTAATATAACATAACACACATATAACCCATAAACATTACTCCTAAACCAATTACAGAGTTTCACAGAAGACTTAAGCCATACTCATAGAAATTTTAAAAGACGTAAATATAACAATTGGGTTGAGGAGATTACCTAAGCGTAGATAAAGTAATAGGAGATGAATTAAAGCCTTCCTCAAAAATTCTTACACACCAAGAAAACTCACTCAACAATTTCTCAAACTTTCTCTCTGTGATGTTTTTATCAGACTTGGAAGAATAATAGAAAAGAAGGAGCATACACATAATATAGCCAAGAACAGACGCGCATCATGGCCAGTTAACCCAGTTATGGTTAACTGGTGGCAACTCCCACTAAGACCATGTTTGGCTATGCTTAATATATTACAAAACCAATTAATTTAATAAAAACCTTTACAATATAGTTTAATTAATGTCACATCCACTTGCACAATAATCCATATATCTTATTTAATTTAATAAAATATAATAATTTCTCATAATTTCGTATATTCACATAATTAAATATCTCATTAATAATAAATGTCAAATTATTAAATCTCTATTTAATAATTAACTTAATTAAAATAACATCATGCTTAATTAAATAATTCATTTAATTCAATAAGCTCACTTAATTACATACTTTTAATAAGAAAATTCTCCACATTAATTTAATAAATATAACACATATAATTAAATTAATCTACCACAATTGCATCAATTAATTATTTAATCCAATAATTAAATTATCGAAAAATATTTATTTAATTCAATAAATATTAAAATAATTTACAAAATTCTCGTTCGTCATATGGATTCCGTATCCAGTCTGCTGGATTGACAATTTGGTTGTTAAATTTAGAATCCAGGTTAGTGGATTAGTATTTGACTTATTAGAGTATAAAGAAGAACTTATAATGTATAAGATTAAGTGTTTAATCATAATGAATATGATACAATGATTGAAGAATTATCCAAGAATGATAATAATACTGATGTGTTAGGATGTTATCTAATATTTGATTAAGTGTTAGATAATCTATTGACAAAGTAATTGTATTATGATACAAAGTAGAATATGCTGATTGAAAGACCAATCTTATTATTAATGATAGGTCTTACCAAAAGAAGTTAACTTAAACTGCGTAGCAGTAGTCAACGAATCATGCAAGTTTTTCCTTAACTCAAACTTGAGTTGTATGTTCAAAGCATGTTAATGAATAATTGTTGTTGATTATTCATGTATATATTGATTATTGATTCGCACGTTATGCATATTGTAAACGTTCATCATATATGAAAGGCTGATCACCTTCATTACCATTTGGTTAAGTTAATTTGTTCATGTTTATGCATGACCATTCATTTTTATTGACTTGGTCGTTCAGCTAAGAAAATTTGTTCATGCTCTTTCACAATGTTTATATTTTTGAAAGTTAGCTAGCTTATTGTTCAATTCTTTTAATCATGATATATCCTCAATTAAACTTATGCTTGCTGGGCAAATTTGATGCTGACCCTTGCTATATCATGATAAAAAATTTTAAATTAAGATGAAAGCTCGAGTGAAGATAAAGGCAAAGACAAAGTCCAAGATTAAGATATTATGCATTTAGAACTATTAAATTTACTAATGCAAATATTAATGTAAATCTTCTAAGATATTGAAGGTATGTATTAAGTTAAGGCTGTAGACCTTGGGGTTTATGTTGTAAAAGTTTAATGTATAAATAATTTATGTTTATATCTTCCGCAAAAGTTATAGAAATAGTATACCATATCCTTGGTGATTAGGACCGGAATTTGGGGATGTCACAGTTGGTATCAGAGCTGTAGGTTATAAACCTTAGGTAGGGGTACCTTAGGCTATAATCGCGGAGATGATAAGTAATAAACTCGAATAGAGTTTAAGCGATAAGAGATGAATTTAAGAAATTCATCATTTAAGTAAAGAGAAAGATAAATAAGATTCAAAGAAGAATCTTAAAGAGCTATAAGGATAAGAATCCGGAGTTACCTGACTCCAGTAATAGAGATAAAAAGTGATAATAAATAGACTATGTCTATCAGATGAGAAAAGTGCAAATAAAATCATAATATAATGTGATCAAAGAGAAGAATAAGAATATCGTAAAATAAAACGATCGTAAGTATAAGGAGAAATGATTATGAAATATGATCACGACGTGATCAGATTAAATGGTTGAATAACATATGATATGTTAAGTGTTTGGAATGATATAGCTTGATGCTATAAAGAGAAGGTACTAGGAAATGGTACAATGTAAACTCAGAAAAGAGTGGTAAATGTTAAGATACAGATTAAAGAAAATTTGTATTAAGAAAAGAGAAAGTTAGAATTGTGTAGAATTTTAATTGAGGACTCATGTCAGTAGCTGAGTTGTATGATTCCTTGTATGGGCGGGGAATTTGTACTTGGTTTTAGAATCACTTAGCTTCCTGGTCGATATAGTGGTTAGGTTGACCGATTCTTTGTATGGACAGGGAATTGTCCGCTTAGCTTCATATATTGATTACGGGCCGAGTTTGGCTTGACAACCACTTAGTTTCTGGTACTGATAATCATTGGAACCTGGTGTCGCGGTATTTGCTATATACATGCTGATAAGGTGATTCTTTTCTCATGTGTATAACGAATAGGTAGAGAATATAAGGTTAGTTGCGAGTTCTTAAAACTCATACTTATGGTAAGTTCATGACTCATAATCATATGGTATGTTTTTGAACCCCTCGGTGAATGGATGCCTATGGTCTGACTAGGATAAGTTCTGAAACTCATATGATTGTGGAAAGTTCCTGAACTCATAATATGTTGTAAGTTTGATGAACTAGGTATAACAAAGTTGTGAATGGAGAATTGAGGATGATAGAAATAGATAGACTGATTAAGTAATGGATCAGTACAGAAAGTGAAGTTGATGATGGAAGCATAGGTATTCCAAATCTTCTAGCTATGCTAGACTTCAAAGTTTTTGACATCAAGCTAAATTTTCACTGATGTGCCTTTCGAAATAAAATGAATTTTTGTTATCCTCAACATAGGGTTACAACTGTGAAGAAGTGGGCTTCGTACTACTAACACATCGTTACCTGTTGTGGCGTGATGACACCAAATATGAATTTTAAAGATTTTTGAACGGTTTAAAAAAGAGTCTATGCTAATTGATTCGGCTAGACAAAAATGATTTGAGATGTCAAAATGTATTTTATATGTCATCAATGTATCATGGAACCTGTGCAGAATGATAAAAATGATGGAGTTATCAATGCATAATTACCTAGTGTGGTATGTGATCTAAAGATCGTCAGCCCATTATGGAATGATGTAGTATGACAAAGTCACACAATGACGGAATCCTCAAACGGACTGTAAATGCAGTGCGGTATCATGACGTCATAAAATGATTTTAAGAATTTTAAAGATAATTTATGGCCAACTAAATTTGGCTAGCAATGTTTCGATTGAAATTCAAATTATTGATATGCGTCTAAGCTATTTGATTCAGCTAGACAAATGTTTATGAAATTCAAAGTATTCTTTGAAAGCTTATGCCGAACCAAATTATTTTGGGACGGAATCTTATGATGAGTCTGAGGTGAATAACCCTGAAAATGGGGATAATTGGATAAAATATTCCAATCTAAGAACGCATATAGTCGTTCCGATTACTAAGGTACAACAGACTGATCATCTAAAGTACCCGCATCGGTAGTTTACCTTCTTTCTGATTGTAAACATACCAAATATAAAATATTTCAGAGGTAGAGTACCTTTCTTTCTTAATTGAAAGAGGTAGAAGGTAGAAATATCCTAAACCTCAAAGTTCATGGTTTTATGATTCCTCAGACAGATATGAATTTTTTAAACTCTTTAGAGTAATGTTGTGGTTGAAGGTGATGATGGATATGAAATATTGTGAACTCGTTGCGTACGAGTAGAATCTGAGATGATTGAGTAAAGGTTATTATGACAACCTAGTTTTGCTGAATGTTTAGAAGATGTAAACTCCTAGTGAGTAGTTATGTTGAATGTGATAATAGATGAGAAATCCTCAAAGGAGGAAATTGTAAAGGTTAAGTTAAAAACCTAGTTTTGATCAAGAGAATAAATAAAGATTAGTATGCTTTAATTTCAGGGACTAAATTCTTAGAAGAAGGGGTGAATGTGACAACCCGAAAATTTAGATAATTATTAAAATCCTAAAATGATGGATTAAATGTTATAAGATGAACCTAGACAGAAAATAAGTGTATGTAATTGACGTTTCTGTGAAGGAATTTTAAGGATTTCAAAATTTTTAAGAAGAACCTATATGGTTTCTTAATTGAATGAGAATAAAGAAATATGGGTTACAAAATTCTAAAACCCTAAAAATGAATTGATATGTATTTGAATGAATATCAATAATAAGGTATTATGATACCTGTAAAATTTGATGTGATTTGAATAGTGTAAGAGATGTTGTACTAATACAGGTGGAATTTTATTAATGAAATAAGATTTCACAGGAAGAAAAGCTATGAGGTTAAACGAAGATGATGTATATATATATATATATATATATATATATATATATATATATATATATATATATATATATATATATATATATATATACACACACACACACATAGTAAGGTGCTATATATATTTTAGCAAGAGGAATGATGAATTAAGTTAATGATATAAGGATTAAGATAAAACTATGTTAGTAATTAACATAGGTTGAACGTTGGCCTTGAATGACAAATAAGAATTTGAATAAGTATAAAGTCTTTAGTTAATACGATTAGCAATAAGAAGAGAGTAATTTAAAACTCAAAATTTGAGTTAGATATAGAATTTTGAAGCATGTATTACTCGGTTGCGTCCGGAACGTCAAGTTTAGTCAAAATAGACAGTAAACACAAAATGTGTAAAGGTTGACTTTTGGTCAAAGTCAACAGTTAATTTTTTTTATAGAGAAAAGACAAAATTAGTGTGAGAAGTGAAATATGTTATGATATTATGTTATATGGTTAATGGTATAATATTTAATATTATACCAAATGATGTAAAGTAAAAATACGAGAGGAGATCCAATATGCAAATATGTATATTGGTATCAACTAGTTAGTAAATTAAATTCATATTTGAATAAGTGATTGAATATATTAAATTATATATTTAATATATAAATAAATTGTTTGAAAACAATTTATGGAGAGGAGGAGGAAATTAAATTATACAATATTAATTGTATAACTTAAATAAGTTATTTAAATTAAGTATGATAATTAAATAACCTAAATTGTTATTGTTAGTTAGTGGTACTAGTATTTAAATATATACTAGTGACCTAATCTAAGAGAATTGTGGAGCATGTCACAGTTTATTTAATGATTTATGTGAGTAAGTGAATACGAATATTATGTGATGACAAATAAAAGAAACTAGTGTGATCCTAATTATATATTAGGAATGAAGAATTAAATAACTTAAGGGTTTTGGGATGAGAGAATTATGGTATTTAAAATATATACTAATTTT
The DNA here is from genome assembly GCA_016801055.1 of Panax notoginseng. Classification (NCBI taxonomy): domain Eukaryota; kingdom Viridiplantae; phylum Streptophyta; class Magnoliopsida; order Apiales; family Araliaceae; genus Panax; species Panax notoginseng. The sequence goes on from CM029015.1 coordinate 139,323,253, forward strand.
AAAAGATTTATTTTATAGATCTTAGTTTATTAAATTTATAACCTAATTATAGCACGTCTAATTGGGTTAAGAAATTAAGGGCATATAAGTAGGGAATTAAGTTATAATTGAGGAAATCAAAATCCTAATTAACTAATTACGGAATGAGAATATTAAAAGTATTGGACCAAATTTATTTTTATGGCCCAAGAAATTAATTTAGAAGCCCAAATGAATTAAAAGTATAGGAGCCCAAACTTGGAGCCCAATTGAATAAAGGGCACTTTGGACTTAATGTATACTAGATATTACATGAAAAAAAGAAGCAAGACTTGGTGAATTAAAGGCCACTTGGCCGGATTTGAAGGAGAGGAAAAGGAGAGGAGATGGCGGTTACACATCATCAATTATAAGCCCCACAAATTTGTAAAAGATCTTCCGCCAACATAGCCATGTGTCACTTTGTTTAAGAAGCCACATTACTTAATAATCTCCCATACATCTAAATGATGACTAGAGAGAGAGAAAAGGATAAGATAATGTTGGATAAATATAATTACATATACATATTATATCTGTCTATATATTCATTTTACTAAAACAAAAATCTAGTTTTTATCTCTTTTATTTCTTTCATCTAACCAAGCAAAACTAAGAGAGAGAAATAGAGAAAAGCAAGAGAGAGATAGAATTCGGTGGGAAGAGAAAGAAGAAGGAGAGGAGTTTTACCATTAATGCTCCATAAGTTCATCTCCTACTTTGGAAGAATAAGGAAGGCTAGCAAAAGATTAAATGTATAAATACCTTTTGTTCATGTAATTTTTGATTATTGTAAATCAAACCTTGAATCTATGTTTCTAAACTCAAAAACTATGAATATACATGTTTATGAGTGTTTCATATTTAGATATACCCATATTGGGTGTTGTTTTAGTTGGAAATTAAAAATAAAGAAAAAGTGAGTTTTCTAGTTTTTGAGCCCTAAAATTTCTATGTACTTTGGATTTTCACCATTTGTGATATACACCTTTTTTTTACGATTTGTCAAAGAGAGGTGCTAGATATGTAAGTTATCTACTAAACCCATGTAGTAGCACTCAAAAATGTTAAGTACACAAGTCGTAGTAACTGTTTTAGTAAAAACAGTTTTGTGCATTTTGAGAAAAATGGACTGTTTATGAACAGTCAGGACCAGGGGTAATTTCGTCACTTTTCTGGCATTTAAAAATTCAGAAAAAATTTGGGAGGATAATATGATATGTTTTCTAACATCTCCAAGTGGAATCACTGAAAAAGGAGTTGTAGATTTCCGTATGGAAAATTTTTAGCAAAGCACGAAAAACTGCAAAATGACATTTAACTTCTGCCCAAAATTTTAAAAGGGCATTTCGCCCACTTAATTTGTGAGAAAAATTCTGGCCTTTTGGGACATGAACATATATGGTATTAAGTACTTCCTGTCCAAAAATGAGCCAATTCCGACTTAAAATGACCAAGTTATGACCATTTCAATTTCTGTGATTTTCTGACAAAAACGGCTATAACAGGAGTTCTATAACTCTGATGGCCACGAAATTTAAACTGGAGTGTCATGTTAACATGTATAAGATTGTATCAAGAGATGAGAATTTTTAGAGTTAAGCACGAGGTACCAATTTCTTAAGGAAATGACTAAAAATGATTTTTGAAAAATACCAAAGGAAGTTGGAAAGTTTTGAAAAAAATACTTTTTGTGTATGAAATATGTGTATATATGTTTGGGCAAAAGATAGAAAGATAATAAGTTGTTTTAGTATTTTCGTGAACGGACATGGAATCCAGCTTGCTGGATTAGAAAATCTGATGAATAAAGTTTGTTGGATTGAAAAGAAGTTTACTGAATTGAAAATATGTTGAATCCAGCTTGCTGGATTGCAATCTAGTTGCTGGATTTGTAATCCAGTTTGCTGGATTGCAGTTTGGCTTGTTGGATTAGAAATTTGTTGAATCTAGGTTGCTGGATTTTGTATCCAGTCTGCTGGATTGGCAATTTGGTTGTTAAATTTAGAATCCAAGTTGTTGGATTAGTATTTGACTTATTAGAGTATAAAGAAGAACTTATAATGTATAAGATTTAGTGTTTAATCATAATGAATATGATACAATGATTGAAGAATTATCCAAGAATGATAATAATACCGATGTGTTAGGATGTTATCTAATATTTGATTAAGTGTTAGATAATCTATTGACAAAGTAATTGTATTATGATACAAAGTAGAATATGCTGATTGAAAGACCAATCTTATTATTAATGATAGGTCTTACCAAAAGAAGTTAACTTAAACTGCGTAGCAGTAGTCAACGAATTAGGCAAGTTTTTCCTTAACTCAAACTTGAGTTGTATGTTCAAAGCATGTTAATGAATAATTGTTGTTGATTATTCACGTCTATATTGATTATTGATTCGCACGTTGTGCATAGTGTAAACGTTCATCAGGTATGAAAGGCCGATCACCTTCATTACCATTTGGTTAAGTTAATCTATTCATGTTTATGCATGATCATTCATTTTTATTGACTTGGTCGTTCAGCTAAGAAAATTTGTTCATGCTCTTTCACAATATTTATATTGTTGAAAGTTAGCTAGCTTATTGTTCAATTCTTTCAATCATGATATATCCTCAATTAAACTTATGCTTGCTGGGCAAATTTGATGCTCACCCTTGCTATATCATTATAAAAATTAGATGAAAGCTCGAGTAAAGACAAATGCAAAGGCAAAGTCCAAGATTAAGCTATTATGCAGTTAGAACTATTAAATTTGCTAATGCAAATATTAATGTAAATCTTCTAAGATATTGAAGGTATGTATTAAGTTAAGGTTGTAGACCTTGGGGTTTATGTTGTAAAAGTTTAATGTATAAACAATTTATGTTTATATCTTCCGCAATAATTATAGAAATAGTATACCAGATCCTTGGTGATTAGGACCGGGATTTGGGGATGTCACAAATAAACTTCCTAAACACATTATAACATACTAATTCATCATGCTTGACATAGAATTTCAAGGAATTACAAGAATCAAACAAAATCCATCTCAAGAACACAAATAGAAATTATACCTTCTTGACCTTAACTTGAACTCCCTACATACTAAATGGGCTTTTACAATGCTCAACAACTTAGAACTCTCCATTTAAACAACTCTTACCAACAAAAATCTGAACATAAGCTTGCATTTATAGAAAAATCATGGACTAGGCATTGTCATTACACAATTTTGGAATCCATGGTGTATTGGGAAGAAACAATGGTTCATGAAGGGTGGTTTAACAACTCCATACCAACTACATAGCTAGCAATGATCATCTAGGATTTAGCCTTGTGGAGAATACGTGATTTAGTTTTTAGCTACTATTCATTGTACTTGGTGACACTAATTATGGGACAAGAGGAAATTCTCAGCAACACTTAGTTCTACACTTGTACACATTTAATTGCTTTATTATAAAAATGGTGTCAATGTCCAAGCGTTACCATATTAGGAGAATTTAGGGATTAATTATGCACTCACATCATATGGTTCATGTACATTAAATATACACAATAAAATAATGTACTCAGATATTATTGTTCGGGTAGTTCCATAATTATCTCTACCACTCATATAACATATTATAACCTTATTATATTAATAACTTATTTATTTATGTTAAATAAATAAATTATGCACTTCCTAAATTAATTAACACCAATATTAATTAATCTAACCATTGATTAAAGTAATTATGGATTTTCATAATCATTAATTATCTATATAACTCTTATTATATTTATAGATATATTGCAAATAATAATCGTATATTACGAATTAATTACCAAATAATCCATATTCCATCACAATTAATTAATATTAATTAATGGATTAACAATTCCGTTATCGAACATAACGCACTTTAATTCATGGTTTATCAATATCACACATATCACATAATTGTTCCATTTAATTTCCAAAGTGGAAAAATTTCTTTTCTCCAACTAACTGCTGGCGCAGCTGCGTCAGTTTGTACTGTTGGGACGGCGCAGCTGCGCCGTGCCCTGACAGTGCTAAGACTAGTACAGCTTCTGCCCTTGCCAGTTTTCAACGCTAACCCATTTTATACGACATGAAATGATGTCCATAAAGGTGTTACTACAAGTCCATGAGTGTATTCATTAACTATATAAAATTACATGATCAACACGATTAATCTTCCTAATTCCCGTTTTAATTAACTTAATGAATTTTCTCGTTTTGCATTATGCCACATAAGGCATTTCACAATTCTCATTACCAATTCACATTTCTTAATACGCATTGATCTAATACAAATCAATTGTATTAACCAACTCATAAAACAATAACACTTATTTTCACATAAATAGTATTTTTATTAATATATTCATTTTATAATACGTGAAAATTCTCGAGTATTTCATCCTAGAATTGCTACGAGGTTACACAAATAGATGGGGATAATCCCTCATCATCCTATCTTCTAACTCCCACGTTTCCTCCTCGACATCGTGGTTACGCCAAAGTATTTTTACAGAAAAAATAACTTTATTTCTCAAGGTTTGCTCTTTCCTATCTAGAACCTGGACAGGAATTTCTTCATACGCTAAATTATTTTCCACTTGAATGGGTTCATAAGAAATCACGTGCTTGTAGTCAGGCTTGTACGGATGCAACACGGATATATAAAACACGTTATGGATGTGCTCCAACTCAGGCAGTAATGCAACCTTGTACGCAAGCTCGCCTACTCGCTTCAGTATCTCGAACGGTCCTATAAATCTTGGGCTCAGTTTCCCTTTCTTGCCGAAACGGATCTTTCCCTTCCACAGAGATACTTTTAAGAATACGAAACTGCCGACTTCAAAATCTCGGTCTTGCTGATGTAAATCTGCGTACTTCTTCTGGCAATCTTGAGCTGCCACTAGTCTAGCTCTTATCATTGTCACAACGTCTGCGGTTTGTTGTATTAACTTTGGTCCGAGTATTCGTCATTCTCTGACTTCGTCCCAACATAATGGCGTTCTACACTTCCTCCCATAAAGAGCTTCGTACGGTGGCATGCCGATACTCGCATGGTAACTATTATTATACGTAAATTTGAGTAAGGGTAGGTGGTCGTCCCAATTCCCCTTGAAGTCCATCACGCGAGTTATAAGCATGTCCTCTAGCGTTTGTATCGTTCGCTCACTTTGTCCGTCTATTTAAGGATGATAAGTAGTACTTAACCTTAACTGTGTTCCCATCCTCTCTTGTAACCTTTTCCAAAATTTTGACCGGAAACACGGGTCTCGGTCAGAAACAATCGATACCGGCACTCCATGTCGTGATACAATTTCCTTTACGTATATATTTGCTAACTGATTTAAACTATAGCGGATCTTGATTGGTAGAAAATGTGCAGTCTTTGTAAGTCGATCCACGATAACCCAAATGGCATCCAAACCTTTTTGTGTGACTGGAAGTCCTACCATGAAATCTATCGTGATATGCTCCCATTTCCACTCTGGTATTTCCAACGGTTGTAATAAACCACTCGGCCGTTGATGCTCTGCTTTTACACGTTAACAAGTAAGACATCTACTAACGTACTCCGTGATTTCTCTTTTTAAATTTGGCCACTAAAAATGTTGCTTCAAGTCCCGGTACATCTTTGTGCCTCCCGGATGAACAGAATATGTCGTATTGTGTGCCTCGTGCAAAATCTCCTCTCTCAACTCGGTTACCGCAGGTACCCACACTCTCCCTTCGAATCTTAAGATACCGTCTTTATCTATTCAAAATTTTTCTACCTCATTTTCTGCGATCCTTCTCTTGATTTTCTCACATTCTCCATCTTTCTCATGTACATCCTTTACCCTATCCAACAATGTCGGATGAGCTTCCATTACAAATAATTTCTCTTCAGACCTCTAGAGTCCCTTCAATTCTATTTCCAACTTCTCCATATCTCTTATTAACTCCTCTTGAGTTGTAAGTTGAAACAATTTCTCCCTTCCTTTCCTGCTCAGAGCGTCGGCAACTACGTTTGCCTTCCCCGGGTGATAAAGAATCTCACAGTCATAATCTTTGATTAATTCTAACCACCTTCTCTAACGCATGTTCAACTCCTTCTATGTGAAGATATAATTCAGACTTTTGTGGTCCGTGTATATTTCACATTTCTCTCCGTACAAATAATGTCTCCATATTTTTAACGCAAAAACTACTTCCGCTAACTCTAAGTCATGAGTAGGGTATCATTTTTCGTAATCCTTTAATTGTCGTGACGCATACGCAATGACTTTGCCATGTTGCATCAGCACACAGCCCAGTCCTCTATGCGATGCATTAATATACACCACAAATCCCCCCGTATCACCTGGTAAGGATAATGCAGGCGCCATGCTTAATCTCCTCTTCAATTCTTGAAAACTCTCTTCGCATTTGTCGGTCCATACAAATTTCATCGTCTTCCTTGTCAGATTAGTCAACGGGGTCGCTATCTTAAAAAAATCTTGGATAAATCTTCGATAGTACCCGGCTAACCCTAAGAAACTTCTCACCTCCGTCGGTGTTCTCGGTTGTTCCCAACTACTTACTGCTTCGACATTTTTGGGGTCTACTGAGATTCCATTCTCATTCACTACGTGGCTTAAGAATTGAACCTTCTTCATCCAAAATTCGCATTTTGAAAACTTTGCGTACATCTTCTCCTTTCGTAGTGCCTCCAAAACAATCTTATGATGTTCGGCATGTTCTTCCTCTGTCTTCAAGTAAATCAAAATGTCGTCGATGAAAACTACTATGAATTTATCCAAGTATGGCTTGAAAACTCGATTCATCAAGTCCATGAATGTTGCCAGAGCATTAGTTAAACCGAATGACATTACCAAAAACTCGTAATGTCCATAACGGGTTTGAAATGCAGTCTTTGGTATATCCTCATCACACACTTTTAGTTGTTGATATCATATCCGTAAGTCGATCTTTGAGAAACATTTCACTCCCTTTAGTTGATAAAACAAGTCGTCTATCCTCGGTAATGGATATCTGTTCTTGATCGTTACTATATTTAATTCTCGATAATCAATAAAGAGCCTCATCGATCCGTCCTTTTTCTTAACAAATAACACTGTTGCTTCCCAAGGGGACACACTCGGTTGAATGTAACCATTATCCAATAACTCTTGAAGTTGTATCATTAATTCAATCATTTGTACTGGCGCCATACGGTATGGATGTTTCGAAATTGGTGTCATTCCCGGTGCTAAGTCTATTACGAATTCAATTTCTTTGTCTAGCGGAAGGCCATGCAGATCGTTCGGAAACACGTGTTGAAATTCATTCACTATGGGTATATCCTTAATCTCTAGTCCCTTCTTTCGAGTATCTACGATATAAGCTAAATAACCTACACATCCTTTCTTTAACAATTTCTTGGCCTGCATCATCGTAACGCAACATGATTGCTTAAGCGATGAGCTACCATGAAACACTACCTTAGACTTACTCAGAGTCTGAAGGTTCTCACACTTGTTATGGCAGTCAATTACTACCACATGGCTATATAACCAATCCATTCCCAGTATTACATCAAATTCTCATAGTCTAATAGGAATCAAGTCTATGCTTAGTTCATGTTCTCTAATGTTTACGCGATAATTTTGATAAACGTATTCTACAGGGATTATTTCCTTATTCACAACTTCTACGGTCAAGGAATCTTCTAAACGTTCTCGGGGTGTATTAAGTTTACTAGCTAATTCTTCAGATACAAAAGAACAGGTCGCACCCGAATCAAATAATACATAAGCATTTATATTATTGATTGGGATTATACCTGACACCACATCCTTCGCAGCCACTGCGTCCTAGATGGTCATGTTAAAGGTTTGAGCAGTCGATCAGTTGGGTTGCGCAGGTCCACCAATCATTAACTTGCTTCCTCCTTCCTAGCTTCCGCCAGCTCCACCGCTTCCTTTCTTTGGGAAATCCTTTATTTGGTGCTCTATCGATCCACAAGCGAAACATCCTCTGATATTTCTTGGCTTTGGGCAATTTGGCGATATGTGCCCCTTCTGGCCGTAATTATAGCAGGTGTTCTTTCTCTTCCAACATTCTCCCTGATTACTTCTTCCATATTTGTGTCAAGCTTCGGTTCTCTTCTTGAAGTTTCCCCGGTGACTGCCACCTTGGTTATTATTTCTGTTGTTATTGTTTTCACATTTTCTCTTTTCGGAGTTACTTCATCCACTGCTGCTCCGTCCACGATGCTCATTACCATCGTTCTTGTTCTGCTTCTCCTTATGATATAGACTTAAGGCCTCACTGCCACTTTTCTCAATGATTGCCTTCTCCAACAATGTTGTAAAGGAATCAATCTGGAAGGCGATACCTTATTATACAACCACGACTTCAACCCTTGCTCAAAACGTCTTGCTTTCCTCTCCTCATCCACAACTTGGTGGTCTGCAAATCGTGCTAGTTCATTGAACATCACAGCATATTGCACCACCGTCATATCACCTTATTTTAACTCTAGGAACTTCACTTCCATCCTACTCTTCATACTTTTCAAGAAATAGTTCTAAAAAAATAGCATCGTAAACCTCTCCCAATTAATCGTTCCTTCCCCCACTCTCTACTGATTAGTTTCCCACCAATAGTTCGCTTCGCCTCTCATCATGTATGTGCCAATTACGATCTTCTGGTCTTCACCCACGCGAGCTATAATGAAGGCCTTATCGATTTCCTTGATCCAGGTTTGCATATCTATCGGGTCAGTAGTTCCTGTGAACTCTGGGGGTTATACACTCTTAAAATTCTTGAAGGTTGTTACTAGGACAACTTGGGGAACGGGTGGTACGGGTTCATTTCTTCCCCTCAGAGCTTCTCCCAATAAATCTACAAGTCTCTGTATCAGATCTACAGGACCTCTCTCACATCATTAACTGACTCTTCTAGGACAGTTATTCTACATCTGGGCGGCATTTTCTGCATCACAAAATTTTCATTTAATTATCTAACTATCATATTTAGACATTTCTCGAATGAAAAGAACTAAAAGTTTATAACACGTTTCTGAAATAAGGTCATTTATATTCATATGCCAAAGGGTTACAATACACGTTCTTTTCTAGCATATTGCTATAAATGAAAACAACTATCCCCTAATATCACAAAAGACGGGGACCACACTAACTTACTACCCCTCTAACATTTCAAAAGTTTGGGGTTGCCACTGTAGCACATCTTACACAAAAGACGGAGATTACAACAACATATTAACAACACATAAATAAAACTACTACACTACTGAGTTTTTCCTGCTAGACTCAATCTAACATCCCACGCTCCACGGAGCTCTGATATTCTTTCTGTGTAATGTGTGCCGCCATATCCTGACTTAATGTATGTCGGGTCTGTCCTTGCTTCGCTGGGTAGTGATTTACCCCATTGATCAATCTCTCCATGGCCGTGCGTAGAGCGTATTCCATCTTGTTCATCTTCCTCCTCTTGCACCACACCTCATCATCTAGATCATTCACCCTATCATTGGAATCGTCCGAATTCTCCTCGAAATGAATCCAATCCATCACCTCCATCTTTGCCTGAGTTCGAAGATCCTCCTTGTCCGTCCTCTCACTCAAAATCCTCTGCTCCATCTCTTCTAACTTTCCTGCTAACTCAACGTTCCTTACCACTGACCGGTGAAACAAGGCCTCCATCTGGATCCCTGCCTCCTTTCGGTGAGCAATTTCCACTTCCATCTCTTGCATCACTAGTTGCCTCTTAAGAGACTCAGTCTCTAACTCCTCGACTCTACACCCTAATTCCAAAATATGTTCTTCATATTCTCCCAACATCCGATCTTCAAAAGTAGTTCCGTCGGAGTCCTCCATGGGCTCAGTTTCATCCTCCACGGGTTCCTCCTCCGGATCAGATTCCTCCGGTAGAGGCTCCATCTCCTCCTACTCCTCCTCCTCCTCGTCATCATCATCATCAACAGGAGCAACTATCGAAATAGGTTCTGCTATCAAGGGTGCCTCATAGACTACGTGGATATCACGCGTCTCTTCCTTTACTACTCGGCTAGGTCCTCCCATGTCAGTCATCCTACAAACACCAACATAAGACAAGACAAACAACATCTCCATCAGAATGTTAAATAAACATAAGTTCATTGTATAGAATGAAGTTACGTTTCATAACACACTAAGTCTCTTAGGGAAAACTCTACATGAGTTTTATCCCCTTCCTAACTTCTAAGTTTTCTTAAGTTATAATCTAAGGACTCTCGTTCCTAAGGTTTATAACTATAGCTTTGATACCAACATGTGACGCCCCCAAATTTGGACCTCCACTTGGGAACTCAAATTCGGTTCATCACGTGCTCAAAGTATTACCATAATAACTAAAATTATACATTCACAACGGAAAATCTAAATTAGAATAATATACAATAATTTATTATAATTATTCCCACAAGTCTCGCAACCTACAGTACTTAAAATATTGCATAATAGTATCGAATAAAGACCTATTACATAATCCTACTTAAGTTTAAACACAGTCTCATCACAACATAATAATCTTAAATATAAAAGGGACAAGCTAGTCGGTAGCCTTGTCCTTGTCCTTGTCCTTGTCTGTTCCAGAGACACCTCCCTATTCTTCCTTAACTGAAAGGTTTTAAATAAGCAAGGATGAGCACAAATTTCCCAGCTAGTAATATACAACAAGGGTGTAGGATATAATATCACAAGGTTTGAAATATCGAAGTGTCATTTCTTGGATAGTTCAAAGTGTCAGAATAACATCATGGATAAGGAATATCAACAATACTTAGACTAAGATCAGTAATTCAATATAAATTAACTGATATATATGAATTCAAAGGCTATCAAGGTCTCCGACTGGATAACAATTTATACTGAGCAGTCACTAAGGACTATTGAACATCTACTAGAATTACCAATACTAAACTGATAACCCAAAAGAATTAAGTAATGTAAAGGATCAGTCTACAATACTCCACGTTATGCATAACACCACAGTAATAATCTACTCATGTGTTGGGGTTTCCAACAACATAAAATCCCCTCGCCATAAGAGTTGTTCAACTTAGTTTTCAGATTTCCGCACCAATCAATTAGTTTGGAAAGTTTTATAAACATGCATATAGTCTAGCCGAATCAAATGACATCGAATCTCTCACAATATTCAAGAACAATACTAAGTTCATTATGAATAATAGTTTTCACAAGGGTTTAAGCATAATGGCTAATTTGAACGAGAAAACAATATAACTTGTACTCAAAGAGATAAACTTACGATATTCATCGAATAAAGAATGCAAAGATACTTGAACAATAAGAGCAGGGTTCGGATACTTGCTCAATGTAATAAGATAGGTTTAGAAACTTGCCTTACGCGTAGTTTATCCTCGTTTATAAATTCAACACTTTCGAATCCTATTTATAACGTATTATATGTTCAAGATGTTCATTAGCTAACATAGTATTTAATCAAGCTTGTCATGATACAAGTATGCACGCATGATACAAAATCAACTTATAAGTCATCACAAGTTCAGCCCACGTATCATGGTTTGATATCATGTAAACATCCTTTTAGACTTAGCATTCGAAAGTTGAAATTAGCCTTTATTTACATCATATAGCATGCTCCTTAACATATTAACTAGCTCATTAGTCATATAAGATAAGCTAAATTAATCATGTAAGCATGCTCCAAACATCAGACCAAAAATAGAATCGACCTGTGACTGCTGAACGGCGCAGCTGCGCCATGGCTAAGCATGGAACTGGCTCAGCTGCGCTGTCCTCTGGCTATGCCAAGACTCAACTGTTGCCTTGTGGCTTCCGCTCGACTTGACCAAAACTATTACACATGTTATATATGTTATGTTAAAGGTCCTCTCATGCTTCTCACGTCAATCTAGGTTCCTTTTCATAACAACATATTCCTTAATTAGCTATTTCAACAAGTTAAGGTCATGAAACCACAAAACTTATCATGCTTGCTCTCTAAACATACAACATAGTTATAACACCCATATTAAGCATGCGTACTAGTATTTATAACATATATGTGGAACTAATACTGCTTTAGTTGAAAATAGGCTTCGTTTATGCTTTTCTTGAAATGCGATACACAAGCATGTCATATATCTGTTTATACTACATTAGTAAGTCTAAGAGTGACATCAAACATGATCACAAATGTCAGATTATAGTCCTCATGGTATCTTGACGATATTCACATTCAAAGCTTACTAGTTAGTACAACTGTAAGAACCTGATATTTTCTATATAATTAAAATCAGAATTTTTGCGTATAAATTTTTTTATTATTATTAATTATTTATTTCAAAGGTAAGAATGTGTGCAAGGTATTAAGTATGTAATTATGTGATGGATATAAAATATATTTATTACATGAATGATTACGAATAATTTTATTTTAAAATTATTGATCTCTATCAATTATATTCTTATAATATGTAATTTTACAATAAAAATGTTTTTATTAATTCTTTTCTCTGAAAATAAGTATATATATTATTTAATTAATATATGTAATGATTATTAGAAATTTTAAAATACATATTTTATTATATAAAATTATTTCAGAATAGTTAAGTTAATTATTTAACTTAATTAATAAAGTTATATGTGAAAGATAAATCAGATATGGAATCCAAACCCTAATTCTGGGTTTTGATCAAGGAATGAAAATAATAATATTATATTATTATTTGTCAATGTTATAGATATGTATGGTTATGTGTGTAATGTTAATGTATGGAACAGTTTTATTATATTACGATCAAACCCTAATAATATTTTGATAAACTCTATTTCTGGTTCTGCAATAAGGAATGATGATAATATAATAATATTAATTATATTATTGATCTTTCAGTGTTATAAATATGTATGTTATGTTTGTAAGGTTAATCTGGAAATTAATTCCCTTATGACCTGATAAAACCCTAATTTTAAACTCAGTTGTGAGTTCAAGACTGTGTTATATGATATATGTTAAGCATTATATAATTTTATTATTAAACCCTATTTAATATTTAGAAACCATAATTTAAAATAAAAATCGTAGTTTCAAACTGTTAAACCCTAATTGATTTGAAACCCTAATGCGAAAGTCATTCACGACTTTGAGAATTTGTTAAGCCGTTATGTAATCATGATAATGTGATTTATGATCGGTGTTATATGTATAAACCCTAATTAGGGAGAATCGTAATTATTCAAAATCCTTATTATTTTTCTATATTATAAACCCTAATTTCTAAATTAGTAACCCTAATTTATAATTATAAACCCTAAGCGCTAATTTGGGCAATGTAATGTTAATTAGTATTTTTTTTTAAATCCTAACTAGCAAGGTGATAAGTAAATTAAAACCTTTTATTTAGTTAAGAAACCCCAATTATTTTAAAACCCTAGTTTATAAATTTTATAAACTAAAATTTTAGTTTACTTTTATAAACCCTAGTTGCCAAATCCCACTTGTGCTATGTGCTAAACCTTAGGGTTAAACCCTATGGGTCAAACCCTATGGGTCAAACCCTAAGGGATTGTCAAGATTCAATTTTTCCATTTAAATCAATTAACAAATGACATTATTGCCCTTATTGCATTCTTTACTTGGTTGCTTGAGAATCTTACCATATTTTGAGTTGGTGACCAACTACACCAACTCCTTGTGACATATAAATGACAACACATCAGCCACCTAGCAACCATACATGAATCTACTTAATATATATAAAGATTAGAGAGAGAAAATGTTGTATTTTTTGGCTCACTTATTCACCAAGCTCATCCTAGACCTTCTCTCTCTAAAAGCTTCAAAATTATGTAGTAGGTCAGTCCCAAAAATTGAGCCCCACGATCATTAACAACAAAACAGAAACCATAGATCAACATTTGGTTCTTAAAGGTATAAAAACCTAAGTCAAACTTTGATCTTGTATGCTATAATAAATTTGTGCTTTTTATGTTTAAACACGTTGATTAAAGTGTTAAATGATGATCTGGGTTGTTGTTTACTAGATCCATAACATCTAATGCTCGAAATCAGAGTTTTTCAAAAATATGGGAAAATAGTTTTCTGTTGTCTAACATCAAATGTCAGGGGCTGTAGATCGTTGTGTGTTTATTGTTTTTGTTGGTTAAGTGTTTACATTTGTAGCCTTGTATGAGATCTTTAATCTAAAAGTGGATTCACTGTCATTCGATGTCTAGATCAAAAGATATTGATGGTCAAAGGTCGTTTACCGACCATGACCGGGAAGAAATCTGGGTAAACCCAGAAAATTTTTAACGTCTGACAGCATGTTGAACGGCTTTGATCTGACAGATTTAATGATTGTTTGATGTTGTTATTGTATTAAAGTTGTAGCCTGTTATCTGGACTATAGCTAAGTGCCTCTAGATGTCTTAATGCTTCAATAAATCGAACGTAGCATGTGGTCAAACCTAGTCCCTCGATCACGAATTCTGTTTCTGGGAAATTTCCAGAAAATTGTTGGCCTTATTTTTGACAGGGTTTGACCGAGTTAGATCTTGTAAATCTGTTAATGTTAAGCTTATATGTTGTTGTAGTGTTGTTCCTTGACACGAGTACTACAGATTTAAACCTTCAAATTGCATGAACCATGATCAGAACTACTATTAATTTGAGCATGAAAGTGCTCAGTCGGCACCTGGGTTTCTGGGAAAACCCAGAAACCGTCTAACAGCTACTTTGCTGGCATAGATCGATTTGTTATGTTGTTGTTTGCTTAAAATAAGATATGAAACTTGTAGAGTTACATAAACACTACATGTTCTAAGTTTTAGTTTGAACAGAAGCGATCTAGAAATGAATTTATAGCCGGTCAAACGTGGTATGTTGGTAACCGAAGCTGTCAGTGTTCTTGAGCTCAAGAACACCAACAGCGACGGTTACTGTCGCCAAAAGCCTTTAGCGACGGTTTTTAATTAATTTAATTTCTGAATTTCCGGAAATTGATTAAAAATAGAAAATAAATTATAAAAATTATAAAATTAGTTTTAAAAATTATTTTAAATTATGAAAAATAACTTTTGATTGTTTGGGATATTTTTCATTAATATTTGTAATTATTTGAATATTAATGATATTTAATTTATTTAATTAGTGTATTAAATAAATTAGAAAAAATTATTTTAATTATATAAAAATCATTTTAAATATGAATAAAGTGTTTAAAAATATTTTTGAGTTATTTTTGATAACTTTTAATATTTAGTGATAAATTTCATTAACTAATTAATATTAATGATATTTTAGTTATTTAATCAATGTATTAAATAATTTACGAAAAATAGAATTAATGATTTAAAAATCATATAAAAATGATTTATATGATTTAAAAATATTTTAAGTTATAATATATAACTTTTGATATTTTGTCATGAAAATTTTAATAATTTAATATTAATGATATTAGATTTACTTAATGATTATCTTAAATAATTTAGTTTAAAAATAATTTTATTATTATAAAAATCATTTTAAATGAAAATAAAGTGTTTAATGATATTTTAAGTTATAAAATGTAGCTTTTAATATTTAATAAATAATTTCATTAATAATTCAATATTAATGATATTAATTTAAGATTAATGATATTAAATTTATTTTATATTTATATTAAATAAATAGTTTAAAAATGGTTTTATTAATTTAAAAATTATTTAAAAGGGATATAAATGAATTAAAAATATTTTAAGTTATAATTAATGACTTTTAATATTTGGATAATGGTACATTAATATTTAAATATTAATGGTAATTACTTAATAATAATTTTAAATGTTTTAAAAATCATTTAAGGGTAATATAAATACGTTATGAATATTTTGAGTTATTATACATAACTTTAATATTTTGGCAATGGTTTCATTAATAGTTTAGTATTGATTAAATATTAATGATAATAGAATTGATTAGTATTTAAATTATTTAATAATTATTCTGATATTTCAAAAATAGTGATAAATGGTAATAATTATTTAAAAATTATTATAAGTCATTTAAAAATAATATGACTGATACTGGTAGATATTGAGATATGGGATAGAGTCTTAGACTCGATAATTACCCGATAAAGTCGTCGGTAAACGGACATATTTCAGAAATTGATCTGAACTTAGATATTTTGACTTTAAGAAGGTTTGTTTATGATTCTATGACTGTGAAACATGCATGACAATGTGATTAGGTTATGTGCTGACCGCAATTAACAGTACTACGTGTTATGATATGTGATTCTAATCGATAAAATGATCTTATTAATGATAGATTTCGGTATAAAAGATAAAACTAAGTTGTGTATTGTAAGCAGCAGACCAGGTAAGTATCCTACCTTTGTATTTTCTTTATGCAATTGGACAAGTGTAAGAATGTTTCAGAATTATACTATTAATGTACAGATTGTTAAACCTATATTATATACGCCCATTGTTTATCTATATGTTAGTATATGGTAATTCAGATATATATTCTGTTCGTTAATTTCTATAAATGATTATACAAGTGTCCCCACTTGGATAATCATTGTATTTAATCACATGTTGATACACCTTTGATATACATATATGTTGAATTATAGATTATTGTTGGATAAGATAAAACCTTTTGTTTGGAATCCTGACAAGTATGAACATCCCGAACATGGGAAAATTTTATGCGCTACGGCGGACAAAGGATGAACGATGATATCGTTCTAGCAATGTAGTATTGATCAATACAGGGTCCATGGACTGTACACCCTCAGGCCCGTAAGTTATGTCGGTTTACAGATAAATTTCTGTTTAACCTTTTCGAAAATAAAAATAATGTTCATGGCATGTCACCATAACCCTAGTTATAGTCAATATGTAGTTTCAAAATTTTGAAAGAGAGTTGTTATGTTATTATTATCGGTTCAGAATACTTCACAACTATTGACTTGTTGTAGAAGAATAGTACAAAAAAATAACATTTAAATTCTTTCAAATTATATATATATAATACTTGTTGGGCACTCAAATGCTCATCCTTGCTTAATTTAAATATTTTCAGCTAAGTGTGATCAGCTAGAAGGGATCGACCAAGATCAAGTGAAAAGGAAAGCAAACAGAATTTGTTTATTTGTATCTTTTGTAATAGTTAGACTGTACTAAGTTATAATATGTATTATATATCATGCAAAAAATGTAGTAAAGGTTTAGTACTTGGGATTAGACTCTGATAAATGTAAGTTAAGTTTGAAATTTATATTATTGTTATTATTATTAGTAATATTTCCGCTCATAGAAATGGTATCGTAAAGCACTGAATTCGGGTTTCAAGTACCTAGATTTAGGGGCGTTACATTTGGTATCAGAGCTATAAGGTTAGAAACCTTAGGTGGGTTAGACCTTAGGCTATAACCTTAGAACAGAGGGAAACGTTGAAAATATAAATAACTCATTTAGAGTTTACAAGGAGATGAATTGAATAAATTCATCGTGAAACAAAATAAAAGATAATTTATAAAACCATTATGTGCTGTGTGTATATATTATATGTTAGTCAAGATAATTTATGTGTATAGCTGTTAGATAGAAAGAATTAGGATACCCTTAAGTCGTAAAGAATAAGTCAACCTCCATGACCTAGCTAATATCAAAGCCAATAGCTGAAATAGAGGCTCACATTGAAAGCTACCTCAAAGAGGTGGTTATTTTGGAAAGTATAGTACCAGACCCAGAAATGATAGGTATAGCGGATAGGTAGAATATAGTTAAAGAATATGTGGTCAATGTTGAGTTCTTAAACTCATATATTTATGGTGAGTTCTTAAACTCGTATGTTTATGGTGAGTTCTTAAACTCATAATGTGTTGTATGTTGAACGAATTAGGTATAGTAGGTGTGAATGGATTATGGAGAATAATGGGAATATATAGAATGCTAAGCAATTGATTATTAGGGAAGGCGTAAAAAATAGATAATGTTAAGTGTTACTGGAATATATATGATTCTATGTGGTGTAAATGATAAGTATATTTGTATAATAGAATATTCTCAACTTTTGTATAAGTTATGGCAGCGATTCCCGACTTTCGAGTCACAAAGGGATAGCGAATGTTTAAAGCAATATGTGCTAAGGTATGTCCAGTGTTATAAATATGGATCTATGTTGGATTAATGGGATAAGTTGGTACAAAGATAGTAAATATTTATCTGGTCACTGGTTATTACAGTCGACCGAGTTTTCAAAATCTAATATTTTGAGTACATGATTATGTGAATAGAAAATTTTGCGTTATATGATAAGCGTTTACGATAAGGCTTAGAATGTAAGAATAATTTATGATAATGCCGTCAAGACAAAAACGAAATCCAAGGATAAAAGAACCTGTCAATAAAGCTTGAAGACACCAAGACCCGATACAAAATTTTGCGAAAGTGGGAACTCAAGCTATGAAGAACGGAATACCAGTCGCGAAAGATCAACCAGATAATCGAACGTCGAACGTCAAAGACTTCAAGGCGATCCTATTGCCAAGATTTAGAGGATCAAATGACCCTGTTAAAGTGTATGTGATAACTAGGATAACGGTAGGGCAACAGACATCCTTATACGATAAATAAAGATAATTTCGATAATACCGGCAATAAGCCGGGGATATGATTAAAAGGAAAGTTTATGTGTGGCAAGTGAGGACAGAAGGGATATATTTCTCCTAACTGTTCCAATCCAGGAATGTATAGTAAGTGTGTTATGTGTGAATCAATGGAGCATAAGGTGAAAGACTGTTCAAGAAGGAAAAAGGGAAACAAGGAATGCGAATACGGAACAAGGTAGCAGTACATTGGCAACAACAGGACCAAATTCAACAATTAAACCAATGAAACCCACTGCAAGCGTCTTCAACGTGACTGTTCAGGATTCGGTAGCAGCCAGGGATACAACTCCAGGTATTACTTGAACCAATGTTATTTTCTTAAATATTATTTTCTTATATATAGTAAATTATTTTTATAAATTATTTTGAAGGAGGAATTTGAGTTCTCCTAGGAATCAAATTTCTGTTTATGAAGATAGATAAGCTTTGTGATGAGTAGTTAAAGATCGAATCGATCAATTATGATCGAGATCTATTTATAAAGGTTGTGTATGTTATGTACCTGGGTAAGTATAGGTTTTAAAAGGTGATTCCGATGACGGAATCTTTATAAGGGAGGGTGAATGTAATAACATGATATTTTCTATATAATTAAAATCAGAATTTTTGCGTATAAATTTTTTTTTTTATTAATTATTTATTTCAAAGGTAAGAATGTGTGAAAGGTATTAAGTATGTAATTATGTGATGGATATAAAATATATTTATTACATGAATGATTACGAATAATTTTATTTTAAAATTATTGATCTCTATAAATTATATTCTTATAATATGTAATTTTACAGTAAAAATGTTTTTATTAATTCTTTTCTCTGAAAATAAGTATATATATTATTTAATTAATATATGTAATGATTATTAGAATTTTTATAATAGTTATTTTATTATATGAATTTTTTTCAGAATAGTTAAGTTAATTATTTAACTTAATTAATAAAGTTACATGTGAAAGATAAATCAGATATGGAATCCAAACCCTAATTTAGGGTTTTGATCAAGGAATAAAAATAATAATATTATATTATTATTTGTCAGTGTTATAGATATGTATGGTTATGTGTGTAATGTTAATGTGTGGAACAGTTTTATTATATTACGATCAAACCCTAATAATATTTTGATAAACTCTATTTCTGGTTCTGCAATAAGGAATGATGAAAATATAATAATATTAATTATATTGTTGATCTTTCAGTGCTATAAATATGTATGTTATGCTTGTAAGGTTAATCTGGAAATCAATTCCCTTATGACCTGATAAAACCCTAATTTGAAACTCAGCTGTGAGTTCAAGACTGTGTTATATGATATATGTTAAGCATTATATAATTTTGTTATTAAACCCTATTTAATATTTAGAAACCATAATTTAAAATAAAAATCGTAGTTTCAAACTATTAAACCCTAATTGATTTGAAACCCTAATGCGAAAGTCATTCACGACTTTGAGAATTTGTTAAGCTATTATGTAATCATGATAATGTGATTTATGATCGGTGTTATGTGTATTAACCCTAATTAGGGAGAATCGTAATTATTCAAAATCCTTATTATTTTTCTATATTATAAACCCTAATTTCTAAATTAGTAACCCTAATTTATAATTGTAAACCCTAAGCGCTAATTTGGGCAATGTAATGTTAATTAGTATTTTTTTTAAATCCTAACTAGCAAGGTGATAAGTAAATTAAAACCTTTTATTTAGTTAAGAAACCCCAATTATTTTAAAACCCTAGTTTATAAATTTTGTAAACTAAAATTTTAGTTTACTTTTATAAACCCTAGTTGCCAAATCCCACTTGTGCTATGTGCTAAACCTTAGGGTTAAACCCTATGGGTCAAACCCTATGGGTCAAACCCTAAGGGATTGTCAAGATTCAATTTTTTCATTTAAATCAATTAACAAATGACATTATTGCCCTTATTGCATTCTTTACTTGGTTGCTTGAGAATCTTACCATATTTTGAGTTGGTGACCAACTACACCAACTCCTTGTGACATATAAATGACAACACATCAGCCACCTAGCAACCATACATGAATCTACTTAATATATATAAAGATTAGAGAGAGAAAATGTTGTATTTTTTGGCTCACTTATTCACCAAGCTCATCCTAGACCTTCTCTCTCTAAAAGCTTCAAAATTATGTAGTAGGTCAATCCCAAAAATTGAGCCCCACGATCATCAACAACAAATCAGAAACCATAGATCAACATTTGGTTCTTAAAGGTATAAAAACCTAAGTCAAAATTTGATCTTGTATGCTATAATAAATTTGTGCTTTTTATGTTTAAACACGTTGATTAAAGTGTTAAATGATGATCTGGGTTGTTGTTTACTAGATCCATAACATCTAATGCTCGAAATTAGAGTTTTTCAAAAATATGGGAAAATAGTTTTCTGTTGTCTGACATCAAATGTCAGGGGCTGTAGATCGTTGTGTGTTTATTGTTTTTGTTGTTTAAGTGTTTACATTTGTAGCCTTGTATGAGATCTTTAATCTGAAAGTGGATTCACTGTCATTCGATGTCTAGATCAAAAGATATTGATGGTCAAAGGTCGTTGACCGACCATGACCGGGAAGAAATCTGGGTAAACCCAGAAAATTTTTAACGTCTGACAGCATGTTGAACGGCTTTGATCTGACAGATTTAATGATTGTTTGATGTTGTTATTGTATTAAAGTTGTAGCCTGTTATTTGGACTATAGCTAAGTGCCTCTAGATGTCTTAATGCTTCAATAAATCGAACGTAGCATGTGGTCAAACCTAGTCCCTCGATCACGAATTCTGTTTCTGGGAAATTTCCAGAAAATTGTTGGCCTTATTTTTGACAGGGTTTGACCGAGTTAGATCTTGTAAATCTGTTAATGTTAAGCTTATATGTTGTTGTAGTGTTGTTCCTTGACATGAGTACTACAGATTTAAACCTTCAAACTGCATGAACCATGATCAGAACTACTATTAATTTGAGCATGAAAGTGCTCAGTCGACACCTGGGTTTCTGGGAAAACCCAGAAACCGTCTGACAGCTACTTTGCTGGCATAAATCGATTTGTTATGTTGTTGTTTGCTTAAAATAAGATATGAAACTTGTAGAGTTACATAAACACTACATGTTCTAAGTTTTAGTTTGAACATAAGCGATCTAGAAATGAATTTATAGCCGGTCAAACGTGGTATGTTGGTAACCGAAGCTGTCAGTGTTCTTGAGCTCAAGAACACCAACAGCGACGGTTACTGTCGCCAAAAGCCTTTAGCGACGGTTTTTAATTAATTTAATTTCTGAATTTCCAGAAATTGATTAAAAATAGAAAATAAATTATAAAAATTACAAAAGTAGTTTTAAAAATTATTTTAAATTATGAAAAATAACTTTTAATTATTTGGGATATTTTTCATTAATATTTGTAATTATTTGAATATTAATGATATTTAATTTATTTAATTAGTGTATTAAATAAATTAGAAAAAAATGATTTTAATTATATAAAAATCATTTTAAATATGAATAAAGTGTTTAAAAATATTTTTGAGTTATTTTTGATAACTTTTAATATTTTGTGATAAATTTGATTAACTAATTAATATTAATGATATTTTAGTTACTTAATCAATGTATTAAATAATTTACGAAAAATAGAATTAATGATTTAAAAATCATATAAAAATGATTTATATGATTTTAAAATATTTTAAGTTATAATATATAACTTTTGATATTTTTTTCATGAAAATTTGTAATAATTTAATATTAATGATATTAGATTTACTTAATGATTATCTTAAATAATTTAGTTTAAAAATGATTTTTTATTATTAAAAATCATTTTAAATGAAAATAAAGTGTTTAATGATATTTTAAGATATAAAATGTAACTTTTAATATTTAATGAATAATTTTATTAATAATTCAATATTAATGATATTAATTTAAGATTAATGATATTAAATTTATTTTATATTTATATTAAATAAATAGTTTAAAAATAGTTTTATTAATTTAAAAATCATTTAAAAAGTGATATAAATGAATTAAAAATATTTTAAGTTATAATTAATGACTTTTAATATTTGGATAATGGTACATTAATATTTAAATATTAATGGTAATTATTTAATAATGATTTTAAATGTTTTAAAAATCATTTAAGGGTAATATAAATACGTTATGAATATTTTGAGTTATTATACATAACTTTAATATTTTGGCCATGATTTCATTAATAGTTTAGTATTGATTAAATATTAATGATAATAGAATTGATTAGTATTTAAATCATTTAATAATGATTCAGATATTTCAAAAATAGTGATAAATGGTAATAATTATTTAAAAATTATTATAAGTCATTTAAAAATAATATGACTGATACTGGTAGATATTGAGATATGGGATAGAGTCTTAGACTCGATAATTACCCGATAAAGTCGTCGGTAGACCGACATATTTCAGAAATTGATCTGAACTTAGATATTTTGACTTTAAGAAGGTTTGTTTATGATTCTATGACTGTGAAACATGCATGACAATGTGATTAGGTTATGTGCTGATCGTAATTAGCAGTACTATGTGTTATGATATGTGATTCTATTCGATAAAATGATCTTATTAATGATAGATTTCGGTATAAAAGATAAAACTAAGTTGCGTATTGTAAGCAGCAGACCAGGCAAGTATCCTACCTTTGCATTTTCTTTATGCAATTGGACAAGTGTAAGAATGTTTCAGAATTATACTATTACTGTACAGATTGTTAAACCTATATTATATACGCCCATTGTTTATCAATATGTTAGTATATGGTAATTCAGATATATATTCTGTTCGTTAATTTCTATAAATGATTATACAAGTGTCCCCACTTGGATAATCATTGTATTTAATCACATGTTGATACACCTTTGATATACATATATGTTGAATTATAGATTATTGTTGGATAAGATAAAACCTTTTGTTTGGAACCCTGAAAAGTATGAACATCCCGAACATGGGAAAATTTTATGCGCTACGGCGGACAAAGGATGAACGATGATATCGTTCTAGCAATGTAGTATTGATCAATACAGGGTCCATGGACTGTACACCCTCAGGCCCGTAAGTTATGTCGGTTTACAGATGAATTTCTGTTTAACCTTTTCGAAAATGAAAACAATGTTCATGTCATGTCACCATAACCCCAGTTATAGTCATTATGCTGTTTCAAAAATTTGAAAGAGAGTTGTTATGTTATTATTATCGGTTCAGAATACTTCACAACTATTGACTTGTTGTAGAAGAATAGTACAAAAAAAACATTTAAATTCTTTCAGATTATATATATATATATATATATATATATAATACTTGTTGGGCACTCAAATGCTCATCCTTGCTTAATTTAAATGTTTTCAGCTAAGTGTGATCAGCTAGAAGGGATCGGCCAAGATCAAGTGAAAAGGAAAGCAAACAGAATTTGTTTATTTGTATCTTTTGTAATAGTTAGACTGTACTAAGTTATGATATGTATTATATATCATGCAAAGAATGCAGTAAAGGTTATGTACTTGGGATTAAACTCTGATAAATGTAAGTTAAGTTTGAAATTTATATTATTGTTATTATTATTAGTAATATTTTCGCTCATAGAAATGGTATCGTAAAGCACTGAATTCGGGTTTCAAGTACCTAAATTTGGGGGCGTTACAACAACACATTCATGTTTGCCTACTAATCTCATACACACAAGCCAAAAGTTTATTCATGCATTTCTAAGTCATAACAACATGTCCTCAAAGTCAGAATATACATTATGTAGAATCATGCATGTTAGCTGTGACACCCCCAAATCTGGTACTTCCATTTTCACGGGATTTGGTGTTCACTGTACAAACATCATCTATCTATCTACCCGTAAAAATGAAAACCATGCAATTGATAAAAATAAATAATAAATCTCTCCCCTTATGGGGTTACATTAACTTCATAATAAATAAATCTCAGGTCACTCTAACCTTAAATCATCTGTGCGCAAACATAAACAAATAAGTCTTAAGTAACATCAATTCTAATTATCATTACATAATCACATAAATAAAATAGTCTTCATTACTTACTAATCTTGCTCTTGCCTTTACTAGTGGAAGGTTCTTCGGCTCTTTCGTTCTTAACTGCAATGTTATTATTACGCAAGAGTGAGCACGATTGCCCACAAGTATAACAGTATAACAAATGAATAATAACATGCGAGTAAATAATAATAACTTCGAATATAAAATCTCAACTTTTGAATCAAGAATGAATAACAAGAATCAAAAGAATTTTTGCGGGTCATAAGACCTTGAACTATATCTTAGGTTGTCAAGTGTTTATTTTTGAAACCTTTAACAGTCATAAGACCATGAAATCTTCTTCTCATGCTTAGGGGGATCAGCCCTTAGTATCATACTGTGCACAATATCTTAACGCTAAAGCGTAAATAATCCCCTATTAAAGGGTTGTTCATCTCAGTTTGACATCGGAGTCCGCACTAAAGGAAGTTTGGTTTGGATAATTCATCAAGGGTTCTGAAATTTAGAACGCTCATCAACTATGGACTAGTCGAATCAATAAGGGTTCGCTAGTCTAACAAGGTTTAACAATAATTGATAACTTAATTGAATAGAATCTCAAAAGGTATACAATAGAATAAGTACTGCATAACAGTATCATGCTTGAAAGATTTATAAACTTTAATATACAAAACAAACTTGATCAATAATAATGAGAACTTTCTCAATGTAGAAAGGTGAATTAATCAACTTATATAACGAGAACAAGTAGGGTTAGGAAAACTTACCTCGTGCGTAGATTACACTTAATTAACTCGTTCTTTGAATTAAATTCTACATATCAATTATGTTCACAGTACCAGTTAATAATAACGTACTAAACATCATAAGTTATTCTTTATCTAATCTCAAATTATGACTATATTTAGTCAAATTATCATACTTATTTTCATATAATGTAATACTACACGAACAACAAGTTAATTACATAATCAACGATTCAAATAACATGTAATTGTCTTCTTGACTTGTTAAAAAACTCATTTTAGTATCTCATTATATGTCTAACAAGTTTTTATATTCATTAGACTAGGTTACTAACTCATTTTTATACTTGAACATTAAAAAAAAACCATTTTCTGGACATTCTGCTAAGTGGCACTGCGGCGCCACTTTTGTACTGGGTCTTGGCGCTGCGGCGCCGTGGCGCTGTGGCTTGGTCTTTAGCGCTGCGGCGCGGTGGCGCTGCGGCGCGGTGGCGCTGCGGCGCGGGGAATGTTCTTGGAGTTGGCGCCGCGGCGCGATACTCTAGTTTTGATTTCCAGTTCGCGAATAACACAGAATCAGGCGAAATAAACACTACATAAACACTAATTTCACCAAATTACACATACCCACATGTTATAATTCATATATAATCATTACCCAACAATTATAGAATGATTTTAACCCATTAAAACATATAATTACAGAATTAAAATATGTAAATTTCACTATTCTTGATGTTCTTGAAGGTTTTGAACATAAATCATGATAATTAATACTACGGATTCGTTATAACACCGAATTCGTTCATTTAAGGTTTGGTCTCTTCGTATCAACATGCATAATCAAATAAGAGTGAAATTTTTTCAAAAAACATTTATGTTTGACATATTAAAATCACGTATAAGGCCATATGGCCATATTCTATACTCTGTAAATAGCATACGTTATAAAATTATGAATTGATGATATGGAAACCTGTATAACATATAATAAAACATGTTATGCTACTCGGATCATTACACATATCCCTATAACAACAACATTTCCCAATTTACAGAGACTTACAGAATGTATGAAAGCCATTTTTATAAAAATTAAATGACGTAAATTATGAAAATTGGGTTGGAGAGAATTACCCAAAGCGTAGAGTAAGCTAATAGGATATGAGTTCCTTGTTAATCCTTATTCAATCACAATTCTTCCTCAAAACTTCTCAATCTCTCTCTGAATCTCTCTCCGTTTCTACTTTTCTAGACTTAGGCAATAATAAAAATGAAAGAGAAGACGTATACTAAATAATTGAACTAACGTGTTGTGGTCAGTTACCCAGTCATGAGTAACTGCCCTCAACTCCCACTAAGGCCATGTTTGGCTAGGCTTAAAAGGGTAAATCAAATTAATTTAATAAAACCTTTATAATATAGTTTGAAAAAAGTCACACCCTTTATAAAATAAATCAACTATCTAGTTTAATTTATTTTAAATAAAATAAAATAATTTCTCATTAAATTCACAGTCATATAATTAATTTTCTCATTAATTATAAAATAATATTAGGCTTATTAAATATTTCTTTTAATTTAATAAACTCACATAATTACATACTTGAATAATAAAAATTCTCCATGTAAATATAACACATATAATTAAATTAAGTTACCACAATTTCATCAATTAATTATTTAATCTAACAATTAATTCATCGAAAAATATTTATTCAATCCAATAAATATAAAAATTAATTACAAAATCTCGATTGTCATATATTTTCCCTCTTAAAAGGATTATGTCCCCAGAATCACGACTCAATTAATTCGACCCGTTACATTCTCCCCCCTTACAAAGATTATGTCCCCAGAATCGCTTACACATAATTTAAGTAAATAAATTAGGGTAATTCTTCATCATATTCTCTTCGAGGTTCCACGTAGCTTCTTCAGCGTTGTGGTCCCTCCAAATTACCTTAATAGAAGGTATTATTTTATTTCTCAGAATTGTTCTTTTCTGTCAACAACTTGAACAAGAATTTCTTCGTAAGACAAGTTTTTTTCAAAATGTAGGGGTTCGTATTCAATTACATGCTTGTAATCGGGTTTGTAGGGTCATAGGACTGAGACATGGAAAACGTTATGGACATTCTCTAGAGCTGGAGGTAAGGCTACCTCATAAGTAACTTCTCCGACCCTTCTCAGAACTTCGAAGGGTCCAATGAATCTTGGGCTTAAATTTCCTTTCTTTCCAAACCTGATCTTTCCTTTCCATGGAGAAACTTTTAAGAACACATAACTACCTGGTTTGAACTCAACATTTTTACGGTGTGGATCTGCGTACTTCTTTTGTTTATCTTGAGCTGCTGTCAATCTTGTTCGGATCACTTTGACTATTTCTGCTGTTTGTTGTACCAACTCCGGGCCTAGTAATTGTCTTTCGCCAACTTCATCCCAGTATAGCGGAGTTCTGCACTTTCTGCAGTATAACGCTTCATAAGGTGGCATTCCAATACTAGTGGGATAACTGTTGTTGTAACCGAACTCTACGAGCGGTAGATGATCATCCCAATTTCCTTTAAAGTCCATTATACAAGCTCTTAACATATCTTCCAATGTCTGAATTGTTCTTTCACTCTGTCCATATGTCTGAGGGTGATATGACGTACTCATTCGCAACTGTGTACCTATGCATTCTTGTAGACGTTTCCAGAAGTTCGACATAAAGTGCGGCTATCAAAAATGATTGACACCGGCACTCCGTGCCTCGAAACAATCTCTTTTACATATAACTTTGCCAATTGATCTAAGTTGAATCTGATTTTGATTGGAAGGAAGTGTGCGGATTTCGTCAGTCGGTCAACGATAACCCATACTGCGTCGTAGCCTTTCTGAGTCGTCGGAAGGCCAACCATGAAGTCCATTGTAATATGTTCCCATTTCCATTCTGGGATCTCTAGCGGTTGTAGCAACCCACTCGGTCTCTGATGTTCTACTTTCACTTTCTGACAGGTTAGACATTTGGCAACACACTCTGCAACATCTCATTTCAGATTAGGCCACCAAAAATGTTATCGAAGATCTTGGTACATCTTGGTACTACCAGGGTGAATCGAATATCGTGAGCTATGAGCCTCGCTCAAAATGTCTTCCTTAATGTTTATTACTGGCGGTACCCAAATTTTGTTCTCGAATCTCAGTATTCCTTCCTTATCCAACTTAAATCTTGGTTCAGATCCTTCAGATATCTTCCTTATCACCTTTTTGCATTCATCGTCCTGAAGTTGAGCCTCCTTAACTTAATCTAGTAGGGTTGTACCAGATTGCATTTGGAACAGCTTCTCATCAATTTCCATAGGATACTTCACTTCCAGTTCTAACTTCTCCATGGCCAAAATTAACTCCTCCTGTTCGGTCAACATCATCAACTTCTCCCGACCCTTTCTACTTAAGACGTCGGCAACCACATTTGCCTTACCCAGAAAATATAAAATCTCACAATCGTAGTCCTTAATTAATTCCAACCACCTTCTTTGGCGCATATTCAATTTTTTATGTGTAAAAAATATATTTCAGACTCTTATAGTTCGTATATATTTCTCACTTCTCCCCGTAAAGATAATGCCTTCAGATTTTCAAAGCGAAAACCTCTGCAGCTAACTCCAATTCATAGGTCAGATACCTCTTCTCGTAATCTTTCAGTTGTCGTGACGTATACGCAATGACTCTACCATTCTGTATAAGCACACAGCCAAGTCCCTTATGCGACGCATCATTATAAATCACAAAATTTCCTGTATCGTTCGGAAGAGACAACACAGGTGCTGTACTCAACCTCTTCTTCAATTCTTGAAAGTTTTCCTCACAATTCTCCGTCCAAACAAATTTCACAGCTTTTCGAGTCAAATTCGTTAACAGAGTTGCGATCTTGGAAAAGTCCTGAATGAACCTTCTGTAATAACCTGCCAATCCAAGAAAACTTCTTACTTCCGATGGCGTCTTCGGCTGATCCTAGTTGATCACGGCTTCGACTTTGGATGGATCTACCGAAATTTCGTCTTTATCGATCACATGACCAAGAAATTATACCCGTTAGATCTAGAATTCACATTTCAAAAACTTAGCATACAACTTCTCTCTTCTCAACACTTCCAACGTTAATCTTAAATGCTCTTCATGTTCTTCCTTGGTTTTCGAATATACCAAAATATCATCTATAAATACCACTACGAACTTGTCCAAAAAATGGCTTGAACACACCATTCATTAGTCCCATAAATGCTGCAGGAGCATTCGTTAAACCAAACGACATTACTAAAAATTCGTAGTGACCATATGGTGTTTCGAACGCTGTCTTTGGTACATCCTCTGGTCTTAACCACTCCTCAAATCTATCTTGGAAAAGTATTTTGCTCCCCTCAATTAATCAAACAGATCATCGATTCTCGATAATGGATATCTATTCTTAATTGTGACCTTATTCAGTTCTCTATAGTCAATACAGAGCCACATTGTCCCATCCTTCTTTTTTACAAACAACACTGGCGCTCCCCACGGTGATACACTCGGTTGAATGTACTTCTTGTCTAATAATTCTTGTAGTTGTACCATCAATTCTTGCATTTCTATCGGTGCCATTCGGTATGGTGCCTTCAATTTTGGAGCGGTTCCTAGCGCCAAATCGATCACAAATTCGACCTCTCTCTCTGGCGGAAGTCCTGGTAATTCGTCTGAAAATACGTCGACGAAATCCCTTACTACTGGTATCTCTTCTACTTTCAGATTCTCTTTACGATTGTCGACTATGTAAGTTAAATATCCTACACATCCTTGTCGTAACAACTTCCTGGCCTGCATCATCGTCAGACAACTCGCTTGTCTAGGCGACTTGCTACCATAAAACACAACCTTTGATAAGGTCATAAGGTTAATACGCTTCTTTTGGCAATCAATTACCGCCCCGTAATTGAATAACCAGTCCATTCCCAAGATAACGTCAAATTCCCCAAGTCGAATAGGGATAAGATCTACGTTCTTGATATTACCCTTAATATCCACTCTACAGTTCTTAAGTAAGTACTTAACAGGGATTATTTCTCTATTCGTGATTTCTATGTTCATGGGGTATTCTAACTCATCCTTAGGCAATTCTAAATTCTTAGAAAAGTCATCGGATATAAATTAACAAGTAGCACCCGAATCAAATAATACATAAGCATTAACTCTATTGATCAGAATGATACATGACACCATATCCCGCGACTGCACTGCATCCTGCACCGTTATATTGAAAGTCCTGGCGGTCGATCGATTGGTTGCGGTTGGTGCTGCGATAGTCAGAGTGCTTCCACCGGTATTTCCTCTATTTCCTCCTGAACTCGTCCCTCCAGATCCCTTCTTGGGACAGTCCATTGCCAGATGATCCTTTGAGCCACAAGTGAAACAGGCACCCTTCTTTGAGTTAGGACAGTTAGGTGCTATGTGGCCTTCCTGACCACAATTGTAGCACACTCTCTTCCCTTTCATACAAACTCCCAAATGAGCTTTTCCGCAGGTTGGGCACGCTTCAATCTTCTTCTTCTGCCCTCCTTGTTGACTTCCAACTGACGAGTTATCCGTCCACTTCCTCTTCTGATTATGGCTACCCCCAGTGCTACTCCCACCAGTCTTGTTATTACCTTCATTCTAACTCTTCTTCTTTTGCTCCTGATTATACTTCGTTACTGCATCGCTTCCACCCTCAGGGAGTATGGCTTTCTCTAATACCCCGGCGAATGTCTTCAACTGAAACATTGACACCTTACTATACAACCACGGCTTCAGTCCTTGTTCGAACCTTCTTGCTTTACTCTCGTCCGTGTGCACTTGATACGTGACGAACCTTGCCAATTCGTTGAATCTAGACGCATAATCCGATACAAACATATTCCCTTGCTTCAATTCCAGAAACTGAACCTCCAATTGGTTCTACGAGGTAGTCAGGAAATACATCTCAAAAAACATCTCCTTGAACCTCTCCCAGGTTATCATACCTTCTCCTCCACGGACCTTGTTTGCTTGCCACCAAAAACTGGCTTTAGATTTTAGCATAAACGTTGCAAAAGCGGTCTTCTAGTCCTCTCTGACTCTTGCGACCTCAAAAACCTTCTCTATCTACATAACCCAATTCTGAGCTTCGATCGGGTTCATAGATCCTTTAAACTCTGGCGGTCCCATCGCCTTGAAATCCTTAAACGAAGTATTCGGTGGAGCTTGAGGTTTATTATTCATTGCTCCAGCTAGTAAGTTCACTAATTGTTGGACGGGATTAGCATTGGCGTTACTGTTATTATTCGTTGACTCTTCCTGAGCTGGTTGACAGTTTTGTCTTCTTCTCGGCGGCATATTTCTGTTAACAATATACACTTATTAGGTATTTATTAAATTCTCTAAATAGTTAAGGCTTAACTCAACAATTTAACATAATCACTTAACATATTATCTCAAACAACTTGATATATTTGTTCAAATCAAAAGTTTTAACATCAAACGATAGCATCACTGCTATTTACATCAACTATCCCGAGATAAAGAATCTACGAGATTTAAAATATTAAAATATTCATTCGTTCATAAACACGTCTGAATTTACATCTAAAAACTAGATAAGTTTTTTCACATAATTAAACAAATCCTATCACTGCCTGTTAAGGTGCTGAATAGCCTTGCTACGTTCCTCTTCTATTGTGACACCCACAAAATAGGTATACATCACCTATTCTGAGTCGCCAAATACATGGTACATAATACAAATACAATCTTTAATATACCACAAGAGAGTTGTGAGTTTCAATACAAATACTGTCTTCTAGACAATATTCAATCTCAGAATAAGTCCTCATTATATTTATTGTCACGCTATTTAACAGAATAGTGAGGACTACTAATACTATCATCTGATCCATCACTCCGTTCCCCAACTCATCCCAACTATATTCTCATTTCCTGAAGAGAACAGTGAAAGAAATTGTGAGCTCAACTAGCCCAGTAAGAAATATTATGACTAAGATAATGCAGAATAAATTATCATTAGCCTTAAACAATGTTAAACTGATACAATATAATAAACAACAAGTTTAACTGCAACGGAACAAGTAATCCATTAGAAGAGTCAAGTAGAGAATAAAATCTACTATCTTCTATGATTTAAAAGGTTTTTCATGACTTTTATCGCTGGGATTCAGCTTAGTAAATAATCCACATCATCGAATCACCCCTGCACTACGGCCAAGGATATTCTTTAGTAACACGACCACGAATTATCCATGCACTACGGCCAGAGATAATCATGTTTTCATCAACGGTCTTGATCATGCCATAAAACAATTCATCTTTGCACTACGGCCAAAGAGAATCCATAGCCATAATCATACCAAAAACTATCCATCAATGCACAACGGGCCAATGAGGACTTTTTCCACATCATTTGTAACATTACGGTTATGATTACACCGAATAATCCCTGGTCATAATCATACCAAGTCCATCTATGCACTACAGGCCATAGATGACTTTCAACAAAATATAAACATGAGGATGATGACAATGATATAAGAATTCAATAAAACAAGTTCAAGAATTAATTTATCCAGGAACCAACAACGTCCAAATTGTCAACATGATACTGCTTTGTATAATAAATTCAAGAATGCTCAGAAGAATATTTCCATGAAAAGATACTGGATGAAGCGCAAATATCAAGGATATTCCACTAATTTCAGGGAGTATAGAAGTCAAAGTTTTAACCAACTTAGTATAATAAATAATGGAATAGCAAAAGAAATCACCATGTATGCGATGGACTGCACAGGCAGGTTATTCCAACAGAATGATAAATAACGGAACCATGTCTGGCGTAAAAGGTACAGACAGGATATTCCAATAGAATAATAAATAATGGAACTAGGTCCGGCGTAAATGCACAAACAGGATATTCTGACAGAATAATAAATAATAGAACCAGGTCTAGCGTAAACGCACAAACATGATATTTTGATAGAATAATAAATAATTGAACCAGGTCCGGCGTAAAACGCACAGACATAATATTCCGACAGAATAATAAATAATGGAACCAGGTCCGGCGTAAAACGTACAGACATGATATTCCAACAGAATAATAAAGAATGGAATAACAGAAGAATTTCACCAAGTATAGGGTAGCCCGCGTATACAGGTTATTCCAACAGAATAATAAATAATGGAATAACAGAAGTTCTCTTCATGAATACAAATGAAATAATACCCCTTACGAGTACAACAAATAATATCCCTTACCGTTAAAGAAACTTGATATCGGAGTAATGAAGTAGAAGAATATTTTTCTTCTTTCTCTCTATAGTTTCACTCCATAGAGTTTCAGTGAATTCGAAAGAAAATAATGAAGGAATGAGCTTCTATTTATAGAAAAATAGACTACATAGTAACTAACTCATGAACGGTCTAGATTGATTTACTTTAATCTGACTGTCCATATTTAAAGTAAAATCTGTTAAATTAAATATAATATATTCTATTTATAATCTAATAAAACGAATAACTTTATAAAAGATTTTACTATGCAAATACTATGCAGACACTATGCAAATACTATGCATAATAAAATTTAATATATTCTAATTATTATCTAATAAAACAGATAACTTTATAAAAGTATTCTGTTTTATATAAAAAGATTTTACTATTAGCCTAATAAAACGAATAACTTTATAAAAGTATTCTGTTTTTATATAAAAAGTTTTCCTATTTTATTACATTAATAGTACTAATAAAATAAAACTGAGTGAATTCTTACGTAAGCATCAATAATCAATACCGTGTGCTACTATGCAACCACGCATATTGATGTACTTTTAACACCGGGTGTTTCAACAGTTAACGGTAAAACTTCCGCCGTTATTTTCATAAAAATATTTTTGTCGTTTTCTCAATCCGACAATAATTCGTTGTGGGGTCCATCAATGATTTTACTGTCGTACGAATATTTTCCGACAAAAAGAATATTCCCCGACTAATCGAATATTCCCCGACACAACGAATATTTTATATCAACTTGCTGACTTTGCAAAAAAATTTTACATATTACCCTTAACTTTAAACTTTATCAATTTAACTATTTACCAAAATAGAAAAATTGAATACTTTTGTTTCATAAAATTCAGGGTCTCACAATCACCCCTCCTTATGAAATTTCACCCTCAAAATTTACGTACGTACTTGATATTCGAAGAGATGAAAATACATTGCTTTCTTTTCAGATTGTACCTTCCCTGTAATTTTCTCGCTATTATGATTTTCCCATTTCTCATCTTCTGTATTTCAGATATCATTCTAGAATATAGCTTCAAAACAAAGGTTAATTGACATATCATAATTTGTCAACTTATCAAGTAAACAATTTTAGCTTAGGTAAGTCACTCACTAGCGAAGTATATAACTCGTCTCTCCCCTCCTAGTTTTAGACTCTTATCTCCGCCAGCGATCATATCCCAAAGCTCTGATACCAACTGTGACGCCTCCAAAATAGGTATACATCACCTATTCTGAGTCGCCAAATATAGAGTACAGAATACAAATACAATCTTTAATATACCACAAGAGAGCTGTGAGTTTTAATACAAATACTGTCTTTTACACAATATTCACTCTCAGAATAAGTCCTCATTACATTTATTGTCACACTATTTTATAGTATAGTGAGGAATACTAATACTATCATCTGATCCATCACTCCGTTTCCCGACTCGTCCCAGCTATATTCTCATTTTTTGAAGAGAACAGTTAAAGAAAGGGTGAGCTAAACTAGCCCAATAAGAAATATTATGACTAAGATAACGCAGAATAAATTATCATTAGCCTTAAACAGTGTTAAACTGATACAATATAACAAACATCAAGTTTAACTGCAGCGGAACAAGCAACCAATTAGAAGAGTCAAGTAGAGAATATAATCTACTATCTTCTATTATTTAAAAGGTTTTTCATGACTTTTATCGCTGAGATTCAGCTTAATAAATAATCCACATCATCGAATCACCCATGCACTACGGCCAAGGATATTCTTTAGTATCACGACCACGAATTATCCCTGCACTACGGCTAAAGATAATCATGTTTTTATCAACGGTCCTGATCATGCCATAAAACATTTCATCTTTGCACTACGGCCAAAGAGAATCCATAGCCATAATCATACCAAAAACTGTCCATCAATGCACTACGGGCCAATGAGGACTTTTTCCACATAATTTGTAACGTTACGGTCATGATTATGCCGAATAATCCCTGGTCATAATCATACCAAGTCCATCTATGCACTACAGGCCACATATGACTTTCAACAAAATATAAACATGAGGATGATGACAATGATATAAGAATTCAATAAAACAATTTCAAGAATTAATTTATCCAGGAACCAACAACGTCCAAATTGTCAACATGATACTGCTTTGTAGAGTAAAATTTAAGAATGCTCAGAAGAATATTTCCAAGAAAAGATACTGGATGAAGCGCAAATATCAAGGATATTCCACTCATTTCATAGAGTATAAAAGTCAAAGTTTTAACCAACTGAGTATAATAAAGAATGGAATAACAAAAGAAATCATCATGAATGCGATAGACCGCACAGGCAGGTTATTCCAACAGAATAATAAATAACGGAACCAGGTCCGGCGTAAAACGCACAGACAGGATATTCCAACAGAATAATAAATAATGGAACCAGGTCCGGCGTAAACGCACAGATAGGATAATAAATAATGGAACCAGGTCCGGCGTAAACGCACAGACAGGATATTTCAACATAACAATAAATAATGGAACCAGGTCCGGCGTAAAACACACAGACATGATATTCTGACAGAATAATAAATAATGAAACCAGGTCCGGCGTAAAACGCACAGACAGGATATTCCAACAGAATAATAAAGAATTGAATAATAGAAGAAATTCACCAAGTATAGGGTAGCCAGCGTATACAGGTTATTCCAACAGAATAATAAATAATGGAATAACAGAAGTTCTCTTCATGAATACAAAAGAAATAATACCCCTTGCCGTAAAAGAAACTTGATATCGGAGTAGTGAAGTAGCAGAATACTTCTCTTCTTTCTCTCTATAGTTTCTCTCTTTAGAGTTTCAGTGAATTCGTAAGAAAATAATGAAGGAATGAGCTTCTATTTATAGAGAAATGGATTGCATAGTAACTAACTCATGAACGGTCTAGATTGATTTACTTTATTCTGACAGTCCATATTTAAAGTAAAATATTTTAAATAAAATAGAATATATTCTATTTATAATCTAATAAAACGAATAACTTTATAAAAGATTTTATTATGCAAATACTATGCAGGTACTATGCAAATACTATGCATAATAAAATATAATATATTCTAATTATTGTCTAATAAACATATAACTTTATAAAAGTATTCTGTTTTATATAAAAAGATTTTACAATTAGCCTAATAAAACGAATAACTATATAAAAGTATTCTGTTTTATATAAAAAGCTTTTCTATTTTATTACATTAATAATACTAATAAAATAAAACCGAGTGACTTCTCACGTAAGCATCAATAATCAATACCGTGTGCTACTATGCAACCATGCGTATTGCTGTACTTTTAACACAGGGTGTTTCAATAGTTAACGGTAAAACTTCCGCCGTTATTTTCATAAAAATATTTTTGTCGTTTTCTCATTCCGACAATAATTTCGTTGTGGGGTCCACCAATGATTGTACCGTCGTACGAATATTCCCCGACAAAAAGAATATTTCCCGATTAATCGAATATTCCCCGACACAACGAATATTTTATATCAACTTGCTTACTTTGCAAAAAAATTTACATATTACCATTAACTTTAAACTTTTATCAATTTAACTATTTACCGAAATAGAAAAATTGAATACTTTTATTTCATAAAATTTGGGGTCTCACAATCACCCCTCCTTATGAAATTTGGCCCTTGAAATTTACGTGCGTACCTGATATTCGAACAGATGAGAATACCTTGCTTTCTTTTCAGATTGTACCTTCCCGGTAATTTCCTCGCTATCATGATTTTCCCATTTCTCATCTTCTGTATTTCAGATATCATTCTATAATATAGTTTCAAAACAAAGGTTAATTAACATATCATAATTTGTCAACTTATCAAGTAAATAATTTTAGCTTAGGTAAGTCACACACTAGCGAAGTATATGACTCGTCTCTCCCCTCCTAGTTCTAGACTCTTATCTCCGCCAGCGACCATAACCCTAAGCTCTCTAATACCAACTGTGAAGCCCCCAAAATAGGTATACATCACCTATTCTGAGTTGCCAAATACATGGTACAGAATACAAATACAATCTTTAATATACAACAAGAGAGCTGTGAGTTTCAATACAAATACTGTCTTCTAGACAATATTCACTCTCATAATAAGTCCTCATTATATTTATTGTCACACTATTAAACAGAATAGTGAGGACTACTAATACTATCATCTGATCCATCACTTCGTTTCCCGACTCGTCCCAGCTATATTCTCATTTCTTGAAGAGAACAGTGAAAGAAAGGGTGAGCTCAACTAGCCCAATAAGAAATATTATGACTAAAATAATGCAGAATAAATTATCATTAGCCTTAAATAATGTTAAAATGATACAATATAACAAACATCAAGTTTAACTGTAGCGGAACAAGCAACCTATTAGAAGAGTCAAGTAGAGAATTAAATCTACTATCTTATATGATTTAAAATGTTTTTCAGGACTTTTATCGCTGAGATTCAGCTTAATAAATAATCCATATCATCGAATCACCCCTGCACTACGGCCAATGATATTCTTTAGTATCACGACCACGAATTATCCATGCACTACGGCTAAAGATAATCATGTTTTCATCTACGGTCCTAATCATGCCACAAAATAATTCATCTTTGCACTACGGTCAAAGAGAATCCATAGCCATAATCATACAAAAAACTGTCCATCAATGCACTACGGGCCAATGATGACTTTTTCCACAACATTTGTAACATTACGGTCACGAATGCACCGAATAATCCCTGGTCATAATCATACCAAGTCCATCTATGCACCACAGGTCACAGATGACTTTCAACAAAATATAAACTTGAGGGTGATGACAATGATATAAGAATTCAATAAAACAAGTTCAAGAATTAATTTATCCAGGAACCAACAACGTCTAAATTGTCAACATGATACTGCTTTCTAGAGTAAAATTCAAGAATGCTCAGAAGAATATTTCCATGAAAAGATACTGGATGAAGCGCAAATATCAAGGATATACCACTAATTTCATAGAGTATAGAATTTAAAATTTTAACCAACTGTGTATAATAAAGAATGGAATAACAAAAGAAATCACCATGTATGCGATAGACCGCACAGGTAGGTTATTCCAACAGAATAATAAATAACGGAACCAGGTCCGGCGTAAAACGCACAGATAGGATATGCCAACAGAATAATAAATAATGGAACCAGGTCCGTCCTAAACGCACAGACAGGATATTATGACAGAATAATAAATAATAGAACTAGGTCTGTCGTAAACACACAGACAGGATATTTCGACAGAATAATAAATAATGGAATCAGGTCCGGCGTAAAACGCACAGACAGAATATTCTGACAGAATAATAAATAATGGAACCAGGTCTGGCGTAAAACGTACAGACAGGATATTCCAACAGAATAATAAAGAATGGAATAACAAAAGAATTTTACCAAGTATAGGGTAGCCCGCGTATACAGGTTATTCCAACAGAATAATAAATAATGGAATAACAGAAGTTCTCTTTATGAATATAAAAGAAATAATACCCCTTACAAGTACAACAAATAATATCCCTTACCGTAAAAGTAACTTGATATCGGAATAGTGAAGTAGCAGAATACTTTTCTTCTTTCTCTCTACAGTTTCTCCCTCTAGAGTTTCAGTGAATTCGTAAGAAAATAATGAATGAATGAACTTCTATTTATAGAAAAATGGACTGCATAGTAACTAACTCATGAACGATCTAGATGAATTTTCTTTAATATGACTGTCCATATTTAAAGCAGAATTTTTTAAATAAAATATAATATATTCTACTTATAATATAATAAAACGAATAACTTTATAAAAATTTTTACTATGCAAACACTATGCAGGCACGATGCAAACACTATGCATAATAAAATATAATATATTCTAATTATTATCTAATAAAACAGATAACTTTATAAAAGTATTTTGTTTTATATAAAAAGAATTTACTATTAGCCTAATAAAACGAATAACTTTATAAAAGTATTCTGTTTTATATAAAAAGCTTTTCTGTTTTATTACATTAATAATACTAATAAAATAAAACCGAGTGACTTCTCACGTAAGCATCAATAATCAATACCGTGTGCTACTATGCAACCACGCGTATTGCTATACTTTTAACACAGGGTGTTTCAACAGTTAACGGTAAAACTTCTGCCGTTATTTTCATAAAAATATTTTTGTCGTTTTCTCAATCCGACAATAATTCTGTTGTGGGGTCCATCAATGATTTTACCGTCGTACGAATATTTTCCGACAAAAAGAATATTCCCCGACTAATCGAATATTTCCCGACAAAACGAATATTTTATATCAACTTGCTTACTTTGTAAAAGAATTTCACATATTACCCTTAACTTTAAACTTTTATCAATTTAACTATTTACCAAAATAGAAAAATTGAATACTTTTATTTCATAAAATTCGTGGTCTCACATCTATGATGCAAGACATCGTTCTGCGATCCAGCATATCCGATGGTAGACCTTCAAACTGGATTAGGTACCTCAAAACTCGATCTTGAGCCTCATCCATTGCATTATTAAGTGTAGAGTATGTCTCTCCAAGCTTCACCTTCTTTACACGACAATCCCTCTCTGCAAGATCAGCACGATGTGATTCTCTTACCCAGCCCTCCTCTGCTATGATCAGCCTCTTTGAGCTTTCCTTCAGTTCTTTCTTTATCTTCTCTATTTCTTCGGACTTTTTCTCGATTTGACCCTTCTCGTGGACCAAATCCCATTCAACATTTCCCAGTCGTGTGTGAAGAGTCTCAACCTCCCTCTCCTTTTGCTCGAGAGTAATCTGCTGAGTAATCGTTCGCTCAGTCAAGTCATTAACAGTATCTCGTAATTCTACGTTACGGTCATATAACGCGTAGTACATCTCAGCATTGATGGAGTTCGGTGGGAACTCCTCTTCTTCCTCTTCCTCCTCAGGATCCTTCTCCGGATTAGTCTCAGGCTCATGCTTCTGACCAACAACAGTGATCAATGGAGATGGCTCTCTCTGAATCAACTGCTCGCTGACAACATGAATGTCTCGGGGCTCCTCCTCAGTACGCACTCAAGGTTCCTCCTCCCCAACTCGACTAGCTCCTCCAACATCTGACATCCTGACAACATAACTTTAAGTTTTAGTTACTAAGTCATACTAGTGAGCACATACTTAAAAATATAAGCACATAAAGTCTCTTATTATCTTTAAAGAATTAAGAATTTATTTCTTAGAACTCGATAAGAGTTTTCCTTCACTACGTTCTTCCTATAAGGCTATTACCTAAGACACCCCCAAATCCAGTACTTCCATTTCCACAGGATTTGGTGTTCACTGTACAAGCATCATCTATCTATCTACCCATAA
This sequence comes from Panax notoginseng, assembly GCA_016801055.1. Taxonomy (NCBI): domain Eukaryota; kingdom Viridiplantae; phylum Streptophyta; class Magnoliopsida; order Apiales; family Araliaceae; genus Panax; species Panax notoginseng. Next base: position 139,364,519 of record CM029015.1, read on the forward strand.
AAATGCAAACCATGTAATAGATAGAAATAAATAATAAATCTCTCCCCTTATGGGTTACATCAACTTCATAATAAATAAATCTCAGGTCACTCTAACCTTAAATCATCTGTGCAGAAATATAAACAAATAAGTCTTAAGCAACATCAATTCTAATTATCATTACATAATCACATAAATAAAACAGTCTTCATTACTTGCTAATCTTGCTCTTGCCTTTACTAGTGGAAGGTTCGTCGGCTCTTTCGTTCCTAACTGTAATATTATTATTACGCAAGAGTGATCACGATTGCCCACAAGTATAACAGTATAACAAATGAATAATAACATGCGAGTGAATAATAATAACTTCGAATATAAAAGCTCAACTTTTGAATCAAGAATGAATAACAAGAATCAAAAGAATTTCTGAGGGTCACAAGACCTTGAACTATGTCCTAGGTTGTTAAGTGTTTATTCTTGAAACCTTTAACAGTCATAAGACTGTGGACTCTTCTTCTCGTACTTAGAGGGATCAGCCCTTAGTACCATACTGTGCACAATATCTTAACGCTAAAGCGTAAATAATCCCCTATTAAAGGGTTGTTCATCTCAGTTTGACATCGGAGTCCGCACCAAAGGATGTTTGGTTTGGATAATTCATTAAGGGTTCTAAAATTTAGAACGCTCATCAACTATGGACTAGTCGAATCAATAAGGGTTCGCTAGTCTAACAAGGTTTAACAATAATTGATAACTTAATTGAATAGAATCTCAAAAGGTATACAATATAATAAGTACTGCATAACAGTATCATGCTTGAAAGATTTATAAACTTTAATATACAAAACAAACTTGATCAATAATAATGAGAACTTGCTCAATGTAGAAAGGTGAATTAATCAACTTATATAACGATAACAAGTAGGGTTAGGAAAACTTGCCTCGTGCGTAGATTACACTTAATTAACTCGTTCTTTGAATTAAATCCTATACATCAATTATGTTCACACTACCAGTCAATAACAACGTACTAAACATCATAAGTTATTCTTTGTCTAATCTCAAATTCATGACTATATTTAGTCAAATTATCATACTTGTTTTCACATAATATAATACTACACGAACAACAAGTTAATTACATAATCAACGATTCAAATAACATGTAATTGTCTTCTTGACTTGGTAAAAACTCATTTTAGTATTTCATTATATGTCTAACAAGTTTTAATATTCATTATACTAGGTTACTAACTCATTTCTATACTTGAACATTTAAAAAAACATTTTCTGGACATTCTGCTAAGTGGTGCTGCGGCGCCACTTTTGTACTGGGTCTTAGCGCTGTGGCGCCGTGGCGCTGCGGCTTGGTCTCTGGCACTGCGGTGCGGTGGCGCTGCGACGCGTGAATTGTTCTTGGAGTTGGCGCCACGGTGCGACAATCCAGTTTTTGATTTCCAGTTCGCGAAGAACACAGAATCAGGCGAAATAAACACTACATAAACACTAATTTCACCAAATTACACATACCCGCATGCTATAATTCATATATAATCATTACCAAACAATTCTAGAATGATTTTAACCCATTAAAACATATAATTAATGAATTAAAATATGTAAATTTCACTGTTCTTGATATTCTTGAAGGTTTTGAACATAAATCATGAAAATTAATATTACGGATTCGTTATAACACCGAATCCGTTCATTTAAGGTTTGGTCTCTTCGTATCAACATGCATAATCAAATAAGAGTGGAAATTTTACAAAAAACATTTATGTTTGACATATTAAAATCACGTATAAGGCCATATGGCCATATTCTATACTTTGTAAATAGCATACGTTATAAAATTATGAATTGATGATATGAAAACCTGTATAACATATAATAAAATATGTTATGCTACTCGAATCATTACACATATCCCTATAACAACACCATTTCCCAATTTATAGAGACTTACAGAATGTATGAAAGCCATTTTTATAAAAACTAAATGACGTAAATTATGAAAATTGGGTTGGAGAGAATTACCCAAAGCGTAGAGTGATTTAATAGGAGATGAGTTCCTTCTCAATCCTTCTTCAATCACAATTCTCCCTCGAAACTTCTCAATCTCTCTCTCTGAATCTCTCTCTGTTTCTACTTTTCTAAACTTAGGCAATAATAAAAATGAAAGAGAAGACGTATACTAAATAATTGAACTGACGCGTTGTGGTCAGTTACCCAGCCATGGGTAACTGCCCTCAACTCCCACTAAGGCCATGTTTGGCTAGGCTTAAAAGGGTTATATCAAATTAATTTAATAAAACCTTTATAATATAGCTTGAAAAATGTCACACCCTTTATAAAATAAATCAACTATATAGTTTAATTTATTTTAAATAAAATAAAATAATTTCTCATTAATTTCATATAGTCATATAATTAATTTTCTCATTAATTATAAAATAATATTGGGCTTATTAAATATTTCTTTTAATTTAATAAACTCACATAATTACATACTTGAATAATAAAAATTCTCCACATAAATATAACACATATAATTAAATTAATTTACCACAATTTTATCAATTAATTATTTAATCTAACAATTAATTCATCGAAAAATATTTATTCAATCCAATAAATATTAAAATTAATTACAAAATCTCGGTTGTCACATTAGCTTACTAGGCTAAGTTTTCTTGAAAACTTCTTTAACACAAATCCAAATAAGTTTGGTCATGAACAAGGAATTAAGAGTCATACATAATGCATGTCTAAATCATACCAACGTGCTTGCGGGTCGATACATAAACATGGCACTCATACTCATCAAGTTCATTTTTAAAGTTTCTAAATTTATTTCAACTATACACTTTTGTTAATCATGTTAATGCTAGTCTAACATGGTCACATTAGGTTCATATCTCTATATATGCCTTTTACACATGCTTGCATGCTATTATAAGTCATAGTATTACAACAGATCGCAAAACAGAAGCTCAAACTAAAATCAGGAACTGGCACAGCTACGCTGCGCCTTAGTACAATTATGGAGCAGTTGCGCCGTGCCAGGTTCAGGTGCAGAAACAGACTCTTTTTTACAAAGTCTTGGCCAACATGATTTCCTTGACATCAAACATGATCCAAGTCATTTCTAAAGTATTCATACATGCTAATAAACTTCTTAAACACATTATAACATACTAATTCATCATGCTTGACATATAATTTCAAGGAATTACAAAAATCAAATAAAACCCATCTCAAGAACATAAATAGAAATTATACCTTCTTAAGATTAACTTGAACTCCCTACACACAGAATGGGCTTTTACAATGCTCAGCAACTTAGAACTCTCCACTTAAACAACTCTTAGCAACAAAAATCTGAACTTAAGCTTGCATTTATAGAAAAATCATGGACTAGGCATTGTCATTACACAATTTTGAAATCCATGGTGTATTGGGAAGAAACAATGGTTCATGAAGGGTGGTTTAATAACTCCATACCAACTACATAGCTAGCAATGATCATCTAGGATTTAACCTTATGGAGAATACATGATTTAGTTTTTAGCTACTATTCATTGTACTCGGTGACACTAATTATGTTACAAGAGGAAATTTTCAGCAACACTTAGCTCTACACTTGTACACATTTAGTTACTTTATTATTAAAATGGTGTTAATGTCCAAGTGTTACCATATTAGGAGAATTTAGGGATTAATTATACACTCACATCGTATGGTTCATGTAAATTAAATATACACAATAAAATAATGTAGTCAGATATTATTGTTCGGGTAGTTCCATAACTATGTCTACCACTCATATAATATATTATAACCTTATTATATTAATAACTTATTTATTTATGTTAAATAAATAAATCATGCACTTCCTAAATTAATTAACACCAATATTAATTAATCCAACCATTGATTAATGTAATTATGGATTTCTATAATCATTAATTATCTATATAACTCTTGTTATAGTTATAGATATATTGCAAATAATAATCGTATATTACGAATTAATTACCAAATAATCCATATTCCACCACAATTAATTAATATTAATTAATGGATTAACAATTCCGTTATCGGACATAACACACTTTAATTCATGGTTTATCAATGTCACACATATCACATAATTGTTCTATTTAATTTCCAAAGTGGAAAAATTACTTTTCTCTCCAACTGACTGCTGGCGCAGCTGCGCCAGTTTGTATTGTTGGGACAGTGCAGCTGCGCCGTGCCCTGACAGTGCCAAGACTGGTGTAGCTTATGCCCTTGCCAGTTTTCAACGCTAAATCATTTTATACGACATGAAATGATGTCCACAAAGGTGTTACTACAAGTCCACGAGCGTATTCATTAACTATATGAAATTACATGATCAACACGATTAATCTTCCTAATTCCCGTTTTAATTCACTTAATAAATTTTCTCGTTTTGTATTATGGCACACAAGGCATTTCACACTTCTCATTACCAATTCACATTTCTTAATACGCGTTGATCTAATACGAATCAATTGTATTAACCAACTCATAAAATAATAACACTTATTTTCACATAAATAGTATTTCCATTAATATATTCATTTTATAATACGTGGAAATTCTCGGGTATTACAGTTACATCCTTCCATCCTTACAAGGATTCTGTCCCCAAAATCACAACTCAAACAATAAAATCGTCACATTCTTCCCTTTTTACAAAGATTATGTCCCCATAATCAAAGACACATACTAAACAAATAACTCAGGATAATTCTTCATCATTTCAGCTTCGAGTTCCCACGTAGCCTCTTCGACATTGTGGTTCCTCCATATCACCTTCACAGAAGGTATCACTTTATTCTTGAGCACTTGTTCTTTCCTATCAACTATCTGGATAGGAATCTCTTCATAGGACAAGTCTTTACTGAATTGTAATGGTTCATACTCGATCACATGTTTGTAATCGGGTTTATATGGTCGCAACACCGACACATGAAAAATGTTGTGCACGTGTTCTAATTCTGGAGGTAAAGCTACCTCATAAGCTACTTCTCCCACTCTTCGTAGTATCTCGAAAGGTCCAATAAACCTTGGGCTGAGCTTTCCTTTCTTGCCAAAACAAATTTTCCCCTTCCAAGGAGAAACTTTCAGGAAAATAAAATTTCCTATGTCAAATTCGCGATTTTGCATGTGTTGATCAACATACTTCTTATATCGATCTTAAGCAGCTACTAGTCTTGCTCTGATTATTTTGATAACTTCTACGGTCTATTACACCAGTTCTGGTCCTAACAGTTGACGTTCACCAACTTCATCCCAGTATAGTAGAGTTCTGCATTTTCTGCCGTATAATGCCTCGTATAGCAGCATGCCAATGCTTGCGTGGTAACTGTTGTTGTATGCATATTCCACCAATGGTAGATTATCATCCCAATTTCCTTTGAAATCCGTTATGCACGCTCTAAGCATATCCTCTAACGTCTGGATTGTTCTTTCGCTTTGACCATCGGTTTGCGGATGATATGTTGTACTCATCTTCAATTGTGTTCCCATGCATTCTTGTAGTTTCTTCCAAAATGTTGATGTGAACCTCAGATCTCTGTTTGACACAACTGATATTGGAACCCCATGTCTTGAGATGATCTCCTTGACGTATAGTTTTGTCAGCTGCTCAAGATTAAATCTAATCTTGATGGGCAAAAAGAGTGCTAATTTTATCAGTCTGTCCACTATCACCCATATCGCATCGTATCCTTTCTGAGTTGTTGGAAGACCTACCACAAAATCTATTATGATACGCTCCCATTTCCATTCGGGTATTTCCAATGGCTGAAGTAATCTGCTTCTTCACCCTTTGACATGTCAAGCACTTTGCAACGCAATCTGCAACGTCTCTTTTCATATTTGGCCACCAAAAATGTCGTCACAAATCTTGATACATTTTTGTACTTCCCAGATGAATAGAATATCTTAAGCTATGAGCTTCTATCAAGATTTCTTCTTTAATATCTGATACTGTTGGAATCCAAATTCGTCCCTTGAATCTTAGAAATACTTTAGTATCAATCTTGTATTTCACCTCTTTACCCTTAACTATACTTTCCATTATTTTTTTGCATTCTTCATCTGGTAGTTGAGCATTCTTCACCTTGTCCACTAAATTTGGCTTCTATCTGGTACAATTTTTCATCAGATTCTTTTGGAAATTTGATTTCCAACTCTAGCCTTGCCATTACTAAAATGAGCTTCTCTTGGTTGGTTAACAACATCAACCTCTCACGACCCTTTCTACTTAAGGCATCCGCAACAACGTTTGCTTTGCCCGGATGATAAAAGATCTCACAATTATAAACTTTTATTTATTCCATCCATCTCTTTTGAAGTATGTTCAGGTCCTTCTATTTGAAAATATACTTCAGACTCTTATGGTCTGTGTAAATCTCACACTTCTCTTCGTAGAGATAATGTCTCCATATCTTCAGAGCAAACACTACTGCAGTTAACTCTAAGTCATGAGTCGGATACCCTTTCTCGTAATCTTTTAATTGCCTTGATGCATACGCAATGACCTTGTCGTTCTGCATAAGGACACAACCTTATCCTCTGTGTGACCTTGAGTGTCGACTATGTAAGCTAAGTATCCTACACAGCCTTGAGTCAATAACTTCCTGGCCTGCATAATCGTCAGACATCTCATTTGTTTAGGCAATTTGCTACCATAGAAAACTAAGTTTGACAGAGTCATAAGGTTTACACATTTCTTTTGGAAATCAATTATCGCTCCATAATTGAACAACCAATCCATTCCCAAAATCACATCAAATTCTCCAAGTCTAATCGGAATTAAATCTGCTGTCATAACATTCCCCTTAATATTCACCCTATAATTCTTGAATACGGATTTAACAAGAATTATCTCCCTATTAGAAATTTCTATTTTTAAAGGGAATTCCAACTCTTCATTAGGTAATTCTAATCTCTTAGCAAATTCATCAAAAATAAACGAGCAAGTAGCACCCGGGTCAAATAATACATATGCATTTATATCATTAATTGGGATAATACCTGACACAACATCTTTTGATTTCACCTCATCCTACACCATTATGTTGAAGGTTCTGGTTGTGGGCTTATTTGATGACGTTGGATTAGCAATAGTCAGTGTACCTCCATCGCCATTACCCATGCTTATAGTTATCTCACCAGATTTCTTCTTTGGACACTCACGAGAAAAATGATCCTTCGACCCGCAGGTGTAGCAAACATTCTTTTTGGGTTGGTTGCAGTTTGGGGCAATGTGACCCTCCTGGCCATAATTAAAGCATACTCGCTTCCCTCTTAAGCACACACCAGTGTAAAACCTCCCGCACGTAGCACATATGTCAATCTTCTTCCTCTGCTAGTTACCTTACTGATTTCCAGCCCCCACATTTGCATTCCACTTCCTCTTCAAATTATTGTTACCATTTTCACCACCATTCTTAGCTTCACCCTCATTCTTCTTCTTTCTCAGCTTTTTGTTGTGCTATGTTATAGCATCGCCTCCACTCTCAGCGAAAATTGCCTTCTTCAGCACAGCTGTAAAAGTCTTCAGCTAAAATATGGAGACTCTAATGTACAACCATGGTTTCAGTCCCTGCTCAAACCTCCTAGTCTTGCGCTCATCCGTATTGACTTGATATGGTGCAAGCATCGCTAACTCATTGAATTGCGCAGCATATTCCGACACTGTCATTGTGCCCTATTTTAGTTCCAAAAATTGCACCTCCATTCGACTCTTCGAACTCTCCGAAAAATAAGTCTCGAAGAATATCTCCTTAAATCTATCCCAAGTCATTACCCCTTGACCTCCTCGAGTTTTATTAGCTTGCCACCAATAACCAGCCTCTGCTTTTAACATGAATGTTACAAAAGTAGTCTTCTGATTATCCCCTACCCTAGCAACATCAAAAACTTTCTCTATATCCATGATCTAGGTCTGTGCCTCAACTTGATTTATGGACCCACGAAATTCTGGTGATACAACCGCCTTGAACTCCTTAAAAGATATAGTTTGATTCTGCGGTTGATTTTGCAATTCACCCATTAGTAATGTCACTAGCTGCTGAACTGGGTTAGCCTCAACATTGTCGTTATTGGTAGTTCCCTCAGTGGTTCTTTATCGGGGTTGACGTCTTGGAGGCATTTTCTGTTAAAATACACCCATTAGATTGTTTCTCAATTCTTTTAAGTATTTTCTACTTAACTTGCATCTCATAAAAGAAATCATCACATAACACATAACACTTTGAATAAAATAAAATAATAACTTTTATTCCTTAATAATCTTTTTTTGAAAACATCAGATCAATAGCATCACTGCTATTTATATTACCTTCCCGAACTACTAAAGTTTCAGGATAACATCAACATCATATCTAAATGATTACACATCACCAGGGATTTACATATTATTTAACATTTATTAATCGCATCTCAGGCACATTCCCTATGATGTCCTACTAAGATACTACGTAGCCCTACGACGCTCTTCCTCCATAATTCGGAACATTGTTCTGCGATCTAATATGAACGATGGCAGCGTCTCGAACTGAATTGGATAACCCATGACCCGATCTTGAGCTCGATTAATCACGGTGTTGAATATGTTATTCATCTCCTCCATCTTCATCCTCTTTGCTTGTGCATCTATCTCTGCTATCCTAGCTCGTTGATAAGCTTCCTCGTACGTGTCTTCGACTCTTGCCCTCTTAGTAGATTCTTCCTTCAAATTGTTCTTCAGTTCTGCGATCTTCTGGGTCAGTTGTTCATTCTCTTCTTTAGTGTGGACCAGCTCCTCTTTGACATTATTTAGACATTCCTCTCAATCCTGGATCTTGTCGTCCTTCTGTGCCATCGAGGTTTGTTGTTCAGCTACTATCTCTTCTAACTCCTCGACTGTATCTTGAAGTTCCACATTGCGGTCATTGACTTCATCGTACATACGAGCAGTGATCGAGTTCAGTGGAATCTCTTCTTCCTCGTCCTCGTCATCCTCATTTGACTGTGGTAGCTCGACGGGATCCTCCTCATCCATTTCCACATCATCAGCAGCATTAGGTAAACTCTCCTGCTCAACCACTGTGACCAACGAGGCTGACTCCCGTGGAAGTAGTTGTTCCCAAACCACCTAAATGTCATGAGACTCCTCCTCTCTAGGCATTTGAGGTCCTTCCTCCCTAGCCCAACTGGATTCTCCTACATTAGTCATCCTGACAACAAAATTTTAAGTTTTAATTACTAATCATTACTACTCAACACTCATGAGCACATAAATTGTAATCACTTAAGCACATAAGTGTTTTATTACTTTGTTCTTAAAACTTGATAAGAGTTTATCACCACTATCTTTTCAAAGGTTACTTCCTAAGGCTTTTCCCCCCACCTAAGGTTCATAACCTAAAGCTTTGATACCAACTTGTGACACCCCCAAATCTAGGTACTTCATTCCCATAAGATTTGGTGTTCACTTTCCATACATTCATACTATCTACCAAATTATGATAACATTTAAACCATAAATCCTCCCATTAAAGGGTTACATTATTAATCAAAAGTCTTCCCAGGTTTTCTAACCTTAAACATCAATCAGGTGCGAAAATCAAATAATTACATCACATCACTAACTAAAAAGTCTATCATCATGACAATAAATGAAATTACAAGTCTTTATCACTTGTATATTTTTCCCTTTTCTTTGCCAGTTGTAGGTTCATCGACCTTCTCAACTTTAGCTGCAATGAGTGTATATATATGCAATAGTGAGTAAAACAAATGCTCACTAGAAATAGCAATGAATTAATAAGAGAATAATAATTGCCAATGAATAGGCTCAACAAAACTGAATAGTACTCTATTAATGATAACCAAAAACTGAAATCCAAATGTGAATGTATATGAGGGTCATAAGACCACGAATTATGTCCACGGTTACAAGTAATCTTTCAACTTTAACCTAAACAGTTATACTGTAGGGACTTCACGTACTTAGGAGGATCAGCCCTTCGTACCATGTATTGTGCACAATCATCTAAATGCATTGCTTATCCCCTATAATAGGGTTGTTCTTCTCAGTTTTAGAATACAAGTCCGCACCAAAGAAAGTTTGGGTTGGATAAGCTTAAAAGGGTAATTTAAAGTTTCACAATCATTAACTAAGGGATTAGTTGAATCAACAAGACTTAATAACACTACAAGTGGTCAATAACAATTTAAGGTAAAGTATTAAGAATAATACGCATGTGTAGAGATAATCAAAGTATAAGCATTGAGTGAAACAATTAACCTTGCTTGAACAATATTAAGCTAAGACTATGATCTTATTAAATAAGATATAGAATTATTGAACATGTTTTAACTAATAGCAAGCTGAATGTAAAACTTGCTCAACATGATAATAACTTGTGCAAAGTAATTGAAATAAGACAATTCAACATTGGGAATTGGAATTCAAGAAATTGCATTCATAATACAAGAATGAAATTAAAGAAAAGGTGTCTAACAATAAACAAGTTAGAATAAATCAATAACTATTGGAATTCAAAACTTGTCCGAATAGGGTTAAAGTTATAGCTTGCTCAAATAAAATTTAGGAACAAAGTTTGCTCAAAAAAAGTTTAGAGTAAGGAACTTGCTCAATATAAATAGGTAGGGTTTAGAAACTTGCCTCGTGCATAAGCTATAAGATTAAAACTCACGTTCACCTACACATAGTATTAGAACCAAAATATCTATTAGATATACTAACATTCACTTATCAAATTAACACTCACCTCTAGTTAACCTTGTTATTTTAGTACAAGTTTTATGTTACCATACACATTTCAGAATCACAAGTGTAATTTCATAACACTTATTCATTATTCATGAAGTTTCATAAGTCATAACATATCATTTTACAACATAATAATTTTATATTTTAGAGTTACTAACCACATGATACTATTCTCTTTCAAGCTTTTCATTACATATTTCTCACATTAACACATCACTAAACTAGGTTACATTAAGGTTTCAAAGTCTACAGAAATAACAGACTTCACTGGTGTAAGACCCCAACTTATTATAAATAAAATTAAAATTTTCCTCTATTCATTATTCTAAATTAATAAGGTGTTAATTTGATATAATGCTTTGGTTATGAGTGAAATGTGAAAATTTTACAAATTAAGCAAGTGGTTATAAAATATTCATTGTTGTCGGGGAGTATTCGTTTGGTCGTGAAATATTCTTGTTGTCGGAGAATATTCGTACGACGGCGCAGCCATTTGTGGGCCCCATAACAGAAAACGGCTGGATGAAGGAAAATGACAAAGTATGAGTTTTTATGAATAACGGCGTAATTGTTACCGCTAACACTTGTCGACGTCGGGATATTTTGATGTCCCTTTTAGTTACTTGTCCTTTGGTGTTCTCATTTTAGGTGAGATTTGTTTGAAAAAACAAGTGAAAAAGGTCCGACATGTATAATGTCGACGATTGGACTGTAAGAGTCGCCAGTTGGTTTTTTAACTGGTTGTACCAACACAACCGAGAAAAGGTTTGCACATTGACCCAGTGATGTGACACTGCTTAACGGGTCGGTGAAACCAAAATTTAATTAGGGTCCAGGGACTTGGTTATGCGGGGGGAAGGTGTTAGGCACCCCCCGACATCCGTGTTACCACGGTGACCTCCTCTTTTCAAGAAACTATTATCTGAATGTGTGTGTGTGTGGGTCAATGTGCTGTTATTTGGAAGTGGTGCGAGGCCTCGTTCGCACCTATATACACAGGGTTTGAATTTATGTAAAAATTCAGTTTTAAGCAAGATATGGCAGTGATGTTTTATAAAAGAGCTTTTTCAAACCCTGATGCTCAATAGTAATTGAGGCCTTTTACACTCCCATTTTATTCCGTATTCGGTTTGGTTGATTTTATTTGACAGATGCGAAGCATCCATACGAAAATAATGTACAAAATAATTCCGACTTCCTCATGGGTATGGAAACCCTCTAAGGAAATTCAGACAACGCAGAATAATTTACAAGCTGCTTACAGCTGAAAATGTCAATCACGGGAACCGAATCTAGATCCAATGGGATGAATCTGTGATCACATGATTCCTAGGCTCACATGATACCGCAATTTATATGAAAGCAGTAAGCAGGTATATATATATATATATATATATATATATATATATATATATATATATATATATATATATATGCAGACATGATCACCAACCACGAAGAACCTCCATGGGAGATCAGAAATGTAAATAAAGCTGTAAAAGATATCAACCGCCACGGAGGAAACTCCAGGCGGGACGAAAAAGTAGATAAGCAGTAAATACGGTCAACCGCCACGAAGGAAACTCCAGGCGGGACGAAACGTAAAGAAAGCTGTACAAACGATCAACCATCACGGAGGAAACTCCAGGTGGGACGAAATATATATATATATATATATATATATAATATATATATATATATAATATATATATATATAAGCGATAAACGCACCAGATGTAAAATCCAGGCTCATCGAACATAGTTCGACCACAGTTCATATATATAAGTATATATATATATATAGGAAAGCGAGTAAATGCACCGGATATAAAATCCAGGCTCACCGAACAGAGTTCGATAGCAGTTCATATATATAAGTATATATATATATATATATATATATATATATATATATATATATATATATATATATATATAAGCGAGTAAACGCACCAGATATAAAATCCAGGCTCACCGAACAGAGTTCGATAGTAGTTCATATATATAAGTATATGTATATATATAGGAAAGCAAGTAAACGCACCAAACCGAAGTTTAGGCTCATCGAACAAAGTTCGACACACAGTTCATATATATATATATATATATATATATATATATATAATATATATATATATATATATATATATATATATATATATATATAGAAAAGCAAATGAACGCTCTAGACCGAAGTCTAGGCTCAACCGAGGCATAACTCGATAATGTTAGTCGATATATATATATATATATATATATATATATATATAATATATATATATATATATATATATATATATATACAGAAAGGATCAAGAGTAGAACTCTTAAGTAGTAGAACTCCCTTAAATAATAGAATTGTATCAAAACGACGTAGTTTTGATAAGACGCGGTGGCATTTTTGTAAAAACCATGTCACCGCGTATTTACAAAAATGCCACCGCGTCTTATCAAAACTACGTCGTTTTGATACAATTCTATTATTTAAGGGAGTTCTATTACTTAAGAGTTCTACTCTTGATCCTCTCCCTATATATATATATATATATATATATATATATATATATATATATATATATATATATATATATAGAAAAGAAAATGAACGCTCCAGACCGAAGTCTAGGCTCAATCGAGGCATAACTCGATAATGTTAGTCGATATATATATATATATATATATATATATATATATATATATATATATATATATATATATATATATATATATAGACTGGAATGAAACCACAGACCGAAGTCCGGCAAAAGCAAGCAACACGACTCTCAACGTGTAGAAGGATGTGTGCAAAGATGAAGAGAAAAACTCTAAAGTGTGTGAGAAGGCTTACAGCTTACTGCTAAAGAAGACTTCTATATCTTTAAAGTGGGTAAACACTAGCTTTTTTTGGTACAAACTAGGCTATATATGAGATCACATGTGTTTAAAAGTGGGCAACCACACTGTATGGGCGAGTGTGGAGCGAGTTCTGCAGGGTTTCCCCGTCTTTTTATCTTAGAAAAATTAGCACCCCAAGTTCCATATTTATAGAGGGGGGAGCCGCAGGTCTACCTGTGACACCTAGTAGCAGGTGTACCTGCGGCTACCCGGGGTGCCCTGGGCAGTGTGGGTCCCGCCGTGTTGAAGTACGTACGCGTTGTTCGCTCGGTCGCTCATAACTTTTAATCCGGGAGTCTGATGGAAGCGTGCCATATCATTCTGAAAAGCTCTTTCCGAGAGCTACACAATGACATATGATTTGACCTTTTTTGATTCCAGGAAGATGGGTCCATGACTGAAATGCATTCCCGGGCGTCCGTCAGACAATCCGTTGAGCCATTTTGCGTAGTTTGCGCTTGAAAGTTAAGATATCACTCTTGTGGGACTTCCTTTAAAGTAATTTGAGTTGAGATGAGTTGATTTGATGTGAGTTGAAGATGAGTTGGCAAAATGACCATTTTGCCCCTCTCGGGGTTATCTCTGATTTTCGCGCAGTTGTAACAGTATTTTCTCAGGGTTATCTCTGAGGTTGGCTTGCTGTTGAATTTGACTATCCTCAGGGTCATCTCTGAGGTTGGCTTGTCCTATTTCTATGGTTAGGAATGAGACTGGATACCTTAGGGTCATCTCCGAGATTAATCAGTCTTCTCCGGTGTGTGGTCTGATATTGTATCTGCAGGCCTCGGGGTTATCTCCGAGATTGGATTTGGTTACTCCCAGATTATGATTCAGGGTTTGATGATGAACTTTTGGTATTATTCGATATGGATTTGGATTGTCTTTCAGGGTTCCCTCTTAAAAGACGAATATGTCCTCCTGCAATGTTAGTAACAGTAGAAGAAAATTTCGAGTGTCTATAGATGCCCCTCTTTATCATGTTCATGCAATGCAATGGAATGGACATGATAAAGATTAGTAGATACTTGAAACATGACAAGGTATTTTTAATGATGCAAATCGCAATGTAGTGAATGTTTATGATGAACGTGAAAATGTTTTCACAAATCGCAGTTCGTAAATCGTACATCACATTTCGTACTTCGCACTTCGCTTTTTGAATTTGGCCAAATTGCACATCGCAATTCGTACATCGTAAATCGTACATCGCATTTAGTATATCACATCGCATATCGCATATCACAAAATCACAAATCGCAATATAATGAATGTTATGATGAATGTTAATCGCTTTACCTTTACCGATCATCGCTGATGCATATGCTGGTGTTGACTCCAGTGGTTTGGCATTTAGTCGCTGATGCTTGTTTGACGAAGATAAGTTGAGATGTTTTCCACATCTCTGATGGGGATGACGTTCTGAAAATCACCAGACCCTCCCAATGTATTCGCTGGTAATTGCAACGGTGCCTATCCTGCTGATCGCCACATTTTTTTGGTTCCCACTTGAACGGTGGTATACGCGGCTCTCATCGCTGTGTTGATGTCGTGCTGAATTGATGCAATGGTTTAGAATATCGGATCTTTCGATACCTTCGCTCATCCTTTCTGAGGTGATTTGGAGTGTCCTTTCGCTGTTGGGGGTAGGTGCCCCATTTCTTTGAGCATTTGATTCGCAACCTGGCTAAACTGATGACTTGAATGCCGCTAAAATCCCTAGAGGGTGCAACTCGTTCTTTCGCTGCCAAGATTTGAACTTCGGTGTAGAGGCCTCAACTTGTGAGGACTTGACGCGGGTTGACGCATTTGATGGTGAGAATTTCATTCGCTAGATCTTTTGTCATTGGGTCTCTGCTTTTGAGTTAATGACTCTTTTGAGAATCTTCCACTTCTTTTGTAGGGGCAAGCTAATGTCGCCATGATTTCTTTCAGGAGTTCTCCTTCTTTTGATGAGAGGCATGATCCTGCCTTGAAATCCTTCCATTCCTTGGAATCGCAAAAATGCCCTAGTCCTTTCGCCAGTTGTTGCAGGGGATTCATATGAGAAACTCTCTTTGTTGATGAAGTCGCAAGTGAGTAATATTGAAATCACCATTGAGATGATGAATGACCATGCTGATGGTGCTGACTAGTGCATTTTCCACTTTAGGATGGTTGATAAATGCCCCAGTGTTGAGTTCTCGCTGCTTTCGAGATTGCCCCAATCTTGATATAAGGGACCCAATATCCGGTTGTCGCCAATTTTGAAATTGCCCCAGCCTCGCTTGTTGTCTGGGGTAGTTGTTTTGACAGATGGGCTGATAAGATGTCGAGATCGCGAGAATCTTTTACCTCTGTACCATAAGGTGGACAGGTAGTGGATGTGGGTTTTGATGTTGATATCTTTTCCTGGTAGAGATGTCGCTCTAGTTGAGAGAGATGATGCTCTAACTCATAGGGGATACCGCTGTTGTTGAGCGGGATGAGGCCAGATCACCCATAGATGTAGTGATTGAGTGGAATAGCGTTATATCTGCCTGAAATATCGCATGTAGTTGGCGGTGGATTTGTTGGCTCGTGTAGAGACCCTTTGGTAGGAGATTACATCATTACCTCCTTCTTATGAGAGGGAATCCATGTTTGACTTGATAGCCCGCACATACATTGATTGTAGATGGGCTTCTATTTTCCTGCACAGACTAGCTTAGCCATTTTGTCATGTACAGTACACATTGTGTATATCAAATAGCATTATATATGGCAGGGAAATATATGTTGATTCACTTCCCTTTTAGTTGTGCCTTGCTACTTGCATAATAGTCGATTGTTTCTCCATGACTTTGTGATCTGGATGTATTCTGAACTCCTCCTTGATGGATGGACAGTGAGATGTCTCAAGATTTTTAGAATGGATCGTCTATTTGTGTGTATTCCCTACCATCTTTGGTGTCTTGGGACTTGTTTCTGTATGTGTTTATGGATATGAGTATGTTTGTTTTTATTTTTCTGTGGTGAGACCGAACCATATAACATGGCTGCCTACGTACTCCCGTGTATTGCGGAGATCAGGTCGACGTAGTTCGCCCTAGTACAGGGCGGATTGCAGATGAAAAGTTTAATCCCATGTCTAGGATAAACTGCAGATGTGAAAGGTCTTATCCCTGATGGGATAATCGAAGTTGAGTAAGGGTTCAAAACCAAGTTGATAAACGGATAGAGCGATCCGAAAACCAGGCTGCTGGTTAGAAAGTGTTTGTACCTGATGGGGCAAATGGATGTGAAAAAAGGTTGTATGTAGTGAGGGGTTAAAGAACCGGAATGACTGATGATCTTATGATCGAAAACCAAGATGTTCGGTTGATGGTTACCTCAGACATAGTATCGTTTCACGGTGTCCGAATTGATGAGTTGCGAAAATTCATCGCCGTCCATTTCCTGTAATCTGAAAGCGCCTCCAGCCAATACCTCCTCGACAATAAACGGGCCTTCCCAGTTCGGGGAGAATTTTGCTTTTGACTGAGCTTGGTTGTCAACGATCTTTTTCAAAATCAAGTCCTGTTGTTTGAACTGCTGTAGTCGAACTTTTCTATTGTAGGATCTTCTTTACAAGTAGAGGGTCGCTCATGTGTGGGCCACATACTTTCCCATGGATTTTATCCATGGCCTCTGAGCTTGGTCCTCGTCCAAACATCTGAGGATACCTTGTATTGCATCTCCTTTGTAGAGTGCATGTTCGCTCAGGTAGAATTTTATAGCAAGTTGATGGATCTGCCTTTTCTCAGTTGGGCTCGCCTCAGCGGGTGTAGATCCATCTCGTAAGTACTTCTTGATGTGTTGATACCAAGGGTACTGGATGGGAGGTAGGTCATCCGATAATTTTCAATGGAATTCCCATAGGCTGGAGCTCTTTGTTGCGCAAATGTGAGAGTTGGCATGTCTTCTTTGTCATGTATGTGGATCAAGGAGGCCAAGGTTGGTAGCACATCCGAAAAGTCATTCCTATTACGAGGAATGTGTAGAAAGGAGATTTCTTCGAACTCCAAAACTATCTGTAGAACATGCTGATAGTAAGGCACCAACTGTAGAACATGTTGAAGAGATTTTTCTTTTTCTTTTTTCTTTTCTTTTTCTTTTCTTTTTCTTTTTCTTCTTTTTTTCTTTTTTTTCTCTTCTTATTTTCATGCATTAGATCGTGGAAAAGAGCCATATGTCTCACTGATAGGTAGTTCCGGCATTGATGAGGCCGAATGATAATCGTCTGTAGCAAAGGGCTTCCCAAGGCGTGATAAAGTTTTCTCACGATCATCTTCAGCAACCATGATTTGATGGTACCCCGCGGAGAAATCAGCAAAGGAGTACATGTCGTATCGAGCTGTATTGTCAATGAGTATGTGGATGAACGGCACGTGAAAGCTATCTTTGAGGTAAGCTTTATTCAAATCTCTATAATCCATATAAACTCGCACCTCCCTTCCCGGTTTCGGCACGGGGACTATATTGGATACCCATTCAGGGTATGTTGACATCATGTTGATGCTGGCTTGAAATTGTTTCACAATTTCTTCTTTAACTTTTAACTCCACTCTGGTTTTTATCGCCTAAGCTTCTGCCTGACTGGCTTAAATCCCCCTTTGATGGGAAAGCGATGAATGATAATGTCCGTGGATAAACCGACCATGTCTTCGTGAGACCATGCAAACACATCCTGGAATAGGGTCATATAGTAACCATGTCATTCCTTTGGTTCAGAGTGAGGTCCGTACCAATCTGGATTTGTTTGGGGTTTTCTAAGGTTCCGTAGTTTAAAAGGGGTGGTTTGATCAAGATTTCGCCTGGGTTTGTCTTCGACCCGTTCTTTGATCTTTTGAGGTATCTCATAGTCCTCTTGTATTTCTATCAAGTCTGAGTCCAACTTTACATCAAAGTTATAGTCCTTGTGGAGAAAAGGCACCTCATCAGCAAGCACAGGCGCATCCAAGTTCAGAGTCCTGAAACAAAATATGCTTTCACTTAATATATGACACTGTTCAATCACACAAAGTGTTAGCATGTAATGACAAAAGTAACTGCTAATACTGTACAAAAAATGTAAGCAGTTATTGCTATCTACAAGGCAGAGAGAGTTTTTTCCCTTTTTACCCTCGTCGGCAAATGCAAGGAGTGGTGATCCAATTGTCGAGGGCAAAGTCTTGGTGGACTGTAGTGATGGAGGGGCTATCATCAACCTCCTTCTCCCGAATGATGACCATTACGTCTGGGCAATCATCGTCTGGGGGGTATCTGTTTAAGAAGTGTTTGTTTGGGTTTTTATTTGGTTCGACTGCACCATTGATGGCTGCCTACGTACTCCTATTGAATAGGAGATCAGGTCTTTCATAGTTCAGGCGTTGGTTTGAAAAAGTTCAAAGGGGTGAGTGGTAAGAAGAGTGTAGAGATGTTTTTTTACATGCATGGAAAATAAAAGGCATACTACGAAGAAAGTTATACCGTTCCAACATTTTCTGGAACTTGCAACTTTATCCCCTGGATCTACATCTTCTTAGCTAGTTGAGGCCATATAGTCCAGTTGTCAGTGGTTATGTTGCCTTCAGGGCTCGTGATAGAGGTTACCCCTTGATTCTGAATGTCTTCGCTTATGGCCATAACTTGATCGCTTCCTGATTCAGTACACTCCTCAGGGACGCTTGAAATGGACGCATCGCAAAAAGGGATGAACTCTGGATTCTTTAATGGGTTGGATTCCCCGACAATCTCACCACCTTTTCCTTTATCTATTCCTTCGCCTTCTTCATGGGTTTCAAAGGATTCAACCATGAAATCTCTCTCGAACTGTTGTTGCATTTCCTGCAAAGAACTTTCCTTTTTGGCTTTTCCTTCCTCAGAAAGGATTAGTATTTCCTCTGCATCATCCAAGGTGATAAAATCAGGAACGTGGTTGATATCTTGGAACCATAGAACGTTTGATGTTGGCGGGGGAATCTCCTTTGGGGATGCCTTTGTCTCTTCTGCCATTTTTTGCATTAGGATCAGTCCACCTTGTGTGCTGGCAGAATTGTCGCTCATAGCCTTCACCTCATTTGAACTGCCTATCTCGAATGGACATCTTAAGCTTTTTATTTCCTTTTCACCTTTTTTCGTCATGGGAAATTCTATATCCAGCTCTCCATTTTCAATGAGATCTTGGATTTTATGTCGCAAAGACCAGCATTCTTCAGTCGTATGTCTAAGTAAGTTAGAATGGTAGAGACATATCTTGGTGGAGTCATAACTCTTTATCTTGGGCTTTATAGAAGGCTGCAACTCAGTAATCCTTCCTTCGCTTATCAGAAAGTGTAGCATTTCTTCATTAGATTTGCTCAGATGGGTATATATTCGGACTCTTTTCGAGGTTGTTTGATCTTTCATCTTTGAGAATTCGCATTCCCTCGATCGATTCTTCTGATGGCGAGATCTTCCAGCAATTTTATCATCCCTATTTTCTTGTATTTTTAGCCTGCTTTGATCTTCTTCATTTAGCTGGCTCATCGTGGAGTCCTTTTTCTTTTGGCTTTCTGATAGTTGAGTGAAAAATTGCTTTGTTTCCTGATGTTGGCTCACTATCAGCCTAGGCAGCAGGTTTACTTGATTCTGGATCGCATCCAATTTTTGCATTACTGGTATACCCTCCTCTGAGTTTTCCCACTTTAGGACATTTGTTATATGACTTTGGGGGTATTCCTCCATCCTTCGTATGTACTTACGAATTGGATACCTTTTAGCGCTTCCTGACCCGATCATGTTTACTTCTCCCGTATCATGTCGCAACAGAAGGTTGGTGTTGATATTTTGGTGGTCAGGTTGTTCGACCACAATACTGCCACTTTCGATCAGATTTTGAATCTTATGTTTTAAGGACCAACAATCCTGTGTATCGTGTCCTGGAGACCCTGAGTGGTAAGCACATCTCTGGCTTGGATTGTATCTTTTGCTCCCTGGTTCCAGAGGTGGGGCTAATTCGGTAATTTTCTTGTGATCCATTAATATTGCCAATACATGTTCAAGGGAATCGCCTAGTGGAGTGAATACCCAATTTTCCGTTCTTTCAAATTTTCTTTTTCTATCCTGGCATTGGTTAAATGCGGCCTGTTGTTGAGATGGCAGATTGTCTTGCATTTTCCAAATGGGGGGACTATATGTTGGTCTCCTAGCTTGCCCCTGTACAACAAGGGATACATCTTTAATGCCTTTATCGGGTACATTCTTGGGTTCGCTTGCATATTTGCCAATCTGTATATGTTTGGCGACTGCTTCCAAGGCAGTGAAGTCTTTAATCTTGCCTGTCTTCAGGCCCATCTCAACCATTTCGCCGTGTTTGATCATTTCTGAGAATGGCTTTCCTATGCCCGCTAGGATCCTCTCGTAGTACGGAGCCTCTTGGATGTCAATAAACGTCATTACCATCTCACTTTCTGTCATTGATGGAATGACTTACGCTGCTAGATGTCTCCACCTTTGGGCATATTCTCGAAAAGATTCAGTACTTTGCTTTTTCACTTTAGTCACTTGATATCGATCCGGTGCCATTTGTGACTAAAAATTGTACTGATTTAGAAAGGCGTGGGCCAATTCTTCCCAATTGTGTATTCTGGCATTGTCAAGTCGGGCATACCAGGCTTTAGCCTCTCCAGTGAGACTCTTTTGAAAAAGTTGCATTCTGAGGCTTTCATCTTCAGCATAAGACCCCAGTTCGCCAATGTACACTTTGAGGTGCGTATAGGGATCGCCTGTATCATTGTACTTTTCAAACTCTTGGACTTTGAATTTGGTAGGGTATCGAGCCCCTGGGAATATGCAGAGATCTGAATAGGTGACACTCCCATAATTTCTAGTCCCTTTGATTGACCGGATGGTCTCTTCCATTTGGAGGACTTTCTTTTTGATATCACCAGTGTCTAGGTCTCCAGTGGGATGGACAGCATCATGAGTTTTTTTGGTCATATCCAACAGCAATTCAGGTATGGTAATGACCGGATTCCCTCCTTGTATGGAGGATTCAGCATGTACGGGTATCTTGGGACCCTGATTAGACTGGTGTAATTCTTTAAGTAGAACAGCCAAATCTGCTTAATCCGTCAAATTCCTTGCGAGAAATTGGATTAAGTTCAGTCTGGTTGGATGACGACATGATTGACTGTAGGTCTGTTGCCTTTTTGGACTTTGAACGGGTAGTAGGCCCGATTGACTCCCTGCGAAAGACTTGCATAGTTTAGTCCTTAGGGAATGGAAATTAATCAGCTGTCTGTAGCATGTATGTATATGTGTACACAGTTCTTCATATTTCTCATTACATGGAAATAGATATGACATGAAATTGTGTAATTGAAATGAAAGCATGAAGAGACTTTCCTCCGTTTTGGGTTTATCAGAGGCTGACCTATCTTAGGTTACTCTCGCGGCTTTTTGGCATGAAGGTTCCCAAATCATCGCATTCTACTTGATGGGAAGTTAATCCGGTCTTTCAACTGGAGCGAATTTTGGTGGTGCCTTTCCTGAGCATCGGAGAATCAGGCTTCTCACAAGTCCAGTAATCAAACACCGACGGGATAGCCTCCTGGTGGAGGGACCACACAACATACATTCACATACATCGCATCTCACCGTATGAAAATGGTGACATGTGCGAAGCACTAATATCCTAAGCAGTTTATAGTGCGAGGCACTAACATCACAGGCAGTTTATAGTGCGAGGCACTAACATCACACGCAGTTTATAGTGCGAGGCACCAAGTAAGGAAATGCATTCGTGCACATTCATACAATATAAATGCAATATCCACACACAAGCAGATAACAATTTTGAAAAGATTGTAATAGTGGCTTAAGTCCTCTTACTGGAGTCCCCAACAGAGTCGCCACCTATCGACGTCGAGATTTTTTGATGTCCCTTTCCGTTACTCGTCCTTTGGTGTTCTCATTTTAGGTGAGATTTGTTTGAAAAAACAAGTGAAAAATGTCCGATATGTATAATGTCGACGATTGGACTGTAAGAGTCGCCAGTTAGTTTTTTAGCTGGTTGTACCAATACAACCGAGAAAAGGTTTGCACATTGACCCAGTGATGTGACACTGCTTAACGGGTCGGTGAAACTGAGATTCAAATAGGGTCCGGGGACTTGATCATGCGGGGGGAACGTGTTAGGCACCCCCCGACATCCGTGTTACCACGGTGACCGCCTCTTTTTAAGAAACTATTATCTGAATGTGTGTGTGTGTGGGTCAATGTGCTGTTATTTGGAAGTGGTACGAGGCCTCGTTCGCACCTATATACACATGGTTTGAGTTTATGTAAAAATTCAGTTTTAAGCAAGATATGGCAGTGGTGTTTTATAAAAGAGGTTTTTCAAATCCTGATGCTCAATAGTAGTTGAGGCCTTTTACACTCCCATTTTATTCCGTATTCGGTTTGGTTGATTTATTTGACAGATGCGAAGCATCCATACGAAAATAATGTACAAAATAATGCCGACTTCCTCATGGGTATGGAAACCATCTGAGGAAATTCAGACAACGCAGAATAATTTGCAAACTGCTTACAGCTGAAAATGTCCATCACGGGAACCGAATCTAGATCCAATGGGATGAATCTGTGATCACATGATTCCTAGGCTCACATGATACCACAATTTATATGAAAGCAGTAAGCAGGTATATATATATATATATATATATATATATATATATATATATATATATATATATATATATATATATATAAAAGCCGTAAATATATATACAAACATGATCACCAACCACGAAGAACCTCCATGGGTTATCAGAAATGTAAATAAAGCTGTAAAAGCTATCAACCGCCACGGAGGAAACTCCAGCGGGACGAAAACGTAGATAAGCAGTAAATACGGTCAACCGCCACGAGGGAAACTCCAGGCGGGACGAAATGTAAAGAAAGCTGTACAAACGATCAACCACCACGGAGGAAAATTCAGGTGGGACGAAATATATAATATATATATATAATATATATATATATATATATATATATATATATATATATATATATAAAGCGATAAACGCACCGGATGTAAAATCCAGGCTCATCGAACATAGTTCGACCACAGTTCATATATATAAGTATATATATATATAATATATATATATATATATATATATATATAGGAAAGCGAGTAAACGCACCAGATATAAAATCTAGGCTCACCGAACAGAGTTCGATAGCAGTTCATATATATATATATATATATATATATATATATATATATATATAAGCGAGTAAACGCACCGGATATAAAATCTAGGCTCACCGAACAGAGTTCGATAGCAGTTCATATATATAAGTATTATATATAGGAAAGCAAGTAAACGCACCACCAACCGAAGTTTAGGCTCATCGAACAAAGTTCATATATATATATATATAATATATATATATATATATATATATATATATATATATATATATAATATATATATATATATATATAGAAAAGCAAATAAACGATCCAGACCGAAGTCTAGGCTCAACCGAGGCATAACTCGGTAATGTTAGTCGATATATATATATATATATATATATATATATATATATATATATATATATATATATATATATATATATATATATATATATATATATATATATATATATATACAGACTGGAATGAAACCACGGACCGAAGTCCGGGCAAAAGAAAGCAACACGACTCTCAAAGTGTAGAAGGATGTGTGTAAAGATGAAGAGAAAGACTCTAAAGTGTGTGAGAAAGCTTACAGCTGACTACTAAAGAAGACTTTTATATTTTTAAAGTGGGTAAACACTGGCTTTTATAGGTACAAAAGAGGCTTTATATGAGCTCACGGGTGTTTAAAAGTGGGCAAATACACTGTATGGGCGAGTGTGGAGCAAGTTCTGTAGGGTTTCCCCGTCTTTTTCTCTTAGAAAATCAGCACCCCAAGCCCCATATTTATAGAGGGGGGGAGCCGCAGGTCTACCTGTGGCACCTAGTAGCAGGTGTACATGCAGTTACCTGGGGTGCCCTGGGCAGTGTGGGTCCCGCCGTGTCAAAGTATGTACGCGCTGTTCGCTCGGTCGCTCATAACTTTCAATCCGGGAGTCCGATGGAAGTGTGCCATATCATTCCGGAAAGCTCTTTCCGAGAGCTACACAATGACATATGATTTGACCTTTTTTGATTCTAGGAAGATGGGTCCATGACCGAAATGGCATTCTCAGGCGTCTGTCAGGCAATCCGTTGAGCCGTTTTACGTAGTTTGCGCTCGAAACATAAGATATCGCTCTTGTGGGACTTCCTTTGAAGTAATTTGAGTTGAAATGAGTTGATTTGATGTGAGTTGAAGTTGAGTTGGCAAAATGACCATTTTGCCCCTCCCGGGGTTATCTCCGATTTTTGCACAGTTGTAGTAATATTTTCTCAGGGTTATATCTGAGGTTGGCTTGCTGTTGACTTTGACTATCCTCAGGGTCATCTCTGAGGTTTGCTTCTCCTATTTCTATGGTTGGGACTTAGGCTGGATACCTCGGGGTCATCTCCGAGATTAATCGGTCTTCTCCGGTGTGTGGTCTGATATTATATCTGCAGGCCTCGGGGTTATCTCCGAGGTTGGATTTGGTTACTCCCAAATTACGATCCGGGGTTTGATGATGAACTTTTGGTATTATTCGAAATGGATTTGGATTGTCTTTCAGTGTTCCTTCTTAAAAGACGAATCCGTCCCCCTGCAATGTTTGTAACAGTAGAAGAAAATTTCGAGTGTCTACAACACTGTTGGGTTACCTGGTGGTTAAAATACGGTAATACGCGTGGTTGCACAGTAGAACACGGTATTGCACAGTATTGTTGAATTATTGATTCGTATGTAAGAAGGCACTACTCAATAATTATTACAGTAATTACTGTTTAATATTTTATTTTATTGTTTCAATAATTACTGCGTTGTTAGTCTACATTATTGTTGTTTCAATAATTGTTACTGCACGGTATTTCTTATTATCAGCTAAATAATTTATATTATTTGAATAATATCATTAGATAGCATTATTGGCAATGTCTAGAAAGTTCTGTCAATGAGAGGTTAAATAATCTAATTGCGCGCCAGTAAGGAAAAATCCTTATTGGAAAGCCCTATATTTCCTGAGAACGGCCTGATTGTCATAATTGTGATTCTGTAATATTATTTGTGAATAATTAATTATTGATTTATATGATAAGAAAAATATTTATTTGATATGGATATAAATGATAGATTTATTTATTTTATGTAGTTATAAATGAACGAATTAATGCTGAGGTATTTTATCAGTATTTTGTCGGTGTGAAGGTATTAAAAATCATCTGTTTGTAAATTTCGGATATTTTCTGTTTGAAATTTGGAAAAACTCAAAGCTACAAAGTTGTAGAGAATTCGATTTTGTGTGGAATGGATATAAAATTCGTATTTTTCTGATAAACGGGCTATTTTCTATGAATTACTAAAGTTTCAGAAAATAAAATAATTTTTATTAAAATTAGGTGGGACCCACTTTTTTGTTTTAAAACATGTGGGCTGCTAATTTTTTAGAATTGGCTAGTCTTGGTTGGCAACTTGGTTGGTGCGTGAGAAGAAAGGAAATTAATAATAATATTTTATTATTTAGTCTCTTATGACGTTCTAAGCATTTTCCTATAAATAGGCGCCTAGGTTAGAATTGAAAATCACGCCAAAAGTAAGTTTCTTTCTCTCTATATTGTCGAGCGTATTTTTGTGAGTATTTAGATACTTTGAGAGTTGTTGTTAGGTACAAGCTTCCTTTGGCTTTATATCAGATATTTCGATTAGAAGTACGGTTATTTTAAGGTAAGGGATGGTATTTTTTTTGTAATGATATTATTCTTTCAATATCATTATACCGAAATATTGGTATGAATTTTATTATGGAATTTCTACCTTTTTTTGTGTTGGGATTACTATTCACGTATACGACACTATTCACGAATATGGCACTATTCATCGAAAAATGAAATTTATCCTTTTTGTCCAAGATGTCTATTATGGTTACTATCTTTGATTGTATCTATGTTTTGATCTTTATTTTTGAATTTTGCTTCACAATTGGTTATTATGAAGAATTATTGATCTTGGATAAACTGTTATACGAATCCCTAATATTTGTCCTTCTGTCTCACTGGATTCGTTTTCTTTAAAATATTTTTCATCACTCTCAGTCTTAAATGATGATGTTACTAAATATCTTTGGCCTATAGTGCAAAGATGAATGATTAATAGATGAATATCTTTGGCCCGTATTGCAAAGATGAACAGGTGTTGAGATGAACATGACCAACTGGTGATATAAATGAATATCTTTGGCTTGTAGTGCAAAGATGAATATTTGATTAAAGACGTATATTGATTGTTGTTACAGGGATAAAATATTGATGATGAACTTTTAAATCTTAGAAGATAGTAGAATTCATTCTCTACGTGACTCTTCTAATGGATTGTTATTTTCGCTACAGTTGTTGATCTAAAACTTGTTGTCTATTATATTCTATTAGATTTTTCTCTGTTGAAGACTAATAATAATTTGTTGTATATTATCTTAGTCATAATATTCTTTACTGGGCTAGTTGACCTCACCGTTTTCCTTTTGTTCCATTTTTCTTCTCAGGAGGTGATAACATAGCAGGATCTAGTCGGGATATAGAGTGATAGTTCTAGAAAGTTATTGTAGCAGTCCTCACTATTTTTGTAAAATGGTGTATGAATAATTGTAATGAGGACTTATTTGAGTGTGGATATTGTCTAGAAGATAATATTTGTATTTAAACTCACAGTATGTGTTGTCGTATTTTGCACGATAATTGTATTATTGAAATTGTAGTTTTCTTTCTGTACCATGTATTTGGCAACTCAGAATGGGTGTTGTATACCTATTTTGGAGGCGTCACAGTTGGTATCAAAGCTTAGGGATATGGTCTCTGGCAGAGATCGGAGAATAGAACTAGGAGGGGATAGATGAGTAAATTATTCGCTAGTGTGTCCTATTTAAGCTTATTTGTTGGTCGGTCATAATATAGGGAAATTACGTGATATGTTAATTTGTTTAATTAACCCTTATTTTATGGCAGTATTTAAGAATGGCTGCTGAGAACGTTAACCATAGAGTGTATGAGACTGTGGAATAACCTTTAGTCACAAACCAGGAGAACGTGCAACAGGAAGGCAATATTCCTGCTGTAAACAACGCTACCGAACAAACGATGAATGATGGAATGTTTAGGAGTTTTTTGCAGTTCATGCAAAAACAAACGAGGGAGACTCGTGTACAAAAAATGGGTGGAAATGATGGCAACGTGCAGTTTGTCACAGCCAAGCAATTCAAGGAGTTGGGACCACCAGATTTATGGGGAAAGCCCGATCCGATTAAGGCAGAAACATGGGTCAAGCAAATTACCAAGATATTCGATGTCTTGGGATGCACGGAGGAACAGAAGGTTCCATTCACCACCTTTATGTTCCGTGGTGAGGCGGATTACTAGTCGAAATCTGTGAAGCGTGCCCAGCCAGCTGCACTTAACATGTCTTGGGAAAGATTTTAGAAATTGTTCAATGACAAGTACTTTCCTGAAAGTATTCATCATATGAAAGAGGTAGAGTTTATTAGACTGGAACAGAATAACATGAGGGTGTCTCAGTACGAGGCGAAGTTCGCGGAGTTATCCAGGTTTGCACCTCATTTGGTAGATAATGAGGAACATATGACGCGGATGTTTTCTGAGAGGTCTAAAACCTAAGATTCGTCAATACCTTATCTCTCATAAATTTTCTCTATATTCAAATGTTGTCAACATGGCTCAATTATTAGAGCGAGATAATGAGTATACTCAACCAAGGGACCACGACTAGGGTCATACCGGTGACAGCAATCATCGGAACGATGATAACCAGCGAGGAGGGAAAAATACAGATAAAAGCGGTAACCACTCGGGTGGTAATCGTGGCCATGATAATAGAAGAGGTGAGTCAAGTGGAAATTTCAAAAAGAGGAGATTCAACAATGACGGGAAGACATCAGCAGCAGCACCAACATCAATTGTTGCTAGGGGAGGATAACGACCACCAGTCGTGTGTTATAAATGCGAAAAAGAGGGACATATCAGCCCAAATTTCCAACAATAATCTAAGGTATGTTATAACTACGGAAAGGAGGGTCATATAGCCCGAGAGTGTTCTATAGCAAAACCAAGTTCAGCGGGGATAGTGACTCCAAAAGCTATCCCGAATAAGTCAAAATCAGGAGTTCCTGGAAGAGCGTTTGTCGTGACTGGCCAAAATGTGAGGAAGTCGAACGAGGTGATCACGGGTAAGCTAATCATAAACTCTTGCGAAGTTTATACTTTACTAGATACCAATTCTACCCATTCTTTTATCTCTCCTGCTTGTGCTCAACATTTAAACTTGACTCCGGAAAAATTAGACTACGACTTATCTGTTGAAACTCCATTGGGTGAAACCTTCGTTACATCTACAGTTTATAAATCTTACATGATCCAAGTTAGCACAATCACATTACATGTTGATCTTATTTCTTTAAAGATACTTGCATTTGATGTGTAGAAAGGAGATTTCTTTGAACTCCAAAACTATCTGAAGAACATGCTGATAGTAAGGCACCAACTGTAGAACATGTTGAAGAGATTTTTCTTTTTCTTTTTTCTTTTCTTTTTCTTTTCTTTTTCTTTTTCTTCTTTTTTTCATTTTTTTCTCTTCTTATTTTCATGCATTAGATCGTGGAAAAGAGCCATATGTCTCACTGGTAGGTAGTTCCGGCATTGATGAGGCCGAATGATAATCGGCTGTAGCAAAGGGCTTCCCAAGGCGTGATGAAGTATTCTCACGATCATCTTCAGCAACCATGATTTGATGGTACCCCACGGAGAAATCAGCAAAGGCGTACATGTCGTATCGAGCTGTATTGTCAATGAGTATGTGGATGAACGGCACGTGAAAGCTATCTTTGAGGTAAGCTTTATTCAAATCTCTGTAATCCATATAAACTCGCACCTCCCTTCCCGGTTTCGGCACGGGGACTATGTTGGATACCCATTCAGGGTATGTTGACATCATGTTGATGCTGGCTTGAAATTGTTTCACAATTTCTTCTTTAACTTTTAACTCCACTCTGATTTTAATCTCCTAAGCTTCTGCCTGACTGGCTTAAATCCCCCTTTGATGGGAAAGCGATGAATGACAATGTCCGTGGATAAACCGACCATGTTTTCGTGAGACCATGCAAACACATCCTGGAATAGGGTCATATAGTAACCATGTCATTCCTTTGGTTCAGAGTGAGGTCCGTACCAATCTGGATTTGTTTGGGGTTTTCTAAGGTTCCGTAGTTTAAAAGGGGTGGTTTGATCAAGATTTCGCCTGGGTTTGTCTTCGACCCGTTCTTTGATCTTTTGAGGTATCTCATAGTCCTCTTGTATTTCTATCAAGTCTGAGTCCAACTTTACATCAAAGTTATAGTCCTTGTGGAGAAAAGGCACCTCATCAGCAAGCACAGGCGCATCCAAGTTCAGAGTCCTGAAACAAAATATGCTTTCACTTAATATATGACACTGTTCAATCACACAAAGTGTTAGCATGTAATGATAAAAGTAACTGTTAATACTGTACAAAAAATGTAACCAGTTATTGCTATCTACAAGGCAGAGAGAGTTTTTTCCCTTTTTACCCTCGTCGGCAAATGCAAGGAGTGGTGATCCAATTGTCGAGGGCAAAGTCTTGGTGGACTGTAGTGATGGAGGGGCTATAATCAACCTCCTTCTCCCGAATGATGACCATTACGTCTGGGCAATCATCGTCTGGGGGGTATCTGTTTAAGAAGTGTTTGTTTGGGTTTTTATTTGGTTTGACTGCACCATTGATGGCTGCCTACGTACTCCTATTGAAGAGGAGATCAGGTCTTTCGTAGTTCAGGCGTTGGTTTGAAAAGGTTCAAAGGGGTGAGTGGTAAGAAGAGTGTAGAGATGTTTTTTTTACATGCATGGAAAATAAAAGGCATACTACGAAGAAAGTTATACTGTTCCAACATTTTCTGGAACTCACAACTTTATCCCCTGGAACTACATCTTTTTAGCTAGTTGAGGCCTTATAGTCCAGTTGTCAGTGGTTATGTTGCCTTCAGGGCTCGTGATAGAGGTTACCCCTTGATTCTGAATGTCTTCGTTTGTGGCCATAACTTGATCGCTTCCTGATTCAGTACACTCCTCAGGGACGCTTGAAATGGACGCATCGCAAAAAGGGATGAACTCTGGATTCTTTAATGGGTTGGATTCCCCGACAATCTCACCACCTTTTCCTTTATCTATTCCTTCGCCTTCTTCATGGGTTTCAAAGGATTCAACCATGAAATCACTCTCGAACTGTTGTTGCATTTCCTGCAAATAACTTTCCTTTTTGGCATTTCCTTCCTTGGAAAGGATTAGTATTTCCTCTGCATCATCCAAGGTGATAAAATCAGGAACGTGGTTGATATCTTGGAACCATAGAACGTTTGATGTTGGCGGGGGAATCTCCTTTGGGGATGCCTTTGTCTCTTCTGCCATTTTTTACATTAGGATCAGTCCACCTTGTGTGCTGGCAGAATTGTCGCTCATAGCCTTCACCTCATTTGAACTGCCTATCTCGAATTGACATCTTAAGCTTTTTATTTCCTTTTCGCCTTTTTTCGTCATGGGAAATTCTATATCCAGCTCTCCATTTTCAATGAGATCTTGGATTTTATGTCGCAAAGACCAGCATTCTTCAGTCGTATGTCCAAGTAAGTTAGAATGGTAGAGACATATCTTGGTGGAGTCATAACTCTTTATCTTGGGCTTTATAGAAGGTTGCAACTCAGTAATCCTTCCTTCGCTTATCAGAAAGTGTAGCATTTCTTCATTGGATTTGCTTAGATGGGTAAATTTTTGGACTCTTTTCGAGGTTGTTTGATCTTTCATCTTTGAGAATTCGCATTCCCTCGATCGATTCTTTTGATGGCGAGATCTTCTAGCAATTTTATCATCCCTATTTTCTTGTATTTTTAGCCTGCTTTGATCTTCTTCATTTAGCTGGCTCATCGTGGAGTCCTTTTTCTTTTGGCTTTCTGATAGTTGAGTGAAAAATTGCTTTGTTTCCTGATGTTGGCTAACTATCAGCCTAGCCAGCAGGTTTACCTGATTCTGGATTGCATCCAATTTTTGCATTACTTGTATACCCTCCTCCGAGTTTTCCCACTTTAGGACATTTGTTATATGACTTTGGGGGTATTCCTCCATCCTTCGTATGTACTTACGAATTGGATACCTTTTAGCGCTTCCTGACCCGATCATGTTTACTTCTCCCGTATCATGTCGCAACAGAAGGTTGGTGTTGATATTTTGGTGGTCAGGTTGTTCGACCATAATACTGCCACTTTCGATCAGATTTTGAATCTTATGTTTTAAGGACCAACAATCATGTGTATCGTGTCCTGGAGACCCTGAGTGGTAAGCACATCTCTGGCTTGGATTGTATCTTTTGCTCCCTGGTTCCAGAGGTGGGGCTAATTCGGTAATTTTCTTGTAATCCATTAATATCGCCAATACATGTTCAAGGGAATCGCCCAGTGGAGTGAATACCCGATTTTTCGTTCTTTCAAATTTTCTTTTTCTATCCTGGCATTGGTTGAATGCAGCCTGTTGTTGAGATGGCAGATTGTCTTGCATTTTCCAAATGGGGGGACTATATGTTGGTCTCCTAGCTTGCCCCTGTACAACAAGGGATACATCTTTAATGCCTTTATCGAGTACATTCTTGGGTTCGCTTGCATATTTGCCAATCTGTATATGTTTGGCGACTGCTTCCAAGGCAGTGAAGTGTTTAATCTTGCCTGTCTTTAGGCCCATCTCAGCCATTTCGCCGTGTTTGATCATTTCTGAGAATGGCTTTCCTATGCCCGCTAGGATCCTCTCGTAGTACGGAGCCTCTTGGATGTCAATAAACGTCATTACCATCTCACTTTCTGTCATTGATGGAATGACTTACGCTGCTAGATGTCTCCACCTTTGGGCATATTCTCGAAAAGATTCAGTACTTTGCTTTTTCACTTTAGTCACTTGATATCGATCCGGTGCCATTTGTGACTGAAAATTGTACTGATTTAGAAAGGCGTGGGCCAATTCTTCCCAATTATGTATTTTGGCATTGTCAAGTCGGGCATACCAGGCTTTAGCCTCTCCAGTGAGACTCTTTTGAAAAAGTTGCATTCTGAGGCTTTCATCTTCAGCATAAGACCCCAGTTCGCCAATGTACACTTTGAGGTGCGTATAGGGATCGCCTGTATCATTGTACTTTTCAAACTCTGGGACTTTGAATTTGGTAGGGTATCGAGCCCCTGGGAATATGCAGAGATCTGAATAGGTGGTACTCCCATATTTTCTAGTCCCTTTGATTGACCGGATGGTCTCTTCCATTTGGAGGACTTTCTTTTTGATATCACCAGTGTCTAGGTCTCCAGTGGGATGGGCAGCATCATGAGTTTTGTTGTTCATATCCAACTACAATTCAGGTATGGTAATGACCGGATTCCCTCCTTGTATGGAGGATTTAGCATGTACGGGTATCTTGCGACCCTGATTAGACTGGTGTAATTCTTTAAGTAGAACAGCCAAATCTGCTTAATCCGTCAAATTCCTTACGAGAAATTGGATTAAGTTCAGTCTGGTTGGATGACGACATGATTGACTGTAGGTCTGTTGCCTTTTTGGACTTTGAACGGGTAGTAGGCCCGATTGACTCCCTGCGAAAGACTTGCATAGTTTAGTCCTTAGGGAATGGAAATTAATCATGCTATGTGTTATGTCCATTTTAGGAATTTTATCCTGCAAAAACGGATGTCAGCTGTCTGTAGCATGTATGTATATGTGTACACAGTTCTTCATATTTCTCATTACATGGAAATAGATATGACATGAAATTGTGTAATTGAAATGAAAGCATGAAGAGACTTTCCTCCGTTTTGGGTTTATCAGAGGCTGACCTATCTTAGGTTACTCTCGCGGCTTTTTGGCATGAAGGTTCGTAAATCATCGTAATCTGCTTGATGGGAAGTTAATCCGGTCTTTCAACTGGAGCGAATTTGGGTGGTGCCTTTCCTGAGCGTCGGAGAATCAGGCTTCTCACGAGTCCAGTAATCAAACACCGACGGGATAGCCTCCTGGTGGAGGGACCACACAACATACATTCACATAGATCGCATCTCACCGTATGAAAATGATGATATGTGCGAAGCACTAATATCATAAGCAGTTTATAGTGCGAGGCACTAACATCACAGGCAGTTTATAGTGCGAGGCACTAACATCACACGCAGTTTATAGTGCGAGGCACCAAGTAAGGAAATGCATTCGTGCACATTCATACAATGTAAATGCAACATCCACACACAAGCAGATAATAATTTTGAAAAGACTGTAATGGCGGCTTAAGTCCTCTTACTAGAGTCCCCAGCAGAGTCGCCACCTATCGACGTCGAGATTTTTTGATGTCCCTTTCCGTTACTCGTCCTTTGGTGTTCTCATTTTAGGTGAGATTTGTTTGAAAAAACAAGTGAAAAAGGTCCGACATGTATAATGTCGACGATTGGACTGTAAGAGTTGCCAGTTGGTTTTTTAACTGGTTGTACCAACACAACCGAGAAAAGGTTTGCACATTGACCCAGTGATGTGACACTACTTAACGGGTCGGTGAAACTGAGATTCAAATAGGGTCCGGGGACTTGGTCATGCGGGGGGAAGGTGTTAGGCACCCCCCGACATCCGTGTTACCATGGTGACCACCTCTTTTTAAGAAACTATTATCTGAATGTGTGTGGGTGTGGGTCAATGTGCTGTTATTTGGAAGTGGTACGAGGCCTCGTTCGCACCTATATACACATGGTTTGAGTTTATGTAAAAATTCAGTTTAAAGTAAGATATGGCAGTAGTGTTTTATAAAAGAGGTTTTTCAAACCCTGATGCTCAATAGTAATTGAGGCCTTTTACACTCCCATTTTATTCTGTATTCGGTTTGGTTGATTTTATTTGACAGATGCAAAGCATCCATACGAAAATAATTTACAAAATAATGCCGACTTCCTCATGGGTATGGAAACCATATGAGGAAATTCAGACAACGCAGAATAATTTGCAAGCTGCTTACAGCTGAAAATGTCCATCACGGGAACCGAATCTAGATCCAATGGGATGAATCTGTGATCACATGATTCCTAGGCTCACATGATACCACAATTTATATGAAAGCAGTAAGCAGGTATAAATATATATAAAAGCCGTAAATATATATACAAACATGATCACCAACCACGAAGAACCTCCATGGGTTATCAAAAATGTAAATAAAGCTATAAAAGCTATCAACCGCCACGGAGGAAACTCCAGGCGGGACGAAAACGTAGATAAGCAGTAAATACGGTCAACCGCCACGAAGGAAACTCCAGGCGGGACGAAATGTAAAGAAAGCTGTACAAACGATCAACCACCACGGAGGAAAATTCAGGTGGGACGATTATATATAATATATATATATATATATATATATTATATATATATATATATATATATATATATATATATATATATGTGTGTGTGTGTGTGTGTGTGTGTGTGTGTGTGTGTGTATACGGTCAACCGCCACGAAGGAAACTCTAGGCGGGAAGAAATGTAAAGAAAGCTGTACAAACGATCAACCACCACGAAGGAAAATTCCGGTGGGACGATATATATATATATATATATATATATATATATATATATATATATATATATATATATATATATATATATGTGTGTGTGTGTGTGTGTGTGTGTGTGTGTGTGTGTGTGTGTGTATAAAGCGATAAACGCAGCGGATGTAAAATCCAGGCTCATCGAACATAGTTCGACCACAGTTCATATATATATAATATATATATATATATATATATATATATATATATATATATATATATATATATATATATATATATATATATATAGGAAAGCGAGTAAACGCACCATATATAAAATCTAGGCTCACCGAACAGAGTTCGATAGCATTTCATATATATAAGTATATATATATATATATATATATATATATATATATATATATATATATATATATATATATATATAAAAGCGAGTAAACGCACCGGATATAAAATCCAAGCTCACCGAACAGAGTTCGATAGCAGTTCATATATATAAGTATATATATATAGGAAAGCAAGTACACGCACCAAACCGAAGTTTAGGCTTATCGAACAAAGTTCGTCACACAGTTCATATATATAAATATATATAAATATATATATATATATATATATATATATATATATATATAATATATATATATATATATATATATATATACAGACTGGAATGAAACCACGGACCGAAGTCCGGGCAAAAGCAAGCAACACGACTCTCAAGGTGTAGAAGGATGTGTGTAAAGATGAAGAGAAAGACTCTAAAGTGTGTGAGAAAGCTTACAGCTGACTGCTAAAGAAGACTTTTATATTTTTAAAGTGGGTAAACACTGGCTTTTATAGGTACAAAAGAGGCTTTATATTAGCTCACGGGTGTTTAAAAGTGGGCAAATACACTGTATGGGCGAGTGTGGAGCAAGTTCTGTAGGGTTTCCCCGTCTTTTTCTCTTAGAAAATCAGCACCCCAAGCCCCATATTTATAGAGGGGGGGAGCCGCAGGTCTACCTGTGGCACCTAGTAGCAGGTGTACATGCAGTTACCCGGGGTGCCCTGGGCAGTGTGGGTCCCGCCGTGTCAAAGTACGTACGCGGTGTTCGCTCGGTCGCTCATAACTTTCAATCCGGGAGTCCGATGGAAGTGTGCCATATCATTCCGGAAAGCTCTTTCCGAGAGCTACACAATGATATATGATTTGACCTTTTTTGATTCTAGGAAGATGGGTCCATGACCGAAATGGCATTCTCAGGCTTCTGTCAGGCAATCCGTTGAGCCGTTTTACGTAGTTTGCGCTCGAAACATATGATATCGCTCTTGTGGGACTTCCTTTGAAGTAATTTGAGTTGAAATGAGTTGATTTGATGTGAGTTGAAGTTGAGTTGGCAAAATGACCATTTTGCCCCTCCCGGGGTTATCTCCGATTTTTGCACAGTTGTAGCAATATTTTCTCAGGGTTATATCTGAGGTTGGCTTGCTGTTGACTTTGACTATCCTCAGGGTCATCTCTGAGGTTTGCTTCTCCTATTTCTATGGTTGGGACTTAGGGGATACCTGGGGTCATCTCCGAGATTAATCGGTCTTCTCCCGGTGTTCTCTATTTATCTGCAGGTCGGGGTTATCCCCGATTTTATTTGGTTATCTCCCAAATTGATGGGGTTTATGAATTATGATCGAAATTATCGAATTTTTCGAAATGGATTTGGATTGTCTTTTAAAGAAAAGACGAATCCGTCCCCCTGCAATGTTTGTAACAGTAGAAGAAAATTTCGAGTGTCTACAACACTGTTGGGTTACCTGGTGGTTAAAATACGGTAATACGCGTGGTTGCACAGTAGAACACGGTATTGCACAGTATTGTTGAATTATTGATTCGTATGTAAGAAGGCACTACTCAATAATTATTACAGTAATTACTGTTTAATATTTTATTTTATTGTTTCAATAATTACTGCGTTGTTAGTCTACATTATTGTTGTTTCAATAATTGTTACTGCACGGTATTTCTTATTATCAGCTAAATAATTTATATTATTTGAATAATATCATTAGATAGCATTATTGGCAATGTCTAGAAAGTTCTGTCAATGAGAGGTTAAATAATCTAATTGCGCGCCAGTAAGGAGAAATCCTTATTGGAAAGCCCTATATTTCCTGAGAACGGCCTGGTTGTCATAATTGTGATTCTGTAATATTATTTGTGAATAATTAATTATTGATTTATATGATAAGAAAATATTTATTTGATATGGATATAAATGATAGATTTATTTATTTTATGTAGTTATAAATGAACGAATTAATGCTGAGGTATTTTATCAGTATTTTGTCGGTGTGAAGGTATTAAAAATCATCTGTTTGTAAATTTCGGATATTTTCTGTTTGAAATTTGGAAAAACTCAAAGCTACAAAGTTGTAGAGAATTCGATTTTGTGTGGAATGGATATAAAATTCGTATTTTTCTGATAAACGGGCTATTTTCTATGAATTACTAAAGTTTCAGAAAATAAAATAATTTTTATTAAAATTAGGTGGGACCCACTTTTTGTTTTAAAACATGTGGGCTGCTAATTTTTTAGAATTGGCTAGTCTTGGTTGGCAACTTGGTTGGTGCGTGAGAAGAAAGGAAATTAATAATAATATTTTATTATTTAGTCTCTTATGACGTTCTAAGCATTTTCCTATAAATAGGCGCCTAGGTTAGAATTGAAAATCACGCCAAAAGTAAGTTTCTTTCTCTCTATATTGTCGAGCGTATTTTGTGAGTATTTAGATACTTTGAGAGTTGTTGTTAGGTACAAGCTTCCTTTGGCTTTATATCAGATATTTCGATTAGAAGTACGGTTATTTTAAGGTAAGGGATGGTATTTTTTTTGTAATGATGTTATTCTTTCAATATCATTATACCGAAATATTGGTATGAATTTTATTATGGAATTTCTACCTTTTTTTGTGTTGGGATTACTATTCACGTATACGACACTATTCACGAATATGGCACTATTCATCGAAAAATGAAATTTATCCTTTTTGTCCAAGATGCCTATTATGGTTACTATCTTTGATTGTATCTATGTTTTAATCTTTATTTTTAAATTTTGCTTCACAATTGGTTATTATGAAGAATTATTGATCTTGGATAAACTGTTATACGAATCCCTAATATTTGTCCTTCTGTCTCACTGGATTCGTTTTCTTTAAAATATTTTTCATCACTCTCAGTCTTAAATGATGATGTTACTAAATATCTTTGGCCTATAGTGCAAAGATGAATGATTAATAGATGAATATCTTTGGCCCGTATTGCAAAGATGAACAGGTGTTGAGATGAACATGACCAACTGGTGATATAAATGAATATCTTTGGCTTGTAGTGCAAAGATGAATATTTGATTAAAGACGTATATTGATTGTTGTTACAGGGATAAAATATTGATAATGAACTTTTAAATCTTAGAAGATAGTAGAATTCATTCTCTACGTGACTCTTCTAATGGATTGTTATTTTCGCTACAGTTGTTGATCTAAAACTTGTTGTCTATTATATTCTATCAGATTTTTCTCTGTTGAAGACTAATAATAATTTGTTGTATATTATCTTAGTCATAATATTCTTTACTGGGCTAGTTGACCTCACCGTTTTCCTTTTGTTCCATTTTTCTTCTCAGGAGGTGATAACATAGCAGGATCTAGTCGAGATATAGAGTGATAGTTCTAGAAAGTTGTTGTAGCAGTCCTCACTATTTTTGTAAAATGGTGTATGAATAATTGTAATGAGGACTTATTTGAGTGTGGATATTGTCTAGAAGACAATATTTGTATTTAAACTCACAGTATGTGTTGTCGTATTTTGCACGATAATTGTATTATTGAAGTTGTAGTTTTCTTTCTGTACCATGTATTTGGCAACTCAGAATGGGTGTTGTATACCTATTTTGGGGGCGTCACAGTTGGTATCAAAGCTTAGGGATATGGTCTCTGGCGGAGATCGGAGAATAGAACTAGGAGGGGATAGATGAGTAAATTATTCGCTAGTGTGTCCTATTTAAGCTTATTTGTTGGTCGGTCATAATATAAGGAAATTATGTGATATGTTAATTTATTTAATTAACCCTTATTTTATGACAGTATTTAAGAATGGCTGCTGAGAACGTTACCCATAGAGTGTATGAGAATGTGGAATAACCTTTAGTCACAAACCAGGAGAACGTGCAACAGGAAGGCAATATTCCTGCTGTAAACAACGTTACCGAACAAACGATGAATGATGGAATGTTTAGGAGTTTTTTGCAGTTCATGCAAAAACAGACGAGGGAGACTCGTGTACAAAAAATGGGTGGAAATGATGGCTACGTGCAGTTTGTCACAGCCAAGCAATTCAAGGAGTTAGGACCACCAGATTTATGGGGAAAGCCCGATCCGATTAAGGCAGAAACATGGGTCAAGCAAATTACCAAGATATTCGATGTCTTGGGATGCACGAAAGAACAGAAGGTTCCATTCGCCACCTTTATGTTCCGTGGTGAGGCGGATTACTAGTCGAAATCTGTGAAGCGTGCCCAACCAGTTGCACTTAACATGTCTTGGGAAAGATTTTAGAAATTGTTCAATGACAAGTACTTTCCTGAAAGTATTCATCATATGAAAGAGGTAAAGTTTATTAGAGTGGAACAGAATAACATGACGGTGTCTCAGTACGAGGCGAAGTTCGCGGAGTTATCCAGGTTTGCACCTCATTTGGTAGAGAATGAGGAACATATGACGCGGATGTTTCTTAGAGGTCTAAAACCTAAGATTCGTCAATACCTTATCTCTCATAAATTTTCTCTATATTCAAATGTTGTCAACATGGCTCAATTATTAGAGCGAGATAATGAGTATACTCAACCAAGGGACCACGACTAGGGTCATACTGGTGACAGCAATCATCGGAACGATGATAACCAGCGAGGAGGGAAAAATACAGATAAAAGCGGTAACCACTCGGGTGGTAATCGTGGCCATGATAATAGAAGAGGTGAGTCAAGTGGAAATTTCAAAAAGAGGAGATTCAACAATGACGGGAAGACATCAGCAGCAGCACCAACATCAATTGTTGCTAGGGGAGGATAACGTCCACCAGTCGTGTGTTATAAATGCGAAAAAGAGGGACATATCAGCCCAAATTTCCCATAATAATCTAAGATATGTTATAACTACGGAAAGGAGGGTCATATAGCCCGAGAGTGTTCTATAAAACCAAGTTCAGCGGGGTTAGTGACTCCAAAAGCTATCCCGAATAAGTCAAAATCAGGGGTTCCTGGAAGAGCGTTTGTTGTGACTGGCCAAAATGTGAGGAAGCCGAACGAGGTGATCACGGGTAAGCTAATCATAAACTCTTGCGAAGTTTATACTTTACTAGATACCAGTTCTACCCATTCTTTTATCTCTCCTGCTTGTGCTCAACATTTAAACTTGACTCCGGAAAAATTAGACTACGACTTATCTGTTGAAACTCCATTGGGTGAAACCTTTGTTACATCTACAGTTTATAAATCTTACATGATCCAAGTTATCACAATCACATTACATGTTGATCTTATTTCTTTAAAGATACTTGCATTTGATGTAATTTTAAGAATTGATTGGTTAACCACTCATCATGCCAAAATTGATTATTTTCGTAAGGTTGTTAGTTTTCATATTCCTAACCAACCTGTTATGCGAATTGAAGCAACTAGACCACTAAAATCAATCACTATCATACCAAGCCATAAAGCTATTCGTTTATTGAAAAATGGATGTCAAGCTTTCTTAGCCCACGTTATGGATTTGAATAATGACAAGTCAGATTTGGATAATATTTTTGTTGTTAGAGAATTTCCTGATGTATTTCCTAAAGACCTTCCCGGTTTACCCACAGAACGTGATGTTGAATTCTTTATTGACCTTGAACTGGGTACAAAGCCCATTTCTAAAACCCCATATCAAATGGCTCTTATTGAACTTTAGGAGTTAAAAGTCCAACTACAGGAATTGTTAGACATCAGTTTTATTCGTCCTAGTACATCTCCTTGGGGTGCTCCTGTTTTATTCGTAAAGAAGAAAGACGGGAGTATGCGACTTGGTAATGAATACCGAGAATTAAACCATGTCACCATCAAGAATAGGTATCCGTTACCTCGCATTGATGACCTGTTTGAGCAGTTACAAGGAGCACAATTCTTTTTAAAGATCGATCTTCGTTCTGGATATCATCAACTAAAAATTAAAACTAAGGATATTCCAAAGACTGCCTTCAAAGCTCGGTACGACCATTATGAATTCTTAGTCATATCTTTTGGATTGACTAATGCTCCTGCTGCTTTCATGGATATGATGAACAGAGTATTCATGGAATATTTGGATCAGTTCGTTGTTGTCTTTATTGATGACATCCTCATCTATTCCAAAAGCCGTGAAGATCATGAGCACCCTTTGAAGCTGATACTTGAAAGGCTTCGTGAAAACAAGCTATATGCCAAGCTGAAGAAATACGAGTTCTGGCTTGAGGAAGTAGCATTCCTTGGGCACGTGGTATCAAAACATGGAGTGTTTGTTAACCTGGTGAAGATTGAAGAAATACAAAGTTAGGAGCAACCAAAGTCGGTGACCGAAGTACGTAGCTTTCTGAGCTTATCTGGTTATTATCGAAGATTCGTATAAGGATTTTCTCGAATCGCTATTCTGTTAACTCAGTTGATTCGGAAAGATATAAAATTCGTATGGAGCAAGGAATGCGAGAAAAGTTTCTAAGAGCTCAAGAAGAGACTCATTTCGGCACCTGTTCTAGTAATACCATCTGGTTCGGATGGATTTGTTATCTACAGCGATGCTTCAGGAAAAGGGTTAGGATGTGTTCTCATTCAACATGGGAAAGTCATAGCCTATGCCTCGCGACAACTCAAAGAATATGAGAGGAATTATCCTACTAATGATCTAGAGTTGGCAGTAGTCGTTTTCGTGTTGAAAATTTGGAGACACTACTTGTATGGGGAGAAAGTGGAGATCTATACGGATCATAAAAGCCTCAAATATTTCTTCACCCAAAAAGAACTCAACATGCGGCAACGACGTTGACTTGAGCTGTTAAAAGATTACTATCACACTATTCAATATCATATTGGAAAAGAAAATGTAGTAGCTGACACATTGAATAGAAGATCATATGTGAATATGAGTGCGATATTGTTAATGCAAAGGCCCATTTTGTATGACTTGCAAAGGATGGAGATAGAATTAAAGACTCCAGGGACCCACGTGATGATGGCGAATATACGAGTAGAACCAAATTTAATCAATAAAGATGAAGCTACGGACCTGGGGCTGATGCGTATGAAAAGGAAAGTACAAGAAGGTGCAATTCTGTAAGCAAGAATCGATGAAGAAGGAATTATTCAAGTCAACTCTAGACTTTGTGTTCCTAACGATTCTGACTTGAAGCATAGAATCATGATGGAGGTATATAACACCCCGTTTGCAATCCATCCTAGGAGTACCAAAATATATCATGATCTTCAACATACATTTTGGTGGAACAATATAAAGAGAGAGATCGCGAAGTTTATCTCAAGATGTTTAAATTGTCAACGTGTAAAGGCGGACCATCAAGTGCCAAAGGGTCCATTGCAATCACTTGAGATTCTAAAATGGATGTGGAAACACGTTACCATGGATTTCGTTACGGGTCTTTCCAAAGTTTCTCAACGCATAAATGTGATTTGGGTTATTGTTGATAGATTAACCAAGTCTGTTCATTTCGTACCTATACGAGAAACTTATTCCCTTGAACGTCTTGCTAGTATGTACGTAAATGAGATTGTAAGGTTGCGTGGCATGCCAGTATCCATAGTTTTGGATCGTGACCCAAGATTCACTTCACGATTTTGGGTTAGCTTGCAGAAAGCTATGGGCACGTATTTACGATTTAGTTCGGCATACCATCCTCAAACGGACGGACAATCAGAAAGGACTATTCAAACTGTTAAAGATCTATTAAGACTCTGTGTCCTAGACTTCAAAGGGAGTTGGGATAAGTATTTACCATTGGTGGTATTCACCTATAACAACAGTTATCAAACAAGTATAGGTATGGCTCCATTTGAGGCGTTGTATGGACGAAAGTGTCGTTCTTCAGTATGATGGGACGAGGTGGGTGAAGCAAGTTTGTTGGGACCAGAATTGGTACGCATGACTACAAAAAAGATCCAAATGATTCGACAACGTATTCAAACTTCACAGGATCGACAAAAGAGTTATGCTGACCTTCATCGAAAGGACGTGAAATTTAATATTGGGGATCATGTATTGTTACGTGTTGCTCCATGGAAGGAAGTTACAAGATCTGGGAAGAGAGGAAAGCTCAATCCACGATTTATTGGTCCATTAATATTCTTGATCGAGTAGGAAATGTGGCCTATAGACTCGCGTTACCTCCAAACATGTCTCGTGTTTATAATGTTTTCACACATCTATGCTTCGTAAATATGTGAAAGACCCGAACCAT
This sequence comes from Panax notoginseng, assembly GCA_016801055.1. Lineage (NCBI taxonomy): Eukaryota > Viridiplantae > Streptophyta > Magnoliopsida > Apiales > Araliaceae > Panax > Panax notoginseng. The sequence goes on from CM029015.1 coordinate 139,408,495, forward strand.
ATTATTGAGTAACCAGACGAGATAGCCAAAGATTTAACATACGAGGAGGTACATGTTAAGATCTTGGCTAGGAAAGAGCATGTTCTACGCACCAAGGTTATACCACAAGTTAAGATTTTGTGGAGGAACCATGCTATTGAGGAAATGACTTGGGAGTTAGAATCGGAAATGAAAACGAGGTACCCTCACCTTTTCGAAATACCAGGTACGTACGTCAATTTCGAGGATGAAATTTCATAAGGAGGGGAGGTTGTAAGACCCCAATTTATTATAAATAAAATTAAATTTTTCCTCTATTCATTATTCTAAATTAATAAGGTATTAATTTGATATAGTACTTTGGTTATGGGTGAAATGTAAAAAAATTTCAAATTAAGCAAGTGGTTATAAAATATTCATTGTTGTCAGGGAGTATTCGTTTGGTCGTGAAATATTCTTGTTGTCGGGGAATATTCGTACGACGGCGCAGCCATTTGTGGGCTCCATAACGGAAAACGGTTGGATGAAGGAAAACAACAAAGTATGAGTTTTTTTGAATAACGGCGTAATTGTTACCGTTAACACTGTTGGGTTACCTGGTGGTTAAAATACAGTAATATACGCGGTTGCACAGTAGCACACAGTATTGCACATTATTGTTGAATTATTGATTCGTACGTAAGAAGGCACTACTCAGTAATTGTTACAGTAATTATTGTTCAATATTTTATTTTATTGTTTCAATAATTGCTGCGTTGTTAGTCTATATTATTGTTGTTTCAATAATTGTCACTGCACAGTATTTTCCATTATCAGATCAATAATTCATATTATTTAAAAAATATTATTAGATAGCATTATTGGCAATATCTAGAAAGTTGTGTCAAGGAGAGGTTAGATAATCTAATTGCTCGCCAATAAGGAGAAATCCTTATTGGATAGCCCCCTCTTTCCTAGGAACGGCCTGGTTGTCATAATTGCGATTATGTAATATTACTTGTGAATAATTAATTATTGATTTATATTACGGAAATCTTTATTTGACATGGATATAAATGATGGGTTTATCTATTTTATGTGATTATAAATGAAGGAATTAATGTTGAAGTGTTTTGCCAATATTTTGTCGATGTGGAGGGATTAAAAATCATCCGTTTATGGATTTCAGATATTTTCTATTTGAAATTTGGAAAAACTCAAAGCTACAAAGTTCTAGAGAATTCGATTTCGTGTGGAATGGACATAAAATTCGTATTTTTCTGATAAACGAGCTATTTTCTATGAATTACTGAAGTTTCGGAAAATAAAATAATTTTTATTAAAATTGAGTGGGACCCACTTTTGTTTTAAAACATGTGGGCTGCTAATTTTTCAGAATTGGCTTGTGACGCCCGCAAAATTAGGTATACATCACCCATCTTGGGTCGTCAGATATATAGTACAGAATACAAATACAACTTACTAATACAACTGTCGTGTACAATACGACAAAACATAAACTGTGAGTTTGAATACAAATATTATCTTCTAGAGAGTATTCATACTCAAAAGGAGTCCTCATTACATTTATTAACACACTATTACATAGAATAGTGATGACTACTAACTAATACTATCATTCGGACAATCACTCCGTTCCCCGACTTGCCCCAGCTACGTTCTCATTTTTTGAAGAGAACAATGAAAGAAAGGGTCAGCTCAACTAGCCCAGTAAGAAATATTATGACTAAGATAATGCAGAATAAATTATCATTAGCCTTCAATAATGTTAAACTGATAAAATATAATAGACATCAAGGTTAACTGTAGCAGAACAAGCAATCCATTAAAAGAGTCAAGTAGAAAATAAACTCTACTATCTTTTATGATTTAGAAGATTTTTTAACACTGTTATCGCTGGGACTCAGCTTAATAAAATAATCCACATCATTGAATCACCCCTGCACTACGGCAAGGATATTCGTGTATTTATTAATGGTCATGATCATGCCAACAACTGTCCATCAACGCACTACGGGCCAATGAGGACTTTTACCACATCATTTGTAACATTACGGTCATGATTATACCGAATAATCCCTGGTCATAATCATACCAAGTCCATCTATGCACTACAGGCCACAGATGACATTTAACATTTTATAAACACGAGGATGATGACAATGATATAAGAATTCAATAAAACAAGTTCAATAATTAATTTATCCAAGAATTAACAACATCCAAATTGTCAACATGATACTGATTTGTGGAGTAAAATTTAAGAATGCTTAGAAGAATATTTTCATGAAAAGATACTGGATGAACAGTAATTATCAAGTATATTCCACTAATTTCATGGAGTATAGAAGTTAAAACTTAACCAACTGAGTATAGTAAAGAATGGAATAACAAAAGAAATCACCCGGCATGCGATAGACCACATAGATAGGTTATTCCAACAGAATAATAAATAATGGAACCAGGTCCGGCATAAATGCACAGACAGGATATTCCGACAGAATAATAAATAATGGAACCAGGTCCGGTGTAAAACACACAGACAGGATGTTCCAACAGAATAATAATAAAAATGGAACCAGGTCCAGTGTAAAACACACAGACAGGATGTTCCAACAGAATAACAGAAGAATGTCACCAAGTATACGGTAGACCGCATATACAGGTTATTCCAACAGAATAATAAATAATGAAATAACAACAGTTCTCTTCATGAATAAGAAAGAATAACACCCCTTACCGTTTTAAAGAAGAGCTGAAATAAGGAAGTAGTTAAGTAGCAGAATACTCTTCTTCTCTCTCTCTATAGTTTCTCTCTAGAGTTCAGCGAATTCGTAAGAAATAATGAAGGAATGAGCTGCTATTTATAGAAAAATAGAATGCATAGTAACTAATCCATGAACGGTCCAGATTGACTACTTTAATCTGACGGTCTATATTTAAAGAAAAATCGTTTAAATAAAATATAATATATTATATTTATAGAATAACTTTAATAAAGTATTCTGTTTTATATAAAAAGATGTTTCTGTTTTATTATGAATAAAACAAAACGTCATTATCGCTAAATAATTCATATTATTAACTGATAATAATTGAATCAAACTGAGTGACTTCTCACATAAGCATTAATAATCAACACCGTGTGCTATTATGCAACCACACGTATTACTGTACTTTTACTACCGAGTAGTTCAACAGTATCAATGGTAAAACTTCCGTCGTTATTTTTAATAAAAAAAATTTGTCGTTTTCTCAATCCGACAATAATTCTGTTGTGGGGTCCACCAATGATTGTGCCGTTGTACGAATATTCCCTGTTAAAATGAATATTCCCCAACCAATCGAATATTATATAACAACTTGCGTACTTTGCAAAATTTATAAATATTACCCACAACTATAACATTATATCAAATTAACTCCATAATATTCAAAAATGATATTTATAGAAAATTCATCTTTATTTATAAAAGTTGGGGTCTTACAACCTCCCCTTCTTATGAAATTTCGCCCTCGAAATTAGGGTACGTACCTAATATATCGAAGAGGTAAGGATACCTTGATTTCATTTCAGATTCTAACTCCCAAGTCATTTCCTCAGCATCGTGGTTTCTCCACAAAACTTTAACTTGAGGTATAACCTTGGAGCGTAGAATATGTTCCTTCTTATCCAAGATTGGAACAGGAACTTCTTCATACGTCAAATCCTCCGCTATTTCGTCCGGTTCTAACTCAATAATGTGGTTCGGGTCTTCCACATATTTGCGTAACATGGATATGTAAAAAATGTTATGAACACGAGACATACTTGGCGGTAAAGCGAGTCTATAAGCCACAGTTCCTACTCGATCGAGGATTAAAAATGGACTGATGAATCGAGAATTGAGCTTTCCTCTCTTTACAAATCTCGTAACTCCTTTCCATGGAGCAACACGTAAGAACACATGATCTCCTACATCAAATTCCACGTTCTTTCGATGAAGATCAGCATAACTCTTTTGTCGATCTTGTGAGGTTTTTATACGTTGTCGGATCGTTTGAATCTTTTCTGTAGTTATACGTACCAACTCCTGTCCCAACAACGTTGCTCCACCCACCTCATCCCAGCATACTGGAGAATGACATTTTTTTCCATACAATGCTTCGAATGGAGCCATGCCAATACTTGCTTGATAACTGTTGTTGTAGGAAAACTCCATCAATGGTAAGAACTTGTCCCAACTTCCCTTGAAGTCAAGGACACAGAGTCTTAATAAATCTTCTAGAGTTTGAATAGTCCTCTCCGATTGTCCGTCCGTCTGAGGATGATATGCCGAACTAAATCGTAAATCTGTGCCCATAGCTTTTTGTAAACTAACCTAAAATCGTGAAGTGAATCTTGTGTCTTGATCAGAAACTATGGATACTGGCATACCATGCAGTCTTACAATCTCGTTTATGTACATACGAGCAAGACGTTCAAGTGTATGAGTTTCTCGTATCGGTAAGAAATGAGCAGACTTGGTCAATCTATCAACAATGACCCAAATCACATCAATACCTTGAGAAACCCTAGGAAGACCGGTAACGAAATCCATGGTAATGTGCTCCCACTTCCATTTTGGAATTTCAAGTGGTTGCAATGGACCTTTTGGTACTTGATGCTCCGCTTTGACTCGTTGACAAGTTAAACACCTCGAGATAAACAACGCTATCTCTTTCTCTTCATATTGCTCCACCAAAATGTATGACGAAGATCATGATACATTTTGTTACTTCCAGGATGGATTGCAAACGGTGTGTTGTGCGCCTCCATTTCATACTTTAAATCAGGGTTGTTAGGAACACAAAGTCTGGAGTTGACTCGAAGTATTCCTTCTTCATCGATTCTTGCTTCCGGCATAGCACCTTCTTGCACTTTCTTCCTCATACGCATCAGCTCCAGGTCTGTAGCTTGAGCAGCTTTAACTTTATCGATTAAAGTTGGTTCTACTCGTATATTCGTCATCATCACATGGGTCCTTGGAGTCTTTAACTCTATCTCCATCCTTTGCAAGTTACACAAAATGAGCCTTTGTGTTGACAATATCGCACTCGTACTTGCATATGATCTTCTACTCAATGCGTCAGCTACCACGTTCGCTTTTTCGAGATGGTATTGAATGGTATGATCATAATCTTTTAACAGTTCAAGCCAACGTCGTTGTCGCATGTTGAGTTCCTTTTGAGTGAAGAAATATTCGAGGCTTTTTTGATCCGTAAAGATCTCCACCTTCTCCCCATACAAGTAATGCCTCCAAATTTTAAGTGCAAAGACAACAGCTGCCAATTCTAGATCATGAGTAGGATAATTCCTCTCATATTCCTTGAGTTGTCTTGATGCATAGGCTATGAGTTTTCTATATTGCATGAGAAGGCATCCCAACCCTTTGCTCGAAGCATCACTGTAGATGACAAATCCCTCCGAGCCAGATGGTATTATTAGAACAGGTGCTAAAATGAGTCTCCTCTTGAGTTCTTGAAAACTCTTCTCACATTCTTTGCTCCAACCGAACTTTGTATCTTTTCGAGTCAGTTGAGTTAATGGAGTAGCGATTCGAGAAAATCCTTCCACGAATCTCCGATAATAACCAGCTAAACCAAGAAAGCTACATACTTTGGTCACTGATTTAGGTTACTCCCAGCTTTGAATAGCTTCAATCTTTGTCGGGTCAACCGATATTCTACGACTTGATACTACGTGCCAAAGGAATGCTACCTCCTCCAACCAGAACTCGCATTTCTTCAACTTGGCATAAAGCTTGTATTCACGAAGCTTTTGGAGTACCAGCCTCAAGTGTTGCTCATGATCTTCACGGCCTTTGGAATAAATAAGGATGTCATCAATAAAGACGACCACAAAGTGATCCAAATATTCCTTGAATACCCGGTTCATCATATCCATGAAGGCAGCAGGAGCATTAGTCAATCCAAAGATCATGACTAGGAATTCATAATGCCCGTACCGAGTTCTGAAAGCCGTCTTTGTAATATCCTCAGTTTTAACCTTCAGCTGATGATATCCAGAATGAAGATCGATCTTTGAAAAGAATTGTGCTCCTTGCAACTGGTCAAACAGGTCATCAATACGTGACAATGGGTACCTGTTTTTGATGGTGACATGATTCAACTCCCGATAATCAATACAAAGTCGCATACTTCCATCTTTCTTCTTCACGGATAACACAGGAGCACCCCAAGGAGAAGTACTAGGACGAATAAAGCTAATGTCTAACAATTCCTGCAGTTGGATCTTTAACTTCTGAAGTTCAATAGGAGCCATTCGATATGGGGCTTTGGAAATGGGTTTTGTACTGGGTTCAAGGTCGATACAAAATTCAATTTCACGCTCTGGGGGTAGGCCAGGAAGTTCTTCAGGGAATACGTCAGGGAATTTATTAACAATAGAAATATCATTCAAAACTGACGTATTTTTGTTTAGATCCGTGACATGAGCTAAGAAAGCTTGACATCCATTTTTCAATAAACAAATAGCTTTATGGCTTAAGATGACATCGATTGATTTTAATGGTTTGGTTGCTTGAATTCGCATAATAGGTCGATTAGGAATATGAAAGTTAACAACCTTACGAAAATAATTAATTTTTGCATGATGAGTAGTTAACCAATCAATCCCTAGAATCACGTCAAATGCAAGTATTTTTAATGAAATCAGATCGACAGGTAATGTGTGGGTACCAACTTGAACCAAACAAGACTTATAAACCGTGGATGTAATGAAGGTTTCTCCCAATAGAGTTTCAACAGATAAATCAAAGTCTAATTTCTCCGTAGTCAAATTTAATCGATGAGCGCAAGTAGGAGAAATAAAAGAATGGGTAGAACCGGTATCAAATAAAGTATAGACTTCGTTATAGTTTATGATAAGCTTACCCGTGATGACCTCATTCGGGTTCCTTACTTTTTGGGAGGTCACAACAAATGCTCTCCCTTGCACTACCGGTTTTGACTTTTCTGGGACGGCCTTTGGTGTCTCCATCTTGGCTGAAATTGTTTTTAGTAAACGACAAAATCGAGCTAAATGATCTTATCTTCCACAATTATAACATGCTTTAGATGGTATTGCGCAGTTTGGACTGATGTGCCCTTCCCCTCCGCATTTGAAACATATGATAGGTGGTCGTTCTCCTTCCTTAACAACAGGTGCCGGTGCTGACGTCTTTCCATCATTTTTGAATCTCCTCTTCTTAAAATGACCATTCTTATTGTTTTGGCCCTGATTACCACCGAAGTGGTTACCATTTTTGGCCTGTTGATTCCCTCCACGCTTGTTGTCACCGCTTCGATGACTGCTCTCACTGGTATTATCATTTTGCCGACTGCTCTCTTTTGGTTGCGTTGACTCGTTATCACGCTCCACTAACTGAGCCCTATTCACAACATCTGAATACAAACACAGTTTATGAGAAATAAGATGTTGACGTATCTCAGGTTTCAAACCTCGCAAAAATATTCGCGTCATTCGCTCTTCATTATCCACCAAGTGGGACGCAACCCGGGACAACTCAGCAAATTTAGCCTCATACTGCGACACGGTCATATTATTCTGCTCCAATTTGATGAACTCCACCTCCTTCATGTGACGAACACTTTCGGGAAAGTATTTGTTATTGAACAGCTCTTGGAACTTCTCTCAAGACATCTTCAGTGCGGAAGGTTGAGTACGCTTAATCGATTCCCGCCAGTAATCTGCCTCTCCTCGCAACATAAAGGCGGCAAAGGGAACCTTTTGCTCCTCAGAGCATCCCAAGACATCAAATATCTTGGTAATCTATTTTATCCATGTTTCCGCTATAAGTGGTTTTGGCTCTCCCTTAAACTCTGGTGGTCCCAGCTCCTTGAACTGTTTAGCGGTGACCGTCCGAGAGTTTTCAGTGTTTCCACCTATATTTTGGACAGGAGCCGCTCTCGCCTGTTGTTGCATGAACTGCATAAAGTTTTTGAACATTCCATCATTCGTCATCTGATCAGTGTTGTTGTTTGCATGAGGATTGTCACCTTCCTGATGCACATTATCCTGATTATTGATATGTGGTGAATCAACAGTCGCCTGTGCTCCATTGCTATTTTCAACAATCTCATATGCCATTTTTAGATACTGCCACAAAATAAAAGTTAATTGATATGTCATATATTATCCTTATATTATGACCGACCAATTAAATACCATGCAAATAAACTTAGGTAGGTCATACTAGCGAAGGAATTCCCCGTCTCTCCCCTCCTAGTTCTATTCTCACATCTTAGCCAGGGATCATATCCCTAAGCTCTAACACCAACTATGACGCCCCCAAAATTAGATATATATCACCCATCTTGGGTCATTAGATATATAGTACAGAATACAAATACAACTTACTAATACAACTGTCGTGTACAATATTACAAAACATAAACTGTGAGTTTGAATACAAATATTATCTTCTAGATAGTATTCATACTCAAAAGGAGTCCTCATTACATTTATTAGCACACTATTACATAGAATAGTGAGGACTACTAACTAATACTATCATTCGGACCATCACTCCGTTCCCCGATTTGCCCCAGCTACGTTCTCATTTCCTGAAGAGAACAATAAAAGAAAGGGTGAGCTCAACTAGCCCAGTAAGAAATATTATGACTAAGATAATGCAGAATAAATTATCATTAGCCTTCAACAATGTTAAACTGATAAAATATAATAGACATCAAGTTTAACTATAGCGGAACAAGCATTCCATTAAAAGAGTCAAGTAGAAAATAAACTCTACTATCTTTTATGATTTAAAAGGTTTTTCAACACTGTGATCGATGGGACTCAGCTTAATAAAATAATCCTAATCATCGAATCACCCCTGCACTACGGCCAAGGATATTCGTGTATTCATTAATGGTCATGATCATGCCAACAACTGTCCATCAACGCACTACGGGCCAATGAGGACTTTTACCACATCATTTGTAACATTACGGTCATGATTATACCGAATAATCACTGGTCATAATCATACCAAGTCCATCTATGCACTACAGGCCACAGATGACTTTTAACATTTTATAAACATGAGGATGATGACAATGATATAAGAATTCAATAAAACAAGTTCAAGAATTAATTTATCCAAGAATTAATTTATCCAAGAATTAACAACGTCCAAATTGTCAACATGATACTGCTTTGTGGAGTAAAATTTAAGAATGCTTAGAAGAATATTTTCATGAAAAGATACTGGATGAACCGCAATTATCAAGTATATTCCACTAATTTCATGGAGTATAGAAGTTAAAACTTGACCAACTGAGTATAGTAAAGAATGGAATAACAAAAGAAATCACCCGGCATGCGATATACCGCACAGACAGGTTATTCCAACAGAATAATAAATAATGGAACCAGGTCCGGCGTAAACGCACAGACAGGATATTCCGACAGAATAATAAATAATGGAACCAGGTCCGGTGTAAAATACACAGACAGGATGTTCCAACAGAATAATAACAAGACGGAACCAGGTCCAATGTAAAACACACAGACAGGATGTTCCAACAGAATAATAATAAAAACGGAACCAGGTCCGGTGTAAAACACACAGACATGATGTTCCAAAAGAATAATAATAAAAATGGAACCAAGTCCGGTGTAAAACACACAGATAGGATGTTCCAACAGAATAACAGAAGAATGTCACCAAGTATACAGTAGACCGCATATACAGGTTATTCCAACAGAATAATAAATAATGAAATAACAACAGTTCTCTTCATGAATAAGAAAGAATAACACCCCTTACCGTTTTAAAGAAGAGCTGAAATAAGGAAGTAGTTAAGTAGCAGAATACTCTTCTTCTCTCTCTCTATAGTTTCTCTCTCTAGAGTTCAGTGAATTCGTAAGAAATAATGAAGGAATGAGCTGCTATTTATAGAAAAATAGAATGCATAGTAACTAATCCATGAACGGTCCAGATTGATTATTTTAATCTGACGGTCCATATTTAAAGAAAAATCTTTTAAATAAAATATAATATATTCTATTTATAGAATAACTTTAATAAAGTATTCTGTTTTATATAAAAAGATGTTTCTGTTTTATTACGAATAAAACAAAACGTCATTATCGCTAAATAATTCATATTATTAACTGACAATAATTGAATCAAATTGAGTGACTTCTCACATAAATATTAATAATCAATACCGTGTGCTACTATGCAACCACACGTATTACTGTACTTTTACTACCGAGTAGTTCAACAGTATCAATGATAAAACTTCCGCTGTTATTTTTTTTAAAAAAATTTTGTTGTTTTCTCAATCCGACAATAATTCCGTTGTGGGGTCCACCAATAATTGTGCCGTTGTACGAATATTCCTGCTAAAACGAATATTCCCCGTTAAAACGAATATTCCCCGACCAATCGAATATTATATAACAACTTCCGTACTTTGCAAAATTTATAAATATTACCCACAACTATAACATTATATCAAATTAACTCCATAATATTCAAAAATAATATTTATAGAAAATTCATCTTTATTTATAAAAGTTGGGGTCTTACATGGCTGGTCTTGGTTGGCAACTTGGTTGGTGCATAAGAAAAAAGGAAATAAATAATAATATTTTATTATTTAGTCTCCTATGACGTTTTAAGCATTTTTCTATAAATAGGCGCTTAGGTTAGAATTGAAAATCACACCAGAAACAACTTTTCTTTCTCTCTATATTGTCGAGCGTATTTTTGTGAGTATTTAGATACTTTGAGAGTTGTTGTTCGGTACAAGCTTTCTTCGGCTTTATATACGATATTCCGATCAGAAGTACGGTTATTTTGAGGTAAAGGATGTTATTTTTTTTTGTAATGATGTTATTCTTTTAATATCATTATACCGAAATATTGGTATGGATTTTATTGTGAAATTTTAACATTTTTGTGTTTGAGTTACTATTCACGTATACAATACTATTCACGTATACGACACTATTCACGAATACGACACTATTCACCGAAAAATAATTTTTTTCCTTTTTGTCCAAGATGTCTATTATGGTTACTATCTTTGATTGTATCCATATTTTGATCTTTACTTTTCAATTCTGCTTCACAATTGGTTATTATGAAGTATTATTGATATTGGATAAACTGTTATACGAATCCCTAATATTTGTCCTTCTGTCTCACTAGATTCATTTTCTTTAAAATATTTTTCATCATCCTCAATCTTAAATGATGATGTTACTGAATAACTTTGGCCTGTAGTGCAAAGATGAATGATTAATTGATGAATATCTTTGCCCCGTAATGCAAAGATGAACAGGTGTTGAGATGAACATGACCAACATGTGATATAAATGAATATCTTTGGTCTGTAGTGCAAAAATGAATATTTGATTAAAGACGTATATTGATTGTAGTTATAGGGATAAAATATTGATGATGAACTTTTAAATCTTAGAAGATAGTAGAATTCATTCTCTACGTGACTCTTCTAATTGATTGTTGTTTCCGCTGCAGTTGTTGATCTAAAACTTGTTGTCTATTATATTCTATCAGATTTTTTCCTATTGAGGGCTAATGATAATTTGTTGTATATTATGTTAGTCATAATATTCTTTACTAGGCTAGTTGAGCTCACCCTTTTCCTTTTGTTCCATTTTTCTTCTCAGGAGGTGAGAACATAGCAGGATCTAGTCGGGGTATGGAGTAATGGTTCTAGAAAGTTGTTGTAGCAGTCCTCACTATTTTTGTAAAATAGTGTATGAATAATTGTAATGAGGACTTATTTGAGTGTGGATATTGTCTAGAAGACAATATTTATATTTAAACTCACATTGTGTGTTGTCGTATTTTGCACGACAATTGTATTATTGAAGTTGTAGTTTGCTTTTTGTACCATGTATTTGGCGACTCATAATGGGTGTTGTATACCTGTTTTGGGGTCGTCACAACTGGGTTTGGCAGGCTACTGGCGCGGCCACGCCAGTATTGCCTTAGATTCCTGCGCACCCGCGTGGCAGCGCACCTGCGCCAAGAGGCCGTGCGCCCGCGCTATGCACCAGTTCCAGTTTTGCAGAACGTGATTTCGACACTGTTCTTAAGCCAACTAACACGAATTTCAACCACAAAACAGTAAATTAAGCATATGTAATTGGTACAGAGCTAACACAAACATTATTCCTTACATATTCAACCATTTAACACAATTAAACAACAACTTCAACTAATTTAAATTCTTAAATTTCATGTTTTCATATAAAAATAGTATTTTTGACATTCTTTACAAAAATCATTACCGTGATCACAATTCTTGTCCAAAATACTTCGTTCAAACTACATTCTCTTTGTTTCTTAATGGACTGACATAATACAAGGCTCAATTTACTGATTAACATACAAATTAACCACTAACTTTTGTAAATTATTCACTGTAAATTACTTTTCTTCATTTTTAAACTGTAATTAACATAACAATTCATGTCTAAACACTAGTTCTAGTATCACAAACACATACAATAGCCATAATTTAGTTGAATATCATCAATTCGAAAAATGGAATTCACAGAATATAATAATTTTACCGTGAAACATTTATAAGTATATGTATATATATTTAATATTAAAGTTATGTAAAAGTACCTTCTTATGCTTGAACAATCCTTGCTAAACACAGAATTTTGCTTGAAAATCTCAAGAATTCTCTCTCAACTCTCTCTCAATTCTCTGCAACTCTCTTCCTTAGTGTAGCAAATAACAAAACTGATAACTCAGGTATACGTAAAATAAAAGAAACCGATATGGCCTTAATACACATACTAAATATATTAGTTGCAATATAATAAACGTTTAGATTATAAATATATTTTATTTAGTATTTGATTTATTTGATTTATTTTAATTATTATAATAAAATTCAAAAATCAAAAATCCAAAGGTCATAAGGCTTTGTTTGGCAAAACTAATTTAAACTCCTTAAATTTTAATAAACAATTTAGTTTATAATTTATAATCACATATTATTTATTTAAATTTTCATATCCAACATTAAACAAATAATTTAATTACACATACTTTATTTTTTAAAAAAATTCACTTAAGCAATTATCACCAAAATTATAATCTCATTATAATTTCACTTAATAAATTCACATACCATTTTAATTATTAAATCAAAACAATAATATAACATCTCATGTTATCTTACAACTCTCTAAATTATAAATTAGATTAATTCAGAATATTATCTAATAAATTTAATTCATAAATATTTACTAACAACAATCACATCAATAAAATATTTATTTAATTTAATAAATATTTTAAATTATAAATACTAAAATCTTGGAGTGTTATAGTTTTTTTTATAAATAAAGGCGTAGTTGTTACCGTTAACACTGTTGGAATACCTGGTGGTTAAAGTACAGTAATACGCGTGGTTGCACAGTAGCACACGGTATTGCACAATAATTTTGGATTATTGATTCTTACGTAAGAAAACATTACTCAATAATTGTTACAGTAATTACTGTTCAATATTTTATTTTATTAATTCAATAATTGCTACGTTGATATTTTATATTATTGTTGTTTTAATAATTGTCACTGCATAGTATTTTTCATTATCAGATCAATAATTTATATTATTTGAATAATATTATTAGATAGCATTATTGGCAATGTCTAAGGAAGTTCTATCTAGGAAAGGGGTCACCTAATTGCGCGCCAGTAAGGAGAAATCCTTATCGAAAAGCCCATTTTTCTTGAGAACGACCTGTTTGTCATTATTATGATTCAGTAATATTATTTGTGAATAATTAATTATTGATTTATATGATAAAAAAATATTTATTTTATGTGGATATAAATGAAGGAATTAATGCTGAGGTATTTTATCAGTATTTTGTCAGAATTGATGTATTAAAATCATCTGTATGTGGATTTCGGTAATTTTTTATTTGAAATTTGGAAAAACTTTCTTCTACAAAGTTATAAAAAAATAAATTTTATATGGAATGGACATAAGGTTCATATTTGTTGGATAAAAGGGATATTTATTATGAATTATTGAAGTAACAAAAATAAATATTTTTATTAAAAACATGGGTGGGCCCCATTTTTTTGTGTGTAGAAAAATGCTAAATTTTAAAGGTGGTGTGTGAGAATGGGAAAGGGTGGAAGCCACCGGTAGCAAGTTAGTCAGCTTTGGTGTTCTAAGTATTTTTCTATAAATAGTGTGCATAGATTAGAATTGAAAATCACACCAGAATTAAAAAATTTCTCTCTCTATAATATCGAGCGTATTTTTGAGAGTATTTAGATACTTTTAGAGTTGATAAGCAGTGCAAGTTTTCTTCAGCATTATATCCGATATTTCAGTCAGAAGTACCTGTCTTTTGAGGTAAAGGATGTTATTTTCTTCGTAAATGATGTTATTTCTTTTAATATCATTATACCGAAATATTGGTATGAATTTTATTATAAAATTTTTACCTTTTCATGTTGAGATTACTATTCACGTATACGACACTATTCACAAATACGGTACTATTCACGAAGTATGATTTTTCTTATGATATTTTTACCTTTTTTTTGTCGGGATTACTATTCATATATATGACACTATTCACGTATACGGCACTATTCACAGGAAAATTAAATTTTCTTTTCTTGGTCCAAGTTGTCTATTATGGTTACTATCTTTGATTGTATCCATGTTTTGATCTTCATTCTTGAATTTTGCTCCACAATTAATTATTATGGAGTATTTTTAAACTTGGATAAACTGAAGTACGAATTCCTAATCTTTGTCCTTTTACCTCACTAGATTCATTTTTTTTAAAATATTTTTCATCATCCTCAGTCCGGAATGGTGATATAGCTGAATATCTTTAGCATGTAGTACATTACTCGATGAATATCTTTGGCCCGTAGTGCAAATATGGACAGGTGTTGATATTAATATAACCAACTGATGATATAAATGAATATCTTTGGCCCGTTGTTCAAAGATGAATATTTAATTCACGATGTATATTGATTAATGTTACAGGGATAAAATATTAATGATGGACTTTTAAATCATAGAAGATAGTAGACTTCATTATCTACTTAACTCTTCTAATGAATTGTTATTTCCGCTACGAATATTAATCTAAAACTTGTTGTCCATTAATTTTAGCTGATTTATTGAAGGCTAACGATAATTTGTTTTATATTATCTTAGTTATAATATTCCTTACTAGGCTAGTTGAGCTCATCCTTTTCCTTTTTATTCCATTTTTCTTCTTAGGGGGCGAGAATATAGCAGGAACTAGTCGGGGTGTGGAGTGATGTTTCAATACAGTTGTTTTAGCAGTCCTCACTATTTTGTAAAATAGTGTATGAATAATTATAATGAGGACTTATTTGAGTTTGGATATTGTCTAGAAGACAATATTTGTATTTAAACTCACAGCATATGTGTTGTCGTATTTTGCACGATAATTGTAATAATGAAGTTCTAGTTGTTTTCTGTACCATGTATCTGGTGACTTATAATGGGCTATGTGGACCTATTTTGGGGGCGTCACAGTTGGTATCAGAGCTTAAGGATATGAACTCTGATGGAGATAGGGGAATAGAACTAGGAGGGGAGAGACGAATAAATCATTCGCTAGTGTGTCCTACCTAAACTTATTTGTGTTTAATTGGTCGGTCGAAATATAGGAAAAATATGTGGAATGTCAATTTCTTTAATTAACCCTGGTTTTATGGCAGAATTTGAGAATGACAGCTGAAAATGTTAACAATTGAGTGAATGAGACCGTGGAGACACCTTTAATAACCAACCAGGAGAACGTACAACAGGACGACAATGTTCCTCCTGTAAACAACACCACCGATCAAACGATGAATGATGTGATATTTAGAAGCTTTATACAGTTCATGTAAAATCAGACGAGGGAGACTCGTGTACAAAATATGGGTGGAAAAATTAGCAATGCACAGCTTGTCACAGCCAAGCGGTTCAAAGAGTTGGGACCACCAGAGTTTTTGGGAAAGCCAGATCCGATTAAGGTGGAAACGTGGGTTAAGCAAATTACCCAGATATTTGATGTCTTAGGATGCACAGAGGAACAGTAGGTTCCATTCGCTACCTTTATGTTTCATTGTGAGGCAGATTACTGGTGGGAATCTGTGAAGCGTACCCAGCCTGTCGCACTCAATATGTCTTGGGAAAAATTTTAGAAACAGTTCAATGACAAGTACATTCCTGAAAGTATTCATCATATGAATGAGGTAGAGTTTATTAGACTGGAACGGAACAACATGATTGTGTCCCAATACGAGGCTAAGTTCGCGGAGTTATCCAGGTTTGCACCTCATTTAGTAGAGAATGAGGAACGTATGACACGGATGTTTCTAAGAGGTTTGAAACCCGAAATTTGTCAATACCTCATTTCTCATAAATTTTCTCTATATTCAGATGTCGTGAACATGGCTCAATTATTAGAGCGAGATAATGAGTCTGTTCAACCGAAGGACCACAACCAGGGTCATACCGGTGGCAGCAGTCATTGGAGTAATGATAATCAGCGGGGATAAAAATATCCAGACAAAAGCAGTAACCACTCTGGTGGTAATCGTGGCCATGATAGTAGAAAAAGCGAGTCGGGGGGAGATTTCAAAAAGAGAAGGTACAACAATGACAATGTGAAGATGTCAGCACTAGTGTCAACTGTTTCTAGGGGAGGAGAATGACCACTGGTCGTATGTTATAAATGCGGGAAAGAGGGACACATCAGCCCAAACTTCAGACAACAATTTAAGGTGTGTTATAACTGTGGAAAGGAAGATCATATAGCTTGAGATTGTCCTGTAGCGAAACCAAGTCAAGTGGAGATAGTGACTCCAAAGGCTGTCCCAGACAAGTTAAAGTCAGTGGTTCCTGGAAGAGCATTTATCGTGACTACCCAAAACGCGAGGAACCCAAACGAGGTGATCACGGGTAAGCTAATTATAAACTCTTGTGAAATATATACCTTATTAGATACCGGTTATACCCATTTTTTTATTTCTCCTGCTTGTGCTCAACGTTTGAACTTGACCCTTGAGAAATTAGACTTTGACTTATCTGTTGAAACTCAGTTAGGAGAAACCTTCGTTACATCCACGGTTTATAAATCTTGCTTGATTCAAGTTGTGACCATCACATTACCGGTCGATCTTATTTCTTTGAAAATACTTGCATTTGATGTGATTTTAGTGATTGATTGGTTAACTACTCATCGTGCCATAATTGATTATTTTCGTAAGGTTGTTAGTTTTTATATTCCTAACTAACCTGTTATGTGAATTCAAGCAACCAAACCACTAAAGTCAGTTACTGTCATATCAAGCCATAAAGCCATTCGTTTATTGAAAAATGGATGTCAAGCTTTCTTAGCCCATGTCATGGACTTGAACAAAAATATGTCAGATTTTAATAATATTTCTGTTGTTAGTGAATTTCTTGACGTATTTCCTGAAGAACTTCCTGGTCTACCCCCAGAACGTGAAGTTGGATTCTTTATTGACCTTGAACTTGGTACAAAACTCATTTCTAAAAACCATATCGAATGGCTCCTATTGAACTTTGGGAGTTAATGGCCCAGCTGCAGGACTTATTAGACATCGGTTTCATTCGTCCTAGTACATCTCCTTGGGGTGCTCCTATTTTATTCGTAAAGAAGAAAGACGGGAGTATGCGATTTTGTATTGACTACCGGGAATTGAACCATGTCACCATCAAGAATAGGTATCCACTACCTTGCATTGATGACTTATTCGACCAGTTGGAAGGAGCACAACTCTTTTCAAAGATCGACATTCGTTCTGGATATCATCAACTGAAGATAAAAACTAAGGATATTCCGAAGACTACCTTTAGAACTCGGTACGGGCATTATGAATTCTTAGTTATGTCTTTTGAATTGACTAATGTTCCTACTGCTTTCATGGATATGATGAACCGTGTGTTCAAGGAATATTTGGATCAGTTCGTTATTGTCTTTATTGATGACATCCTCATCTATTCCAAAAGTCATGAAGATCATGAGCACTATTTGAAGTTGGTACTTCAAAGGCTTCGTGATAACAAGCTATATGCCAAGCTAAAAAAATGCGAGTTCTGGCTTGAGGAAGTAGCATTCCTTGGGCACGTAGTGTCAAAACATGGAGTATTTGTTGACCCGGCGAAGATTGAAGCAATATAAAGTTGGGAGCAACTTATGTCTGTAACTGAAGTACGTAGCTTTTTGGGCTTAGCTGGTTATTATCGGAGATTCGTGGAAGGATTTTCTTGAATCGCTACTCCGTTAACTCAGCTGAATCGGAAAGATACAAAATTTGTATGGAGCGAGAAATGCGAGAAGAGTTTTCAAGAGCTCAAGAGACGACTCATTTCGGTACCTGTTCATGTGATGTTGTTAGATGGATCTAGTGTTATGATATTGTATCATGACATGTATACTACATGTGTGAACTCTTAGATCACACAAATAATGCCTAGAATCAAAGTTACAGAGCACCAAAGTAGGTACCCTGCAACTGTTCTTCATTTCTGGAAAACCCAGAAATGAAGAACAGATCTGACATGATATTCAAGGGCTGATATCTTTATGTGGTGATGTTGTTTAGCCAAGAAATTAATTGATGATTGTAGTATTACATTAGTACTACAATCCTAACACCTTAGCAAACCCATAAACATGATAACCAAAGATCTATAATCGGTCAAACCTAGCAACTTGAACATTAACTATAAGTTTCTCCATGCTCAAGAACACATATAGCGATGGTTCTGTCGCTATAGGGCCCTTTAGTGACACTTAATTTCTGAAATTTATTATTTTTATTAAATAAATAAAAAAATTAGTTTTTAATTATTAAAAATACAAAATAAATTCCTAAAAATTATTTTAAAGCCTAAAATGGGGTTTTAATAATTTTGAGTATATTTCATAAATATTTAATATTTTTAGAATATTAATGGTATTTAATTTATTTAATTATAATATTAAATAAATTACTTAAAAATGATTTTAATACATGAAAAAAATCATGAAAAAAATATTATGGTGATAGAAAATATTTTAAGTTGTTTTTAATAACTTTTGATATTTTGTGATGAATTTTATTAATAAATTAATATTAATGGCAATTAATTTATTTAATGAATATATTAAATAAATTATAGAAAATTAGAATTAATGATTTAAAAAATCATATAAAAATGATTTAAGGGTTAGAAAAATATTTTAAGTTATAAAATATAACTTTTGATATTTTAATATGAAAAACATTAATATTTTAATATTAATGTCAATTAATAGATAATGGATTTAAAGGTTTAAAAAGCATATAAATGTGATTTTGTGGCATTAAAAATACTTTGTAATATTATAAATATATTATAATATTATGTTATGATTTTTATTAATATTTAATAATAAATAAATATTAATGATAAGAGAATAATGTGGTATTTATATTATATAAATACGATATAAGTGATTAAAAAATTATGATTAATGTTAATAATTATTTAAAAATTATTACAAGCTTATGAAAAACATTTTAACTGATAATGGAATCATCTAAGTTAATTGTTAAGTGTGTAGACCGAGTCTTAGTAATTTTATGCTCGAGAATTATCCGACTAGACCGTCGGGATGTTAGAATTGTGTCGAATTCAACTCAAACTAAAATAATTTGACTTGATAGTGAGTCTTAGGTAGTTTGTGAACTGATAGGATTACGTGATTATGTGTCTAAGTTACTATATATATATATATATATATATATATATATATATACATATAACAGTATTATACTGTGATGATATTATTCTAACGTGGGGATCTATATTACTAATATTGTGCATTAAGACGAATACATCGGATACAAGGAAAAGTCAAAAATAAGTCCAACTTTAGATTATAAGTGCAGCTAAACTTGTATACTAATGACATTGTAAGTCAAATAAGTTATGAATAGTGTATAAGTTAAGGTTACTCGACCTTGGGGATTAATGTGTAAAGTTTAATGTATAAACAATTTATGTTTATATCTTCCGCAAACAGTTATAGAATTAGTATACCAGATTCGTGGTGATTAGTACCCGGATCTGGGGCTTTTAGAGTATTAACTAAATCTATACTAGATTTAGCCAAATCTAGTTTTTAACCGGTTCAAAAGTTATAAAACTTAAACCTTTGAGCTAGACTGGCTAAGATCTAGTTAGATCTAGTTTACTTTCTAGTTTTGTAAATATTTTTCAACCACACGACCCTAGATCTGTATCTAGATTGAGCGGGAAGCTTATTAACTCATATACAAGGATTTAACTGATAAATCACGTGTTCGAGTAAAGTTTGTAAGTTATATTTGTGTTTGTTGAAAAATATATTTCATGCAAGCTTTTAAATGATGTGATGTGAGCCTAGGAACTATTCAGGTAAAGATTAAATCAATGAATCTAAAACTCGGTTCCCGTGATGGACTTATTTAACTTATACAGCTAGCTTCCAATCCATTGTACATGTAATCTAGAGCCTTGAAATGGCTATCTAGATTTAAGGCCCATAATAGTGAAAAATCATGTATTTGGTGTTTGAGATTGCTTTGATGGATTCCATGCCCACAAGGAGCCCGACCTTTATAGTTAAAATTTTTGATTCAGCCTTCGAAAATGCTTCACATCTCATTAATAATCAAATTAAGTTGCTTTTAGAATAAAATTAGAATTATCAAAAGGCCTCGATTCTTATTTGGTGAAAGGGTTTGAAAACCAGATATCCAAAATATCATTTTCATACGTTTTATCTGAAAAAATGAACTTTTATATAAATTAAACCCTTTATACATATATCCAAAGAGGCACAACACTACTTTCAAAATAAAGCACTTAAACACCTTTTATAATGCTTTACACACACACACACACACACATATACACGTTAAATGCATAGGGAATGAAAAAGTCACAGTCATCGTGTTTCACAGAAGTCGGGGAGTGTCTAACACCTTCCCCTCACTTAAGCTAGCCCCTAAACTCTGTGAAACCTTGGTTCTAGACCAATTAAATGGAGTCACATATTGGGCCATGTTACAAAAATTTTCAAAATTTGGATGAGTTGGTACATCCTTTTGAACTCATACCAACTGGCGGCTATGTATAATTCGACCCAATCGCATAAAATTAAATGTTTGAAAACTGTCGACGTTGATAATTGATTTGGAAATTTCTATCGTTGTGTTATCTGAGTTTATATATATGTATTGGGAATAATGTGGTTGGTTTGAGTTGCAAGATTGAATGTCTAACTAGTTTATGTGCTGTGATTATGCACAAGTAGAGTCATTTTTGAAATTGACCCAAAATGGCATGGTCGCGCCACTTCCCCAGTCAAAACCAGTGCGGCCGCGCTGGTCCTCAATTTTTAAAAATAAATTTTTATTGCTTCTGTTATTCTGTGTATGTATATCTAACTTAGTTATATATAAAAATATGTTAGTATGTTGTTCAAGTTGCCTTGCATGTAATATGTTACTTGAACATGGTTTAGTATCAATTTTTCAATGAAAACTTATAAGCTTTGAAAATAAACATCCTGAGAACTATTATGTCTGGCGGAAGTCCTGGCAGATCGTTCGAAAATACGTCTGCGAAGTCCCTCACTACTGGTATCTCCTCTATCTTTGGGTTCTCTTTACGACTGTCGACTATGTAGGCTAAATATCCTACACAGCCTTGTCTTAACAACTTCTTGGCCTACATCATCGTCAGATAACTCGCTTGTCTAGGAGACTTACTGCCATAAAATATAACCTTTGACGGAGTCATAAGGTTAATATATTTCTTCTGGCAATCAGTTACAGCCCGTAATTGAATAGCCAATCCATTCCCAGAATGACGTCAAATTCCCCAAGTTTGACAGGGATAAGATCTACGTTCATATTGTTACCCTTAATATCCACCCTACAGTTCTTGTGTACGTACTTAACAAGGATTATTTTTGTATTTGCAATTTCTATGTTCATTGGGTATTCTAACTCGTCTTTAGGTAATTCCAAGTCCTTAGCAAAGTCATCAGATATAAATGAACAAGTAGCTCCTGAATCAAATAATACATAAGCATTAACTTTATTGATCAGAATGATATCTGATACCACATCGCAAGACTGCACAGCATCCTGCACTGTCATGTTGAATGTCCTGGCAGTCGGTCGGTTGGTTGCGATTGGTCCCGTGTTAGTTAGAGCATTTCCGCTGCTGTTTCCCTTGTTCCTACATATTCCTGCCCCTCCAGATCCTTTCTTGGGACAGTCCCTAGCCAAGTGGTCCTTTGACCCAAATATGAAGTAATCGCCCTTCTTTAGGTTGGGGCAGTTAGGTGCTATGTGGCCTTCCTGACCACAATTGTAGCAGACTCTTTTTCCTTTTATACAAACCCCCAGGTGAGCCTTTCCGCATGTCGGACATGCTTCAATCCACTTCTTCGGACCTCCTTGCTAATTTTTCGTTGAGGAGTTATCAGTCCACCTTCTCTTCTAATTTTTACTTCCTCCCGTGTTGTTGCCACTGGCCTTGTTATTTCCTTCATTTTCACTCATCTTCTTCTTCTGATCCTGATTATACTTGGTCACCGTATCGCTTCCACCTTCAGCGAGGATGACCTTTTCCAGTACTCTAACAAAAGTGTTTAGCTGAAACATTGACACTTTACTATATACCCAAGGCTTCTGTCCTTGTTCAAACCTTCTTGCTTTCCTCTCATCCATGTGTACTTGGTATGTGGCGAACCTAGACAACTCATTGAATTTTGCTACATAGTCTAATACAAACATATTTCCTTGTTTCAATTCAAAAAAGTGTACCTCCATTTGGTTTTGCGAGCTTGTCGGGAAGTACATCTCGAAGAACATCTTCTTAAACCTCTCCCAGTTGATCACACCTTCTCCCCCACGGACCTTATCTGCTTGCTACCAAGAACTGGATTTTGACTTCAGCATGAATGTTGCATAGGCAATTTTCTGGTCCTCTCTGTTTATGGCGACGTCAAAAACTTTTTCCATCTCCATAACCCAAGTTTGAGCTTCTATCGGGTTCACGGAGCCTTTAAACTCTGGCGGTCCTACCGCCTTGAAGTCCTTAAACGTCGTATTTGGCAGAGCTTGAGGTTGATTATTAATCGCTCCAGCCAATAAGTTAACCAATTGTTGAACGGGGTTAGCGTTGGCGTCGTTGTTGTTTGTCGACCCTTCTTGGGCTGGTTGACGGTTTGGTCTTCTTCTTGGTGGCATGTTTCTGTTAACATATATACTTATTAGATCTTTATTCCATCCTTTAAATATTTAAGGCTTAACTAAAACATTTGAACATATTCACTTAACACGTTATCTAAAATAAACTATAATATTTAATTTAAATCGAAAGTTTTAACATCATACGATAGCATCATTGATATTTACATTATCTATCCCGAAAGAAAGAATCTTCAAGATTAAATCATCATAATATTCCTTTGTTTATAAGCACATTGTGAAAGTAGTATGCACACAAGCCAATCATGTTTGATGATAAAACATATACTTTGTAACAATCTTATTCATTTATTAATGAAAAGTATTAATTTATTAAAGTCTTTTAATTATCTACATGATGCTGTTTTATAATATGTGATAAACCTATAGTTTTAAGCAATGCTTTTAGAATAATGATGATGACCATTCTAATGAGATCTAAATTCTTAGAAAGCTTAAAACTAAAATAGTTCTCAATCATTGGATTACTAAATTAGAGATTAATGAATCCGGATAGATTGATACATACGTTGCTTCCTCATTGGATGAGGATGATTGATCTCATGATCATTTATGTGGAGACACTAAAGCAAGTATGTAGGTGCTTATTAGAGAATAAATTCACTGAACGTGGCTCGCTAAGGAATACCTAATAGAGTTTTACTTTCCTGTCAATAGGAATTATTGTAGTGACACTAGTACAAGTGATCCTTGGACTTGAGATCATCATAGTATCTTGTGTATGATGAGTTATACTTTGACTTATTTCTTAAGACCCTTAGGATATATCAAAGGGTATGCTTGGGTATAATAAGTCGTGCATGGAGAAAGTGTATGATCAATAAAGAATCTATCGCTTCTAGTAATAGAAGGGAAATGTCCTATGCGATTCCATAAATGACAACCTAGTAGTCCTTGTCCAAGGTGGAATAAAATTAGAAAGGAGTTTCTAATTTGCATTATTTAGAGTTGTGTATTTAAGAGTCGAAATACATATAATTAAATAAAATAAGACTTACAGTAATTTCATGTCTTATATTTAATTGGGACATTGTATGGTAGAAGGATTGAATTATACGATAACTATTTACTCAAAGGTTCTTTTATGATTAATGTTGAAATCTATATTATCTGAAAAATCGTTAATCGCTAGGGAGGCTTATCCCTATTGTAGAATAAATAATATTTATTTAAATAAATTAATTGTTTAATTTCTTAATTTAAATAAGATTAGAATTATTGTAATTGATTTATTCACAACCGGTTTAATATGGAGAACCTAAACAGTCACACCATAAAAGGAAGAATAATTATTTAAGAAGCAAATGGCATAATCGTAATAATAGATTAAGTATATTTAATTTAATCTATGGTGATAGATTGAATTAAATAGCTTAATATTTATTATTTAATATTTTAGAAATATTAAATATAAATTAATAAGAGGAATCTTATTATTATTATTACTACTATTATTATTTAATTCCTAAAGGAGTTTGGGAATTAATTAATAAAAGTACTCTCATTTATTTCTAATAAGATTAGGAGGCTAATTAATTAAAAGTTTAATTAGTTATTCCTAATAAGATTAGGAGCCTAATTAATTAAAAGAGTTTAATTAATTAAAATAAAGCACAATTTCTTAATTGTTAAGGAGAGTTGCCTACATCTATAAATAAGAGGAGTCATATTATAGGTGCAGAGTTGTTGTTGACTTTTTCACAACAGACGTGATTCTAATTGTTGGAGAGTACGCTCTTTTTCTATGAGAGATAGAAAAACAAGGGTTTTGTCAAATACTCATCTTCTTAAATTTTTTTCTTTCGTGGTGGATCACCTCTAGAGGCCAAATATTTGGGTGGCTAATATTGATCGAAGGAATGAATCAAACCCGATGGATTCAAGTTGAACGCGAAAGGATTTGGAGGTGAACTTGTACTTGAAGAAGCTCGAATCTTCAAGGGTATGATTCTTGTTTTTTATCTTTTCATTTAATTAATAATCGAGCATAAAGGATGATCCGGGTATATGATTTGTAAAATTTTAAAACTCTGATTTTCCATGCTTCCGCTTATTTATGCAATTTGATTGTGTTTATGAATATTACAAATCTAACAGTGGCATCAGAGCCAAAACTTTATGCGAATTATTAATTATTTTAATTTGATATGTATATTGATATGTGTCTAGAACAATTTAATTGTGCATAATTTTATTGTATAAAATTTATTATATAAAAAAAACCCCCGTAAAATACTTTTTCGTGACCCGTGTCTTAAAAGGTGATTCTCCTAGGTGGATCATTTACTTAATAGGATTCATTGATTACCTATTATATATATTACATGTGATAAGTTATATATATATATATATATATATATATATATATATATATATATATATATATATATATATTCCTAATTATTTTATAATTAAAATAAAAATTTATTTTAATCTTAAAATAAAAAGTTTTTTTTAATTTTAAAATTAGAATTCATGCTAACTAATTAGAGTTGAAATTGGATTCCATGTCTCTTTAAATAAAAGAGTTTATTTAGATATGAAATAAGATTTCATATTATTCAAAATAAAAGAGTTTATTTGTGAATAGGAGAGAAAATCCTAATTTCCTTAAATAAAGGAGTTTATTTAGATATGAAATAATATTTCATATTATTCAAAATAAAAGGAGTTTATTTGTGAATAGGAAAGAGAATCCATGTTTCCTTTGATAAATGAGTTATTTTTACTTGAAATTGGATTCCATAATTAATTAAAATAAAGGAGTTTATTTTGATTAAAGATTTAGATTAAAATAAAATAGTTTATTTTATTCAAAATTAGATAAATTAAAATTAAAGAGGTTTATTTTGATTTAAATTTGGATTAAAATAAAGGAGTTTATTTTAATTCAAAATTAGATTTTATACTAACTAAATTTGCTCATTAAATGATATCAATATATATATTGAATGTTTATTATTCATGAGATGAATATTATTTATTGATGCATATGATGTTGTGTATGATAATAAATGGAATTGATTATGAACTATTGACCAATGTGATTGGATTATATTTTAGTTAGATGCATGAATGTATGAATTTTATTAAATGGGGTTTGCCTACCTTGTCTTTTCTATTTTTTTTCTTAATGTAAATTCTAACTCCCTCTTATGTACTTCCCCTTGACTGCTGATCAAGGTTTCTATTTATTTTAAATAGTTTTGTAATAGGAATAGTTATAACTAATTTTAAAGAATTGGAGATCAAGGAGCAATAAGCGCTGTAAGACCCGTTTGTAATGGAGCCCGACTTTAAATGTAATAGTTATATTTAAATATTAATTCTTGCACCCATAGGGTTTGACCTTTTGGTTCACTTGGTGGCTCTAGTAAACTAAACTAGAATAAAAGTCCATAATCAATTCGGGTAGAATATAGTATTCTATATGTGCATGCTTATAAAATATATATATTATATATTATGCAAACATACTTCGCATGTTAATTAATATGACGCGTATTTTATATATATAAATATATGTGCATGCGCGCTAAACAAGATGAGACAAATTAATAACAAACCCCTCAATATTTTTATATTAAGTCTTAAGCGTTCAAAGATATTTGGAATATCGAACGTTGCCTTCCAGCATGATAAAAATAATAGAGTATCAATTAATTATTATAAGTTTGTTGTGTCACCACAAGGCTTATCTTAATTATTTGAGATATTAATTTTATCACATTTGATGCTTATAAAGAAAATTGAATAATATTATTTTGTTGTGTCATCACAAGAACAATATTTTTTTTTAATATATGGAGTGCTGGGTTGAACTTAACTTGGATAATTTTGATTCAGATGTTCCACCACTTGATCAAAATAATCTAAGAGGCAAAATACAAGGAGTTACATGATGATGTAATTGATAAGAGTTGTCTACCTATTTATTTATATATAGTTTGTTGTGTCACCACAAGGCTATATACATTTGAAATATGATCCTTATTCTCACTAGCATATCTTTAATTAGATATTGCCGAACGATATATATTGAGGGTAATATAGTTTGAAGAAAATAGTGGGAGATACCAATTTAAAACAAGACCTAATTTATTTTGGTAATTAATAAAAAAATGTATACTAAAATATTATTAATTACAAATTCATTTACAGAATTTTATAATGTCTAAAATTACTATCATTGCGTAGCATATTATATGCTAAATTAAACGGATTGGTTAAGGAATTTGAGAATAGTTCTTATGGCTGAAAAGCTATCTTATGTCCTTAATACGCCTATCCCTGCAATGGTTGCAGACAATGCCTCTGATAAATAGATTGCTACTTTTAGAAAGTGGCATCATTATCGCATCCATGAGTAAGGTGCTTCAGCGTCAGTATGAAACTATGGATGCTCCTACTATATTCATGCACATCAAGTAGTTGATGGTGAGGAAAGTAGGACTGATAGATATCAGATATCTAAGGAGCTCTTCCGATCTAGAATAACCGATGACACTACAGTACAGACAAAAGGTCCTAAACATGACCAATTTGATTGAACAATTAGGACAACATGTTTTGTCATGGATGGAGAGTTGAACCAAGATTTGATCTTGCAGTTACTCCCGGACTCCTTTCACAATTGTTGTAAATTTTTCATATGAACAAGCTAGATATAAGCCTCGCTGATTTGTTTAACATATTGAAAAATGTTGAGAGTCATTTTCCAACTTAGAAAGACCATGTCTTACTGGTATGGGCCAAAGGATTTTCTAAAAAGAAGAACTATTCAAATAAGATAAATAGAATGGCAAAAATAAAGGATAATAAGAACAAAACTGATACGAATAACAAAGGAGTTTGCTTCCACTGCAATAAGCCATGACACTAGAAAAAGAAACTGCGAGAAGCATCTTACAGAGGCTAACCAGAAGAAGCTTAGTGAAGTTTCGGTTACAAATACAATTTTGTTCATGATTAAAATAATTTTTTCTTTAAGTCGAGGTTCTACTTGGGTATTGGATACCGACTTTGGTTATCATAAATATTGATTTATAAAGGGACCAAGCAGAAGTAGAAAGCTAAACAAAGGATAAGTAATCCTATGTTTGGTAAATGAAGCAAAGGTTGCTGCATTAGCCATAGGAACTTATTGTTTAGCATTGCTACGGGCAAGTCTATTAAGTCAATAAGTTGTTATTGTATTCTAGTTCTCGTTAGAAACATTATTTTCATTTTGTTGTTGGACAACAAAATTTTTGGTATTATATTTCAGAACAATTATTTTTCTATTTATAATAATAATATTTTTATAGAACTGGAATATTACTTAATGGATTTTGTGTACTTGATTTACGTGAAAAATTATTTTGTAAATTGAACAAACTAGTATAAGAAAAAGAGATGATCATTTAAAGAGTTGAATGTGTGTATTTGCTGAAATACAAATGTGAATTATTTTAAAGGTTCAAAGAATTCAGAAGTGAAACAAATTGGCTAAGTATTAGGATTCTTTGATCTGATCAAGGAATAAATACTTGTGTAATAAGTTTCTAGATCATCTCAAATGGTTTTCTCACAATAGACACCTACGGATACGCAATAATTGATTGATGTATCTGAAAGGAAAAATCGTACCTTGTTGGACATGGTGCTGTTAATAATGATTTTACCAATATTTCAGTATCCTTCTAGGGTCATGCCCTAGACATGGCTACATATCTACGAAACGGTAACCTCAAAATCTAGCCCTAAGACTTAATAAAAGTTATGGATATGGAGGATTCCTAATATTAAGTATGTTAAGATAAGGGGTTGTCCAACTTATGTGAAAAGGTTTTAAAGGATAAGCTTAGAACAAGATTTGACAAGTGCAGATTTGTGGGACATCCTAAAGTAAGTTTAGGGTATATGTTCTATAATCCTACTTAGCAAAAGGTGTTTGTTGTGAAACACGCTACCTTCTAAGATAAAGGTGTTTATCATTAAAGGTGCTAGTGGGAGGATAATAGAGCTTGAAGAGTTTAAGAACCATAAATCACTATAAGTCAAATAAGAGGAACATGTAGATAGACCTATTGTACCTCAACCGAATCGTAAATCTGGAATAGTACTAAAGATACCTATGAGGTATGGATTCAACATAGATGGTGATGATAAGGTACACATCATAGATGATGATCCAGAGTTACATACGATGAGGTAAGAGTTCTAGTGTGTACAAAAGGGTCAGTGGGAGCACTGTGACATTCTTAATATTATATTTTGATATACTATGGATAAGGAATGACATACCAATGCTACAATCAGTAACGATAGAGTTGTCTAAATATTCATCCATGAATGATTTGGTAAGAGCATTTTAATTGGGGATACAAATCTATATAGATAGATTTAAGAGGCTGCTCGACTAACCCAAGGAGCGTATATTCATTTGATGCTAAAGTCGTTTAGCATGACAAACTACAAGAGATGTCTTATGTTGATGAGCCATGGAGTGTATCTCTCTTAAATGTCCCCATAGACTCCTGAAAAGAGAGATCGCATGAGTGATAATCATGTATACAATGAAATATACGAGACCTGATGTTGATCGGCCATATTCTGGAGAAAATCACTTTAAGACAGTGAAAAATATCTTAAAGTACTTAACTTGTAATAAAGATGTGATTAAAATTTATGGTGAGTCTAAATTAAAACTAGAGGGCTTAATAGACTCAAGTTTTTTCAGACAGACCAAGACGACAGAAAATCTACTTTAAGGTAAAGAGTTACCTTGAGCAGTGGTGCAGTGAATTGGAAAGGTTCCAAACAGCAAAGAGTTACTAGTTTAGTGATAAAGACAAAGTATATAGCTGTAAATGAAGCTGCAAGTTGATTGTTTAGATAAAAGTTCATAACAGAACTAGGAATAGTTCCTAAGTCTCATCTTGGATCTAAACATGTGTTATGGCACTTTCATTTGATTATAAGAATCATTGAAAGATGAAAAATCACTATAGAGATAGTGGACTCTCAAGAATAACATTACATATCCATTAACTAAAGCTTATCCAACAGCAGGATAATCGTCACTTAGAGAAGAATGGTATGAGATACCATGACGATTGGCTTTAGTGCAAGTGGGAGATTAAAAGTAGTATGCACACAAGCCAATCATGTTTGATGATAAAGCATATACTTCGTAACAATCTTATTCATTTATTAATAAAAAGTATTAATTTATTAAAGGCTTTTAATTATCTATATGATGATGTTTTATAATATGTGATAAATCCATAGTTTTAAGTAATGCTTTTAGAATAATGATGATGACCATTCTAATGAGTTCTAAATTCTTAGAAAGCTTAAAACTAAAATAGTTCTCAATCATTGAATTACTAAATTGGGGATTAATGAATCTGGATAGATTGGTACATACGTTGCTTGCTCATTGGATGAGGATGATTGATCTCATGATCATTTGTGTGGAGACACTAAATCAAGTATGTAGGTGCTTATTTGAGAAAAAATTCACTGAACGTGGCTCGCTAAGGAATACCTAATGGAGTTTTACTTGCTTGTCAATAGGAATTCCTGTAGTGACAGTAGTACAAGTGATCCTTGGACTTGAGATCATCATAGTATCTTGTGTATGATGAGTTATACTTTGACTTATTCCTTAAGACCCTTAGGGTATATTAAAGGGTATGCTTGGGTATAATAAGTCAAACATGGAGATAATATATGATCAATAAAAAATCTACCGCTTCTAGTAAAAGAAGAGAAATGTCATATGTGATTCGATAAATGACAACCTAGTAGTCCTTGGCCAAGACAAAATGAAATTAGAAAGGAGTTTCTAATTTGCATTATTTGGAGTTGTGCATTTAAGAGTCGAAATGCATATAATTAAATAAAATAAGACTTGACAGTAATTTTATATCTTATATTTACTTGGGACATTGTATGGTGGAAAGATTGAATTGTACGGTAACTATTTATTCAAAGTTTCTTTTATGATTAATGTTAAAATCTATATTATCTGGAAAGTCGTTGATCGCTAGGGAGGCTTATCCCTATTGTAGAATAAATATTATTTATTTAAATAAATTAATAGTTTAATTTATTTATTTAAAAAAGATTAGAATTGTTCTAATTGATTTATTCACAACCGGTTTAATATGAAGAACCTAAAGGTTCACACCATAAAAGGAACAATAATTATTTAAGAAACAAATGACATAATCGTAATAATAGATTAAGTATATTTAATTTAATCTATGATGATAGAATGAATTAAATAGCTTAATATTTATTATTTAATATTTTGAAAATATTAAATATAAATTAATAAGAGGACTATTATTATTATTATTACTATTATTATTATTTAATTCCTAAAGGAGTTTGGGAATTAATTAATAAAAGTACTCTCATTTATTCCTAATCAGATTACGAGGCTAATTAATTAAAAGTTTAATTAATTATTCCTAATAAGATTAGGAGCCTAATTAAATAAAAGAGTTTAATTAATTAAAATAAAGCCCAATTCCTTAATTGTTAAGGAGGGTTGCCTACATCTATAAATAAGAGGAGTCTTATAATGGGTGCAGAGTTGTTGTTGACTTTTTCACAACAGACGTGATTCCAATTGTTGTAGAGTACGCTCTTTTTCTATGAGAGATAGAAAAACTAGGATTTTGCCAAATACTCATCTTCTTGAATTTTCTTCTTCCTTGGTGGATCACGTCTAGAGGCCAAACATTTGGGTGGCTAATATTGATCAAAGGAAGGAACCAAATCCGGTGGATTCAAGTTAAACGCGAAAGGATTTGGAGGTGAACTTGTACCTGAGGAAGCTCGAATCTTCAAGCGTATGATTCTTATTATTTATCTTTTCGTTTAATTCATAATTACGCATAAAGTATGTTCCGAGTTTATGGTTTGTAAAATTTTAAAATTCTTATTTTCCATGCTTCCGCTTATTTATGCAATTTGATTGCGTTCATGAATATTACAAACCCAACACATCAAAATTTACATTTTTAACTAACATAAATACTCACATAATTCATATTGTTCATATCACGGCCTATTAAGACGTCCAATAGCTTCTCTGCCCTTTTATTCCATGATACGAAACATCGTTTTGCGATCCAACATGTACTATGATAACATGAGATTTTGAATAATTCGAATTTTACGAATTATTTTTTTTTAATTTAATATTGATATTGACTATTAATATTGTGCGGTGTATATGTGATACGAGTTTTGAGAAGTAGTCAATTTGTGTATTGACTAAGAAAAGAAGAGTAAAGTTGTGCTTAATAGAGAATAAAAATCCTAACCCTAGTTACGGATAAGGATTCAATAGAAAGTATAATTATAATAATTATGTTGATGAGTACGTGTTTGTACTGTACAGAATTTATGATCAGTGATTGAGCGGATATGGTATAAACTTAGTAAACACTAATCAAGGATTAAAAACCCAAATCTCAAATTAAGAAACCCTAATGCATAGATATGAACCCTAATCGAATGCTGAGAAACCCTAATTTTAAATTCGAGAATACTAAACCCTAATTAAGAAACCTTAATCCCAATTGGTAAGCCATAATGTGATTAGTAAACTTTAAAATAATTAGGAAACCCTAATTATATTTTAAAAATCTTAATTTTCTATTTAAAACCCTAATTAGAAAATTTTAGAAATTAACTTTGTAAAACCTAAGCATTAGAACCTTAGGGTTATAACCTTAGGGTTAAACCCTAAGGGTTTGGCAAGTTACATGTTTGCCATTAAAATTTCATGTTTAAAGACCAGATTACCCTTTTCTTACTTGCATGCTAAAAGTTTTTCTGGAAGGCATGACTCACCATGTTAGGTAATATATGTGCTGGAAAATCAATACCAAATCTGATTCAAATTGACACCTTACATGTATTACATACATTGCATCTAAATCTGTGAGATAAAGAGAGATAAATCACAAAAATTGGCTCATTTGTACCCAAATACTTAACCAACCTCTTCTTTCTCCAAACCTCCGAAATAATAAGTGTCTCAGTCACTAGTTCAGCCTCTCAAACATTAAGATCAATATAGTAGAGCAAAGATCAATGATTAAGCAAGAGAAAGGTATAAACCTAACCCATATTAGATCATGTATGCTAAGTTCAAGTTGGTGTTTATATGTTTATAAATATGCTAAATGATGTTTTAAGACAATCTATGATGATCCATCATAGATCTATGGAAGTGGTCTGACAAGCTAAAGTCAGAGCCCATAGATTCTTCTCTATTAAAGCTTTGGGTTGTTTTATGTTTTAGACTTGAAGTTTGACATGAGAACTGTGATCTGGAAGTGGAATCATAGCTATTCCATGTCCAGATTGCACGTTATTCTTGGTCAAACTTAGTTGACCGAGCATGACCAAAGAGTTTCTAGGTAACCCATAAACTCAAAATCAGGGTCTGACATGATTTTCTAAGGCCTAGATCTGTCAGACGTTAGGCGATTTGATGATGTTGTTGTAACCAACTTGTAGCCTGTAATACAGACTCTAGATCCATGGCTTTAGATCCTTTAAACCATCAACTAATCGGGTGTAGTAGACTGTCAAACTAGGCCATCTGGTCATGAATCTATTTTCTGGAAATTCCAGAAATTGCTAGAACGGGCCATCTGACAAGGTTTGACCATATCAAATCTGGTGATTGTGTTATATTTGGACCAAGTTCATGATATGTAATTGTTCTTTATCATAAGGACTACCTGTTTGGACCAAGAACATGTGACACCCCCAAATCCAGGTTCTCTAACCTCAGATTCGGTGCTCACGATCTATCATCATCATAAGTATTCTATAACTATTACGAAATAATAAACATACATTGTTCATTATAATAAAGTCTCATAACACGGTCCCAAGGTCTCCATGACCTTAACTTTAAATACACCATTTATCATACAAATAGTTTACTTAAGAAATTCCATCAGATAATAACTAAATTGACATTCATTCTAAATTACTCCTGGATCTTGCCCTTGCCCTTGTCCTTCGTGTTGGATCCTTCGGGCTTAACTGAAATAGATGTCGTGATATAGCAAGAGTAAGCAACTAATTTGCTTCACAAGTTTATATACAAGAGAGATATATCATGACTTAGAAAGAAATATTGCGTTCAATGTTCAACAATAGTATAAGATTGTGAAGGAACATGAATTAATAATCAACAATTGAATATTCTATAATTGAATAACATGAACTGAGTGGTTTTGAATAACCATGAACATTTGCCAAGGTACTCAGTGATTTAAACTGGACCTCTCAATAAATTTTGGTATTCAAGGGGATCAGCCTTTCATACCTCGTGATTTATGCATAAACACTTAATAATCCGGCATTGATATCATGCCTTAATCAAATTCGTCCTTTTCTCAGTCAAGAGTTCTTACTATATCAATTTAATAAGAACAGTTATTTAAAACACATTTGATTTAACAAATTTAGACATGCTTGATCTAGCTGATACAATTAGCATAGATCTATTTTATAAACAGTTCATAAATGAAGAACTTTAATTTAATTCACAGTTCAATAGCAGTAGAACGGAATTCAATTGCACAAAGTGCGAATTTCAATAATCAATATAGACGTGAATAATCATCAATAATTATTCACTAACATGCTTTGAAAATAATAACTCGAGCTTGAGTTAGGAAACTTGCCTCGATCGTAGGTTACGGCTACGAAATTAAATTTCTATCCACTATGCAGTTAAATTATCTTCCTTTGAGAGACCTATAAATTAATCTTTCAATTAGTCAAAGCATAACATTAGATTATATAATCACATAGATATTATACATTACATTTAGTTCTTATAAATATTATCATGTCTAGATAGTGTTACTATTAATTAACGACTACCTTTAATTCACATAATATTATTAACTTAGATAATATTTAATTCACCTTCTAGTATTATTGATTTACTAATAATACTTTCATTCACTTACTAATACTATTAATCCTCTTAATACTATTTTAATCATGTATTAATATTATTACCATAATAATATCTTACTTATGCTTTAACAT
Source organism: Panax notoginseng (assembly GCA_016801055.1). Classification (NCBI taxonomy): domain Eukaryota; kingdom Viridiplantae; phylum Streptophyta; class Magnoliopsida; order Apiales; family Araliaceae; genus Panax; species Panax notoginseng. The sequence goes on from CM029015.1 coordinate 139,443,924, forward strand.
CATTAATAAATTAATAATACTTTCAATCATTTACTAATATTTTATTCACCTACTAATATTATTAATCATTTAATAATATTTTATTCCTTTACTAATGTTATTATATTTAATAACATTTTATTTAATCTCGAATATTATTATTTAATAATATTTAAATCATTTAATAATAATACTTTAATCTAATATTATTAATCTTTTAATAATATTTTAATCTAAGATTAATATCTTAATCTAATATTATTAATTATTTAATAATATTTTAATGAAATTATAATCTTAATATTTTTATTTGCTTAACAACATCATATTATAATATTATTAATATTATAATAATATTCCAATGATTTACTAAATTAATAAATATTTTATTCTAATTGTTCATCCTTTATTAACCCCTTATTTAATATCCACAAAAGGTCATAAATAATATTTATTATTATAAATTACCAACATGCCCTAAGATAGTCATGATATAATATATTATGAGCATTCAAGCATAAAAATCACATTTTTCTCATTAAAGACATCATTTGACTATTTATTTCTTTTTATTCATAATTTAACCATTTTTAGGAAAAATAGCAAACTGATTCCAAAAATTCTCAACTTCTGGATTTTGACAGAATATAAACCCACAATGATCTCCTAATTTTTCTGGAATTTTAGAAAATGATTTACTATTTTTAAAGTGTCTAAACACTCGAATCTTGCCCTATTTTTCATAAATTGAGTTTTGCTCAGAAAATTCTAAAATTTTCAGGGTATGCTCTCGTAACATATATGAAGCTACTGTAAAAATTTCGGAATTTTCCAGTGTATACACAGTGAGACATTCGAAGGTTAATATTTCGAAGTCCTTTACGGAAATAGTCATTACGCACAATATATAACTCGAAACGTGTCCGTTCTTTTTCCTGCATGTACATAACTTCTCAAGGTACCTCTGTGATTTTTCCTAGATTTTTAAAAGACAAGAAACTGACCGAAACAGCCTCATGAAAAACGGATCAGTAGCTAATTTAGGGTTTTCAAAGCCTCAACATGCAAAGCGGACTGTTTTGGGAAAAATAGTCTCAAAAGTTTCAAAATTTGCTAGATTTTTGTTCTACTACTTGGGTTTACTACATAACTCATGTATCTAGTACCCTCCTTCGGCGGATCATAATTCCAAGTTGTAAAACTTGAGTTACTCAAGATTTAGTGGAAGAAAAATAAGAGTTTTCACCCTTGGAGAACATATGCTCATTTTCTTTCTCTAAGTCTTTGATCTAACACTCAAGTTACTTAGTTCCATACATGATGATATGTAGAACTAGTGTATCTTGAGTATTTGTACATAACCCCATCAAAACTCAAGCTAGCAAAACAAAGTAAAAGAAGAAGATGAAGGTAAGTTATACCTTGACTTAGTTGCTACCTTTCTTAATTTTCCAAAGTAAGTAATATACTTAGGAGGCATGAACAACTAGCACTCTTATCTCTTCTCTCTATAACCAAAACCCTCTCTCTCTTTTCTCTCTATGAAGTTGGCTAGCTTGGGAGCAAAAGATAGAAGAAGAAGATGGAGAGAAAATGAGATGTTGGAAGAATGAAATGTGATTACAAAATGAAATGGGCAATTCACTAATAATCCTCCCATAACTATTTTGTTGTCCATTGGGTAAAAACTTTGTATTATTATTTCCATTAGGCTAGACATGATTAAATGTGCATAATGGAGTGGCAACCAATGGGAGCTTGAAAACATTGTCCTTGTGTTTAATAATTTCTACTAATGGACAAGTTAGCTTAAATATTCCACTTAGGATCCTCTAGCCCATAATATCCTCCATTTAGCTTTAATTTTAAATGCCCAATTTTGATTAATCAAATGTCTAGAATACCCCTAATCAAGTGGGCTAAGTATTGGATTGTGTTTTATTTCTTTTGGGCTTCTCCTTTAATTGTTTTGGGCTATATACTAAACATAGTCTAGCAATTTTAATAATGTTACCCAATTTGATTATTTAGGGCTTCCATTTCCAATCATATGAAGTTTAATTACTTATACATGTGACTTTATCTCATAACCTAATTAGATTTACAAGAATTAGGTTTAAAATTATTAGTCACTTGAAATACTATGTTTACCCACTTAAGTTAGTATACATATTAAATACTAACTTTTCTGTATTACCATAACCCTTAGGTTATTTAATAGTCTTACCTAATGTATAATTAGGTTACGAAGCTTTTATTTTTAATGAAATCTATAAATGTATGTATCCATAAGTATAGTATATATGTTAATTGCCACATGCACCACTTCACATATGTGGTCACATATTAAATCCTAATATAACACAAAGTTTAAAAAAAAAATCGATAATGTACATACATATATGGTGACTTAAAGTTCACGGTTATTACATTCTCCCCCCTTATAAGAATTCCGTCCCCGGAATTTCATATAAGATTACTCAAAAAGGTGTGGATAATTTTCTCTTATCTTTTCTTCGAGTTCCCACGTGGCTTCTTCAGCATTGTGGTTCCTCCAAAGAACTTTTACAGAATATATAACCTTATTTCGCAATTTCTGTTCCTTTCTATCTAAAATTTTGACCGGAATTTCCTCGTACGACAAATCCCTTTCGACCTGAATTGGCTCATACGATATCACGTGCTTGTAATCAGGCTTATATGGTCGTAGCACTGACACATGAAACACATTATGAATATGTTCCAGTTTAGGAGGTAGAGCTACCTCGTACGCCACTTCGCCTATCTTCTTCAAGATCTCGAAAGGTCTAATAAATCTCGGACTTAGTTTACCTTTCTTTTCATACCTTATCTTCCCTTTCCAAGGAGATACTTTCAAAAATTCATAGCTTCCCACCTCAAAATCTCTCTTCTGGCGATGTAAGTCTGCATACTTCTTCTGGCGATCTTGAGCTGCTACCAGTCGGGCTCTAATCACCTTAATGGTCTCTACGGTTTGCTGCACCAGTTCTGGTCCCAACAGTCGATGTTCACCTACTTCATCCCAGCATAAGGGCGTTCTACATTTCCTTCCACACAGTGCTTCGTACGGCGACATCTCGATGCTGGCGTGATAGCTATTGTTGTATGCAAACTCTACTAATGGAAGATGATCCTCCCAGCTACCCTTGAAGTCCATCACACAAGCTCTGAGCATGTCTTCTAGTGTTTAAATCGTTCTCTCGCTTTGCCCATCGGTCTGCGGATGATACGCAGTGCTCATCCGTAGCTGCGTCCCCATTCTTTCTTGAAGACTCTTTCAGAAGTTTGACGTGAAACGCGGATCCCTATCCGACACAATAGATACTGGTACGCCATGTCTCGAGATAATTTCCTTGATATATACTTTGGCTAGCTGGTCCAGACTATACCTGTTCTTGATCGGCAAAAAGTGAGCCGACTTCGTAAGACGATCTACGATCACCCATATGGCGTCGTGCCCTTTTTGCGTTGCTGGAAGTCCCACCACAAAATCCATCGTGATGTGCTCCCATTTCCACTCTGGAATCTCTAAAGGCTGTAGTAATCCACTCGGTCGTTGATGTTCTGCCTTGACCCTCTGACAAGTTAGACATCTGCTGATGCATTCTGCAACCTCTCTCTTCATGTTTGGCCACCAAAAGTGTTGACGTAAGTCTTGATACATCTTTGTGCTTCCTGGGTGTATCGAGTACCTCGTACTATGCGCTTCTTGCAGAATCTCTTCTCTTAGTTCTGGTACTAACGGTACCCAAATTCGTCCTTCAAATCTTAGCAGTCTGGTGCCATCAATCTTGTATTTCAATTCATCCCCTTCAGCTAACCGCTTCTTGATGCTGTCGCAATCTTCGTCCTTCTCTTGAGCCTCTTTAACCTTATCTAATAAGGTAGGGCTCGCTGCCACTGTAAATAATTTCTCATCGATCTCCATCGGATACTTAACCTCTAAGTCAAGTCGTTCGAAATCCTTCACCAATCCCTCTTGAATGGTCAACTTCATTAACTTCTCTCTGCCTTTTCTGCTCAGGGCATCAGCCACTACATTTGCTTTGCCTGGATGGTACAGAATCTCACAATCATAATCCTTGATCAATTCTATCCATCAGCGCTGCCTCATATTTAGCTCCTTCTGCGTGAAGATATATTATAGACTCTTATGATCCGTATATATCTCACACTTCTCGCCGTACAAATAGTGCCTCCAAATTTTCAAGGCAAAAACTACTGCTGCTAACTCCAGGTCATGAGTCGGATAACCCTTCTCATAGTCCTTCAGTTGACGTGAAGCGTACGCAATGACCTTGCCATACTGCATTAGTACACAACCAAGACCCTTGTGTGACGCATCACTATACACTACAAATCCTCCCGTGTTGTCCGGTAAAGCCAACACAGGTGCTTGACTGAGCCTCTTCTTCAATTCCATGAAACTCTGTTCACATTTTTTCGTCCAAGCGAACTTCACTGTCTTTCTAGTAAGGTTGGTGAACGACGATGCTATCTTTGAAAAATCTTGGGTGAATCTTCGATAGTATCCTGCTAATCCCAAGAAACTCCTAATTTCTGTCAGTGTCTTTGGTTGTTCCCAGTTGATAACCGCTTCTACTTTTGCTGGATCTATCGAAACACCATCCTTGTCGATAACGTGACCCAAAAACTGCACTCTCCGTAACCAAAATTCACACTTGGAGAACTTTGCATACAACTTCTCCCTCCTTAACGTCTCCAACACTTTCCTTAGATGTTCAACGTGATCTTCCTCTATCTCTGAATATACCAGGATGTCATCTATGAACACGACAACAAACTTATCCAAATACTATTTAAACACTCTGTTCATCAAGTCCATGAATGCTGCTGGTGCATTCGTTAATCCAAAAGACATTACCAGAAACTCAAAGTGTCCATACCGAGTTCTGAATGCCGTCTTTGGAACATCCTCCTGTCTCACCTTCAGTTGGTGATAACCTGTCCTCAAGTCGATTTTTGAAAAGTATTTCGCCCCCTTCAACTGATCAAACAAATCGTCGATCCTAGGCAATGGGTACTTGTTCTTAATGGTGACCTTGTTCAACTCCCGGTAGTCGATACAAAGCCTTAATGACCCATCCTTCTTCTTTACGAATAAGACTGGTGCTCCCCACGGTGATACGCTTGGTCGAATGTATCCTTTATCTAACAACTCTTGTAGTTGAACCATCAATTCCTTCATTTCTACCGGAGCCATACGATACGACGCTTTGGATACCGGTGATGTCCCTGGTGCCAAATCGATAACAAACTCTATCTCTCTATCTGGTGGCAATCCCGGAATCTCATCTGGGAAAACGTCAACGAACTCTCTTACAATAGGTATCTGACCCAGTTCACCCTCGACTCGATGGGTATCCACAACGTGAGCCAAATAACCTATACAACCCTTCCTAAGCAACTTACTTGCTTGCATCATCGTCAGACAACAAGATTGTCTCGGTGATTTACTGCCATGAAATACCACATTTGACTTATTCGGAGTCTTTAGGTGAACGCACTTTTTCTTACAGTCAATTATCGCTCCATGACTTGATAACCAATCCATCCCGAGGATTACATCAAACTCTCCAAGATGAATCGGTATCAAATCCACTTTAAGCTTAAACCCTCTTACATTAGCACAACAGTTCCTATAGATGCAGTCTACAGGGATAATTTCTTTGTTTGCTACTTCTACATTCATTGGGCGTTCTAATAGTTCATGAGGTAAACTTAATCTTTGAGCAAATTCATCAGATACGAAAGAACATGACGCTCCCGAATCGAATAACACATAGGCATTTATATCATTGATCGAAATTATACCTGACACCACCTCCCTGGATGCCACGGCATCTTGCACTGTCATATTGAATGTTCGTGCTGTAGGCTTGTTTGGCTGGGTTGGTCCTCCACTGGTTGTCTTAGTGTTATTGCCCCTGTTGCCATTTCCGCCATCCGTGCTTTTCTTCTTCAGGCAATCCTTGATTCGATGTCCCACGTCACCACAGTTAAAGCAACCTCCCTTCTTCACCTTAGGACAATTGGGTGAGGTATGCCCTTCTTGCCCACATGTATAACATACCATTTTTCCTTTCAAGCACTCCCCCGAGTGACCCTTTCCACAGTTCCCACACACCGACTTCTTTTGTTGCACACTTTTGTGCTGCATCTCCAGATTACTACCCCCACTGCTCCATTTCCGCTTCTTGTTGTTGCTACCACCACTGCTAACATTCTGATTCCCACCTTCTGCTTTCTTCTTGTTCTTCTCCCGATTGTATTTTGAGACAGCTTCGCTTCCTCCTTCCGCTATAAGAGCTTTCTCCAATAGAGTTGAGAATGATGTGATTTGTAAAACCGCTACCTTACTATAAATCCACGGCTTTAGTCCATTTTAAAACCTTCTCGCTTTCCTCACCTCTGTGTCCACCTGATGTGGAGCGAATCTGGCCAATTCATTGAACTTCGCAGCATACCCTGATACTGACATATTCTCATGTTTCAGTTCCAAAAACTTGATCTCCATTCTTGCTTGAGTACTCTCAGGGAAGTAGTTCTCAAAGAACAACTTCTTGAATGCTTCCCAAGTCACGATTCCAGTTCCGGCTTTGTTCTGGTTGGCCTCCCACCAATAGTTAGCCTCATCCTTCATTAAGTAGGTAGCAAAAATTATCTTCTGCTCTTCTGCTACTCTAGCAATAACGAAGGCCTTCTCGATCTCCTTTACCCACGTCTGGGCCTCTATCGGGTCTGTTGTTCCTCTAAACTCTGGCGGTCCTACTGCCTTGAAGTCCTTAAAGTTGACTAGTTGGTTGCCCGCCTGATTTCCTACAGGTTGAGCTTGATTCCTCATGGCTTCAGCCATCATGTTGATAAAATCTTGCATTGGGTTTTGTTGAGCTCTCGCTGCATTATTAACTGACTCTTCAATCTCTTGGTTCCTCAGTCCACGTCTGGGCGACATTATCTAGTGAAACAAAATTCTAACACGTTACTCGGGTTTATTATCATATGATTACTTAGCATGTAACACGCTACTTTATTTAAACAATCAGATGATCATTATGTGAGAGTTTTAAATTACCAAGATTTGGAAGTCTTTTCTCCCTGATTAGTGGGTTAAGTTTGTTTTCAAAGAACATTTTCCCAAATCAATCTACTGGATTCACATAACATTAAATAGACAATTTACTATTTAAAATTTTCCAACAAATATCATAATAATACTGCATTTATATTCATACACCAATCTTCAGTGACTTACATGTTTAATATAGGTATATTTTATAAATGCTACTATCTCATTTTGAACATAAAAGATGGGATTAACTCATAATGATACCTCCCTACAACACAAATAGGGATAGTACCAAACTACTTACTACCTCACACCTGCTGAGGTTTACATCATCATAAAACCTTATTACACAAAAAGAAAGGTACTAATACATCTATCTACAACTGGGTCATCACATCATCACCACTGGTGGCCCTGCCGGGTCATCTGCACATGCTCCTAGGGAAGCAACTGCTCCAGAACTCTACGTCGAACGGATCGACTAGACTTTCCTATCTCAGAGTGGACCCTCCTAGCCCCATTGCGCTGGCCCTCATACGCTGCGTCTAATGCCAGTCCTAAAGTCTGTACCCTGACCTTCATGGCATCCAGTGCAATCTCTAATAGGTCCACCCGCTTGGCCGACTCATGAAATGCCTCCTCCACCCGTATCTTATCGGCAATCTCCACGTCAAACTCACTTTGCATCGCCAAATGCTCTACGCTCAGTGCTGCGAACTTTGCCTTCTCATGCTCTAGCTGGACTCGCATCTCTGCTAACTCCATCAGTGCCTGATGAGAAGCATCCTTATACTGCTGATTCATGTGCTGATGGTTCATATTCTCCGCCTCCAACTGCAAAATCCTTTGCTCCTGAGCATGGTTTTTCTCTAACAGGTTACTGATCATCACATCCTTCGAGGTGTCCGACACCTCCTCTGGAATGACCTTCTCCTGGTTTACAGAATGGCTCCCCTACCTATCACCTGGCATCCTATAAAACAAGGATACAACATCAGTACTACAATAAAATATATTCATTGATGAAATGAAACAATATTTTATTAAGTACAACACATACTCGATGAATTTTCATAATCCATCTCCTAACATACTTTATAAGAGTTTTCTACTAAGGTTATAACATAGGTTTCGTATTCCTAATGTTTATAACCTACAGCTCTGATACCAACCTGTGACACCCCCAAATCCAGGTTCTCTAACCTCAGATTCGGTGCTCACGATCTATCATCATCATAAGTATTCTATAACTATTACGAAATAATAAACATACATTGTTCATTATAATAAAGTCTCATAACACGGTCCCAAGGTCTCCATAACCTTAACTTTAAATACACCATTTATCATACAAATAGTTTACTTAAGAAATTCCATCAGATAATAACTAAATTGACATTCATTCTAAATTACTCTTGGATCTTGCCCTTGCCCTTGTCCTTCGTGTTGGATCCTTCGGGCTTAACTGAAATAGATGTCGTGATATAGCAAGAGTAAGCAACTAATTTGCTTCACAAGTTTATATACAAGAGAGATATATCATGACTTAGAAAGAAATATTGCGTTCAATGTTCAACAATAGTATAAGATTGTGAAGGAACATGAATTAATAATCAACAATTGAATATTCTATAATTGAATAACATGAACTGAGTGGTTTTGAATAACCATGAACATTTGCCAAGGTACTCAGTGATTTAAACTGGACCTCTTAATAAATTTTGGTATTCAAGGGGATCAGCCTTTCATACCTCGTGATTTATGCATAAACACTTAATAATCCGGCATTGATATCATGCCTTAATCAAATTCGTCCTTTTCTCAGTCAAGAGTTCTTACTATATCAATTTAATAAGAACAGTTATTTAAAATACATTTGATTTAACAAATTTAGACATGCTTGATCTAGCTGATTCAATTAGCATAGATCTATTTTATAAACAGTTCATAAATGAAGAACTTTAATTTAATTCACAGTTCAATAGCAGTAGAACGGAATTCAATTGCACAAAGTGCGAATTTCAATAATCAATATAGATGTGAATAATCATCAATAATTATTCACTAACATGCTTTGAAAATAATAACTCGAGCTTGAGTTAGGAAACTTGCCTCGATCGTAGGTTACGACTACGAAATTAAATTTCTATCCACTATGCAGTTAAATTATCTTCCTTTGAGAGACCTATAAATTAATCTTTCAATTAGTCAAAGCATAACATTAGATTATGTAATCACATGGATATTATACATTACATTTAGTTCTTATAAATATTATCATGCCTAGATAGTGTTACTATTAATTAACGACTACCTTTAATTCACATAATATTATTAACTTAGATAATATTTAATTCACCTTCTAGTATTATTGATTTACTAATAATACTTTCATTCACTTACTAATATTATTAATCCTCTTAATAATATTTTAATCATGCATTAATATTATTACCATAATAATATCTTACTTATGCTTTAACATCATTAATAAATTAATAATACTTTCAATCATTTACTAATATTTTATTCACCTACTAATATTATTAATCATTTAATAATATTTTATTCCTTTACTAATGTTATTATATTTAATAACATTTTATTTAATCTCGAATATTATTATTTAATAATATTTTAATCATTTAATAATAATACTTTAATATAATATTATTAATCTTTTAATAATATTTTAATCTAGGATTAATATCTTAATCTAATATTATTAATTATTTAATAATATTTTAATGAAATTTTAATCTTAATATTTTTATTTGCTTAACAACATCATATTATAATATTATTAATATTATAATAATATTCCAATGATTTACTAAATTAATAAATATTTTATTCTAATTGTTCATCCTTTATTAACCCCTTATTTAATATCCACAAAAGGTCATAAATAATATTTATTATTATAAATTACCAACATGCCCTAAGATAGTCATGATATAATATATTATGAGCATTCAAGCATAAAAATCATATTTTTCTCATTAAAGACATCATTTGACTATTTATTTATTTTTATTCATAATTTAACCATTTTTAGGAAAAATAGCAAACTGATTCCAAAAATTCCCAACTTCTGGATTTTGACAAAATATAAACCCACAATGATCTCCTAATTTTTCTGGAATTTTAGAAAATGATTTACTATTTTTAAAGTGTCTAAAACACTCGAATCTTGCCCTATTTTTCATAAATTGAGTTTTGCTCAGAAAACTCTGAAATTATGAAATTATCATGGTATGCTCTCGTAACATATATGAAGCTACTGTAAAAATTTCGGAATTTTAAAGTGTATACACAGTGAGACATTCGAAGGTTAATATTTCGGAGTCCTTTACGGAAATAGTCATTACGCACAATCTATAACTCGAAACGTGTCCGTTCTTTTTCCTGCATGTACATAACTTCTCAAGGTACCTCTGTGATTTTTCCCAGATTTTTAAAAGACAAGAAACTGACCGAAATAGCCTCGTGAAAAATGGATCAGTAGCTAATTTAGGGTTTTCAAAGCCTCAACATTCAAAGCGGACTGTTTTGGGAAAAATAGTCTCAAAAGTTTCAAAATTTGCTAGATTTGTGTTCTACCACTTGGGTTTACTACATAACTCATGTATCTAGTACCCTCCTTCGGCGGATCATAATTCCAAGTTGTAAAACTTGAGTTACTCAAGATTTAGTGGAAGAAAAACAAGAGTTTTCACCCTTGGAGAACATATGCTCATTTTCTTTCTCTAAGTCTTTGATCTAACACTCAAGTTACTTAGTTCCATACATGATGATATGTAGAACTAGTGTATCTTGAGTATTTGTACATAACCCCATCAAAACTCAAGCTAGCAAAACAAAGTAAAAGAAGAAGATGAAGGTAAGTTATACCTTGACTTAGTTGCTACCTTTCTTGATTTTCCAAAGTAAGTAATATACTTAGGAGGCATGAACAACTAGCACTCTTATCTCTTCTCTCTATAACCAAAACCCTCTCTCTCGTTTCTCTCTATGAAGTTGGCTAACTTGGGAGCAAAAGATAGAAGAAGAAGATGGAGAGAAAATGAGATGTTGGAAGAATGAAATGTGATTACAAAATGAAATGGGCAATTCACTAATAATCCTCCCATAACTATTTTGTTGTCCATTGGGTAAAAACTTTGTATTATTATTTCCATTAGGCTAGACATGATTAAATGTGCATAATGGAGTGGCAACCAATGGGAGCTTGACAACATTGTCCTTGTGTTTAATAATTTCTACTAATGGACAAGTCAGCTTAATTATTCCACTTAGGATCCTCTAGCCCATAATATCCTCCATTTAGCTTTTATTTTAAATGCCCAATTTTGATTAATCAAATGTCTAGAATACCCCTAATCAAGTGGGCTAAGTATTGGATTGTGTTTTATTTCTTTTGGGCTTCTCCTTTAATTGTTTTGGGCTATATACTAAATATAGTCTAGCAATTTTAATAATGTTACCCAATTTGATTATTTAGGGCTTCCATTTCCAATCATATGAAGTTTAATTACTTATACATGTGACTTTATCTCATAACCTAATTAGATTTACAAGAATTAGGTTTAAAATTATTAGTCACTTGAAATACTATATTTACCCACTTAAGTTAGTATACATATTAAATACTAACTTTTCCGTATTACCATAACCCTTAGGTTATTTAATAGTCTTACCTAATGTATAATTAGGTTACGAAGCTTTCATTTTTAATGAAATCTATAAATGTATGTATCCATAAGTATAGTATATATGTTAATTGCCACATGCACCACTTCACATATGTGGTCACATATTAAATCCTTATATAACACAAAGTTTTTAAAAAAAATCAATAATGTACATACATATATGGTGACTTAAAGTTCACGGTTATTACAGAACATACCTATTTGATGACTAGAACACCTGATTAAGTGAGCTTGAAAGTGGCACCATGACACTGCCTGGGTGTCTAGGTTACCCAGAAAACCCAGGAACTGTTTGACATCAACTTTAAGGGTTTGGATCTTCATGATGTTGTGTAATATGACCTAGATTGTGGTTGATTCTTATAGTGTTACATAAACACTACAAGATCAAGGTATTAGCAAACCCAGAACATGTAAGAACATGGAATTACAAGTGGTCAGACATGACCCCTTGCTAAGCCGGCTGTCAGTGTTCTTCAGCCCAAGAACACCTACAACGATAGAAAGCGTCGCTATAGGCTATAGCGACAGATGTAATTAATTTATATTCTGAATTTCTGAAAAATGCTTGAAAAATATAAATAAATTTCTAAAAATTACAAAAATAGTTTTAAAAATTATTTGAAGTTATGAAAAATAACTTTTGATAATTTGGGATATTTTTCATTAATATTTATAATTATTTAAATATTAATGATATTTAATTTAATTAATTAGTATATTAAATAAATTAGAGAAAATGATTTTAATGTTTTAAAAATTATTTTATATAAAAATAAAGTGTTTAAAATATTTTGTGTTATAAAATGTAATTTTTAATATGTTTGGAGAATTTTCATTAATAAATTAATATTAATGATATTAGATTTATTTAATTATTATATTGAATAAATGATGGAAAATGGTTTTATTAATTTAAAAATGAGAAAAATAATTTAAAAATATTTTAAGTTATAATTAATGACTTTTGATATTTTTTATGAAAAATTTATTAATATTTAAATATTAATGGTAATTGCTTAAAAATGATTTTAACTATTTTAAAATTCATTTAAGTGGAACATTGGTGATTTAAAATTATTATTAATAACTTTAATATTTTGACAAGTATGCCATTAATATTTTAATAATATTAAATATTAAAGATGATGAGATTATTTGATATTTAAATCATTTAAAAATGATTTTAGTGTTTGAAAAATTATTATAAATTATAAAAATTGTTTAAAAATTAGTAAAAGCTTCCGACAAATATTATAAATGATATATAACTTATCTAATATAATATTAAAACTTTGAGACCGAGTTTAATTGACAATAAGTGTGTTAATTGTCAAATATGGTGACTAAGACACCAAGAATAGACTGAAGTCCAACCAGACCGAACTAGTTAGACTTGATAAATGTTTATATATGTTATAAACACTGATGTGACTATGTGGTAATGTGCCTAAGAGAAAGACTGACTGTAAATTGCAGTGATACGTGTTGTGACTTATTGTTCTATTTATGAGATCGATATTGTGATTATAGGTATTGTGAATGCAGATAAGTATATTGTGTAACAGTAATCAACGGAGAATGCAAATTTTCTTAACTCAAACTTGAGTTAATACTTTTTAAATATTATGGTGATTAATTATTATTGATTATACCACGTCTGAGAATTATTGTTAATTATTCGCAGTTAGTGCATGTTTATTAATTCAAATTGAATTAGTGATTCTTAGAATATACTTTTAGAATAACTGTTGTTAGATATTCACATCCGTAGAAGCTATTATTGATTACAAATAGTACATTCAAATTCTGTATATTGTTAAATCGTATTGAGATATGTCTTAGCTAATTGTTCTGGCTAGATGAACTTTTGTTAGAACTTGATAGGTTCGAGAAGAGAACTCAATTATTATTGACAGGTTAATGCTAATTGTTTCGGCTAGATCGAGAAAGAGAGTAGGTATTGAAATCACAATATTTCGTTATTAAAATTCAAAATCTGTTTATAAGACTGAGAAGAATTACCTTTTATATAAAGGGGATATTTGGTCGTAAATTAGGCCGTTGTGCGTGTGTAAGCATTATGCATAATATAAGGTACAAGGAGTTGGTCGCTCTAAGTACTTGCTGAGGGGTATGACTTAATCTTTATGGTTATCTGATATACTTGGGTATATCAAAGTAAATCTTTGATAGTTACTCGAGAAGAGAAGTTCAATATCTAATGGATCACTCAGCATAAATCAGTAAAACATTCCAATTTGTTATTGAATAGAATTGATTCTTAATTATTCATTAGAATATCGTAGAAATTTTGAAAGCGTTGTACTCTTTCATTATCAGATTATTGTGTTGCATAGAATGCGAGAAGACTTATAAGTGATAAAGAATTGTTCAGCTATTTTAAAGTTTCCCGAACTTTGGTGTCATTCTATTAAAATAGATAGTCTCTTATTCTTGATTCTTATACATTCATTGTATATCCTAACTTGCGGGGCAAATTTGTTGCTCACCCTTGCTAAATAAAATATTTCATCTAGGAACGAAGAGGCCGGAGGGGCTAAGAAGAACAAAGGCAACGGAATTTTGCTAGAATAATTATGTTGAACAATATTATTATGTTGTTTTATAAACCCTCTTTGTATATCTAAGGGGTATATTATTAAATTTATGGTTAGATAACCTGGGACAATGTATTAACAATATCAGTTAATGAAGTGTGTATTTTTATTCATAAATAAATTGGTAGTTATATGTTATTTATATTGTGTATCGTGAGCACCAAACTCGGGGGTCAGGTAATTCGGATTTGGGGCCGTCACATATACAAAGGTAAGTCCTCGAACTGAATCTGATAGTACATAACTCGATCCTGGGCCTTGTTCACCGCAGCGTTGAATGCACAATCCATCTTAACCATCTTGACCTTCTTTGCTAATACCTTTTCCTCGGCTACATCTGCTCGCTGGGAAGCCTTCTCGTAAGCATCTTCAGCTCTGGCTCGTTTGGCGGATTCCTCTCTCAGATCATCCTTCAGCTTTGCAACCTCTGCAACCAACTCCTCATTGTCACCCTCTAGGTAAACTGTTGGGTAAAATCTATATACGCACAACACGCAAGTATAGGTGGTTAACAAGTAATATAGTAATGAGTAGAGTATCGTTCCCACAGAGACAAATTAGTAAGAAACTTAACCTTACAATTACCAATTTTCTATTAATCCTAATTTTATTAAACTATTCAATTCAATGATTCAAATTATATAAACTAAACTAAGAAAAAAATAGCCTACCTCAAAACAATCACAAATATCAAAATCTGGAATTTCAAACAATTAATGGAGAATTAGACTCATGATTTCACCCCAAGCTTCACTCTGATTTTCCAACACCTTTATTCCAATTCAATTCACTATCCCAGTTCATTAATCAAGAACATGATTACAGTACTAGCCACCTCTCGATGCACTAAAACCGTATTAACTTAAATCTACAAATTAGATAGAAACAAGTCAAACACCTTAATCAACTAACTCACTATATCTCTATGTGAATTATAATTAAAGAAGGTTTAAGATTAAGTTCTCTATCCGATTACATGCGATGTCAAGCATATCTCTACCTTAACATTCATCAAGAATCTGTTATTCACAAAATTCATGAACACACGCTATATTAACTACGTCTAGATTCAGATATCCTCTCTCGATTCCATACAAATCCACAAAGAATTGTTGATCAAGTAATTCATAAATTCAAGCTCAAATTAATATAGTTAAACTGGAAAATAGCTTATTGAACTGGAAATCAAAGTTATAAAACCATCGTTCCACTTAAGGATCCACCATAAGCCTAAAAAGTTAATTAGTTCATAAAGAATGAAATGAAAACTGAATAATTTAAAGGAAACATCCTGACAATTACAAATATATAACTAAGATGAAGAATAGTGTAAGACACCCTTCACGTAGCCTTAATCTACAATCGTCGTGAAAATCTCTTCAAAATACTCCTCCAAAGCTTGCTATAAAAACTGGAATTGATCTTCGTATTATGCCTTGTGTCTTTTTTATCTCTCCCTTTCTCTCCCCCACACTTAGCATAAAAATGGCCTCAACTCAGCTCCATACCACCAATCCTAATCCAACTCTAACTCCTCTCATAGAAAGTCAAATAAGAATCTAAATACATTTCAACACCTACAAGTCATTAGTCAAAGACTCCCACAAAAATGAACTAACAACCATCCCGCAATCCTATTATGATCACATTACATAAAGAATTAATCGCTCCCAACACTACCCAACTTCCAGCACAAAATTACTTTTCGCCTAGAACTGATGCCGACACAGCGCGCCCCGCGCTACACAGTACTTTTTGACAGCGCGGCTCGCGCTACTATGCCAGGAGAAGTTCACGTACCAACACGCCTCGCGCTGTTCCACTACGCATCACAGCGCGGTTCGCGCTATGTAGTCAGAAAGTCCAGAAATTGCTTGAAATCTCCTTCCATTGCTAGCATTCCGATAGGCACATTGATTATCCTACAATAAGCACAAAACCTATCAAAAGTAACATGAAAGTACAAAAAAAAACTAATAATAAAACAAGCTAAACGAACATAAATCATAGGTTAAAAAACCTACTCATCATTAACCAATTTCCACTCCACATTTTCAAGACGTGCATCAAGACCTTGGATTTTCTCATTCTTCTGTCCTACAGTGGCCTAGCGTTCATCTGCGAACTCTTCCAACTCTGTGACTCTATCCTGAAGCTCGATGTTACGGTCATATAACTCGTCATACATCTGAGCTGCAATAGAGTTCTGTGGGAACTCAACTTCATCCTCATCATCATCAGGATCCTTCTCTGGATCAGACTCAGGCTCATGCTCTTGACCAACAACAGTGATTAATAGAGATGGATCTCTCTGCAACAACTGCTCCTAGACGACATAAATGTCTTGGGGCTCCTCCACTCTAGGTACTCGGGGTTCCTCCACCCCAGCTCGACTAGATCCTCCAACATCCGATATCCTGACAACACAGTTTTAAGTTTTAGTTACTAATCGATACTCGCGAGCACATAAGTTTATCACATAAATATATAAAGTCTTTTATTATCTTCCATGAATTAAGGATTTCATTTCTTAGAACTCGATAAGAGTTTATCACGACTATGTTCTCGATCTCCTATAAGGCTACTACCTAAGGTTTTCCCCCACCTAAGGTTCATAACCTACAGCTTTGATACCAACCTGTGACACCCCCAAATCTGGGTACTTCAATTCCCACGGGATTTGGTGTTCACTGTCTAAACATCTTGTATCTATCTACCCATAATAAATGAAAAACCATAAATAGATAGAAATAAATCCTCTCCTTAAGGAGTTACAACATCTGAATGTAAATACATCAATCCTAGGTCATATTAACCTTAAATCTCAAATGTAGAAACGTCAACAAATAATAAGTCTTACACAACTTTAACATAAGCCTGAAACATAAATACATCAAATAAAAAACAAGTCTTCATCACTTGTTAATTTTTCCCTTGCGTTTGCTAATGGAAGGCTCGTCGGACCTTTTGTTCTTAACTGCAATATTATTATAACACAAGAGTGAGCACGATTGCCCATAAGTATTATAAAGTAACAACAATATAATAACATGCGAGTGAATCAAAGACATCTGAAATAAGAAAACTCGGCTTTTGAATTAAGAATAAATAACAAGAATCAAAAGAACTTATGAGGGTCATAAGACCTTGAATTATGTCATAGGTTGTCAAGTGTTTATACTTGAAACCTTTAATAGTCATAAAACTATGGACTCTTCTTCTCGTACTTGGGGGGATTAACCCTTAGTACCGTACTATGCACAATATCTTAACGCTAAAGCATAATTAATCCCCTATAACAGGGTTGTTCATCTCAGTTTGACATTAGAGTCCGCACCAAAGAAAGTTTGGTTTGGATAAGCTTAATAAGGGTTCTGAAATTTAGAACATTTATCAACTATGGACTGGTCGAATCAATAAGGGTTCGCTAGTCTTACAAGGTTCAGCAATAAAAGATATTCAGTTTGAATAATAAACTCAAGAGGTATACAATGGAATAAGTACTGTATAACAGGAATCATGCTTTAAAAGAATGATAACATCTAGTATGAAATCTTGAACTTGATCAATAAATAACAAGAACTTGCTCGATATAGAATATAAGTCTAAAACTTGCTCAAATAAAGTTTAGGGTTAGAAAACTTGATCAATGTAAAGAGGTAAGGTTTACAAACTTGCCTCATGCGTATATTACACATTAACTATTCACATTCTTCAATTTAATCCTACATACCATTTACATTCACTATACTAGTTAATTATAACATAACTCGCAACATAAGTTCATTCTCTTTTGTCTAAACTCTGATTATGATTATATTAATCAAATCACAACACTTGTTTTCACATAATATTAGACTTCACGAACGACGAGCTAACTATGCGTTCGAAAAATCAATTAAACATGTAAATACCTTATTGATATGTTAAGAATCTATTTCAACATCACATTATATGTCTAATACATTTTATGTTCATTAGATTAAGTTACAATTACATTTCCTGGACTTGAACAATTAAAAATCTCATTTCTGGGCAACACTTCAGATTGGCGCTACAGCCCCACCATTTGAACTGCATCTGGCGCTGCAGCTCCACCAAATAAGCTAACATTGGCGCCGCAGCTTAGACTATTGGCACTGTAGCTCAGATCTTAAGCCTGGATCTGGCGCTGCAGCGAGACACACGCCAGTTTCAAAATCTAAAGTTTGCGAAAAAGCACAAAACATGGTAAAAACTTCCAATTTATTTGTTCATACATTAATTTAAGCATACCCAGATACTAAAATTCATATATGATCATTACCCAACCTTTTTAGCATAGTTTTAACAACTTAAATCATACAATTACTTGAATTAAATCATATAATTTCACTGTTCTTGGTGTTTTTTGAAAGTTTTGATGAAAATATGAAATTTAACATTACGGGTTCGCTATAACTCTGAATCTGTCCGTTCAAAGTTTGTTTTCTTCGTTTTAACATATACTTCTATAATCTACTATTAAGTTTTTAGTTAAACAACAATTCATGGCATACAATTGCTCATAAGGGTCATATATATGCAACTTTTATACTCTGTGACTTCAAAATTCCAATTACGACATATTTATATGAAATTGATGTTTTGAAAACATACATAGATGGTAGAAAGCATGTTATGGTTATATATTATCATGTATATAAACATAAATCATCAATTCATGCATTGATTATACAATATTTGATTTATAGAGAACTCAAAACACCCATTAATGGAAAACTCTGATTCTAGCATGTTTACATGAAATCAATTACTCTAATCACATGAATATATGATATAAACATATTATAAACATATACTAACATATATATCATCATATACTCATCAATCATCAATCTCTTCAATTATAGAGGACTTTGAAATAACTTTTCATAGAAAATATAAGAACGTAAATTACAGCTTGGGTTAAAGAGATTACCCTATAACAACTATTTTGATTCTTCAATTTCTTCTTCAATCTCACAATTTCTCTCAATTTTCTCTCTAACTCTCTCTATGATTTCTGAAGCTTGTAAAAAAAATATGAATGAACAATGAACTGAAGACGTAGAGATAAACTGACGCTGTTGTGGTCAGTTAATCTTTTCGTGGGTTAACTGGCCAACTCCCCTTAAGGCCTTGTTTGGCTAGCCTTTAAAAGGCTCTTTCCTATTTAATTTAATTAATCTCTTATTATATTGTTTAATAATGTCACACTCATTTAAGCAATTAATCAAATATCTTATTTAATTTAATTTGAATAAAATATAATGATTCCTCATTAATTCACATAGTCACATAATTAGATTCTCATTTATTAATTATATCAAATCATTAAATCTCTAATTAATTATTAAATTAAATAGAATAACATTATGCTTATTAAATAATTCGTTTAATCAAATAAGCTCAATTAAATATATACTTTGAATAATAAAAATTCTCCACATTAATTTAATCTATGTAACACATATAATTAAATTAATCTACCACAAATTCATCAATTAAATATTTAACCCAATAATTAAATCATCGAAAAATATTTATTTAATTCAATAAATATTCAAATTTAAATTATAAAATCTCATTTGTCACAAATGTAACAAATTTTGACCACTAACACTAATACGTAAAGCTAAATAATTCATTTTTAAAGCCCTCATAATTCTCATTTTGAAACGAGAGAAAGTAGAACAAGAAACCTAGTCAAACAGACCCCGCTTGGCAGTTTCTTACCAAATTCAAAGAATAGATAAAGTAATGGCACCTGGTATCGCCATTACACAAACATCTCCGACGACCTGGTTCTCCGAAAACATTATTACCGTAACTTCCTGTGACGCCCCCAAAATTAGGTATACATCACCCATCTTGGGTCGTCAGATACATGGTATAGAATTCAAATACAACTTAATAATACAACTGTCGTGTACAATATGACAAAACATAAACTGTGAGTTTGAATACAAATATTGTCTACTAGAGAGTATCCATACTCAAAAGGAGTCCTCATTACATTTATTAACACATTTCTACATAGAATAGTGAGGACTACTAACTAGTACTATCATTCAGACCATCACTCCGTTTTCCGACTTGCCCCAGCTATGTTCTCATTTCCTGAAGAGAACAGTGAAAGAAAGGGTGAGCTCAACTAGCCCAGTAAGAAATATTATGACTAAGATAATGCAGAATAAATTATTATTAGCCTTCAACAATGTTAAACTGATAAAATATAATAGACATCAAGTTTAACTACAGCGGAATAAGCAATCCATTAAAAGAGTTAAGTAGAAAATAAACTCTACTATCTTTTATGATTTAAAAGATTTTTCAACATTGTTATCGCTGGGACTCAGCTTAATAAAATAATCCACATCATCGAATCACCCCTGCACTACGGCCAAGGATATTCTTGTATTCATTAATGGCCATGATCATGCCAACAACTGTCCATCAATGCACTACGGGCCAATGAGGACTTTTACCACATCATTTATAACATTACGGTCATGATTATACCGAATAATCCTTGGTCATAATCATACCAAGTCCATCTATCCACTACAGGCCACAGATGACTTTCAACATTTTATAAACATGAGGATGATGACAATGATATAAGAATTCAATAAAACAAGTTCAAGAATTAATTTATCCAAGAATTAACAACGTCCAAATTGTCAACATGATACTGCTTTGTGGAGTAAAATTCAAGAATGCTTAGAAGAATATTTTCATGAAAAGATACTGGATGAACCGTAATTATCAAGGATATTCCACTAATTTCATGGAGTATAGAAGTCAAAACTTAACCAACCAAGTATAATAAAGAATGGAATAACAAAAGAAATCACCCGGCATGCGATAGACCGCACATACATGTTATTCCAACAGAATAATAAATAATGGAACCAGGTCCGGTGTAAACGCACAGACAGGATATTCCGACAGAATAATAAATAATGGAACCAGGTCCGGTGTAAAACACACAGACAAGATATTCCAACAAAATAATAACAAGACAGAACCAGGTCCGATGTAAAACACACAGACAAGATGTTCCAACAGAATAATAATAAAAACGGAACCAGGTCCGGTGTAAAACACACAGACAGGATGTTCCAACAGAATAATAGAAGAATGTCACTAAGTATAGGGTAGACCGCGTATATAGGTTATTCTAACAGAATAATAAGAAATGGAATAACAACAGTTCTCTTCATGAATAAGAAAGAATAACACCCCTTACCGTTTTAAAGAAGAACTGAAATAAGGAAGTAGTTAAGTAGCAGAATACTTTTCTTTTCTCTCTCTATAGTTTCTCTCTATAGAGTTCAGTGAATTCGTAAGAAATAATGAAGGAATGAGCTGCTATTTATAGAAAAATGGAATGCATAGTAACTAATCCATGAACGGTCTAGATTGATTACTTTAATCTGACGGTCCATATTTAAAGAAAAATCTTTTAAATAAAATATAATATATTCTATTTATAGAATAACTTTAATAAAGTATTCTGTTTTATATAAAAAGATGTTTCTGTTTTATTACATTAATAATATGAATAAAATAAAACTTCATTATCGCTAAATAATTCATATTATCAACTGAAAATAATTAAATCAAACTGAGTGACTTCTTACATAAGCAATAATAATCAATACCGTGTGTTACTATGCAACCACACGTATTACTGTACTTTTACTACCAAGTAGTTCAACAGTAACAATGGTAAAACTTCCGCCATTATTTAAAATATTTTTATCATTTTCTCAATCCGACAATAATTCTGTTGTGGGGTCCACCAATGATTGTGCCGTTGTACGAATATTCCCTGTTAAAATGAATATTCCCCGACTAATTGCATATTATATAACAACTTGCGTACTTTGTAAAATTTATAAATATTACCCACAACTATAACATTATATCAAATTAACTCCATAATATTCAAAAATGATATTTATAAAAAATTCATCTTTATTTATAAAAGTTGGGGTCTTACAACCTCCCCTTCTTATGAAATTTCGCCCTCGAAATTAGGGTACGTACCTGATATGTCAAAGAGGTAAGGATACCTTGATTTCATTTCAGATTCTAACTCCCAAGTCATTTCCTCAATATCGTGGTTTCTCCACAAAACTTTAACTTGAGGTATAACCTTGGAGCGTAGAATATGTTCCTTCTTATCCAAGATTTGAACATGAACTTCTTCATACGTTAAATCTTTTGCTATTTCGTCCGGTTCTAACTCAATAATGTGGTTTGGGTCTTCCACATATTTACGTAACATAGATATATGAAAAACGTTATGAACACGAGACATACTTGGTGGTAAAGCGAGTCTATATAAGCCACAGTTCCTACTCGATCGAGGATTAAAAATGGACCGATGAATCGAGGATTGAGCTTTTCTCTCTTTCCAAATCTCGTAACTCCTTTCCATGGAGCAACACGTAAGAACACATGATCTCCTATATCAAATTCCACGTCCTTTCGATGAAGATCAGTATAACTCTTTTGTCGATCTTGTGAGGTTTTTATACGTTGTCGGATCGTTTGAATCTTTTCTGTAGTCATACGTACCAACTCCATTCCCAACAACGTTGCTTCACCCACCTCATCCCAGCATACTGGAGAACAACATTTTCTTCCATACAATGCTTTGAATGGAGCCATGCCAATACTTGTTTGATAACTGTTGTTGTAGGAAAACTCCACCAATGGTAAGAACTTGTTCCACCTTCCCTTAAAATCAAGGACACAGAGTCTTAATAGATCTTCAAGAATTTGAATAGTCCTCTCTGATTGTCCGTCCGTCTGAGGATGATATGCTGAACTAAATCGTAAATTCGTGCCCATAGCTTTTTGTAAACTAACCCAAAATCGTGAAGTGTATCTTGGGTCTCGGTCAGAAACTATGGATACTGGCATACCATGCAGTCTTACAATCTCGTTTATGTACATACGAGCAAGACGTTCAAGTGTATAAGTTTCTCGTATCGGTGAGAAATGAGCAGACTTGGTCAATCTATCAACAATGACCCAAATCGCATCAATACCTTGAGAAACCCTAGGAAGACCGATAACGAAATCCATGGTAATGTGCTCCCACTTCCATTCTAGAATTTCAAGCGGTTACAATGGACCTTTTGGTACTTGATGCTCCGCTTTGACTCGTTGACAAGTTAGACACCTTAAGATAAACAGCGTTATCTCTCTCTTCATATTGCTCCACCAAAATGTATGACGAAGATCATGATACATTTTGGTACTTCCAGGATGGATTGCAAACGGTGTGTTGTGCGCCTCCATCATAATTTCATACTTTAAATCAGGGTTGTTAGGAACACAAAGTCTGGAGTTGACTCGAAGTATTCCTTCTTCATAGATTCTTGCTTTTGGCATAGCACCTTCTTGCACTTTCTTCCTCATACGCATCAGCTCTAAGTCTGTAGCTTGAGCAACTTTAACTTTATCGATTATAGTCGGTTCTACTCGTATATTCGCCATCATGACATAGGTCCCTGGAGTCTTTAACTCTATCTCCATCCTTTACAAATCACACAAAATGGGCCTTTGTGTTGACAATATCGCACTCGTACTTGCATATGATCTTCTACTCAATGTGTTAGCTACCACGTTCGCTTTTCCAGGATGGTATTGAATGGTATGATCATAATCTTTCAACAGTTCAAGCCAACGTCGTTGTCGCATGTTGAGTTCCTTTTGAGTGAAGAAATATTTGAGGATTTTATGATCCGTAAAGATCTCCACCTTCTCCTCATACAAGTAATGCCTCCAAATTTTAAGTGCAAAGACAACAGCTGCCAACTCTAGATCATGAGTAGGATAATTCATCTCATATTCCTTGAGTTGTCTTGATGCATAGGCTATGACTTTTCCATGTTGCATGAGAACGCATCCCAACCCTTTGCTCGTAGCATCACTGTAGACGACAAATCCCTCCGAGCAAGATGGTATTGTTAGAATAGGTGCTGAAATGTGTCTCCTCTTGAGTTCTTGAAAACTCTTCTCACATTCTTCGCTCCAACCGAACTTTGTATCTTTCCGAGTCAGCTGAGTTAATGGAGTAGCAATTCGAGAAAATCCTTCCACGAATCTCCGATAATAACCAGCTAAACCAAGAAAGCTACATACTTTGGTCACTGATTTAGGTTGCTTCCAGCTTTGAATAGCTTCAATCTTTGTCGGGTCAACAGATATTCCATGTCTTGATACCACATGCCCAAGGAATGCTACTTCCTCAAGCCAGAACTCGCATTTCTTCAACTTGGCATAAAGCATGTATTCACGAAGCTTTTGGAGTACCAGCCTCAAGTGTTGCTCATGATCTTCACGACTTTTGGAATAAATAAGGATGTCATCAATAAAGACGACCAAAAAGTGATCCAAATAATCCTTGAATACCCGGTTCATCATATCCATGAAGGAAGTAGGAGCATTAGTCAATCCAAAGGACATGACTAGGAATACATAATGCCCGTACCGAGTTCTGAAAGCCGTCTTTGGAATATCCTCAGTTCTAACCTTCAGCTGATGATATCCAGAACGAAGATCGATCTTTGAAAAGAATTATGCTCCTTGCAACTGGTCAAACAGGTCATCAATACGTGGCAATGGGTACCTGTTTTTGATGGTGACATGATTCAACTCCTGATAATCAATACAAAGTCACATACTTCCATCTTTCTTCTTCACGAATAGAACAGGAGCACCCCAAGGAGAAGTACTAGGATGAATAAAGCCAATGTCTAACAATTCCTGCAGTTGGATCTTTAACTCCTGAAGTTCAATAGGAGCCATTCGATATGGGGCTTTGGAAATGGGTTTTATACCGGGTTAAAGGTCGATACAAAATTCAATTTCACGCTCTGGGGGTAGGCCAGGAAGTTCTTCAGAGAATACGTCAGGGAATTTATTAATAATAGAAATATCATTCAAAACTGACGTATTTTTGTTTAGATCCGTGACATGAGCTAAGAAAGCTTGACATCCGTTTTTTAATAAACGAATAGCTTTATGGCTTGAGATGACAGCGATTGGTTTTAATGGTTTGGTTTCTTGAATTCGCATAATAGGTCGATTAGGAATGTGAAAGCTAACAACCTTACGAAAACAATCAATTTTTGCATGATGAGTAGTTAACCAATCAATCCCTAGAATCACGTCAAATGCAAGTATTTTTAATGAAATAAGATCGATAGGTAATGTGTGGGTACCAACTTGAACCAAACAAGACTTATAAACCACGGATGTAATGAAGGTTTCTCGCAATGGAGTTTTAACAGATAAGTTAAAGTCTAATTTCTCAGGAATCAAATTTAATCGATGAGCGCAAGTAGGAGAAATAAAAGAATGGGTAGAACCGGTATCAAATAAAGTATAAACTTCGTTAGAGTTTATGATAAGCTTACCCGTGATGACCTCATTCGGGTTCCTTGCTTTCTGGGAGGTCACAACAAACGCTCTCCCTTGCACTACCGATTTTGACTTTTTTGGGACGGCCTTTGGTGTCTCCATCTTGGCTGAACTTGTTTTTGGTAAATGACAAAATCGAGCTAAATGACCTTCTCTTCCACAATTATAACATGCTTTAGACGGCATCGCGCAGTTTGAATTGATGTGCCCCTCCCCTCCGCATTTAAAACAAATGATAGGTGGTCATTCTCCTTCCTTAACAACGGGTGCTGGTTCTGACGTCTTTCCATCATTGTTGAATCTCCTCTTCTTGAAATGACCATTCTTATTGTTTTGGCCCTAATTACCACCGAAGTGGTTACCATTTCTGGCCTGTTGATTCCCTCCGCGCTTGTTGTCACCGCTTCGATGACTGCTCTCACTGGTATTATCATTTTGTCGACTGCTCTCTTTTGGTTGCGTTGACTCGTTATCGCGCTCCACTAACTGAGCTCTATTCACAACATCTGAATACAAACACAGTTTATAAGAAATAAGATGTTGACGTATCTCAGGTTTCAAACCTCGCAAAAATATTCGCGTCATTCGCTCTTCATTATCCACCAAGTGGGACGCAAACCGGGACAATTCAGCAAATTTAGCCTCATACTGCGACACGATCATATTATTCTACTCCGATTTGATGAACTCCACCTCCTTCATGTGACGAACACTTTCGAAAAAGTATTTATCATTGAACAGCTCTTGGAACTTCTCCCAAGACATCTTCAGTGCAGCAGGTTGAGTACGCTTAATCGATTCCCACCAGTAATCTGCCTCTCCTCGCAACATAAAGGCGGCAAAGGGAACATTTTGCTCCTCAGAGCATCCCAAGACATCAAATATCTTGGTGATCTGCTTTATCCATGTTTCCGCTATAAGTGGTTTTGGCTCTCCCTTAAACTCCGGTGGTCCCAGCTCCTTGAACTTTTTAGCGGTGACCGTCCTAGAGTTTTCAGTGTTTCCACCTACATTTTGAACAGGAGCCGCTCTCGCCTGCTATTGCATGAACTGCATAAAGCTTCTGAACATTCCATCATTCATCATTTGGTCAGTATTGTTGTTTGCATGAGGATTGTCGCCTTCCTGATGTACATTATCCCGATTATTGATATGTGGTGAATCCATAGTCGCCTGTGCTCCATTGCTGTTCTCAACATTCTCGGATGCCATTTTCAGATACTGTCACAAAATAAAAGTTAAATGATATGTCATATATTATCCTTATATTCTGACCGACCAATTAAATACCATGCAAATAAACTTAGGTAGGTCATACTAGCGAAGGAATTCCCCGTCTCTCCCCTCCTAGTTTTATTCTCACATCTTAGGCAGGGATAATATCCCTGAGCTCTGATACCAAATGTGATGCCCCCAAAATTAGGTATACATCACCCATCTTGGGTCGTCAGATACATGGTACAGAATTCAAATACAACTTAATAATACAATTGTCGTGTACAATATGACAAAACATAAACTGTGAGTTTGAATACAAATATTGTCTACTAGAGAGTATCCATACTCGAAAGGAGTCCTCATTACATTTATTAACGCACTATTACATAGAAAAGTGAGGACTACTAACTAATACTATCATTCGGACCATCATTCCGTTTCCCGACATGCCCCAGCTACGTTCTCATTTCCTAAAGAGAACAGTGAAAGAAAGTGTGACACCCCCAAATCCGGGTACTTCGATTCCATGGGATTTGGTGTTCACTATACAAGCATCATCTATCTATCTACCCATAAATAATATCAAACCATACAATAGATAGAAATCATAATAAAATCTCTTCCCTTAAGGGTTATATCAACTGAATCATAAATAAATCCCAGGTTACTCTAACCTTAAAACATCTGTGCGGAATTCTAAACAAATAGGTCTTAACATCAACATAACTCAAGTCTTAAACAAATACATCAGTTAATAAATAATAGGTCTTCATCATTTGCTAACTTTGCCCTTGCCCTTACTAGTGGAGGGTTCATCGCTTCTTTCATTCTTAACTGCAATGTTATTATTAAGCAAGAGTGAGCACAAATGCCCACAAGTATAAAAAAATGAAACAACAGTATAATAACATGCGAATAATCAACGACATCTGAATAAAGCTCAACTTTTGAATCAAGAATAAATAACATGAATCAAAAGAATACTGAGGGTCATAAGACCTTGAACTATGTCCTAGGTTAACAAGGGTTATACTTGAAACCTTTAACAGCCATAAGACTATGGACCTTCTTCTCGTACTTAGGGGGATCAGCCCTTAGTACCATACTGTGCACAATATCTTAACGCTAACACATAAGTGAATCCCTTTGCAGGGTTTTTCAACTCAGTTTGACATTCGAATCCGCACCAAAGGTAGTTTGGTTTGGATAATTCAATAAGGGTTCTGAAATTTAGAACGTTCATCAACTAAGGACTAGTTGAATCAATAAGGTTCACTAGTCTAAAAGGTTCAACAATAACGATATTCAATTTGAATAATAATCTCAAACGTATACAATAGAACAATTATTGTATAACTTAATCATGCTTTGACAATATAAATAATCTGTAATATCATACTTGAACTTGAATAATAGAAATGATAACTTATTCAAGGTAATTAATAATCTTGAAAGATATTAAAAAGTAGGGTTAAGAAACTTGCCTTACTTGTAGATTACACTTTAACTAACTCGTTCTTTGAATTAAAAATCTTACATACCATTCACATACACAATACCCGTTAATTATAACTTAACTAATCATTATAAACTCTTTCTCTTTGACTACTTTAATTATTCGACTAAACTTAGTCAAATTTTCACTTTGTCACATCATTTGTACTTCGTGAATTACCAAACTAATTATGTAATTTAATAATTCAAATCACATGTAATTATGTTATTTACATGTTAAACATCTATTTTAATATCACATTATACCTATAACATGTTTACTTGTTCATTACATTAATTCACTAACACATTGATAGTCGTAAACATTTTAAAATCTCATTTCTGAGTTTTCTGGGGAGTGGCGCTGCGGCGCCACGTTTGAACTGGCCCTTGGCGCTGCGGCCGGGCCTCTGGCGATGCGGCGCGGTGGCGCTGCGGCACGGGAAATGAACAGGCAGTCGGCGCTGCGGCACGGCATACCAGGTACAGAAATGGCAGTTCGCGAAAATCGCAGAACTTGCCAATTTCTCCCAATTTCTTAAAGTTCTACTCGAAATTAAACATACCCATATGCTATAATTTATATATAATCATTACCCAACATTTATATACTGACAAAACCAATTTTAAACACTTATTAACAGATTTAAAGACTAACAAAATTACTGACGTTGATGTTCGTGAAGTTTAGAAAAGTTTATATGAAAATTCTCCCTACAGATTCATTATAACACCGAATCCGTTCATTTAAACTCCGATCTCTCCGTATCGACATGCTCAATAATGTAAGGGTATAAAATTTATGATAATATTTATGTTTAACATACTAAAAACACGTATAAGGCCTTAAGGCCAAACCCAAACTCTGTAATTTTGTAGAACATTCATACGACATGTTTTCATGGCACTGATCACATAGCTTACATGGTATATATAATTAAACACTATTTGGTATAACATAACACACATATATAAATTTATACTCATCTCATATACTAAACACAGAGATTTTTAGAAAACTGTGAAAGCCATTTTATGAAAACTTAAAAGACGTAAAATAAGAATTTGGGAAGAAGAAGATTACCCTATAGAATATAATTAATGAAGAGTGATTCCAAATGACCCTTTTACAAAAACCTGTTGATTACACACTTTAACTTTTCTCTCAAATTTCTCAATCTTTTCTCTCTGTGATGCTTATCAGACTTAGAGAAAGAAATAGAAAAAGAATACGTAATATAATTGCAAAGAACTGACGCACATACTAGTCAGTTAACCCAGTCATGGGTAACTGCTAGTAACCCCCCCTAAGGCCGTGTTTGGCTAGCCTTAAAGGCTTAAACTCAATTAATTTAATAAACTCTTTTATTATATAGTTTAATAAGTGTCACACCCAATTGCACAATAAATTAACTATCTTATTTAATTTAATATAAATAAAATATAATAATTTCTCATAAATTCACATAGTCATATTTTTAATTTACTCATTAATAAATAATGTCAATTTATTAAATCTCTAATTAATAATTATATTAATTTAATAACATATTGCTTAATTAAATATTTCGTTTAATTCAATAAGCTCACGTACATTGATAATAAAATTCTCTACATTAATTTAATAAATGCAACACATATAATTAAATTATTCTACCACAATTGCATCAATTGATTATTTAATCTAATAATTAAATCGTCGAAAAATATTTATTTACTTCAATTAATATTTAAAATAATTTACAAAATTCTCGTTCGTTACAGAAAGGGTGAGCTCAACTAGCAGTAAGAAATATTGTGACTAAGATAATGCAGAATAAATAATCATTAGCCTTCAACAATGTTAAACTGATAAAATATAATAGACATCAAGTTTAACTGCAGCGGAATAAGCAATCCATTAAAAGAGTCAAGCAGAAAATAAACTCTACTATCTTTTATGATTTAAAAGGTTTTTCAACACTGTTATCGTTGGGACTCAGCTTAATAAAATAATCCACATCATCGAATCACCCCTGCACTACGGCCAAGGATATTCTTGTATTTATTAATGATCATGATCATGCCAACAACTGTTCATCAATGCACTACGGGCCAATGAGGACTTTTACCACATCATTTGTAACATTACGATCATGATTATACTGAATAATCCCTGTTCATAATCATACCAAGTCCATCTACGCACTACAGGTCACAGATGACTTTCAATATTTTATAAACATGAGGATGATGACAATGATATAAGAATTCAATAAAACAAGTTCAAAAATTAATTTATCCAAGAATTAACAACGTCCAAATTGTCAACATGATACTGCTTTGTGGAGTTAAATTCAAGAATACTTAGAAGAATATTTTCATGAGAAGATACTGGATGAACCGTAATTATCAATGATATTCCACTAATTTCATGGAGTATAGAAGTCAAAACTTAACCAACTAAGTATAATAAAGAATGGAATAACAAAAGAAATAACCCGGCATGCGATAGACCGCACATACAGGTTATTCCAACAGAATAATAAATAATGGAATCAGGTCCGGCGTAAACGCACAGACATGATATTTCGACAGAATAATAAATAATGGAACCAGGTCCGGTGTAAAACACACAGACAGGATGTTCCAACAGAATAATAATAAAAACAGAACCAGGTCCGGTGTAAAACACACAGACAGGATGTTCCAACAGAATAATAGAAGAAAGTCATCAAGTATAGGGTAGACCGCGTATACAGGTTATTCCAATAGAATAATAAAAAAATGGAATAACAACAGTTCTCTTCATGAATAAGAAAGAAAAACACCCCTTACCGTTTTAAAGAAGAACTGAAATAAGGAATTAGTTAAGTAGCAGAATCCTTTTCTTTTCTCTCTCTATAGTTTCTCTATAGAGTTCAGTGAATTCGTAAGAAATAATGAAGGATTGAGCTGCTATTTATAGAAATATGGAATGCATTGTAACTAATCCATGAATGATCCAGATTGGTTACTTTAATCTGACGGTCCACATTTAAAGAAAAATATTTTAAATAAAATATAATATATTCTATTTATAGAATAACTTTAATAAAGTATTCTGTTTTATATAAAAAGATGTTTTTGTTTTATTACGTTAATAATACGAATAAAACAAAACTTCATTATCGCTAAATAATTCATATTATTAACTGACAATAATTGAATCAAACTGAGTGACTTCTTACATAAGCATTAATAATCACTACTGTGTGTTACTATGCAACCACACGTATTACTGCACTTTTACTACCGAGTAGTTCAACAGTAACAATGGTAAAACTTCCGCCGTTATTTAAAATATTTTTGTCGTTTTTTCAATTCGACAATAATTCTGTTGTGGGGTCCACCAATGATTGTGCCGTTGTACGAATATTCCCTGTTAAAACGAATATTCTCCGACCAATCGAATATTATATAACAACTTGCGTACTTTGTAAAATTTATAAATATTACCCACAACTATAACATTATATCAAATTAACTCCATAATATTCAAAAATGATATTTATAGAAAATTCATCTTTATTTATAAAAGTTGGGGTTTTACACTTCCCCTAATGACCTCAGTTTTCAACGAGTGTTTAGTTACTGGAATCTTCGATCGGAATCAAATCTGATGGATGATATAAAAGAGAAATGGGTACTAGTGGCAGAAATCAGAGGAGGAATGAGAAAAAGAGGAGGGAGAAATTGAGAGAGGTGTGCTTTAGTTGACTTTAGTGGAATAGAGAAGAAATGGGAAGAATGTGTGTCGCCATTTGATTGAAAGGCCAGTGATGAGGAGTTTAGTTTATTCATTGATTCAAGTTTTCCGTATGACACTTTAATAAGAAAGGGTGAAACAAACTTGCTACTAATAAGAGTATACTCTCTACAAAAGCATTTTTGTCGTGGACAATTTGGTAGAGGTCTAAATTTCATTTAAGTTTAAAAGGACAATCCATTATATTGCACGAAAAAGGGTGAAAACAAACTTACTTTTATAATAAGAGTGTCCATTGTGAAAAAAACTTCCTTGTAAGTAATTTGGTAGAGGTCCAAATTTCATGTGGTTTTAAAAGGGCATCCCATTTCATTGTAACTAGGGGCGGATCTACGGCTGGGGTAGGGGGACACTTGCCCCTACTAAATTTTCAAACTTTTCAAACTAAAAAGTGTAAGTATCAAATTCTACAAGGTTGGTTCTATTTTGCACGGATGGGTGACTCATTCGCGTGTTCCCGATCTAAAATTTTGCTTATTGTTTATCACTTAATTTTTAGATTTGGATGTTCATCGCTGATTAATGGGTTTATTACCCAAAATTTGGGCTTTTAATTTTAAAGTGCTATATTCTGTTTTGTTACCGACTATTTTTCTTATTCCGATTGATTTTTGTTTTCATAATTATTAATTTAGGTTGTTGTACTCCCTTGATTTTGGGTTTATTGATCTGATCTTGTTTGGATATCGAAATCTCGGGTTATTTTCTCTACTAATCAGATTTTGATGCTATGTTGCTCTTCTTTTCGTTGGAATTTGGGCTGGCAGGGATGGTCACAACATGGTTGGGTCTGATTATTGGTGTGTTTTGGCCATTTTAGGTTTGTTTTCCTAATTGTCCAAATTTGTAATGTTATTATTGTTGCTTGTTGGATATGATTAGGAACTTCGGGGCATCTGTTTCCCAATCTGTTTGGATTTTCGGCGAGTTACCTCTTCTCCAGCGAACTGTTGGTTTGTTCCAATATGGGGCGGTGTGCGTTGACATTGGGTGAAGTAATGGGCCCACATGATTTCAAATTTCAAATTGCAGATGGTGATCGCTTGATATCTATCGGGTCCAACATGTTTCTACCAAAATTCTCTCTCGGCCCACGTAAGCTGGGTTGATGGTCTTATGGACTGATGGCCACGTGGACTGGTTTCCTTTTCAGCTGGTGGTCTTATGTGACTCATTAGCTAAACTTAGTGCTTCCATTGGCAGACATTGGATTGCAAGGGAAAATGTATTTTAGGCTAGGTTATTGGTTTCCTTGCCTATTCTAGGTGTTTTAGCCACTCGAGAAGAGGACTACGTGTATTTCCTAAACCTAATCTCGAGTTGTGAGGTTAATTTATTACGTTTGGTTTAGGGGTTTTTAGGTTTATCCGGGTGTTATAGTCCATACAGGAGATGAGATTATGTTTTGAACTTCATTGTACTATCTAATTGTTGAAAATTAATATACATACCAAATTTAGTAAAAATAAAAATAAAATCACGAAAAATTTATTGTAAACAATATTTAAGAATTATTTAGTTTTGTAATTTATTTTATTAAATTCTTATTCTTAATGATTTTTTTTCGAATGTGACCCCACTTAATTATTAGGCTAGATCCACCCCTGAGTATAACTAAATTGTTTAGGAAACGAATTTCAAATAAATTAATAATTTTTACTTTTAAAAATATTATTTCAAGATTTTTCTCATAATTTAGCATAATCAAAAAATTATATTACATACCTCGTGCTTGATTGTAGCACAATGAAAATTTTTGGCTTATTATGATGATGAATTTTGTTCCCTTGTGATCTTCCTCCCTATGACCCTTATTTTTTATATCACGTGTTTTCTGAGTGTGGGCTCAAAATGCTGCAAATTGATATAATATATATAGAGTCCTCAACTCCCTGATTTATTATGATAATTTAAAAACTTTTCTAATATATTTTATCATGCTATTTTGTTATCTCTTAATAAAGGCTAGAGTGAGGATCAAGTAGTATTTTATAACTCTAGCTCCAATATAATTCTTGTGACGCCCCCAAATTCAGATACTTGTACCTCGAATCTAGTGCTTCACGATCTAACTCTAATAACATACTAATATCTCATACATTGGAATAATAGAATAATTTACATTGATATAATATAAATATTCTTGTCTCAAGTCTTGCAAACATTACTAATTCGTTACACAACTTAAACCATAACATAACTTAATACATTTCATTACATAGTCTTAATTCAACATGAAATTTAAATTCTAACATAGAAGACTAAAGCTACTCCGTAGTCGTGCCTTTTTCCTTATCCTTGCCAGATGTTTCACACGATTATGCCTTAACTGAAATGTTTAAGTAAAGCAATAATGAGCAACTTTACCCAGCAAGTAATATAACAATAAGGGTGAACATGTATAAATATAAAACTAAAAATCTCAAGGGTATAATGATAAAGGATAGCTCGAGAATTTAAAAAATAATGTTGCAAACAAATAAGTCTCAATAATCCCAAATTCCTCCTTTGAATTTTAAATAATTAGTCATTTTAGACCGAATTATTATTAAAAGAATTCAAAG
Organism: Panax notoginseng; assembly: GCA_016801055.1. Taxonomy (NCBI): domain Eukaryota; kingdom Viridiplantae; phylum Streptophyta; class Magnoliopsida; order Apiales; family Araliaceae; genus Panax; species Panax notoginseng. Next base: position 139,478,879 of record CM029015.1, read on the forward strand.
GGTCTCAACATTTTCAAATGGATGAAATTTAATACTGAGCAGACACTATGTACCAAGAGCTCCTACTAGAATTAACAGTATTTCACTGATAACCCAATAAAACAAATACGATATGTGATCGGCCCAAAGTACGCTACGTTATGCATAACTTTTAAACATGTTGTTCACGCATGCGTTGGTTTCCCAACATAATATATGTACTGTAAAGCCCCCAAATTCAGGTATCTTCCAACCCGACAGATGGTGCTACACAGTGCTATAGTTCACATAAACCTTCAATTAAATTGCCTCAAAAGAACGAATATGTCTTGTATATATTCAAAATAATATTAACATTCCCCCAGGTTCTTGATAACCATTACATTTGTCCTTGTCATAATATCAAATATTATGATTATAAACCTATAATATTACATAAGTAATCTACGGGCTTGCCTTAGCCTTCCCTTTATCCTTGCCGGATCCATCGGTCCTTTCAATCTTAGCTGCATTCATATGGTTTAAGCAAGAGTGAGGATAACTAGTTCAGCAAGTACAACAATTTTAATAAAACTAGCATGCTTGAAACATAGGAATCATATATCTTCAATAACTGAACAATAGTTATGAAGTATTATCGATAATTCAAAATAGCACTTCTTTTCATTCAAAACGTTTTACAATAATAATATTCAGTAAAACATCAATTCCGGTCCAAGGCCATGAGCATTTTATAAGTACATTGAAAAGGATATCCCGACACTAAGTCCGTAAGTCCGGCATAGCTTACGAGTACGTCTAGGTGATCAGCATATAGTACTCTATGTTGATCAACACTACATTCATTAAACGTATGTACGTTTAAGTTGTGGCAACCTCACGTGCCTGTCGTTTGACGACAAAGCAATTTAGCATACTCAGTCTTCATTTAAAAACCCCACCAACATAGTTTGGTAAAACATTGACAATTGTAACGGGTCAAATTTATTGAATCGTGATTCTGGAGACAGAATCCTTTTAAGTGGGGAAAGATCTGACAACCGAGATTTTGTAATTTATTTTAATATTTATTGGAGTGAATAAATATTTTTTGATGAATTAATTATTAGATTAAATAATTATTCGATTAAATTATGGTAGATTACTTTAATTACATGTGTTGTATTTATTAAATTGATGTGGAGAATTTTATTATTCAATGCATGTATTTATGTGAGCTTATTGTATTAAAAAAAATATTTAATAAGCCTAATGTTATATTAAATAATTTATTTATTAATTAGAGATTTAATAATTTGACATTATTATTAAAGGAGAAATTTAAGTATGTGACTATGTGAATTAGTGAGAAATTATTATATTTTATTTAAAATAAACTAAATAATATATTGATTTATTTTATGAAGGAGTGTGACATTAATTAAACTATATGATAAAACTTTATTAAATTAAATGGTTTTTGAAACCTATTCTAGCTAGACAAACATGGCACTAAGGAAGGTTGGGAGCAGTTACCCATGTTAGGCAACTGACCTCCATCATGCGCATCAGCTTACTTTATTTGTTCGACATCTTCCTTACTTCTTTCATTCGTATGCTAAGTCTAGAAAACAAGCCAGAGAGAATAGAAAACTTTCAGAGAGAAAGATTGAGAATTTCACAGAGTTAATTTTGAAGGAGATTGAGAGTAAGGAATTGAAAAGCATTTAGCCTACTAATTTATACTCTATAGGGTAATCTCCTCCTTCCCAATTTCTATTTTACGTCTTTTAAGTTTCATGAATATGGCTTAAAGTCTTCTGTGAATATCTGTAAATTTGGAAAGTTGTGTTAGGGATATATGTAATAATTCGAGAAGCATAGCATGTTTTATATATATATTGCATGATTCCATATTATAATTTTCATAATACGATGACTTGTTATTTCAAAATTTACAGAGTTTGGGTTTTGGCCTTATGGCCCTTATACGTAATTTTAGTGTGTCAAACATAAATGATTTTGTAAAAATTTGTACTCTTATTTGATTATGCATGTTGATACGAAGAGACCAAACCTTAAACGAACGGATTCGGTGTTATAACGAATCCGTGGTATTAAATTTCATGATTTATATTCAAAACCTTTAAAAATATCAAGAACAGTAAAATTTGCATGTTTTAATTATGTGATTATGTGTTTTAATAGGTTAAAATCACCCTATAAACATTGGGTATTGATTATATATTAATTCTAACATGTGGGTATGCTTAATTTGGGGAAATAATGATAATATAATGTTTAATTCGCTGAACTATGTGTTCTTCGCGAGCTGGGAATCAAATTCTGGAGTGTCGCACTGTGGCGTCAACTCCAGAACTGATGTCCCGCGCCGCAGTGCCACCGCGCCATAGCGCCAACCCCAGCACTGATGCCCAACGCCGCAGCGCCACTTAGCAGAATGTCCAGAAAATGTTTTTTTTATGTTCAAGTATAGAAATGAGTTAGTAACCTAGTCTAATGAATATAAAAACTTGTTAGACATATAATGAGATATTAAAATGAGTTTTTACCAAGTCAAGAAGACAATTACATGTTATTTGAATCGTTGATTATGTAAATAACTTGTTGTTCGTGTAGTATTATATTATGTGAAAATAAGTATGATAATTTGACTAAAAATATAGTCATGAATTCGAGATTAGACAAATAATAACTTATAATGTTTCGTACGTTATTATTGACTGGTATTGTGAACATAATTGATATGTAGGATTTAATTCAAAGAACGAGTTAATTAAGTATAATCTACACACGAGGCAAGTTTTCCTAACCCTACTTGTTATCGTTATATAAGTTAATTAATTCACCTTTCTACATCGAGCAAGTTCTGATTATTATTGATCAAGTCTGTTTTGTATGTTAAAGTTTATAAATCTTTCAAGCATGATACTGTTATACAATACTTATTTTATTGTATAACTTTTGAGATTCTATTCAATTAAGTTATCAATTATTGTTAAACCTTGTTAGACTAGCGAACCCTTATTGATTCGACTAGTCCATAGTTGATGAGCGTTCTAAATTTCAGAACCCTTGATGAATTATCCAAACCAAACTTCCTTTGGTGCGGATTCCAATGTCAAACTGAGATGAACAACCCTTTAATAGGGGATTATTTATGCTTTAACGTTAAGATATTGTGCAGAGTATGGTACTAAGGGTTGATCCCCCTAAGTACGAGAAGAGAGGTCCATAGTCTTATGACTGTTAAAGGTTTCAAGTATAACCCTTGACAACCTAGGACATAGTTCAAGGTCTTATGACCCTCAGAAATTTCTTTTGATTCTTGTTATCCATTCTTGATTCAAAAGTTAAGCTTTTATATTCGAAGTTATTATTTTTCTCGCATGTTATTATTCATTGTTATATTGTTATACTTGTGGGCAATCATGCTCACTCTTACGTAATAATAACATTGCAGTTAAGAACGAAAGAGCAGACGAACCTTCCACTAGTAAAGGCAAGGGCAAGCTTAGCAAGTAATGAAGATTGATTATTTATGTGGTTACGTAATGATAATTAGAATTGATGTTACTTAAGACTTATTTGTTTATGTTTTCGCACAGATGATTTAAGGTTAGAGTAACTTGGGATTTATTTATTATGCAGTTGATGTAACCCCATAAGGGTAGAGTTATTATTATTTCTATCTATTGCATGGTTTGCATTTATTTATGGGTAGATAGATGGATGATGTTTGTACAGTGAACACCAAATCCTGTGGAAATGGAAGTACCGGATTTGGGGGTGTCACAACAATACTTTGACAGATTATAAGAAATCTAACATATCGTAAGTCTAGCCGAAAGAATTGGCCTTGACTTCATCAGACATTAACTCATGCGTAAGAATACATGAATAACAAAGCTTGTCTAGATTGAACTAGAACAAGGGTTAGAACACTTTCCTGCTACAGTTATAACACTTACACTTTACGTCTTTAAGGTCTCTACAGTATATGATAACATCACATAACACATTAGGTTATGAATAACATACATGGTTCCTAAATAATCTTACCCTTCTTCTCAATCAAATTACGTATTAGATTTGTTATTATTTGTTCCGGCTTTCTGTTATGTCATTCTTACATTCATCTGCAATTGAGTTACTTCAACCATAAGTGATCATACTTAAGGTTTAAATATGTTTTAACAATATTACATTTAGTTCCTTAGTTCATTGTTAATCAATTACCATGCATGTTCTACTTGTAACCATTCTTTACTGTCTAAACCCTAAGGTTGGCACTGCGGCGCCAGACTTCCTTATTGGACTCGCGCTGCGGTGCGGGTTTGTAGTGCACAATACCCGGCCTCGGCGCTGCGGTGCCATTCACCCTTCACTGTGTCGCGATGTGGCACCAACTAGCAGTGCACTATGGTCCGGCCTTGCGCTGCAGCACGAGCCTTTATGCCTTGAGTCGCGCTGCGGCGCGGACTCTGAGCCTCAGAAAATTTTGACAGCTTTTTAACTTTGTGAGATTCTCGGGCTCGTAACTTCTTCGTTATACGTCCGAATTGGCTCGTTCAGGAGCCTACAGTTCACAAATTACATTCTCTACGTGTTCATGCAAGAATTTTATCTATTTGACTTCGTTAACTAAAAATTCACCTATTAGTCCATTTTTAACGAGAACGATAAACGTTCGTGAACGTTCAACGCTCGTTTATTCATTCTAAGTCGGAATCCGGTCATTTTTGAGTCTGCAACTCTATAATGCCAAATAAGACTTGTCTCCATCAAAAACCGACGTTTCCGAGTTCAAACACAAAATTCGACTTTCATTCTAAGAATTTCACGAATTCGACGATTATCGTCCAATCGTGTGAATTCCGCCAAAACGTTGTTACTAACGATTTGTTCAGCGTTACAAATGAATTCAATTCATTAACTAAACATCTCAACCTATATAGTACAACAACTTATCTTTAACTTAGGTTATGGCTTATTCCTCATAAGTTCATAACTTAACAAATTATAAATTATAAGATTTCATTCCTTATGACTTATTATTGATTTAAGTCCTTTAAGCAACATTCTTACATCTTATCCATCATACTAACTTCGTAAGGTAAACATAATATAAGTCTTACAAGTTCTTCTTTAGTTCATAGCTTGTTCATGAACAAAGTGCTTATTTTCGGCTTATTAATACTTAAGTCATTAGCTTATGCCTTCTTATATTTATTTTAGCAGACATGATCATCACTTCTCTATCAAGCTATTATGGTAGAGATGGAAGATATAAGATCATAAGATCATTTACCTTTGATGACTAGCTTTCTTCTTCTTGAAAATCTAACAATGGAAGTTTAGCTTAAAAGTGCTTATTCTCTCTAACCAATAAGTTGCTTAACTTGGATGAAAACTAACAAACAAATAATGAAATCATATGCTTGCTATTTATAGGACTTCTAATGTTAGTGTATAATAGTCATTAAGACAACCCACCTCCTTAAGTAACCTCCTTACTATTCATAACTTAATCTCTAAGTAAACTTGGCAATTACATTAATTCCTTGCCCACCACACAAAGTTCTTGGTCACCAATTCACCCATGGGTTGCTACATGGATCCTATGTAGCTAATGGATCATTACTTGGGCTTTAGATTTAATTTCATAGCTTATTCTTGCGGGCTTGCATTTCTTTACTTTGGGCTTCATTTTAACCAACACTTGGGCTCTAACATTAATCACACATGGGCTTACAACTTAATTCTTACTGGACTAATCAATTGTTTACACAATCCTACTAGTCCATTCCATTTAACTAAAGTTTTATAACAAATACTATATGTATAATTCTCATATTCTAACTCGTATACTAAATCATAATACACGGAACATCATCATACTCGTATAATACGTTGTTTCATACTCGTATACATGACCTCGCACAATACCTACGCATCATATGATCATAACATTAAATTCTTAACACTTGATTTTCCTAACGTGCTCAAATTAAGTCCGCAGGCGAAATATTACGTTTTTTATACTTAGATTAGTATTACATACTCCATCTCACCTTGATATTATAACGTTACGTATTTCTCGGAAGTTCAAAAATAATTCTTGAGCAGAAAATGATGAATAGTGCTTTTCTAAAAATTTCTCGGAAAGCTTTTATTTTTGTCTTAGAAATTCAAATACTTTAATTCCTTCACGTAGTTAAAATACTACGACTTTCCAACTTTTCTATGTTATAGAACAACATTCCTTTTACTAACACATAATAATAACAAATAATATTAGTTTATTCATTATTAATTCAAATAAATTATTTTACAAATTATTCAATTTTCTGGGGCATTACATGTACCCCTTTTATGGGGTTGTTAATCTAGGCAGATTATAAGAGTCCGCACCAAAGCAATTGGTTTGGATAGCTTTCTAACTCATAGACATTGGTCTAGCCGAATAAAATGTCTTATACACTATTCTCAGTACATTTAGGAACAATTTATAAGTTCGATGATTTTAACAGGAGTCATAGAATGTAATCAAGCTTTAGAGTATGAATAATCAATATCATGAGTTTATATAATACAAGAATCATTCTATAGAACAATTTTCTTATACGATCAATATATATGATTGATATAACAACAATTTAACACTTGCACAATATCTAAGGTTGTGTAAGTTAGGGAACTTGCATTCAATATGAAAATCAAATGTAGTTACCAAACTTGCACAAAGAAACATTTGGAGATAGTGTAACGACCCCAAAATTCATATAATTCAACTATCGACTTTGGTCGTTAATAATTTGTCTAATTTTTGATTTTATATCATTATTCGTGTTAAACTTAATAAAATATGGAATAATTAAAACTTTTATGTCTTCTTACTTTAATTTCCTAGATCAAAACCATTATCATTTACAAATCTATGAATCAATTTTATTTTATGATTCGCTTCATCAAGTTATTATATAGAATCTTACATTTCAATCCGATAACATTTACATATCAGATAACTCAAACTTTACAGTTTATTATTACATAATTATTGTAATTTATAAACTACATTTCTCAAAATCTTTATCTTTTCCTACCTTTGAACCATACTTAGCATATTACTCACCTTATGAGAGTTAATAAATAAAACTTACATCTACGTTCAATACCCTTTCATACAACAAAGAAAACTTAAACTTTATAACTCAACATCTATTAAACATTATACATTATTCAGAACCTTAAATATGGTTCAAATAATAATAACTCAGCCAAAGTGTATAAATCTTCAAGTATCACATCTGATTCATGTCTTTCAAGTAGCACATAACTTTTCCTTTGATTCTTTAACCTGCAAAAGTGGATATTTTCAAGGTTGAGCTCGACAGCTCAGAAAAATCTAACAGTTTTCATGCATCACATAGAATATAATAACATGCTCAACATGCATCTCATAAACATTGGACTAACATAACATATATGATGCAGTTCATATAACAAGTATAAATATTAAATTCCTTACTCAATTAACATTCATTATTCTATCAACATAGTCATTAATTGACTTCAATGTTTCATACTTTCAATATATATAGAACACATCATGCTCTTTGCAACAAAGATTTAAAACAGTTCAACATCAATTTCACATAGTAAATAGGAGCTGAAAGACTTGCCTTGATCGTTGTTTACCAATAATAGTTTAACAACTTATAGCTATCTGCACTTCACGTGCCCTACATAATTATATAATCATGCACATCAATTATTAGTCACATAGCAATGCATAGTAGTTGTAATGTAAACTTTACTCTATATCTCATAACCCTTCCTATTATCAATACACAATGTTCAGTTTGATTGTGTTAACTGTCGATTCACATCTCACTATATTTCATACTCGAAGTTCATTCAAGTGTTTAAGTTTTACTAGGAATCATTATTGGTTTTATATTAACTCCATTTCATATATTATAATATCCATTTCATTTGACTTAAAATAATTTTTACGTTCATTAACACTTGTCACGGCGTTTCGACGTTCATTCGTCACACGCCCGATTTGCCTCTCTTGTGTCTGCTTAGTATGCTTATACTATTTATCTAATACATTATTCATTAATGTTACATGTCATTATATTTACTAACATTCATGTTTTATAACTTAGAACAACATCTTTTATCGTTAGAAGCACTACACTTGCATACGTGCATGCCCGACGCCGTCCGATTGTCCCTGAAAACACAATAATCCTAACAATTTCCATTTTGGTCCCTGTTCCCGACCTCAAATTGAAAAAATTAAAGAATTAATGTTTTAGACCTATTCTTCCTCTTTCCGGATCATCTTGATTCTCCTCAATCGGAGTTTGTATGAAAAAGTTATGGTTATTTTACTACAAGAGGTCAAAATAGTCACACCGGACAAACTTAGAGCACAACTGCACCCAAATAAGCCTTGGACACAGCGCAACTATTAGATTTGTAATATTCATGAACGCAATCAAATTGGAAAAATTAAGCGGAAGCATGGAAAATCAGAGTTTAAAAATTTTACAAACCATATACCCGGATCATCCTTTATGCACAATTATTAATTAAACGAAAAGATAAAGAATAAGAATCATACCCTTGAAGATTCGAGCTTTCTCAAGTACAAGTTCACCTTCAAATCCTTTTCGCGTTCAACTTGAATCCACCGGGTTGGGTTCCTTCTTTTGATCAACGTTAGCCACCCAAGTGTTTGGCCTCTAGAGGTGATCCACCAAGGAAGAAGAAATATTCAAGAAGAATGATGGTTGGCTAAACCCTAGTTTTCTATCTCTATAAAAAAAGAATGTACTCTCCAACTATTGGAATTGCGTATATCTGATATATAATATAAGACTCATCTTATAATGATATCAGGTAATCCTATTTAATTAAAAATAAGGTATTATTTATTTAATTAAACTCTTTTAATTAAATGGGTTCCCTAATCTTATTAGGGATAATTAATTAAGCTCCTTTAACTAATTTTCCCTCCTAATCATATTAGGAATAAATGAGAGTACTTATATTAAATTAATTCTTAAACTCTTTTAAAAATTATAATAATAATAATTGTAATAATATTAATAAGACTCCTCTTATTAATTTATATTTAATATTTCTAAAATATTAAATAATAAATATTAAGTTATTTAATTTATTCTATTACCGTAGATTAAATTAAATATACTTAACATATTATTACAATTATACCATTAACTTCTTAAATAATTATTCTTCCTTTTATGGTGTGATCCTTTAGGTTCTCCATATTAAATCAGTTGTGAATAAATCAATTAGAACAATTCTAATCTTATTTAAATAAATAAATAAAATAATTAATTTATTTAAATAAATAATATTTATTCTACAATAGGGATAAGTTCTTCTTTAGTTCATAGCTTGTTCATGAACAAAGTGCTTATTTTCGGCTTATTAATACTTAAGTCATTAGCTTATGCCTTCTTATATTTATTTTAGCATACATGATCATCACTTCTCTATCAAGCTATTATGGTAGAGATGGAAGATATAAGATCATAAGATCATTTACCTTTGATGACTAGCTTTCTTCTTCTTGAAAATCTAACAATGGAAGTTTAGCTTAAAAGTGCTTATTCTCTCTAACCAATAAGTTGCTTAACTTGGATGAAAACTAACAAACAAATAATGAAATAATATGCTTGCTATTTATAGGACTTCTAATGTTAGTGTATAATAGTCATTAAGACAACCCACCTCCTTAAGTAACCTCCTTACTATTCATAACTTAATCTCTAAGTAAACTTGGCAATTACATTAATTCCTTGCCCACCACACAAAGTTCTTGGTCACCAATTCACCCATGGGTTGCTACATGGATCCTATGTAGCTAATGGATCATTACTTGGGCTTTAGATTTAATTTCATAGCATATTCTTGTGGGCTTGCATTTCTTTACTTTGGGCTTCATTTTAACCAACACTTGGGCTCTAACATTAATCACACATGGGTTTACAACTTAATTCTTACTGGACTAATCAATTGTTTACACAATCCTACTAGTCCATTCCATTTAACTAATGTCTTATAACAAATATTATACGTATAATTCTCATATTTTAACTCGTATACTAAATCATAATATACGGAATACCATCATTCTCATATACTCGTATAATACTTTGTATCATACTCATATACACTACCTCGCACAATACCTACGTATCATACGATCATAACATTAAATTCTTAACACTTGATTTTCCTAACGTGCTCAAATTAAGTCAGTAGGCGAAATATTACATTTTTCATGCTTAGATTATTATTACACAATCCATCTCACCTTGATATTATAACGTTACGTATTTCTCAAAAGTTCAAAAATAATTCTCGAGCGGAAAATGATGAATAGTGTTTTTCTAAAAATTTCTCGGAAAGCTTTTATTTTTGTCTTACAAATTTAAACACTTTAATTCCTTCACGTAGTTAAAATACTACGACTTTTCGACTTTTCTAGATTATAGAACAACATTCATTTTACTAACACATAATAATAACAAATACTATTAGTTTATTCATTATTAATTCAAATAAATTATTTTACAAATTATTCAATTTTCTAGGGCGTTACATGTACCCCTTTTATGGGGTTGTTCATCTAGGTAGATTATAAGAGTCCGCACCAAAGCAATTAGTTTGGATAGCTTTCTAACTCATAGACATTGGTCTAGCCAAATCAAATGTCTTATACACTATTCTCAGTACATTTAGGAACAATTTATAAGTTCGATGATTTTAATAGGATTCAAAGAATGTAATCAAGCTTTAGAGTATGAATAATCAATATCATGAATTTATATAATACAAGATTCATTCTATAGAACAATTTTCTTATACGATCAATATATATGATTGATATAACAACAATTAAAAACTTGCACAACATATAAGGTTATGTAAGTTAGGGAACTTCCATTCAATATGAAAATCAAATGTAGTTAACAAACTTGCACAAAGAAACATTTGGAGACAGTGTAACGACCCCAAAATTCATACAATTCAACTATCGACTTTGGTCGTTAATAATTCGTCTAATTTTTGATTTTATATCATTATTCGATGTTAAACTTAATAAAATACGGAATAATTAAAACTTTTATGTCTTCTTACTTTAATTCCCTAGATCAAAACCATTATCATTTACAAATATATGAAAATATTTTATTTTATGATTCGCTTCATCAAGTTATTATATAGAATCTTACATTTCAATCCGATAACATTTACATATCAGATAACTCAAACTTTACAGTTTATTATTACATAATTATTGTGATTTATAAAGTACATTTCTCAAAATCTTTATCTTTTCGTACCTTTAAACCATACTTAGCTTATTGGTCTGCCTAAAAACTTAAACTTTTAACTCAACATCTATTAAACATTATACATTATTCAGAACCTTAAACATGGTTCAAATAATAATAACTTAGCCAAAGTGTATAAATCTTCAAGTTTCACATCTGATTTATGTCTTTCAAGTATCACATAACTTTACCTTGAATCTTTAACCTGCAAAAATGGTTATTTGCAAGGTTGAGCTCGACAACTCAGCAAAATATAACAATTTTCATGCATCACATAACATATAATAACATGCTCAACATACATCTCATAAACATTGTACTAACATAATATACATGCTGCAGTTCATATAACAAGTATAAATATTAAGTTCCTTACTCAATTAACATTCATTATTCAATCAACATAGTCATAAATTGACTTCAACGTTTCATACTTTCAATACATATAGAACACATCATGCTCTTTGCAACAAAGATTTAAAATAGTTCATCATCAAGTTCACATAGCAAATAGGAACTGAAAGACTTGCCTTGATCGTTGTTTACCAATAATAGTTTAATAACTTATAGCTATCTGCACTTCACGTGCCCTACATAATTATATAATCATGCACATCAACTATTAGTCACATAGCAATGCATAGTAGTTGTAATGTAAACTTTACTCTATATCTCATAACCATTCTTATTATCAATACACAATGTTCAGTTTGATTGTGTTAACTGTCGATTCACATCTCACTATATTTCATACTCGAAGTTCATTCAAGTGTTTAAGTTTTGCTAGGAATCATTATTGGTTTTATATTAACTCCATTTCATATATTATAATATCCATTTCATTTAACTTAAAACACTTTTTACGTTCATTAACACTTGTCACGGCGTTTCGACGTTCATTCGTCACACGCCCGATTTGCCTCTCTTGTGTCTGCTTAGTATGCTTATACTACTTATCTAATACATTATTTATTAATGTTAAGTATCGTTATATTTACTAACATTCATATTTTATAACTTAGAATAAATCTTTTATCGTCAGAAGCACTACACTTGCATACGTGCATGCCTGACGCCCTCTGATTGTCCCCGAAAACACAATAATCCTAACAATTTCCATTTTTATCTCTGTTCCCGACCTCAAATTGAAAAACTTAAAGAATTAATGTTTTAGACCTATTCTTCCTCGTTCCGGATCATCTTGAATCTCCTCAATCAGAGTTTGTATTAAAAAGTTATGGTTATTTTACTACAAGAGGTCAAAACAATCACACCGGACAAACCTAGAGCACAACTGCACCCAATTAAGCCTTGGCCACAGCGCAACTGCACCCCAAAAGACTTAGGGCACAACACAGCTGCGTTCGTTAGCAGAACCGGGACTTACAATTTACTTTACTTGCGATTTTTGACCATTTTTCTCCTTGTAATCTTCATAACTTGAGTTATACATATCCAAATTTGTCCGTTTTCAATTCTATGGATTCGTAATTAATAGAACTATAACATACTAGAGTTATAACAATTTATAGAAACACTAACTAGTCTAAATCTTGACCCAAAACTCATGTTCATACTAAACTTTCATGTTTTAACATGTTTAGCGAATTCATTCACTACGAATTCGTTTTACAACCAAAACAGTTAGTTTCAATTACTTTATTTTCGGTTCTTCATGTATTTTCACAATCAATAGCCAATTTATACATTATACTATGAATTAAACATCAATTTTAACTTCAAAATAAGCTATATTCACATATATTTCACTGTTAAACGATTTCTTTTCTTTTTAAACGTAATTCATCTAAATTAATATCGCAAATCCTTGTCTAGGTGTTAGTCATAACATCACAATTACATGTACACACAATCGAACACTGTATATACTAACAATTCATCAAAATTACATTTACAAAGAGTTTGAAACTCAAGAACATAAAACTTGCATATACGTAAAACTAAAGTTTTAGATATTATACTTTCAATTGCTTGATTACTCCACAAGAATGATTAGTCTTTCTTCCTAAACCTTCTTCCTTTAAACTCACAATTTCTCTCTTTCTTTTACTCTTCTCTATTTTTCTTTAGATTCTCCCTTTCTTCTCTTCTCAAACTTAGGTCAAACTCTTACGTAAAACATAAAACAGACGCAATAAACTAAAACGTATAAAATTGTCGTACTAATAAATATACTAATTATGTATCAGTTATAAAAATATTTATTTTATTTTATTTTTTTAATTCAAAAGCCATAAGGCTTTGTTTGGCAAAACCAATTAAAATAATGATTTAATCATTCCTTAATCCTTGTTTGGCAAAACAAGATTAAAATAAGAATTTCAAAAGCTCCAAGGCTTTGTTTGGTAAAACCAAATTAAAACTCTTTTAATCTATTTTCATAAGTCGTTTATAATATAGTTTATTGTCACACTTTATTTAAATAAATTCTCATATTCAAATTAAATTAAATCTAATAAAAATTTATTAAATCAATTTACCATATAAACCAATACAATAAAATTATAATTTTCATTTTCATTATAATTTTATTTAATAAATTAACACATCACTTTAATTATAAAATCAAATTAAAATAACATTATAATAATTCATTTAATCATAATATAGTTTCAACTTAATTTAAATTACCCAATATTTATAGGGTTAATTTCATTTGCCACCAAATTCCTTATCGTGACTAATTTCTTTTATTTTCTTTAATAGTTTAATCAACTATTAAATCTCATAAAAAAATTAATTTATTCACACCAAAAAACATAATTCAAAATATATACACCTCATAATAAGAATTTTAATTATTAAATTCTTATTTTAATAATTTATGAAAAATCGAGTTGTCACAGATAGTCAAGGAACTTGCCTTTCGCGTAGATTACCAATTAACAGCTTAATGTCACCTCAATGCCCTATATTATCATAATCATATGTATATATATGCACATTAGTTATACATACTTAACATAAAAACCAACAATCCTACACATATATCATACATATGATTTTCCATATATGTTATGTACATACACCTAGCCACATATTCGACACACATTCACATCACATAGATGCATATTCAACCTTATCTTTGCTTTATTTAGAAACTTATTAAATCTTGATTCTATATAGTCATTATATGTTTATATACTGAAAGCATCACTTTAATCATGTATTATACCTTAAGATAGTATTATACATGTGTTTTAAGTCTTGGATAACAATTAAAACAATCAGACAGCTCTGCCATGCGGCGCGGCTGCGCTGCATTATGATCTGAGAGTAGCGCAGCCGCGTTACTCCTTGATCAGACCAGAGTTAAGTTTGAGTTTTCAATTACGCAGATCAATTCTTAACATACAATGACACTGGTACATATCATATACTTATGTCAAGAAGGTCTTGGGTTAGGTTTGATACCTCTTGTGCTTACTTTAAGCTTTCTTTCAAATTATATAGTTTTTATATTAAAGTTTTCAATCAACAAGGCTTAATGGGTTCATTTTACAAGAACCCATTATAATACTTCCTAATCCATATGATGTTAATACATCAACATTTACTACGCATGCTCAAATGTATTCAAGTCATTTAATCACAGTTACCATAGATTTACATTTGAAAACTTACTTTAAATCATGTTAGAACGGATTATATCATGTCTAACTAATTGGGTTAACATTGTTGGTCGATTTTGCAACCAACAAACTCGCGTAAGTATACGCGATCTAACGAGTAAGTACATTAAGTACACAAAAGCCTCTTCCGATGGTCAAATGCAAATCCCTTAGCTAGATAAATCATAATATTCTTATGGTGAAAATAACTCAACTAAGGGTCATTAAGCTTAATCTCAATGGTTACATAAGGTAAATAGATATATTCCTATTCTATTATGCAATATATGCTCCTATTCTCATAGGCATGGTCATAACAAGTGTTATTATATTTATGGTTAGGCATTAAAATCTATTTTCCAATATCAATTAATACCAATATCAATTCTTTAGCCATGTAATCAATAAGTAAGCATGAAATACAACAACCCATTCAAACATGATTCATTATAATAAATAGGAGAAAAATTCAATTAAACTAATCATTAAGTTACATTGCAATCCCAGAAATGTAATTAGTTCGTAACTATAGAACTAATAAACATTATCAAAGTATTCAACATGCTTAAAATACACAAATGAAAGAAAGATTTGGATAAAGAAAACTCCTCTTTTGAAGTTTTCAGACTCCAACTCTTCTCTTCACCGTGTAGAATCCAAGCAATGAAGGAAGCAATGAACTTGGAAGACTTGAATCACCAACTTCTTTCTCTTCTATGCTATATCTTTCTCTACACTATTTCTATTGTGATAAGCTATTAAGGAGGCTCCTGAGATATCATAATAAGTGAATTGAACAACTTAGGTCATTAAAACACTACTACCTACCTGGAGAACGGAGGTGGCACTGCGGCACGACCCTTTATGCTTTGGTCAGGCATTGCAGTGCAAGTCAAGGTTGCTTGGTCAATAAGTCACGCCGCGGCGCCACCTTTATGTAGAAACAGGTGCGCTGGGTGTAACAAGGGGCTGAGCTAGCATGTATATGGCGCTACGGCGCCACTTTATAAGGGGAATTAGGCGTTGCGATGCCAACTTTGAGAGAATGACAATTTTGCCCTGTAAAAGCTTGAAATGACCTAATAATCCATGCAAAGCACTTTTAAGCCAAATAATCACAAATAATATATAAAAGCATTATAAAGTAGAATAAACACACAACTTCTTAAGGTTTAGAGTGCTCGATTCACGGGTATAAATTATACTCATCAAATACCCCCAAACTTAAGCTTTTACTTGTCCTTAAGCAAAAATATCTGAACAAAAATAACAAAATGAAATTTAAACTACACATCATGCGCTGAACTACTATATACATGTATTGTGGCTTTTAAGCTCAAAACAACTACTCTCAAAGAATAAGAAAAACACCGTTATGAGTAAGGGTTCAATTAATCTCAACCTTAAGAATATATTTGATCTATATAAATATTATATAACAACTTGCGTACTTTGTAAAATTTATAAATATTACTCACAACTATAACATTATATCAAATTAACTCCATAATATTCAAAAATAATATTTATAGAAAATTCATCTTTATTTATAAAAGTTGGGGTCTTACACTTCCCCTAATGACCTCAGTTTTCAACGAGTGTTTAGTTACCGGAATCTTCGATCGGAATCAAATCTGATGGATGATAGAAAAGAGAAATGGGTACTAGTAGCAGAAATCCACGTAGAAATCAGAGGAGGAATGAGAAAAAGAGGAGGGAGAAATTGAGAGAGGTGTGCTTTAGTTGACTTTAGTGGAATAGAGAAGAAATGGGAAGAACGTGTGTCGCCATTTGATTGAAAGGCCAGTGATGAGGAGTTTAGTTTATTCATTGATTCAAGTTTTCCGTATGACATTTTAATAAGAAAGGGTGAAACAAACTTGCTACTAATAAGAGTATACTCTCTACAAAAGCATTTTTGTCGTGGACAATTTGGCAGAGGTCTAAATTTCATTTAAGTTTAAAAGGGCAATCCATTATATTGCACGAAAAAGGGTGAAAACAAACTTACTTTTATAATAAGAGTGTCCATTGTGAAAAAAACTTCCTTGTAAGTAATTTGGTAGAGGTCCAAATTTCATGTAGTTTTAAAAGGGCATCCCATTTCATTGTAACTATGGGCGGATCTACGGCTGGGGCAGGGGGACACTTGCCCCTACTAAATTTTCAAACTTTTCAAACTAAAAAGTGTAAGTATCAAATTGTACAAGGTTGGTTCTATTTTGCACGGATGGGTGACTCATTTGCGTGTTCCCGATCTAAAATTTTGCTTATTGTTTATCATTTAATTTTTAGATTTGGATGTTCATCGCTGATTAATGGGTTTATTACCCGAAATTTGGGCTTTTAATTTTAAAGTGCTATATTCTGTTTTGTTACCGACTATTTTTCTTATTCCGATTGATTTTTGTTTTCATAATTATTAATTTAGGTTGTTGTACTCCCTTGATTTTGGGTTTATTGATCTGATCTTGTTTGAATATCAAAATCTCGGGTTATTTTCTCTACTAATCAGATTTGGATGCTATGTTGCTCTTCTTTTCATTGGAATTTGGGCTGGCAGGGATGGTCACAACATGGTTGGGTCTGATTATTGGTGTGTTTTGGCCATTTTAGGTTTGTTTTCCTAATTATCTCGATTTGTAATGTTATTGTTGTTGCTTGTTGGATATGATTAGGAACTTCGGGGCATCTGTTTCCCAATTTGTTTGGATTTTCGGCGAGTTACCTCTTCTCCGGTGAACTGTTGGTTTGTTCCAATATGGGGCGGTGTGCGTTGACATTGGGTGAAGTAATGGGCCCACATGATTTCAAATTTCAAATTGCAGATGGTGATCACTTGATATCTATCGGGTCCAACATGTTTCTACCAAAATTCTCTCTCGGCCCACGTAAGCTGGGTTGATGGTCTTATGGACTGATGGCCACGTGGGCTGGTTTCCTTTTCAGCTGGTGGTCTTATGTGACTCATTAGCTAAACTTAGTGCTTCCATTGGCAGACCTTGGATTGCAAGGGAAAATGTATTTTAGGCTAGGTTATTGGTTTCCTTGCCTATTCTAGGTGTTTTAGCCACTCGAGAAGAGGACTACGTGTATTTCCTAAACCTAATCTCGAGTTGTGAGGTTAATTTATTACGTTCGGTTTAGGGGTTTTTAGGTTTATCCGGGTGTTATAGTCCATACAGGAGATGGGATTATGTTTTGAACTTCATTGTACTATCTAATTGTTGAAAATTAATTTACATACCAAATTTAGTAAAAAAGAAAAATAAAATCTCGAAAAATTTATTGTAAACAATATTTGAGAATTATTTAGTTTTGTAATTTATTTTATTAAATTCTTATTCTTAATGATTTTTTTTTTCGAATGTGACCCCACTTAATTATTAGGCTAGATCCACCCCTGATTATAACTAAATTGTTTAGGAAACGAATTTCAAATAAATTAATAATTTTTACTTTTAAAAAATATTATTTCAAGATTTTTCTCATAATTTAGCATAATCAAAAAATTATATTACATATCTCGTGCTTGATTGTAGCACAATAAAAATTTTTGGCTTATTATGATGATGAATTTTGTTCCCTTGTGATCTTCCTCCCTATGACCCTTTTTTTTATATCACGTATTTTCTGAGTGTGGGCTCAAAATGCTGCAAATTGATATAATATATATAGAGTCCT
The DNA here is from genome assembly GCA_016801055.1 of Panax notoginseng. Taxonomy (NCBI): domain Eukaryota; kingdom Viridiplantae; phylum Streptophyta; class Magnoliopsida; order Apiales; family Araliaceae; genus Panax; species Panax notoginseng. The sequence continues at coordinate 139,497,561 of CM029015.1, forward strand.
CAACTCCCTGATTTATTATGATAATTTAAAAACTTTTCTAATATATTTTATCATGCTATTTTGTTATCTCTTAATAAAGGCTAGAGTGAGGATCAAGTAGTATTTTATAACTCTAGCTCCAATATAATTCTTGTGACGCCCCTAAATTTAGATACTTGTACCTCGAATCTAGTGCTTCACGATCTAACTCTAATAACATACTAATATCTCATACATTGGAATAATAGAATAATTTACATTGATATAATATAAATATTCTTGTCTCAAGTCTTGCAACCATTACTAATTCGTTACACAACTTAAACCGTAACATAACTTAATACATTTCATTAAATAGTCTTAATTCAACATGAAATTTAAATCCTAACATAGAAGACTAAAGCTACTCCGTAGTCGTGCCTTTTTCCTTATCCTTGCCAGATGTTTCACACGATTATGCCTTAACTGAAATGTTTAAGTAAAGCAATAATGAGCAACTTTACCCAGCAAGTAATATAACAATAAGGGTGAACATGTATAAACATAAAACTAAAAATCTCAAGGGTATAATGATAAAGGATAGCTCGAGAATTTAAAAAATAATGTTGTAAACAAATAAGTCTCAATAGTCCCAAATTCCTCCTTTGAATTTTAAATAATTAGTCATTTTAGACCGAATTATTATTAAAAGAATTCAAAGGGTCTCAACATTTTCAAATGGATGAAATTTAATACTGAGCAGACACTATGGACCAAGAGCTCCTACTAGAATTAATAGTATTTCACTGATAACCCAATAAAACAAGTACGATAGGTGATCGGCCCAAAGTACCCTACGTTATGCATAACATTTAAACATGTTGTTCACGCATGCGTTGGTTTCCCAACATAATATATGTACTGTAACGCCCCCAAATTCAGGTATCTTCCAAACCGACAGATGGTGCTACACAGTGCTATAGTTCACATAAACCTTCAATTAAATTGCCTCAAAAGAACGAATATGTCTTGTATATATTCAAAATAATATTAACATTCCCCCAGGTTCTTGATAACCATTACATTTGTCCTTGTCATAATATCAAATATTATGATTATAAACCTATAATATTACATAAGTAATCTACGGGCTTGCCTTAGCCTTCCCTTTATCCTTGCCGGATCCATCGGTCCTTTCAATCTTAGCTGCATTCATATGGTTTAAGCAAGAGTGAGGATAACTAGTTCAGCAAGTACAACAATTCTAATAAAACTAGCATGCTTGAAACATAGGAATCATATATCTTCAATAACTGAACAATAGTTATGAAGTACTATCGATAATTCAAAATAGCACTTCTTTTCATTCAAAACGTTTTACAATAATAATATTCAGTAAAACATCAATTCCGGTCCAAGGCCATGAGCATTTCATAAGTACATTGAAAAGGATATCCCGACACTAAGTCCGTAAGTCCGGCATAGCTTACGAGTACGTCTAGGTGATCAGCATATAGTACTCTATGTTGATCAACACTACATTCATTAAACGTATGTACGTTTAAGTTGTGGCAACCTCACGTGCCTGTCGTTTGACGACAAAACAATTTAGCATACTCAGTCTTCATTTAAAAACCCCACAAACATAGTTTGGTAAAACATTGACAATTGTAACGGGTCAAATTTATTGAATCGTGATTCTGGAGACAGAATCCTTTTAAGAAGGGAAAGATGTGACAACCGAGATTTTGTAATTTATTTTAATATTTATTGGAGTGAATAAATATTTTTTGATGAATTAATTATTAGATTAAATAATTATTTGATGAAATTATGGTAGATTAATTTAATTACATGTGTTGTATTTATTAAATTGATGTGGAGAATTTTATTATTCGATGCATGTATTTATGTGAGCTTATTTTATTAAAAAAAATATTTAATAAGCCTAATGTTATATTAAATAATTTATTTATTAATTAGAGATTTAATAATTTGACATTATTATTAAAGGAGAAATTTAAGTATGTGACTATGTGAATTAGTGAGAAATTATTATATTTTATTTAAAATAAACTAAATAATATATTGATTTATTTTATGAAGGAGTGTGACATTAATTAAACTATATGATAAAACTTTATTAAATTAAATAGTTTTTGAAACCTATTCTAGCTAGACAAACATGACACTAAGGGAGGTTGGGAGCAGTTACTCATGTTAGGCAACTGACCTCCATCATGCGCATCAGCTTACTTTATTTGTTCGACGTCTTCCTTACTTCTTTCATTCGTATGCTAAGTCTAGAAAACAAGCCAGAGAGAATAGAAAACTTTCAGAGAGAAAGATTGAGAATTTCACATAGTTAATTTTGCAGGAGATTGAGAGTAAGGAATTGAAAAGCATTTAGCCTACTAATTTATACTCTATAGGGTAATCTCCTCATTCCCAATTTCTATTTTATGTCTTTTAAGTTTCATGAATATGGCTTAAAGTCTTCTGTGAATCTCTGTAAATTTGAAAAGTTGTGTTAGGGATATATGTAATAATTCGAGAAGCATAGCATGTTATATATATATATATATATATATATATATATATATATATATATATTGCATGATTCCATATTATAATTTTTATAATACGATGACTTGTTATTTCAAAATTTACAGAGTTTGGATTTTGCCCTTATGGCCCTTATACGTAATTTTAGTGTGTCAAACATAAATGATTTTGTAAAAATTTATACTCTTATTTGATTATGCATGTTGATACGAAGAGACCAAACCTTAAACGAACGGATTCGGTGTTATAACGAATCTGTGGTATTAAATTTCATGATTTATATTCAAAACCTTTAAAAATATCAAGAACAGTACAATTTGCATGTTTTAATTATGTGATTATGTGTTTTAATGGGTTAAAATCACCCTATAAACATTGGGTATTGATTATATATTAATTCTAACATGTGGGTATGTTTAATTTGGGGAAATAATGATAATATAATGTTTAATTCGCTGAACTATGTGTTCTTCGCGAGCTGGGAATCAAATTCTGGAGTGTCGCACTGCGGCGCCAACTCCAGAACTAATGTCCCGCGCCGCAGTGCCACTGCGCCATAGCGCCAACCCCAGCACTGATGCCACGCGCCGCAGCGCCACTTAGAAGAATGTCCAGAAAATGTTTTTTTTTTATGTTCAAGTATAGAAATGAGTTAGTAACCTAGTCTAATGAATATAAAAACTTGTTAGACATATAATGAGATATTAAAATGAGTTTTTACCAAGTCAAGAAGACAATTACATGTTATTTGAATCGTTGATTATGTAATTAACTTGTTGTTCGTGTAGTATTATATTATGTGAAAATAAGTATGATAATTTGACTAAAAATATAGTCATGAATTCGAGATTAGACAAAGAATAACTTATAATGTTTCGTACGTTATTATTGACTGGTATTGTGAACATAATTGATATGTAGGATTTAATTCAAAGAACGAATTAATTAAGTGTAATCTACGCACGAGGCAAGTTTTCCTAACCCTACTTGTTATCGTTATATAAGTTAATTAATTCACCTTTCTACATTGAGCAAGTTCTCATTATTATTGATCAAGTCTGTTTTGTATGTTAAAGTTTATAAATCTTTCAAGCATGATACTGTTATACAATACTTATTTTATTGTATAACTTTTGAGATTCTGTTCAATTAAGTTATCAATTATTGTTAAACCTTGTTAGACTAGCGAACCCTTATTGATTCGACTAGTCCATAGTTGATGAGCGTTCTAAATTTCAGAACCCTTGATAAATTATCCAAACCAAACTTCCTTTGGTGCGGATTCCAATGTCAAACTGAGATGAACAACCCTTTAATAGGGGATTATTTATGCTTTAGCGTTAAGATATTGTGCAGAGTATGGTACTAAGGGCTGATCCCCCTAAGTATGAGAAGAGAGGTCCATAGTCTTATGACTGTTAAAGGTTTTAAGTATAACCCTTGACAGCCTAGGACATAGTTCAAGGTCTTATGACCCTCAGAAATTTCTTTTGATTCTTGTTATCCATTCTTGATTCAAAAGTTAAGCTTTTATATTCGAAGTTATTATTTTTCTCGCATGTTATTATTCATTGTTATATTGTTATACTTGTGGGCAATCATGCTCACTCTTACGTAATAATAACATTGCAGTTAAGAACGAAAGAGCAGATGAACCTTCCACTAGTAAAGGCAAGGGCAAGCTTAGCAAGTAATGAAGATTGATTATTTATGTGGTTACGTAATGATAATTAGAATTGATGTTACTTAAGACTTATTTGTTTATGTTTCTGCACAGATGATTTAAGGTTAGAGTAACTTGGGATTTATTTATTATGCAGTTGATGTAACCCCATAAGGGTAGAGTTATTATTATTTCTATCTATTGCATGGTTTGCATTTATTTATGGGTAGATAGATGGATGATGTTTGTACAGTGAACACCAAATCCTGTGGAAATGGAAGTACCGGATTTGGGGGTGTCACAACAATACTTTGACAGATTATAAGAAATCTAACATATCGTAAGTCTAGCCGAAAGAATTGGCCTTGACTTCATCAGACATTAACTAATGCGTAAGAATACATGAATCACAAAGCTTGTCTAGATTGAACTGGAACAAGGGTTGGAACACTTGCCTGCTACAGTTATAACACTTACACTTTACGTCTTTATGGTCTCTACAGTATATGATAATATCACATAACACATTAGGTTATGAATAACATACATGGTTCCTAAAGAATCTTACCCTTCTTCTCAATCTAATTACGTATTAGATTTGTTATTATTTGTTCCGGCTTTCTGTTATGTCATTCTTACATTCATCTACAATTGAGTTACTTCAACCATAAGTGATCATACTTAAGGTTTAAATATGTTTTAACAATATTACATTTAGTTCCTTAGTTCATTGTTAATCAATTACCATGCATGTTCTACTTGTAACTATTCTTTACTGTCTAAACCCTAAGGTTGGCACTGCGGCGCCGGACTTCCTTATTGGACTCGCGCTGCGGTGCGGGTTTGTAGTGCACAAGACCCGGCCTCGGCGCTGCGGTGCCATTCACCCTTCACTGTGTCGCGATGTGGCACCAACTAGCAGTGCACTATGGTCCGGCCTTGCACTGCAGCGCGAGCCTTTATGCCTTGAGTCGCGCTGCGGCGCGGACTCTGAGCCTCAGAAAATTTTGACAGATTTTTAACTTTGTGAGATTCCCGGGCTCGTAACTTCTTCGTTATACGTCCGAATTGGCTCGTTCAGGAGCCTACAGTTCACAAATTATATTCTCTACGTGTTCATGTAAGGATTTTATCTATTTGACTTCGTTAACTAAAAATTCACCTATTAGTCCATTTTTAACGAAAACGATAAACGTTCGTGAACGTTCAACGATCGTTTATTCATTCTAAGTCGGAATCCGGTCATTTTTGAGTCCGCAACTCTATAATGCCAAATAAGACTTGTCTCCATCAAAAACTGACGTTTCCAAGTTCAGACACAAAATCCGACTTCCATTCTGAGAATTTCACGAATTCGACGATTATCGTCCAATCGTGTGAATTCCGCCAAAACGTTGTTACTAACGATTTGTTCAGCGTTACAAATGAATTTAATTCATTAACTAAACATCTCAACCTATATATTACAACAACTTATCTTTAACTTAGGTTATGGCTTATTCCTCATAAGTTGATAACTTAACAAATTATAAATTATAAGATTTCATTCCTTATGACTTATTACTGATTTAAGTCCTTTAAGCAACATTCTTACATCTTATCTATCATACTAACTTCGTAAGGTAAACATAATATAAGTCTTACAAGTTCTTCTTTAGTTCACAGCTTGTTCATGAACAAAGTGCTTATTTTCGGCTTATTAATACTTAAGTCATTAGCTTATGCCTTCTTATATTTTTTTTAGCATACATGATCATCACTTCTCTATCAAGCTATTATGGTAGAGATAGAAGATATAAGATCATAAGATCATTTACCTTTGATGACTAGCTTTCTTCTTCTTGAAAATCTAACAATGGAAGTTTAGCTTAAAAGTGCTTATTCTCTCTAACCAATAAGTTGCTTAACTTGGATGAAAACTAACAAACAAATAATGAAATCATATGCTTGCTATTTATAGGACTTCTAATGTTAGGGCATAATAGTCATTAAGACAACCCACCTCCTTAAGTAACCTCCTTACTATTCATAACTTAATCTCTAAGTAAACTTGGCCATTACATTAATTCCTTGCCCACCACACAAAGTTCTTGGTCACCAATTCACCCATGGGTTGCTACATGGATCCTATTTAGCTAATGCATCATTACTTTGGCTTTAGATTTAATTTCATAGCTTATTCTTGTGGGCTTGCATTTCTTTACTTCGGGCTTCATTTTAACCAACACTTGGGCTCTAACATTAATCACACATGGGCTTACAACTTAATTCTTACTGGACTAATCAATTGTTTACACAATCCTACTAGTCCATTCCATTTAACTAAAGTTTTATAACAAATACTATACGTATAATTCTCATATTCTAACTCGTATACTAAATCATAATATACGGAACATCATCATACTCGTATAATAAGTTGTTTCATACTCGTATACATGACCTCGCACAATACCTACGTATCATACGATCATAACATTAAATTCTTAACACTTGATTTTCCTAACGTGCTCAAATTAAGTCCGCAGACGAAATATTACGTTTTTCATACTTAGATTATTATTACATAATCCATCTCACCTTGATAATATAACGTTACGTATTTCTCGGAAGTTAAAAAATAATTCTTGAGCGGAAAATGATGAATTGTGCTTTTCTGAAAATTTCTCGGAAAGCTTTTATTTTTGTCTTAGAAATTCAAATACTTTAATTCCTTCACATAGTTAAAATACTACGACTTTCCGACTTTTCTATGTTATAGAAAAACATTCATTTTACTAACACATAATAATAACAAATAATATTAGTTTATTCATTATTAATTCAAATAAATTATTTTACAATTTATTCAATTTTCTGGGGCGTTACATGTACCCCTTTTATGGGGTTGTTAATCTAGGCAGATTATAAGAGTCAGCACCAAAGCAATTGGTTTGGATAGCTTTCTAACTCATAGACATTGGTCTAGCCGAATAAAATGTCTTATACACTATTCTCAGTACATTTAGGAACAATTTATAAGTTCGATGATTTTAACAGGAGTCATAGAATGTAATCAAGCTTTAGAGTATGAATAATCAATATCATGAGTTTATATAATACAAGAATCATTCTATAGAACAATTTTCTTATACGATCAGTATATATGATTGATATAACAACAATTTAACACTTGCACAATATCTAAGGTTGTGTAAGTTAGGGAACTTGCATTCAATATGAAAATCAAATGTAGTTACCAAACTTGCACAAAGAAACATTTGGAGATAGTGTAACGACCCCAAAATTCATATAATTCAACTATCGACTTTGGTCGTTAATAATTCGTCTAATTTTTGATTTTATATCATTATTCGTGTTAAACTTAATAAAATACGGAATAATTAAAACTTTTATGTCTTCTTACTTTAATTTCCTAGATCAAAACCATTATCATTTACAAATCTATGAATCAATTTTATTTTATGATTCGCTTCATCAAGTTATTATATAAAATCTTACATTTCAATCGGATAACATTTACATATCAGATAACTCAAACTTTACAGTTTATTATTACATAATTATTGTAATTTATAAACTACATTTCTCAAAATCTTTATCTTTTCCTACCTTTGAACCATACTTAGCATATTACTCACCTTATGAGAGTTAATAAATAAAACTTACATCTAGGTTCAATACCCTTTTATACAACAAAGAAAACTTAAACTTTATAACTCAACATCTATTAAACATTATACATTATTCAAAACCTTAAATATGGTTCAAATAATAATAACTCAGCCAAAGTGTATAAATCTTCAAGTATCACATCTGATTCATGTCTTTCAAGTAGCACATAACTTTCCCTTTGATTCTTTAACCTGCAAAAGTGGTTATTTTCAAAGTTGAGCTCAGCTCAGAAAAATCTAACAGTTTTCATGCATCACATAGCATATAATAACATGCTCAACATACATCTCATAAACATTGGACTAACATAACATACATGATGCAGTTCATATAACAAGTATAAATATTAAATTCCTTACTCAATTAACATTCATTATTCAATCAACATAGTCATTAATTGACTTCAACGTTTCATACTTTCAATATATATAGAACACATCATGCTCTTTGCAACAAAGATTTAAAACAGTTCATCATAAATTTCACATAGTAAATAGGAACTGAAAGGCTTGCCTTGATCGTTGTTTACCAATAATAGTTTAACAACTTATAGCTATCTGTACTTCACGTGCCCTACATAATTATATAATCATGCACATCAATTATTAGTCACATAGCAATGCATAGTAGTTGTAATGTAAACTTTACTCTATATCTCATAACCCTTCCTATTATCAATACAGAATGTTTAGTTTGATTGTGTTAACTGTCGATTCACATCTCACTATATTTCATACTCGAAGTTCATTCAAGTATTTAAGTTTTGCTAGGAATCATTATTGGTTTTATATTAACTCCATTTCATATATTATAATATCCATTTCAATTGACTTAAAATAATTTTTACGTTCATTAACACTTGTCACGACGTTTCGACGTTCATTCGTCACACGCCCGATTTACCTCTCTTGTGTCTGCTTAGTATGCTTATACTACTTATCTAATACATTATTCATTAATGTTACATATCATTATATTTACTAACATTCATGTTTTATAACTTAGAACAACATCTTTTATCGTTAGAAGCACTACACTTGCATACGTGCATGCCCGACGCCGTCCGATTGTCCCCGAAAACACAATAATCCTAACAATTTCCATTTTGATCCCTGTTCCCGACCTCAAATTGAAAAAATTAAAGAATTAATGTTTTAGACCTATTCTTCCTCGTTCCGGATCATCTTGATTCTCCTTAATCAGAGTTTGTATGAAAAAGTTATGGTTATTTTACTACAAGAGGTCAAAATAGTCACACCGGACAAACTTAGAGCACAACTGCACCCAAATAAGCATTGGACACAGCGCAACTATTAGATTTGTAATATTCATGAACGCAATCAAACTGCACAAATTAAGCGGAAGCATGGAAAATCAGAGTTTAAAAATTTTACAAACCATATACCCGGATCATCCTATATGCACAATTATTAATTAAACGAAAAGATAAAGAATAAGAATCATACCCTTGAAGATTCGAGCTTTCTCAGGTACAAATTCACCTTCAAATCCTTTTTGCGTTCAACTTGAATCCACCGGGTTGGGTTCCTTCTTTTGATCAACGTTAGCCACCCAAGTGTTTGGCCTCTAGAGGTGATCCACCAAGGAAGAAGAAATATTCAAGAAGAATGATAGTTGGTTAAACCCTAGTTTTCTATCTCTATAGAAAAAGAACGTACTCTCCAACTATTAGAATTGCATATATCTGATATATAATATAAGACTCATCTTATAATGATATCAGGTAACCCTATTTAATTAAAAATAAGGTATTATTTATTTAATTAAACTCTTTTAATGAAATGGGTTCCCAAATCTTATTAGGGATAATTAATTAAGCTCCTTTAACTAATTTTCCCTCCTAATCCTATTAGGAATAAATGAGAGTACTTATATTAAATTAATTCCTAAACTCTTTTAGAAATTATAATAATAATAATTATAATAATATTAATAAGACTCCTCTTATTAATTTATATTTAATATTTCTAAAATATTAAATAATAAATATTAAGTTATTTAATTCATTCTATCACCGTAGATTAAATTAAATATACTTAACATATTATTACGATTATGCCATTAACTTCTTAAATAATTATTCTTCCTTTTATGTTGTGATCCTTTAGGTTCTCCATATTAAATCAGTTGTGAATAAATCAATTAAAACAATTCTAATCTTATTTAAATAAATAAATTAAATAAATAATTTATTTAAATAAATAATATTTATTCTACAATAGGGATAAGTTCTTCTTTAGTTTATAGTTCATGAACAAAGTGCTTATTTCCGGCTTATTAATACTTAAGTCATTCACTTATGTCTTCTTATGTTTTTTTAGCATACATGATCATCACTTCTCTATCAAGCTATTATGGTAGAGATGGAAGATATAAGATCATAAGATCATTTACCTTTGATGACTAGCTTTCTTCTTCTTGAAAATCTAACAATGGAAGTTTAGCTTAAAAGTGCTTATTCTCTCTAACCAATAAGTTGTTTAACTTGGATGAAAACTAACAAACAAGTAATGAAATCATATTGTTGCTATTTATAGAACTTGTAATGTTAGGGCATAATAGTATTAAGACAACCCACCTCCTTAAGTAACCTCCTTACTATTCATAACTTAATCTCTAAGTAAACATGGCCATTACATTAATTCCTTGCCCACCACACAAAGTTCTTGGTCACCAATTCACCCATGGATTGCTCCATGGATCCTATTTAGCTAATGGATCATTACTTGGGCTTTACATTTATTTTCATAGCTTATTCTAGTGGGCTTGCATTTCTTTACTTTGGGCTTAATATTAACCAACACTTGGGCTCTAACATTATTCACACAAGGGCTTACACCTTAATTCTTATTGACTAATCAATTTTTTACACAATCCTACTAGTCCATTCAATTTAACTAATGTCTTATAACAAATATTATACGTATAATTCCCATATTTTAACTCGTATACTAAATCATAATATACGGAATACCATCATTCCCATATACTCGTATAATACTTTGTATCATACTCATATACACTACCTCGCACAATACCTACGTATCATACGATCATAACCTTAAATTCTTAACACTTGATTTTCCTAACGTGCTCAAATTAAGTCCGTAGGCGAAATATTACATTTTCCATGCTTAGATTATTATTACACAATCCATCTCACCTTGATATTATAACGTTACGTATTTCTCAAAAGTTCAAAAATAATTCTCGAGCGGAAAACGATGAATAGTATTTTTCTGAAAATTTCTCGGAAAGCTTTTATTTTCGTCTTACAAATTTAAACACTTTAATTCCTTCACGTAGTTAAAATACTACGACTTTTCGACTTTTCTAGGTTATAGAACAACATTCATTTTACTAACACATAATAATAACAAATAATATTAGTTTATTCATTATTAATTCAAATAAATTATTTTACAAATTATTCAATTTTCTGGGCGTTACATGTACCCCTTTTATGGGGTTGTTCATCTAGGTAGATTATAAGAGTCCGCACCAAAGCAATTAGTTTGGATAGCTTTGTAACTCATAGACATTGGTCTAGCCGAATCAAATGTCTTATACACTATTCTCAGTACATTTAGGAACAATTTATAAGTTCGATGGTTTTAATAGGATTCAAAGAATGTAATCAAGCTTTAGAGTATGAATAATCAATATCATGAATTTATATAATACAAGATTCATTCTATAGAACAATTTTGTTATACGATCAATATATATGATTGATATAACAACAATTAAAAACTTGCACAACATATAAGGTTATGTAAGTTAGGGAACTTCCATTCGTAATGAAAATCAAATGTAGTTAACAAACTTGCACAAAGAAACATTTGGAGACAGTGTAACGACCCCAAAATTCATACAATTCAACTATCTACTTTGGTCGTTAATAATTCGTCTAATTTTTGATTTTATATCATTATTCGATGTTAAATTTAATAAAATACGGAATAATTAAAACTTTTATGTCTTCTTACTTTAATTCCTTAGATCAAAACCATTATCATTTACAAATATATGAAAATATTTTATTTTATGATTCGCTTCATCAAGTTATTATATAGAATCTTACATTTCAATCCGATAACATTTACATACCAGATAACTCAAACTTTACAGTTTATTATTACATAATTATTGTGATTTATAAAGTACATTTCTCAAAATCTTTATCTTTTCCTACCTTTAAACCATACTTAGCTTATTGGTCTGCCTAAAAACTTAAACTTTATAACTCAACATCTATTAAACATTATACATTATTCAGAACCTTAAACATGGTTCAAATAATAATAACTTAGCCAAAGTGTATAAATCTTCAAGTTTCACATCTGATTCATGTCTTTCAAGTATCACCTAACTTTACCTTGAATCTTTAACCTGCAAAAATGGTTATTTACAAGGTTGAGCTCGACAGCTCAGCAAAATCTAACAATTTTCATGCATCACATAGCATATAATAACATGCTCAACATACATCTCATAAACATTGTACTAACATAACATACATGCTGCAGTTCATATAACAAGTATAAATATTAAGTTCCTTACTCAATTAACATTCATTATTCAATCAACATAGTCATAAATTGACTTCAACGTTTCATACTTTCAATATATATAGAACACATCATGCTCTTTGCAACAAAGATTTAAAACAGTTCATCATCAAGTTCACATAGCAAATAGGAACTGAAAGACTTGCCTTGATCGTTGTTTACCAATAATAGTTTAATAACTTATAGCTATTTGCACTTCACGTGCCCTACATAATTATATAATCATGCACATCAACTATTAGTCACATAGCAATGCATAGTAGTTGTAATGTAAACTTTACTCTATATCTCATAACCATTCTTATTATCAATACACAATGTTCAGTTTGATTGTGTTAACTGTCGATTCACATCTCACTATATTTCATACTCGAAGTTCATTCAAGTGTTTAAGTTTTGCTAGGAATCATTATTGGTTTTATATTAACTCCATTTCATATATTATAATATCCATTTCATTTAACTTAAAACACTTTTTACGTTCATTAACACTTGTCACGGCGTTTCGACGTTCATTCGTCACACGCCCGATTTGCCTCTCTTGTGTCTGCTTAATATGCTTATACTACTTATCTAATACATTATTTATTAATGTTAAGTATCGTTATATTTACTAACATTCATATTTTATAACTTAGAACAAATCTTTTATCGTCAGAAGCACTACACTTGCATACGTGCATGCCTGACGCCCTCTGATTATCCCCGAAAACACAATAATCCTAACAATTTCCATTTTGATCTCTGTTCCCGACCTCAAATTGAAAAACTTAAAGAATTAATGTTTTAGACAATTCTTCCTCGTTCCGGATCATCTTGAATCTCCTCAATCAGAGTTTGTATTAAAAAGTTATGGTTGTTTTACTACAAGAGGTTAAAACAATCACACCGGACAAACCTGGAGCACAACTGCACCCAATTAAGCCTTGGACACAGCGCAACTGCACCCCAAAAGACTTAGGGCACAGCACAGCTGCGTTCGTTAGCAGAACCGGGACTTACAATTTACTTTACTTGTGATTTTTGACCTTTTTCTCCTTGTAATCTTCATAACTTGAGTTATACATATCCAAATTAGTCTGTTTTCAATTCTATGGATTCGTAATTAATAGAACTATAACATACTAGAATTATAACAATTTATAGAAACACTAACTAGTCTAAATCTTGACCCAAAACTCATGTTCATACTAAACTTTCATGTTTTAACATGTTTAGCGAATTCATTCACTACGAATTCGTTTTACAACCAAAACAGTTAGTTTCAATTACTTTGTTTTCGGTTCTTCATGTATTTTCACAATCAATAGCCAATTTATATATTATACTATGAATTAAACATCAATGTTAACTTCAAAATAAGCTATATTCACATATATTTCACTGTTAAACGATTTCTTTTCTTTTTGAACGTAATTCATCTAAATTAATATCCCAAATCCTTATCTAGGTGTTAGTCATAACATCACAATTACATGTACACACAATCGAACACTGTATATACTAACAATTCATCAAAATTGCATTTACAAAGAGTTTGAAACTCAAGAACATAAAACTTGCATATACGTAAAACTAAAGTTTTAGATATTATACTTTCAATTGCTTGATTACTCCACAAGAATGATTAGTCTTTCTTCCTAGACCTTCTTCCTTTAAACTAACAATTTCTCTCTTTTCTTTTACTCTTCTCTATTTTTCTTTGTATTCTCCCTTTCTTCTCTTCTCAAACTTAGGTCAAACTCTTACGTAAAACATAAAACAGACGCAATAAACTAAAGCGTATAAAACTGTCGTACTAATAAATATACTAATTATGTATCAGTTATAAAAATATTTATTTTATTTTATTTTTTTAATTCAAAAGCCATAAGGCTTTGTTTGGCAAAAGCCAATTAAAATAATGATTTAATCATTCCTTAAGCCTTGTTTGGCAAAACAAGATTAAAATAAGAATTTCAAAAGCTCCAAGGCTTTGTTTGGTAAAACCAAATTAAAACTCTTTTAATCTATTTTCATAAGTCGTTTATAATATAGTTTATTGTCACACTTTATTTAAATAAATTCTCATATTCAAATTAAATTAAATCTAATAAAAATTTATTAAATCAATTTACCATATAAACCAATACAATAAAATTATAATTTTCATTTTCATTATAATTTTATTTAATAAATTAACACATCACTTTAATTATAAAATCAAATTAAAATAACATTATAATAATTCATTTAATCATAATATAGTTTCAACTTAATTTAAATTACCCAATATTTATAGGGTTAATTTCATTTGCCACCAAATTCCTTATCGTGACTAATTTCTTTTATTTTCTTTAATAGTTTAATCAACTATTAAATCTCATAAAAACTTAATTTATTCACACCAAAACACATAATTCAAAATATATACACCTCATAATAAGAATTTTAATTATTAAATTCTTATTTTAATAATTTATGAAAAATCGAGTTGTCACAGATAGTCAAGGAACTTGCCTTTCGCGTAGATTACCAATTAACAGCTTAATGTCACCTCAATGCCCTATATTATCATAATCATGTGTATATATATACACATTAGTTATACATACTTAACATAAAAACCAACAATCCTACACATATATCATACATATGATTTTCCATATATGTTATGTACATACACCTAGCCACATATTCGACACACATTCACATCACATAGATGCATATTCAACCTTATCTTTGCTTTATTTAGAAACTTATTAAATCTTGATTCTATATAGTCATTATATGTTTATATACTGAAAGCATCACTTTAATCATGTATTATACCTTAAGATAGTATTATACATGTGTTTTAAGTCTTGGATAACAATTAAAACAATCAGACAGCTCTGCCATGCGGCGCGGCCGCGCTGCATTATGATCTGAGAGTAGCGCAGCCGCGTTACTCCTTGATCAGACCAGAGTTGAGTTTGAGTTTTCAATTACGCAGATCAATTCTTAACATACAATGACACTGGTACATATCATATACTTATGTCAAGAAGGTCTTAGGTTAGGTTTGATACCTCTTGTGCTTACTTTAAGCTTTCTTTCAAATTATATAGTTTTTATATTAAAGTTTTCAATCAACAAGGCTTAATGGGTTCATTTTACAAGAACCCATTATAATACTTCCTAATCCATATGATGTTAATACATCAACATTTAGTACGCATGCTCAAATGTATTCAAGTCATTTAATCACAGTTACCATAGATTTACATTTGAAAACTTACTTTAAACCATGTTAGAACGGATTATATCATGTCTATCTAATTGGGTTAACATTGTTGGTCGATTTCGCAACCAATAAACTCGCGTAAGTATACGCGATCTAACGAGTAAGTACATTAAGTACACAAAAGCCTCTTCCGATGGTCAAATGCAAATCCCTTAGCTAGATAAATCATAATATTCTTATGGTGAAAATAACTCAACTAAGGGTCATTAAGCTTAATCTCAATGGTTACATAAGGTAAATAGATATATTCCTATTCTATTATGCAATATATGCTCCCATTCTCATAGGCATAGTCATAACAAGTGTTATTATATTTATGGTTAGGCATTAAAATCTATTTTCCAATATCAATTAATACCAATATCAATTCTTTAGCCATGTAATCAATAAGTAAGCATTAAATACAACAACCCATTCAAACATGATTCATTATAATAAATAGGAGAAAAATTCAATTATACTAATCATTAAGTTACATTGCAAACCCAGAAATATAATTAGTTCGTAACTATAGAACTAATAAACATTATCAAAGTATTCAACATGCTTAAAATACACAAATGAAAGAAAGATTTGGATAAAGAAAACTCCTCTTTTGAAGTTTTCAGACTCCAACTCTTCTCTTCACCGTGTAGAATCCAAGCAATGAAGGAAGCAATGAACTTGGAAGACTTGAATCACCAACTTCTTTCTCTTCTATGCTATATCTTTCTCTACACTATTTCTATTGTGATAATCTATTAAGGAGGCTCCTGAGATATCATAATAAGTGAATTCAACAACTTAGGTCATTAAAACACTACTACCTACCTGGAGACCGGAGGTGGCACTGCGGCACGACCCTTTATGCTTTGGTCAGGCGTTGCAGAGCAAGTCAAGGTTGCTTGGTCAATAAGTCACGCCGCGGCGCCACCTTTGTGTAGAAACAGGTGCGCTGGGTGTAACAAGGGGCTGAGCTAGCATGTATATGGCACTACGGCACCACTTTATAAGGGGAATTAGGCGTTGCGATGCCAACTTTGAGAGAATGACAATTTTGCCCTGTAAAAGCTTGAAATGACCTAATAATCCATGCAAAGCACTTTTAAGCCAAATAATCACAAATAATATATAAAAGCATTATAAAGTAGAATAAACACAACTTCTTAAGGTTTAGAGTGCTCGATTCACGGGTATAAATTATACTCATCAAATACCCCCAAACTTAAGCTTTTACTTGTCCTTAAGCAAAAATATCTGAACAAAAATAACAAAATGAAATTTAAACTACACATCATGCGCTGAACTACTATATACATGTATTGTGGCTTTTAAGCTCAAAACAACTACTCTCAAAGAATAAGAAAAACACTGTTATGAGTAAGGGTTCAATTAATCTCAAGCTTAAGAATATATTTGATCCATATAAATATTATATAACAACTTGCGTACTTTGTAAAATTTATAAATATTATCCACAACTATAACATTATATCAAATTAACTCCATAATATTCAAAAATGATATTTATAGAAAATTTATCTTTATTTATAAAAGTTGGGGTCTTACACTTCCCCTAATGACCTCAGTTTTCAACGAGTGTTTAGTTACCGGAATCTTCGATCGGAATCAAATCTGATGGATGATAGAAAAGAGAAATGGGTACTAGTAGCAGAAATCCACGTAGAAATCAGAGGAGGAATGAGAAAAAGAGGAGGGAGAAATTGAGAGAGGTGTGCTTTAGTTGACTTTAGTGGAATAGAGAAGAAATAGGAAGAACGTGTGTCGCCATTTGATTGAAAGGCCAGTGATGAGGAGTTTAGTTTATTCATTGATTCAAGTTTTCCGTATGACACTTTAATAAGAAAGGGTAAAACAAACTTGCTACTAATAAGAGTATACTCTCTATAAAAGCATTTTTGTCGTGGATAATTTGGTAGAGGTCTAAATTTCATTTAAGTTTAAAAGGGCAATCCATTATATTGCACGAAAAAGGGTGAAAACAAACTTACTTTTATAATAAGAGTGTCCATTGTGAAAAAAACTTCCTTGTAAGTAATTTGGTAGAGGTCCAAATTTCATGTGGTTTTAAAAGGGCATCCCATTTCATTGAAACTAGGGGCGGATCTACGGCTGGGGCAAGGGGACACTTGCCCCTACTAAATTTGCAAACTTTTCAAACTAAAAAGTTTAAGTATCAAATTCTACAAGGTTGGTTCTATTTTGCACGGATGGGTGACTCATTCGCATGTTCCCGATCTAAAATTTTGCTTATTGTTTATCACTTAATTTTTAGATTTGGATGTTCATCGCTGATTAATGGGTTTATTACCCGAAAATTGGGCTTTTAATTTTAAAGTGCTATATTCTGTTTTGTTACCGACTATTTTTCTTATTCCGATTGATTTTTGTTTTCATAATTATTAATTTAGGTTGTTGTACTCCCTTGATTTTGGGTTTATTGATCTGATCTTGTTTGGATATCAAAATCTCGGGTTATTTTCTCTACTAATCAGATTTGGATGCTATGTTGCTCTTCTTTTTGCTGGAATTTGGGCTGGCAGGGATGGTCACAACATGGTTGGGTCTGATTATTGGTGTGTTTTGGCCATTTTAGGTTTGTTTTCCTAATTGTCCAGATTTGTAATGTTATTGTTGTTGCTTGTTGGATATGATTAGGAACTTTGGGGCATCTGTTTCCCAATTTATTTGGATTTTCAGCGAGTTACCTCTTCTCCGGTGAACTGTTGGTTTGTTCCAATATGGGGCGGTGTGCGTTGACATTGGGTGAAGTAATGGGCCCACATGATTTCAAATTTCAAATTACAGATGGTGATCACTTGATATCTATCGGGTCCAACATGTTTCTACCAAAATTCTCTCTCGGCCTACGTAAGCTGGGTTGATGGTCTTATGGACTAATGGCCACGTGGGCTGGTTTCCTTTTCAGCTGGTGGTCTTATATGACTCATTAGCTAAACTTAGTGCTTCCATTGGCAGACCTTGGATTGCATGGGAAAATGTATTTTAGGCTAGGTTATTGGTTTCCTTGCCTATTCTAGGTGTTTTAGCCACTCGAGAAGAGGACTATGTGTATTTCCTAAACCTAATCTCGAGTTATGAGATTAATTTATTACGTTCGGTTCAGGGTTTTTAGGTTTATCCGGGTGTTATAGTCCATACAGGAGATGGGATTATGTTTTGAACTTCATTGTACTATCTAATTGTTGAAAATTAATATACATACCAAATTTAGTAAAAAATAAAAATAAAATCTCGAAAAATTTATTGTAAACAATATTTGAGAATTATTTAGTTTTGTAATTTATTTTATTAAATTCATATTCTTAATGATTTTTTTTCGAATGTGACCCCACTTAATTATTAGGCTAGATCCACCCCTAATTATAACTAAATTGTTTAGGAAACGGATTTCAAATAAATTAATAATTTTTACTTTTAAAAAATATTATTTTAAGATTTTTCTCATAATTTAGCATAATCAAAAAATTATATTACATACCTCGTGCTTGATTGTAGCACAATGAAAATTTTTGGCTTATTATGATGATGACTTTTGTTCCCTTGTGATCTTCCTCCCTATGACCCTTATTTTTTATATCACGTATTTTCTGAGTGTGGGCTCAAAATGCTGCAAATTGATATAATATATATAGAGTCCTCAACTCCCTGATTTATTATGATAATTTAAAAACTTTTCTAATATATTTTATCATGCTATTTTGTTATCTTTTAATAAAGGCTAGAGTGAGGATCAAGTAGTATTTTATAACTCTAGCTCCAATATAATTCTTGTGACGCCCCCAAATTCAGATACTTGTACCTCGAATCTAGTGCTTCACGATCTAACTCTAATAACATACTAATATCTCATACATTGGAATGTTTAAGTAAAGCAATAATGAGCAACTTCACCCAGCAAGTAATATAACAATAAGGGTGAACATGTATAAATATAAAACTAAAAATCTCAAGGGTATAATGATAAAGGATAGCTCGAGAATTTAAAAAATAATGTTGTAAACAAATAAGTCTCAATAGTCCCAAATTCCTCCTTTGAATTTTAAATAATTAGTCATTTTAGACCGAATTATTATTAAAAGAATTCAAAGGGTCTCAACATTTTCAAATGGATGAAATTTAATACTGAGCAGACACTATGGACCAAGAGCTCCTACTAGAATTAACAGTATTTCACTGATAACCCAATAAAACAAGTACGATAGGTGATCGGCCCAAAGTACCCTACGTTATGCATAACATTTAAACATGTTGTTCACGCATGCGTTGGTTTCCCAACATAATATATGTACTGTAACGCCCCCAAATTCAGGTATCTTCCAACCCAACAGATGGTGCTACACAGTGCTATAGTTCACATAAACCTTCAATTAAATTGCCTTAAAAGAACGAATATGTCTTGTATATATTCAAAATAATATTAACATTCCCCCAGGTTCTTGATAACCATTACATTTGTCCTTGTCATAATATCAAATATTATGATTATAAACCTATACTATTACATAAGTAATCTACGGGCTTGCCTTAGCCTTCCCTTTATCCTTGCCGGATCCATCGGTCCGTTCAATCTTAACTGCATTCATATGGTTTAAGCAAGAGTGAGGCTAACTAGTTCAGCAAGTACAACAATTCTAATAAAACTAGCATGCTTGAAACATAGGAATCATATATCTTCAATAACTGAACAATAGTTATGAAGTACTATCGATAATTCAAAATAGCACTTCTTTTCATTCAAAACGTTTTACAATAATAATATTCAGTAAAACATCAATTCCGGTCCAAGGCCATGAGCATTTCATAAGTACATTGAAAAGGATATCCCGACACTAAGTCCGTAAGTCCGGCATAGCTTACGAGTACGTCTAGGTGATCAGCATATAGTACTCTATGTTGATCAACACTACATTCATTAAACGCATGTACGTTTAAGTTGTGGCAACATCACGTGCCTGTCGTTTGACGACAAAACAATTTAGCATACTCAGTCTTCATTTAAAAACCCCACAAACATAGTTTGGTAAAACATTGACAATTGTAACGGGTCAAATTTATTGAATCGTGATTCTGGAGACAGAATCCTTTTAAGAGGGGAAAGATGTGACAACCGAGATTTTGTAATTTATTTTAATATTTATTGGAGTGAATAAATATTTTTCGATGAACCTTCAGGTTGATCACGCTTAGCTGAAAATATTTAAATTTAAAGTAAGAATGATCATTTGATTGCCCAGCAAGTAATAGAAGATAATAAACTTTAGCTGAAAGAAGTAAATATTTTCTTTGAACGACACTTCTACAACGAACAATAGTTGTGAAGTAAGCTAAAGCAATAATATACAACATATCAAATCTATCTCAAATTTTGAAACTACGTACTGACTATAATTGGAGAGCAGTCGACAGAATATGAACTTTGTTTTTCGATTTTCAAAAAGGTATACAAAACTTCATTTGTAAACTGTCATAACTTACGGGCACGGAGGGTGATCAGCCCGTTATACCCTGTATTGATCAATACTACATGTTCGAATAATATTTTCGTCCAGCATATCAGCCTTAGGCGCACAAAAGTTTCCCATGTTCGGAATGTTCATACTTAGTCTGGAATCTGAACCAAAACAATTCGGTTAAATAATAATAATGTTTTATCATGTTCAACGATATTTTTAAATCTGTGTCTAGTTGAGTCAAATAGCTTAGACGAATTTTAATTAATGTATACATACCGTAATTAGATAAGTATGTATCAACAAGTACAACTAGTATCCATGTGAGGACACTTGCATAACCAAATTTAGAAATTAACGAACAGAATATATATCTTGATCTATAGAGTTAAAGAACTTCAATAACAAATTATAATTTAATAACTTATTTACAAAGAATCATTGCATAAGTATATACACAGGTTAAGATACTTGAACAATGAAAAAGAATAGTTCAGATACTAGCTTACACATGTCCATTGCATAAAGTAAATGCAAAGGTAGGATACTTGCCTGATTTGCTACTTACACAACTTAGTTTTATCTTTCATATAGCGACCTATCATTAATAAGATCATTTTGTCGATTAGAATAGTATATCGTAACACATCGTACTGCTATTTGCAGTCAACACAAAACTTAATCACATTGTCACATTGTTATATCAGTCATTAAATCATAAACAATCACCTATCTAGTCAAACTATCTAAGTCCAAACCAATTTCTGAAATATTTTGGTGTACTACCGGCTTTATCGGGTAATTATTGAGTCTAAAACTCTTTTCTGTGGTCCAATATTCTTTTAGATAATTTAAATATTAATCATATTATTTTTCATAGACTTATAATAATTTTTAAATAATTAATATAATTTATCATAACTTTTCAAACACTGGATTCATTTTTAAATAATTTAAATATTAAATAATTCTATTATAATTAATATTTAATTAATATTAAATTATTAATGAAACCATTGCCAAAATATTAAAGTTACTGATAATAGCTTAAAATATTTTTAAAACATTTTTATTACCCTTAAATGATTTTTAAACATTTAAAATTATTTTTAAATAATTACTATTGATATTTAAATATTAATGTATTATTCACCAAAATATTAAAAGTCATTTATTATTACTTAAAATATTTTAAAATCATTTATATCCTTTTATAAATCAATAAAATCATTTTTAAACTATTTATTTAATATTATTATTAAATAAATCTAATATCATTAATATTAAATTATTAATGAAATTTTCCTTAAAATATTAAAAGTTATGTTTTATAACTTAAAATATTTTTATACACTTTATTTTTATTTAAAATGATTTTTATAATATTAAAATCATTTTAAACTAATTTTATTTAATATAATTATTAAATAAATCTATTATCGGTAATATTAAATAATTAATAAAATTTATCTTAAAATATTAAAAGTTATGTTTTATAACTTAAAATATTTTTAAATACTTTATTATCATTTAAAATAATTTTTAATATAATAAAATCATTTTTAATTAATTTATTTAATATATTTATTAAATAAATTAAATATCAATAATATTCAAATAAATATTAATTTTAATGAAAAATATGTCAAATTATTAAAAGTTAATTTTTATAACTTCAAATAATTTTTAAAACTAATTTTGTAATTTTTAGAAATTAATTTCTATTTTTAAATGGTTTTTGGAAATTTATTTGATTAAAATTAATAAATCTGTCGCTGTAGCCTTTAGCGAATGAAAGTGTCGCCTAAGGTGTTCTTGAGTCTCAAGAACATTCATAAGCAGTGTTCTTGGTGCAATGTTTGACCAACGATAATTGTCAGATCAAGAGGTTTCTAGGCAAGCTATGACATTGATATTGTAGTGTTTATGTAACACTACAAGTATCAACAACAATCATGGTCCAATTGCATCAAACAAGAAAGATCTAGGCTTGCAAAGTAGTTGAAGAACAGTTCAACTGGCTAGTTTTGGGCTTCCACAACTTGTTGTTCATGTAATGTTTTGGTGTTCTTAAGGTTCCAGATTGTAGTACACATGTAACTGAACAAATCAATTACATAAAATCGTCATAAAAACAACAAAATCTCTAGATCCATGCCGGTCAAACCCTGTCAGATACAATGTTCATACGTTTTTTGGGTTACCCAGAAAATAACTTTTGTGATCGTCCTGCCTAGTTTGACCATCCACTAAATCCAACATGTTTGATGTTTTAGTGATCTAAAGGCATAAAACTGTAGTCCGTATACCATATTACAATCCTATTACAACATCATAACCAAAGAAACAACCACATGCAAGATCTGATGTTATTACCCGGGATTTTGAAAAATCCGAATTTTTTGAATAATTTTTTTTATTTAATATTAATATTGATTGTTAATTTTGTGACGAGTATCTATGATACAAGTCTCGAGAAGTAGCCAACTTGTGAATTAACTGAGAAAATAAGAGTAGAGTTGTGCTTAACAGTTTTAGAAACCATAACCCTAAGTCCGGATAGGGATTCGATAGAAAATATAATTAAAATAATTATATTGATGAGTAAGTGTTTATATTGTATAACATTTTGATCAATGATTGATCGAGTAGAGTACAATATTAGTAAACCCTAATTAGGGGTTAGAAACCCTAATCTCAAGATTAGAAACCCTAATGTACCGTTGGGAACCCTAATCAAAAGGCGGGAAACCCTAATTTTAAATTTGAGAATCCTAAACTCTAATTAGAAAACCCTAATCCTAATTAGTAAGCCTTAAAGTAATTAGTAAACATTGATATAATTAGGAAACCCTGATTATACTTTAGAAATATTAATTTCTATTTAAAACCTTAAGTATATTTTTGAAATTTTAATTTTCTAATTAAAACCCTAATCAGGAAAAAAAATAGAAACTAAAGTTCTAAAACCTAAGGGTTAGAACCTTAGGGTTAAACCCTAAGGGTTTGGATAAATGTCTTGTATGCCCTTAAATTTAGAATGCAAATGACAAAAATGCCCTTTTTTAGATTATTATGAGCTAACTTACAAATCTCGCCAACATTGTAGTGATTCACCAACTAAAGCTAGCCTTTTCACTTAAATTTCAACTACAATCTGATCTAGAGGGACACATTGCAATTACATACACACACTGTATCTAATTTAGAGAATTAAAAGAGAGAAAGTCTAGACTTTTGGTCCATTTGCTACCAAACACTTAACAAACTCATTCTCTCTCAAAACCTCCGAATATATCAAGTTTCACAGTCACATAACCAGCCCCTAGATCACCTAATATCAAATTGGAGAGCTATGATAAAGGATTGGATTTAGAAGGTATAAAACCCCTAGACTCATTTTGATCTTGTATGCTAAGATAAAGTTAGTGTTTTTGTGTTTATATTTGTGTTAAATGATGTTTTTAGATTATCTACGGTGATCCATCATGGATTCATAGCATCAAAGTGGGTAAAAATAGAAGTTTTTCAAAACTGTCCAAGAACTCAAAGAGTCGTCTGACAACCATATGTTAGTGGCCGTAGATCTTTGCATGTTTATGATTTTTCTTGCTTTATGTTTTGGATCTGTAGTTTGGTATAAGGACTGTAATCTGAAAGTGGAATCAAAGCTAATCCATGTATATATTTCAAGATATTCTTGGTCAAAACCCGTTGACCGGGCATGACCAAATGAATTCTGGGTAACCCAGAAATCCTTTTTCAGCGTCTGACAACTTTTTCTAATACTTTGATCTGTCAGTTGGTAAGCCTTTTGTTGATGTTGCTGTATACGTGTTGTTAACTTGTTGTATGGACTCTAGATCCATGTATTTAGACCCTTCAAAATGTCAACAGATCGAACGCAAGAGATGGTCAAAGTAGACCATCCGATAACATTTCATGTTTTCTGGAATTTCCAGAAAACGTAAAACCAAATTTTCTGACAGCCTTTGACCGAGCCGTATCTAAATATTATGATGTATTTGGACTGAGCTAGTTATGTATATATGTTCCTTGTCATGAGTACTACATACTGGGACCATGACAACAACAAAACAATGACCAGAACCTATGAATTAGTGGGCTAGAAAGTACCTAGTCGAGACTGTCTGGGTTTCTGGGTAACTCAGAAAACCCAGGTGGTGTCTGACAGAAAGTTTTGAGGCTCAGATCTCATTGTTGAGATGTTGTATAACCAAGATAAAGATTGATGAATGTAGTATGACACAAGTACAACACGATCAAAGTATTAGTTAGCCTAGAACATGCACAAATTGAGAATCAAAGCTGGTCAAACGTGGAACCTTTATCACTAAACTGTCAGTGTTATTGAGCTCAAGAACACCAACAGCGACGGTTTATTTAATTTTATTTTCTGAATTTTCAGAAAATACTTAAAAATTGAAAATAATTTCTAAAAATTATAATAATGGCTTTAAAATATGAAAAATAACTTTTAATAATTTCTGACATTTTTCATTAATATTTATAATTATTTGAATATTAATGATATTTAATTTATTTAATTTATTTAATTAGTTTAATAAATAAATTAGAGAAGAATGATTTTAATATTATAAAAATTATTTTAAATAAGAATAAAGTGTTTAAAAATGTTTTGAATTATAAAATATAATTTTCAATTTTTTGGAGAATTCTCATTAATAAATTAATATTAATGATATTAGATTTATTTAATTATTAAATTAATTAAATGATAGAAAAATGATTTTGTTGATTTAAAAATCATTTAAAAATGAAAAAAATAATTTAAAAATATTTGAAGTTATAATTAATGACTTTTAATATTTTTGATAATAATTTCATTAATATTTAAATATTAATGGTGATGATTTAAAAATAATTTTAATTATTTTAAAAATCATTTAAGTAGATTATTGATGATTTAAAAATATTTTAAGTTATTAAAAATAACTTTAATATTTTGACAAGTATGCCATTAATATTTTTATATTATTAAATATTAATGATGATAAGATTATTCGATATTTAAATCATTTATAAATTATTCTAGTGTTTGAAAAATTATTATAAATTATAATAATTGTTTATAAATTATTAAAAGCTTTCGAAAAATATTATAAACGATATTTGACTTATCTAAAATAATATTGAAGCTTAGAGACAAAGTTTAATTGACAATAAATGTGTTAGTTGTCGAATAGGGTGACCAGAACACGGACAATAGACCGAAGTCCAGCCAGACCAAGCTAGTAAGATTTAATGAGCGTTTATATAAGCTATAAACACTAATGTGATTAAGTGGTAATGTGTCTAGGAGAAAGATTGATTGTGAACTGCAGTGTTACGTGTTATAAATTATTGTGCTAATTGTGAGACCGATATTGTTGATTATAGGTCTTACAAACGCAATTAAATATATTGTGTAGCAGTAATCCACGGAGAAGACAAGTTTCCTTAACTCAACCTTGAGTTATTACTTTCTAAATATAATTGTGGTTAATTATTGATGATTATACCACGTCTGAAAATTTTGTTGATTATTCACAGTTAGTGCATATTTATCGATTCAAATTGAATTATAGACTTTGAGAATGCACTTTTTAGAATAATTGTTATTGGATATTCACATCCGTAGAAGATATTATTGTTTGTAAATAGTACAGTTAAATTTTGTCTATTGTTTAATCGTATTGAAACATGTCTTAGCTAATTGTTCTGGCTAGATGAACATTTGTTAGAACTTGATATGTTTGAGAAGAGAAAAGAAGAGAATTCAATTAATATTGATAGATCAATGCCAGTCCGGATAGGGATTCGATAGAAAATATAATTAAAATACTTATATTGATGAGTAAGTGTTTGTACTATATAAAATTATGATCAATGATTGATCGAGTAGAGTAAAATATTAGTAAACCCTATTTAGGGGTTATAAACCCTAATCTCAAGATTATAAACCCAAACGTACCATTGGGAATCCTAATCGAAAGCCGAAAAATCTTAATTTTAAATTCAAGAATCCTAAACCCTAATTAGGAAACCCTAGTCCTAATTAGTAAACCTTAAAGTGATTAGTAAACGTTAATATAATTAGGAAACCCTAATTACACTTTAGAAATATTAATTTATATTTAAAACCTTAAGTATATTTTTTAAATTTTAATTTATAATTAAAAACCCTAATTAGAAAAAAAAATTAGAAACTAAAGTTGTAAAACCTAAGGGTTAGAACCTTGGGATTAAACCCTAAGGGTTTGGAGAAATGTCTTGTATTCCAATAAATTTAGAATGCAAATGACAAAAATGCCCTTTTTTGGATTTTTATGAGCTAACTTGCAAATCTTGCCAAAATTGTAGTGGTTCACTGTAATAACCCGATATTTTCAATATAAAATAAATAAAAAATTTTGCATATAATTTTTTTATTTATCTTAATTATGAGAATAAGTGTCTAGTATTGTGTATGATAAATACAGATATATTTTGTACTTGAAAAATTATAAATAATTTTAGATTTTTTTATTATTACAAATTATATTCTTATAGTAATTAATTTTTGTAAGCAGAAATGTTTTATTAATTATTTTCCATGAAAACATGATTTTATATTATTTAAATAATATATGAAATGATTATTAGAATTATAATAATAAATATTTTATTATATGAATTTGTTAAGAATATTTAAGTTAATTATTTTAGCTTAATTATTGATGTTGTATATGAAAGATAAATCAGATATAGAATCCAAACCCTGAATTTGGGTATTGATCAAGGGATGAGAATAATAATATAATATTAATTATATTTTAATTTTTTAGTGCTATAAATATGTACTGTATATGTGTAGACTGATAATGGTTGGTCAATTATGATAAATTACGTCATAACCCTTATATCATGTTGTTAAACCCTAATTGTTAAACTCATTTGTGAGTTCAAGATTGAGCAGTAATTGTGTTATATGAATTTTACTGTGCATTATAGAATTTCTTTAATTAGGAAAAACCCTAATTATTATTTGAAAATCCTAATTTAATGTTAATTAGAAACCCTAATTACTATTTTAGTAAATTATAATGTTAATTAGGAAACCCTAATTGTTAATTTGGGAACCCTAATTTAAAAAACCCTAATTTTCTATTAAAAATCCTAATTTTAAATTAGTGTGTTTTCATTAATATTTTATTACACTTTAATTTTAATTTTTCAGACCCTAGAAATTTTTTGGGAAACCTCAAGATTTAAAATCTAGTGAATAAATCCTAGATTCAAGCACCTTGGACATGAATACCCTTGAGATTAAAATGAAATTACTAAAATACCCTTTTTGTCCCATTAGTTGAATTATTGGCTAACAAATCTTTGCAAATCTGCAGCCACCCTACCCTATCAACCTAGCAACTAGATTAACAGCACATCAGCCATTACAAATTCATTGTATCAATTCATTACATAATTTAAGAGAGAGAAAATCCTCATTTTGGCTTAATTTGTTCACAAATACCTAGCCATACTCTCTCAAGACCAAACCCACGAAATTGTAGTGTTAGATCAGTCACCAATCAAGCCCCACGAACACTAACATCAAATCAGAAGC
This sequence comes from Panax notoginseng, assembly GCA_016801055.1. Classification (NCBI taxonomy): domain Eukaryota; kingdom Viridiplantae; phylum Streptophyta; class Magnoliopsida; order Apiales; family Araliaceae; genus Panax; species Panax notoginseng. The sequence continues at coordinate 139,526,380 of CM029015.1, forward strand.
TTAGAAATCAGAATTTGATCATAAAGAGGTAAACCCTAATTTAGAAATTTGACTTTTGATCTTGTGTTAGATGCTATGATTTTTTGTTAAAACATGTTATTTGTAGTCCATATAGTTGATCTTAGTTGGTATTTGTTAGATCCATAACATCAAAGTGCTCAAAATTAAGTTTTTCAAAAATCTGGAAATTTTTGAAAATAAGGGTCTGATAGTGAATGTCAGGTCCAATAAATCTCGATCTGTTATGTGTTTTTGTGTTTTGAAAGTTTGTACTTGTAGTCTGTTAGGAGATCTTTAATATACAGCTTGAATCATGGTCATATCTATTGTAGATTAAAAGTTATTTAAGGTCAAAGTGGGTTGACCGGCATTGACCGGCTGTTCTTGAAGCCCAAAATCAGCCCAAAAACCTCTGACAGTGTTTTTGCAGGGCTTGAATCTTCCTAGGTTTAAGTTGTTTTGCCATGTTGTTGTTTTTCAGTTGTAGAATGACATGAAGACTACATGTTAAAGCTTTTATATCACCTATACACTTAACAGAATCGATCTGAATGATGGTCAAACGTAGCTAGCTGAAACTGCTCACGAACATTTCTGGGAAACCCATAAATGTTCAAGAACAGTTCCGGGAGGGTACTTTGACTGGCCTATAGATCTTGATTGTGTTGATGATATGATGATCTGATGTTGTGTTATTTTTTCCTGACATGTATTCTATAAGTATAAATCGTTATATCACATGAAGCAAGGCTGGAACCTATTGTAAATTGAGCACGAAACAAGGGACTCGAATTTCTGGGTATCTGGGAAAACCCATAAACGCCTAATAGGAAGTTTGAATGGCTAGATTGTCATGATGTTGTATGTTATGACCTGGATTTTGATTGTTAATTATAGTGTTTCATAAATACCGCATGAACAATATGTTACATGACCCAGAAACATTTCGAGATAAGAATTAGACTCGGTCAAACAGGGCACCTCGACCACTGACTTGTCAGTTTTCTTGAGGCCAAGAACACCTAACATGACAGATAAGTGGCGCTATAGCCTATAGCGACGGTTATTAATAATTTGATTTTACTAAATTCCGAAAAATGATTAAAAATAGAAAAAAATAGTTTTAAATTATTAAAATTACAAATTAATTTACTAAAAAATATTTTAAAGTCTAAAAATTAGTTTTTAATTATTTTAAGTATATTTCATTAATATTTAATATTTTTGGGATATAAAAGGTATTTAATTTATTTAAGTATAATATTAAATAAATTATTTAAAAATAATTTTAATACATGAAAAATCATTTAAAAATATGTTATGATATAAAAAGATATTTTAAGCTATTTTCTATAATTTTTAATATTTTGTGATGATTTTCATTATTAATTAGATATTAATGATGATTAAGTTATTTAATAAAGATATTAAATAAATGATGGAAAATAGAATTAATGATTTAAAATTTATATAAAAATGATTTAGAGATTATAAAAATATTTTAAGTTATAAAATATAACTTTTGATATTTTGTCATGAAAAATATTAATATATTAAGGATATTAGATTTATTTAATAATTATATTAAATAAAGTAAGGTAAAAATGATTTTTATATTTGAAAAATCATTTTAAATAAAAATAAAGTGTCTAAAGATATTTTAAGTTATAAAATATAACTTTTAATATTTAAAGGATAATTTCATTAATAATTTAATTTTAATGGTATTTATTTATAATTAATGATATTAAATTTATTTAATAATTATATTAAATAAATAGTTTAAAAATGGTTTTATTGAATTAAAAATCATTTAAAAAGGAAATAAATGAATTAAAAATATTTTAAGTTATAATCAATGACTTTTAATATTTTGATAGATAATAAATTAGTATTTTAATATTAATGGTAATTATTTAAAAATGATTTTAAATGTTTTAAAAATTATTTAAGGGTAATATTAATACTTTAAAAATATTTTGAGTTATTATAAATAACTTTAATATTTTGGCAATGGTTTCATTAATAGTTTAATATTAATTAAATATTTATGATAATAGAATTAATGAATATTTAAATCATTTAATAATGATTCCGATGTTTGAAATTTCATGATAAATTATAATAAATGTTTAAAAATTATTACAAGTCATTTAAAAATAATATGATTGATATTTTCAGTTATTGAACTTCAGGATAGAGTTTAGACTCGATAAGTACCCAATAACGCCGTCGGTACACCGAAATACTGTAAAAATTGATCTAGACTTATATAATTGAACTCGATAAGTGTTTATTTGTGATTCAATGGTTGTTAAACATATGTGACAATGTGATTAGATAATGTGCAGACTGCAATAAGCAGTGCTATGTGTTACGATATATTATTCTAATCGAACGAATAATCTTATTACTGATAGGTCGTTGTATAAAAGATTAATCTAAGTTGCGTTATTGTAAGCAGCAGCTCAGGCAAGTATCTTACCTTTGCATTTTCTTTATGCAATGGACATGAGTAAGAATGTTTCTAAATTATATTATTACTGTATAGATTATTAACCCTATATTATATACGCTCATTGATTATCAACAAGTTAGTATATGGTAAATTCAGATATATATTCTGTTCGTTAATTTCTATAAATGGTTATACAAGTGTCCCCACTTGGATAATCATTGTATTTAATCACATATTGATACACCTTTGTTAATTACCCGTTTATATATATATATATATATATATATATATATATATATATATATATATATATATATATGTTGAATTATAGATTATTGTTGAACAAGATAAAACTTTTTGTTTGGATCCCGACAAGTATGAACATCCGGTAAACGGAAAAACTTTTTATGTACCCAAGGTGGACAGAGTGAACGATACTATAGTTCTTGCATGTAGTATTGATCAATACAGGGCATAACGGGTTGATCACCCCCGTGCCCGTAAGTTATGACGGTTTACAGATGAAGTTCTGCTAAACCTATTCGAAAATTGACAAAAATGTTCGTAGTATGTCACCTTAACCCTATTTATAGTCATTACGTAATTTCAAAAATTTGATAGAGAGTTGTTATGTTATTATTATCGGTTCAGATTACTTCACAACTATTGACTTGTTGTAGAAGGGTAGTACAAAGAAAATATTTAACCCTTTCAGCTAATGTTTATAATTGTTATTACTTGCTGGGCACTCAAATGCTCACTATTGCTTAAATTAAATGTTTTCAATTAAGTATGATCAACCCGAAGACTCAGGCAAGATTAAGGGAAAAGGAAAGCTGTTCGAATGAAATTTATAGTATTCTGTGTAATAGTTAAAGTTTATTAAGACAATGTTACTTATTATCTATGATGTAATGAATGTTTAAAGGTCTCGTACCTGGGAGTAAACTTTGATGCATATGTAAATTAAGTTTGAATTTTATATTATTGTTATTATTATTAGTATTATTCCGCTTATAGAAATGGTATCGTGAAGCACTGAGTTCGGGTTTCAAGTACCCGAATTTGGGGGCGTCGCATTCACCAACTAAAGCTAGTCTTTTGACTTAAATCTAAGCTACAATCTGATCTAGAGGGACACCTTGCAATTATATACATACATTGTATCTAATTTAGACAATTAAAAGAGAGAAAGTCTATACGTTTGGTCCATTTGCTACCAAACACTTAACAAACTCATTCCCTCTCAAAACCTCTGAATATATCAAGTTTTCTGGCCAACACTGCTAATCGGCGTTGCGGCGCCCCCGTTTGTACTGGGAATGGCACTGAGGCGTGGCGCTGGCACTACGACGCGATACACAGGCCTGTAATAGGCGTTGCGGCGCGAGATTTGGAGCTACAGCACGAGAACTAGCGCTGTGACGCCGAATTACAGTTGTAGAGACCCAATTTTCGCGAAGAACACAAACAAAGCTAATTTGGCTTACAACTTACTTTCTAGCAATCAATTTAACACGTATAATTTACATAGACTTCACAGAAACATAACTTAAGGTCTCTAACATATTTTTACCCATATAAATAACATAAACATCAAATTAAAAACCTTTGAATTCCATGTTTTATGCAAAAGCTCCATTTTTGACATCGTTAACAAAATTAACACTGAGGTCTCAATAATACACCAAATTAACTTATTCAAACTGCATCCTCTTTGTTTCTTACTGAATTAATATATTTAAGGCTTAATTTACAGATTAGCTTACAAGTTAACCACCAAATTTGGTACTTTCAGAAGCCATATATATACACACGTTCACTATAGATAGTTTTCTTTCTTTTGAACGTAATTAGCACACTAATTCTTGTCTAAATGTGAATTCTAACATCACCGTTACACAAAAACACAATAACTCAGGTGTATTAACAACAATTCAAAAATTAAATTCAAAGAGACTTGAAATTCATGACGCATAACGTATATATATATATATATATATATATATATATATATATATATATATATATATATATATATATAATATTAAGGTTATGGAAGTATACCTTCTTTTGCTTGAACGATCCTTGCGAAAACACAGAAATTGTTTTGGAATCACAGAACTTTTCTCTCAAACTCTCTCTATTCTCTCTTCTTCTTAGTATCAGTATAAACTAATATCTTTTCACGTATAACCAACTATGACTTATGCGTAAGAATAAAAACTGATAGCCATTATACGCACACTTAAAATAACAGTTACAAAAAAAAGCATAAACGTACATCAGTTATAAAATATATTTTATTTTTAATTTTGATTTATTTTATTTATATTATTTATTATAATTCAAAATTCAAGAGCCATAAGGCTATGTTTGGCAAAACACTTTTAAAAAAATAAATAAAGACTTAATGTCTTTAAGTTTTGTTTGGGTAAATTCATTTAAAACGACTTTGATTTATTTTAATAAATCCTTTATACTGTAGTGTATAGTCCCATATTATTTCTTTGGATTTCCATATCCAACAAACATACTAAATAAATTTTCCACTTAATCTAATTATTACAAAATTATAATCTTATTATAATCTTATTTAATAAATTAACATACCATTTTAAATTATTAAATTAAAACAGTAATGTAGCATTTCATGTTTTCTCTAACAACTCTCTAACTATTTAATTAAATTAGAGTATTATCTAATAAATTTAATTCGCAATTATCTACAAACAACAACTACATTAATAAAATATTTATTTAACTTAATAAATATTTTAAATTACAAATAAAATCTCGAATTGTTACAATCACATGCCAACATATTCAAGGTATAAATCTACAATCCATTTCCCAAATTCTTATAGATTACCAAATTAACCACTATTTCGTTACCAATTAAATATTAAGCACATATATATTGAGCCAAACCATATGGTGCCAACCAAATGAGAAAGAAAATTAATTTAACTTAATAATGGGTTCCATTATAATCTTAAAGCCAATACTTAGTTCATAGCTTTTAAACTAAACATCATTAGCAATATATACAACATTTATAGATTACAAAAATCAAAGAAAATAAATAGAGAAGAATAAACTCTATCAAAGCATTCTTCACTCTTTAAGAATCTCTTCAAATCATGCTTTCCAATCCGTTTTGCTAAATTACTCTTGAGCTCCATGAAATCCCATTTATTTCCCTAATCTATCTAATTTATGTATAAAAACAGGAAGAAATACTAAGCTACCTCAGAGTATAGAGTTCTATGAGGTTTTATATCTCTAACTATCTGATTATATCCCATTTTTTCAAAAGGGAGGCTGAATATAATATATATCTTTCTTTTCCTTCATCAGCTAGGTCATTTTTCTTTCCTATTTGCCTAGGAACCAGAGGTGGCGCTGCAATGCCGGGCTTTAGCCTTGAACAGGCGCTACAGCGCTTACTCAAAAGCACTGGTCAATAAGTAGGCACCACAACACCAGTTTGTTAAGGAAATGGCAGTGCTGCAGATGGGTGAGCTGGCATGGATGGGGCACTATGGCACCAGAAAAACATTAAGAATAGGCGCTGCAGTGCTAGTGTTATAAAATGACCTTTTTGCCCTTAAAAGCTAAAAATGACCTAAAAACCCCTGCAAAGCATGTATTAAGCAAAATAATAACAAAACACTAAAAAAAGCAATATAAAATAAGCCAAACAAGAAACTTCTTAAGTATTGAAGGGTCCAATTTCGGGGTATAAATCCCAATCATCAGAACCCAGGTGACGACATCAGGAATCAGCAACTCCAACTATAAACGATAATGAGTAAAGCTATTTGCTACAGGGACCTCAACCAAGGTAGAATGGTGTCCTCGGTGTCCGAATGGATATGTATCAAGGCCTAAAGTGATAACTGGATGAAGGCAAAGAAGCCTCTCATAAGCCCAAAACTGAAAAGATATTAATCAACTACATCATTCCATATATCAAAAATACCTGAAGGTGGGAAATGCAAAATTGATTAAAGCTACCCACCAATAGGAATGAGTTGAAACCTATCCAAGCCTCTATAATGCCCTCTGAGCTCAGACGCATCCCACAAAGGAAATACGCAAACGTAAATGATCCCTAGTCAAAATCCCTTATATGGTCTACCTCGCGAATAACACCGACTAAGGCAAACGAGATAGTCGATGAGTTATTTACAGTGAAATAACCCCTGATGATAGTCAAAAATAAATGTTGCATGATGAGATCTCTCTCCCTCTGATCATCAGGAAGAGGCTCTGATAAAGCGCCACTGGCAGCATCAATGCTCAGGGGACCGAAACGAATGGTCCGACTCATAAGGGCAAAACGAGGAAATATCCGCCACCAAGGGCACCCTCCCACCTGTAAACTCCAAGCTCGTGATGAATCACAAATCCATCGTAGTCATCATCACCTCATCGTCGAGCAGATGGAGCGACTGGCTCTGATGAAACCATCTCTCAGACAAGGCTCTCAAATATCCCCACAAACAACGTCGTGGTGCAGTGGAAAAGAAAGTATTGAAGCCCCAGGAATGCACAATAGCCTGTTAGTCGAGATGAATGCTCCTATATAAAGAACGGATGTAAGACCCCAACTTTTATGAATAAATATTTAATTCTCTGAATAGTATTCTAAATAGTAAGGTGATAATTTAATAAATGCTATAGTTATGGGTGATATGTGCAAATTTTACAAAGTATGCAAGTTGTTATAAAATATTCGTACGACATTGTAATCATTGGTGGACCCCACAACGGAATAACTATAAGACCCCAACTTATTAATAAATGAAATTAAATTTCCTCTATTTATTATTTTGAAATAGAAAGGGTTGATTTGATTAATGTGGTTAGTTATGGGTAAAATGCACAAATATTTCAAATAAGCAAGTGGTTATAAAATATTCATTTTTGGTCGGTGAATATTCGTTTGGTCGTGGAATATTCTTTTTATCGGGGAATATTCGTACGACGGCGCAGCTTTTTGTGGGCCGCATAACGAATAACTGTCGGATGAAGATAACGACAAAAATTGTGTTTTTATAATTAACGGCGTAGTTGTTACCGTTAACACTGTTGGAATACCCGGTGGTTAAAATACAGTAATACGCGTTGTTACACAGTAGCACACGGATTGCATAGTATTTTTGAATTATTGATTCTTACGGAGGAAGGCACTACTCAATAATTGTTACAGTAATTACTGTTTAATATTTTATTTTATTGATTCAATAATTGCTACGTTGAAATTTTATATTATTGTTGTTCAATAATTGTCACTGCACAGTATTTTCTATTATCAGATCAATAATTCATATTATTTGAATAATATTATTAGATAACATTATTGGCAATGTCTAGAAAGTTCTGTCTAAGGAGAGGTTTGGTCACCTAATTACGCGCCAGTAAGGGGAAATTCTTATTGGAAAGCCCCCTCTTTCCTGGGAACGGCCTAGTTGTCATAAATGTGATTATGTAATATTATCTGTGAATAATTAATTATTGATTCATATGATAATGAAATATTTATTTTATGTGGATATAAATGAGGGATATATTTTTGTGGTTAAAAATGAAGGAGTTAATGTTGAGGTGTTTTATCTGTATTTTTGTCGGAATGGAGGTATTAAAAATCAAATTAGAGTTTTTGAGATATTTTGCGGGGGTTATAATTTTTAATCCGACAGTTGGATCGTGGTAATTTTTGGATATGTTATACATATATAAGTTGAGTATATGTCCACAAATTTTAAACCGTTAAAAATGAACAAATGATTTCTTATGAATTTTACGAGATGACTGGTTTAGAAATTGTTGAATTTTTGGAGTTTATCATTTTGGTGGAAAATTTTAGAATTGGTGGGCCCCACTCTTGGTTGGTGAAGAAATGTGCTGAGATTTTTATTCAAATATGGTGGGTGGGAATAGTAGCAGGTAAAGCCATCAGGTTACAGGTTAAGTCTGCTTCGGCGTGCTAACATTTTCCTATAAATAGAGGGCTAAGTTAGAATTGAAAATCACACCAGAATTCATAAATTTTCTCTCTTTCTCTCTCTAGATTATTGAGTGTATTTTGTGAGTATTTAGATACTTTGTGAGTTTCTATTCATCAGTGCACATTTCCTTCAGCCTTATACCGATCAGAAGTATTGCTCTTTTGAGGTAAGGGATTGTAAGGGATAGTAATGGATTTTTAAGGGTTGTTATGATTTTCAGTTTCGTAATTTTTCTGAACTTCAGAAAATTCTAGAAAAATTTGAAATGATATTTTGATGAGTTTTATTGATTGTGTCCAAAAATGGTGATTTTTGGATGTATAGATTAAGAGTTATGAATTTTACGAGAAAAGACTATTTTAAAAGTAACCGCTTATAACTCCTTGTGGTTAACTCCAAAATTGATGAAATTTTTATTGGAAGTATATCTATATAATATCAGTGTACTATGTGAATTTCAGAATTTTTGGACAAAAGTACAATTTTTGATAAATGTCTAAATATTTGACTGTTTTGGCCATATGAAAAATAGTAAATGACTTTTAAAAATTCTGAGAAAAATATATGTTCACTATGGGACTATATTACGCTAAATCCCAGAAAAGAAATATTTTTGGAACTGATTTGGTATTTTTCATAAAAATAGTCTAGTTATGAGTAAATGAATTAAATATGTTTTGTGAAGTAAGAAAATTAGAAAATAGGATTTTATGACTTGAGAATCCTATATGAGATATATGCAGATTTTTGATGAGGATTTTGATTATTGGTGATGAAATCTTATGAGTTTGGCATTTTAGAATGATTAAATGCATTATTTAATAAAGTGTAAATAATTAAAATAAATTGTTTATAAGCTTAAGAAATATTATTCTTTCAATATCATTATACCGAAATATTGGTATGAATTTTTTTGTGGAATTTCTATATTTTTGTGTCGGGATTACTATTCATGAGTTACTATTCACGAGTTACTATTCATGAGTTACTATTCACGGATACTATTCACGACAAAAATTAGTTTCTTTTTCTGACCAAATTATTGTTGATTTATGATTGTTGCTCTTGAAAATAAATGGAGTTGTTGATCATATTATTTTTATTATCATATATAATATTTTTATAACCCTAATGTTGAATTTCTCTTTCACTTGAGTGTAAAGATGGGTAAATTATTGGTATGATCGTGACTGAGGAATATCTGTAGCATATAGTGCAAAGATGAATTATTAACTGGTATGATCATGACCATTGAATTTATAATTGAATATCTTTAGCTTAAGTGTAAAGATGAAATGATTAACATGGTTATAATTATTGTTTATATAAATTCTGAAATGATTATATATTTCTTTGAGATATGAATATATTTGGCCTGTAGTGCAAATATGAACTGTTAAGGAATATCTTTGGCATGTAGTGCAAAGACGAATTTTTGATGAATATATTTGGCATGTAGTGCAAATATGAACTGTTGAAGAATATCTTTGGCCTGTAGTGCAAAGATGAATTGTTGATGAATATCTTTGGCCCGTTGTGCAAAGATAATCTGTTGTTGAATATCTTTAGCATGTAGTGCAAAGATGGTCTGTTGATGAATATCTTTGGCCCGCAGTGCAAAGATGAATTTATTAATATGATTATAAACATGAACTGTGTTTTGGTATTACCATGATCTTTGATGTTTCAGGTGATGAAAATTATCTTTGTCCTGGATGAGAAAAGGAATTTAGAATAACAATTACGATTATGAGTTATACATGTGATTGTGGACAGGAATTGTTGATTGATGTTACAGGGATAAAACATTGTTGGTGGACTTTTAACATGAAGAAGATAATAGACTTTATAGTCTATTTGACTCTTCTAATGGATTGCTCGTTCCGCTGCAACTATGGTTAAAATTTTTTATCATCTACCATATGTTCTAAATCTCTGATTTATTACTGATGAAGGCTATTGATAATTTAATTATCTTTAGTTATGATATTCTTTACTGGGCTAGTTGTGCTCACCCTTTTGCTTCATAATTCCTTTCAGGTAATAAGAGTGTAGCTAGGTCGAGCGAGGGTAACGGGGAAATAGAACGGTGGTCTCTAGCTGTGAATGTTCTCCCGAAGCAGTATAGAAAAGTTCATTTAGTAGTTTTATTTGGTGAATCCAATAGGGTAAGGTGTACCCAACGTTGGAAGGGTGGTTTGCCACTATCATACAAGATGTCTAACGACATACAACCTCGTGTCGTCATAAGACAGGGATGTGCTCATCCACTTGCCGAGTATATCTATAAGCACTATCTATATAATCTTGGTGTTTGTTTGAAGTATAATTCTCAATTAGAGACAGTGGAGATAATGATAAGTCAAGGGAAGACTCACCATTGAGAAGAATGTGATAGTAATCTTCTCATTTTTCTTTGGGGTCTATTGGGTCAACCAAGGATAATTTTGTGGCCATATGATATCTATCATAACCTAAACGCATGGCCTCCCATGTACGAAGGTTTCCTTGAGTACTTCCCAAAGATTCTAATTTCTAAAATAGTTTTTGACTATACCTTTATGTAAGGTGTTACTGTGAGGTGCTGTCCACGGTTGGGATATGTGTCACATTTGGTATATATTTGTATCCAAACTCACAGCATATGTGTTGTTGTATTTTACACGACAATTATTGTAATAAAGTTGTAGTTATTTTCTGTACCATGTATTTGACGACTCAGAATAGGTTGGATGGAATGGACCTATTTTGGGGTTGTCACAGTTAGGATCAGAGCCATAAGTAAAGAGCCCCGAGCCTCTCGCTGGTGACTTCCTGTTGATGGGGGATGCACCGAAGCCAGACTCTCCGTAGGGGACGCCGTTCTGCGGTGGCAAGCTGATAGGTATCAATGTAAGGTGCTAACATAGGTTGGTGTCAAGAGTTACATTTTGGTATCAGAGCTATAAGTAAAGAGCCCCGACCTTCTATCTGGTGACATCCTGTTGATGGGGAATGCACCGAAGCCAGACTCTCCGTAGGGGACGCCGTCCTGCGGTGGCAAGCTGATAGGTACCTTTGTGAGGTGCTGACACATGATGGTGTCCAATGTCACAGTTGGTATCAGAGCTTAGGGATATGATCTCTGGCGGAGATCGGGGAATAGAACTAGGAAGGGAGACACGAGTAATATCCTTCGCTAGTGTGTCCTACCTAAGCTTATTTGTTGGTCAGTCATAATATCGGGATATTATGTGATATGTTAATTTGTTCAATTAACCCTTATTTTGAAGCTGTATTCTAGAATGATATCTGAAATACAAGAGATGAGTAATGGAGAAATTATGATGACAGGGAAGATGGAATCTGAAATGAAAGGAAGGTATTCTCAACTCTTTGAAATACCAGGTACGTACGTCAATTTCGAGGACGAAATTTCATAAGGAGGGGAGGTTGTAAGACCCCAACTTATTAATAAATGAAATTAAATTTCCTCTATTTATTATTTTGAAATAGAAAGGGTTGATTTGATTAATGTGGTTAGTTATGGGTAAAATGCGCAAATATTTCAAATAAGCAAGTGGTTATAAAATATTCATTTTTGGTCGGTGAATATTCGTTTGGTCGCGGAATATTCTTTCTGTCGGGGAATATTCGTACGACGGCGCAGCTATTTGTGGGCCCCATAACGAATAACTGTCGGATAAAGATAACGACAAAAATTGTGTTTTTATAATTAACGACGTAGTTGTTACCGTTAACACTGTTGGAATACCCGGTGGTTAAAATACAGTAATACGCGTTGTTACACAGTAGCACACGGACTGCATAGTATTTTTAAATTATTGATTCTTACGGAGGAAGGCACTACTCAATAATTGTTACAGTAATTACTGTTTAATATTTTATTTTATTGATTCAATAATTGCTACGTTAAAATTTTATATTATTGTTGTTCAATAATTGTCACTGCACAGTATTTTCTTTTATCAAATCAATAATTCATATTATTTGAATAATATTATTAGATAACATTATTGGCAATGTCTAGAAAGTTCTGTCTAAGGAGAGGTTTGGTCACCTAATTACGCGCCAGTAAGGAGAAATTCTTATTGGAAAGCCCCTTCTTTCCTGGGAACGGCCTAGTTGTCATAAATGTGATTATGTAATATTATCTGTGAATAATTAATTATTGATTCATATGATAATGAAATATTTATTTTATGTGGATATAAATGAGGGATATATTTTTGTGGTTAAAAATGAAGGAGTTAATGTTGAGGTGTTTTATCTGTATTTTTGTCGGAATGGAGGTATTAAAAATCAAATTAGGGTTTTTGAGATATTTTGCGGGGGTTATAATTTTTAATCCGACAGTTGGATCGTGGTAATTTTTGGATATGTTATACATATATAAGTTGAGTATATGTCCACAAATTTTAAACCGTTAAAAATGAACAAATGATTTCTTATGAATTTTACGAGATGACTGGTTTAAAAATTGTTGAATTTTTGGAGTTTATCATTTTGGTGGAAAATTTTAGAATTGGTGGGCCCCACTCTTGGTTGGTGAAGAAATGTGCTGAGATTTTTATTCAAATGTGGTGGGTGGGAATAGTAGCAGGTAAAGCCATCAGGTTGCAGGTTAAGTCTGCTTCGGCGTGCTAACATTTTCCTATAAATAGAGGGCTAAGTTAGAATTGAAAATCACACCAGAATTCATAAGTTTTCTCTCTTTCTCTCTTTAGATTATTGAGTGTATTTTGTGAGTATTTAGATACTTTGTGAGTTTCTATTCATCAGTACACGTTTCCTTCAGCCTTATACCGATCAGAAGTACTGCTCTTTTGAGGTAAGGGATTGTACGGGATAGTAAGAGATTTTTAAGGGTTGTTATGATTTTCAGTTTCGTAATTTTTCTGAACTTCAGAAAATTCTGGAAAAATTTGAAATGATATTTTGATGAGTTTTATTGATTGTGTCCAAAAATGGTGATTTTTGGATGTATAGATTAAGAGTTATGAATTTTACGGGAAACGACTATTTTAAAAGTAATCGCTTATAACTCCTTGTGGTTAACTCCAAAATTGATGAAATGTTTATTAGAAATATATCTATATAATATCAGTGTACTCTGTGAATTTCAGAAATTTTTGGACAAAAGTACAATTTTTGATAAATGTCTAAATATTCGGCTGTTTTGGCCATATGAAAAATAGTAAATGACTTTTAAAAATTCTGAGAAAAATATATGTTCACTATGGGACTATATTATGCTAAATCCCAGAAAAGAAATATTTTGGAACTGATTTGGTATTTTTCATAAAAATGGTCTAGTTATGAGTAAATGAATTAAATATGTTTTGTGAAGTAAGAAAATTAGAAAATAGGATTTTATGACTTGAGAATCCTATATGAGATATATGCATATTTTTGATGAGGATTTTAGTTATTGGTGATGAAATCTTATGAGTTTGGCATTTTAGAATGATTAAATGCATTATTTAGTAAAGTGTAAACAATTAAAATAAATTGTTTATAAGCTTAAGAAATATTATTCTTTTAATATCATTATACCGAAATATTGGTATTAATTTTATTGTGAAATTTTTACCTTTTTGTGTCGGGGTTACTATTTATGAATTACTATTCACGAGTTACTATTCATGAGTTACTATTCACGGATACTATTCACGACAAAAATTGGTTTCTTTTTCTGACCAAATTATTGTTGATTTATGATTGTTGCTCTTGAAAATAAATGGAGTTGTTGATCATATTGTTTTTATTATCATATATAACATTTTTATAACCCTAATGTTAAATTTCTCTTTCACTTGAGTGTAAAGATGGGTAAATTATTGGTATGATCGTGACTGAGGAATATCTTTAGCATGTAGTGCAAAGATGAATTGTTAACTGGTATGATCATGACCATTGAATTTATAATTGAATATCTTTAGCTTAAGTGTAAAGATGAAATGATTAACATGGTTATAATTATTGTTTATATAAATTCTGAAATGATTATATATTTCTTTGAGATATGAATATATTTGGCCAGTAGTGCAAATATGAACTGTAAAGGAATATCTTTGGCCTGTAGTGCAAAGATGAATTGTTGATGAATATATTTGGTATGTAGTACAAATATAAACTGTTGAAGAATATCTTCGGCCTGTAGTGCAAAGATGAATTGTTGATGAATATCTTTGGCCCGTTGTGCAAAGATAATCTGTTGTTGAATATCTTTAGCCTGTAGTGCAAAGATGGTCTGTTGATGAATATCTTTGGCCCGCAGTGCAAAGATGAATTTATTAATATGATTATAAACATGAACTGTGATTTGGTATAACCATGATCTTTGATGTTTCAGGTGATGAAAATTATCTTTGTCCTGGATGAGAAAAGGAATTTAGAATAACAATTACGATTATGAGTTATACATGTGATTGTGGACAGGAATTGTTGATTGATGTTACAGGGAAAAAACATTGTTGGTGGACTATTAACATGAAGAAGATAATAGACTTTATAGTCTATTTGACTCTTCTAATGGATTGCTTGTTCCGCTGCAACTATGGTTGAATTTTTTTATCATCTACCATATGTTCTAAATCTCTGATTTATTACTGATGAAGGCTATTGATAATTTAATTATCTTTAGTTATGATATTCTTTACTGGGCTAGTTGTGCTCACCCTTTTGCTTCACAATTCCTTTCAGGTAATAAGAGTGTAGCCGGGTCGAGCGAGGGTAACGGGGAAATAGAACGGTGGTCTCTAGCTGTGGATGTTCTCCCGAAGCAGTATAGAAAAGTTCATTTAGTAGTTTTATTTGGTGAATCCAATAGGGTAAGGTGTACCCAACGTTGGAAGGGTGGTTTGCCACTATCATACAAGATGTCTAATGACATACAACCTCGTGTCGTCATAAGACAGGGATGTGCTCATCCACTTGCCGAGTATATCTATGAGCACTATCTATATAATCTTGGTGTTTGTTTGAAGTATAATTCTCAATTAGAGACAGTGGAGATAATGATAAGTCAAGAGAAGACTCACTATTGAGAAGAATATGATAGTAATCTTCTCGTTTTTCTTTGGGGTCTATTGGGTCAACCAAGGATAATTCTGTGGCCATATGATATCTATCATAACCTAAACGCATGGCCTCCCATGTACGAAGGTTTCCTTGAGTACTTCCCAAAGATTCTAATTTCTAAAATAGTTTTTGAATATACCTTTATGTAAGGTGTTACTGTGAGGTGCTGTCTACGGTTGGGATATGTGGCACATTTGGTATATATTTGTATCCAAACTCATAGCATATGTGTTGTTGTATTTTACACGACAATTGTTGTAATAAAGTTGTAATTATTTTCTGTACCGTGTATTTGGCAACTCAGAATAGGTTGGATGGAATGGACCTATTTTGGGGTTGTCACAATAACTGTCGGATATAGAAAGTGACAGAAATAATCTTTTTTATAAAAATAACAGCAAAACTTTTAATGTTAACCTGTTGAAATACCCAGTGATAAAAGTAAAGTAATACGCGTTGTTACACAGTAACACACGGTATTGCACACTATCTCTGATTATTGATTCTTACGTAAGAAGTCACTTAGTATTTCATTCAATAATTGCCACGGTATTTGCTACATAATATCTCATATTATTGATTCAATAATTGTTACAGTAACATCTGCACAATATTTTATATTATTAAATCAATAATTTACATGACACAGTTACTCATATTATTATTAGCATTATTGACAGTGTCTAGAAAGTTCTGTCGAGGAAAGGAGTTATGTTATTTAATTACGCGTCACTAAGGAGAAATCTTTATCGGAAAGCCCTCTCTTTCTTGGGAATGATCTGATTGTCAATATTGTGAATTATAATATTAATGATGAATAATTATTAAAGGATTAAAAATGTGTTGATTAAAGATAAGTGATTTGTGGTGGATATTTATTCAATTTTTGACATAAATAGAGGGGTTTGTCATAAAGCATTTGTTATAAGTTTGACTTATTATTTCATGGACCCCCATGTGCCAATTTGTGAAACCATTAGTAGAAAGTTATCTCAGTTTTGTTTTATTATTATTATAATAGTAATAAAACAAAAAACTTTTTATATCAAATAGAAAACTTTTTATAATATATATAAAGTTATTTGTTTTATTAGAATATAAATATAATATATTATATTATATATAAAGTGTTTGTTTTATTATAATATTTTATTGCATAGTGCTGCATAGTAAAATCAAATTTTCACCGAATTCGTCAATGTGTTTTCTTACTATTTGTCCGTGATTTTCTTTTAAATAGTGGTCCGTTATTCTCCTATAAATTGGTTGCTTAGTTAATAAATAAAAATCACACCAGAATCAGATAATTCTTCTTCTATAATATTGTGCGTATTTTGTGACGCCCCCAAAATAGGTCCACACAACCCATCTTGAGTCGCCAGATATCACACTATAGAAATCAAAAACAAACTTCTTTTATACAACTGTTGAACTACCGTGTAGAGTATAACAACACATAAGCTGTGAGTTTTAATACAAATATATGTAAATCTCATGGTGCCTTGACCACGACACCGTACAATGGTACTTTACATAAAACTACAGTCAATAACTGTTTTAGAAATTAAAATCTTAGGAAAATGCTCAAGGAAACCTTCGTACATGGGAGGCCATGCATCTAAGTTATGATAGATATCATATGACTCGAGAATTATCCTTGGTTGACCCAATAGACCCCAAAAAAATGAGAAGATTATTGTAATGTTCTTTCCATTGGTGAGTCTTCTCTTGACATATAATTATCTCAATTGTCTTCAATTGAGAATTATATTTCAACCAAACCCCAAGATTATATAGGTAGTGCTCATAGATATAATCAGCAAATGCATGTGCGCAACCCTGTCTTATGATAACATGAAGTCGTCTGTCATTAGGCATCTTGTATGACAGTGGCAAAACAACCTTCCAAAGTTGGGTTCACCTCACCTGTTTTAGGGGAAACCTCAACAGCTATAGATCATCGTTTTATTCCCCTGTTACCCCGCTCGACCCAGCTACACTCTTATTACCTTAAAGGAATTGTGAAACAAAATGGTGAGCACAACTAGTGCAGTAAAGAATAACATGACTAAAGATAGTTAAATTATCAATAGCCTTTGTCAGTAATAAATCAGAGATTTAGAACATATGGTAGATGATAAAACTTTTCAACCATAGTTGCAGCGGAAGGAGCAATCCATTAGAAGAGTCAAATAGACCATAAAGTCTATTATCTTCTCCATGTTAAAAGTCCACCAACTATGTTTTAACCCTGTAACATAAATCAACAATTCATGTCCACAATCATGTGGATAATTCATAATCATAATTGTAGTTCAAAATTCCTCTTCTCATCCAAGATGAAGATAATTTTCATCACCTGTCTTTACCTGAAACATCAAAGATCATTGTTATACCAAATCAAAGCTCCTTTTCATAATCATACTAATAAATTCATCCTTGCATTGCGGGCCAAAGATATTCATCAACAGATCATCTTTGCACTACAGGCCAAAGATATTCAACAACATGTCATCTTTGCACTACGGGCCAAAGATATTCATCAAAAATTTATCCTTGCGCTACAGGCCAAAGATATTCAATAACATGTCATCTTTGCACTGCGGGCCAAAGATATTAATATCTCAACAAAATATATAATCATTTCAGAATTTATATAAACAATAATTATAACCATGTTAATAAATTCACCTTTGCACTTAAGCTAAAGATATTCAATTATAAATTCAATGGTCATGATCATACCAGTCAACAATTCATCTTTGCACTAATGGCCAAAGAGAACCCATAATCACGATCATAACAATAATCTAGCCATCTTTACACTCAATTGAAAGAGAAATTTCAACACCAGGGTTATAAAAATGTTATATATGATAATAAAAACAATATAATCAAAATATGAATTTAATTTCAAAAGTAGGATTCATAAATCAACGATAATTTGGTCAAAAAAAGAAACCAATTTTGTCATGAATAGTATCCCATGAATAGTAACTCATGAATAGTAACTCATGAATAGTAGCTCATGAATAGTAATATATGAATAGTAACCCGTGAATAGTACTCCGTATACGTGAATAGTGTCGTATACGTGAATAGTGTTGTATATGTGAATAGTAACCCATGAATAGTAACTCGTGAATAGTACTCATAAAAGGAAAATACAAAAGACAACGATATTCCATGACGAGTACAAAAGAAATGATATCTAATACGAGTATAGAAGAATATACGAACTGCAAATGGATTTTAACCCGCCATGCAGTAATCCACGTAGACAGATCATTTCCACAATTTAATAAAGAATGAATACTAAGGGTCATTCACCATGCATGCGGTAATCTGCGTAAACAGGTTACTCCCACAAATTAATAAAAATGAACACCAAGGATCATTCACCATGCATGCGTTAGCCCGCGTAGACAGGTTATTCTAACATAATAATAAAGAATGGAATAACAAAAGAATTTCCCCATGCATGCGGTAGTCCGCGTAGACATGCTATTCTAACAGAATAATAAAGAATGGAATAACAAAAGGATTTCACCATGAATGCGGTAGTCCGCGTAGACATATTATTCAGACAGAATAATAAAGAATAGACTAACAACCCTTACGAGTATTGAAAGAAAATAACTCTCTTCATGAATATGAAAAAAATAATACCCCTTGTGAATACAATAAATAATATCCCTTACGAATAAAAAATAAATAACACCCCTTACGAATACAACAAATAATATCCCTTACGAATATTGAACGAAGATAATATTTCTTACGAATACGAAAAATAATATCGCAAGTGAATATGAAATAAATAACACCCCTTACCTTAGTAGAAGATTGAATACTGAAGTAGGGTAGTAGTAGAATACTCCTCTTCTTTCTCTCTATATTTTATCTCTCTAGAGTTTCAGTGAATTCGTAAGAAATAATGAAAGAATGAGCTTCTATTTATAGGAAAAAGGACTGAATAGTAACTAATTCATGAACGACCCATATTAATTTACTTTTAAATGGACGGTCCATAATGATTTACTATTAAAACTTAAAGCAACAGTCCATACTGATTTACTATTAAAACTTTAAACCAGCGATCCATATTGATTTACTATTATAACTTTCCACCAACGATCCATATTGATTTACTATTATAACTTCAACCAACGGTCTGAAAAATAATCACATCTCCTCATGGAATAATAAATCAAACTTATAACAAACACCTCATAACAAACCCCTCTATTTATATCAAAAATTTAATAAATAATTACCACAAATCATTTATCTTTAATAAACACATTTTTAATCTATTAACAATTATTCATAATTAATATTATAACACACAATATTTAACAACCAGGTCATTCTTAGGGAAAAGGGGGCTTTTCGATAAGGATTTCTCCCTATTGGCGCGCAATTAGGTGACCAAACCTCTCCTCGACAGAACTTTCTAGACATCGTCAATATTATAAATAATAATATGAATGACTTTGTCGTCTCAATTATTGATTAAATAATATATAATATTATGCAGATGATACTGTGACAATAATTGAATCAAATAACGTGAGATACTATGTAGCAATTACTGTAACAATAATTGAGTATAACTGAGTTACTTCTCACGTAAGCATCAATAATCAATACCGTGTGCTACTATGTAACCACGCGTATTACTGTACTTTTACCACCGGGTATTTCAACAGTTTAACGATAAAAACTTTCATCGTTATTTTTTTTGTAAGAAGTTATTTCAGTCGTTTTCTAACTTTGACAGTTATTTCGTTGTGGAGTCCACCAATGATGGTGTTCTCGTACAAATATTCTCCGACAAAAAGAATATTTCCCGACCAAACGAATATTTCCCGACACAACGAATATTTTATAACAACTTGTTACTTTGAAAAATTTTCAAATATCATCCTAACTTTAAACTTTTATCAATTTAACTATTTACCAAAATAGAAAATTGAATACTTCTATTTCATAAAATTCAAGGTCTTACAATCTCCCCTCCTTATAAAATTTTGTCCCCGAAATTTACGTACATGGTGTTTCGAATAATTGAGAATACCTTGCTTTCATTTCATATTCCATCTTCCCTGTCATCATGATTTCTCCATTCCTCATCTCATGTATTTCAGATATCATTCTAGAATACAGCTTCAAAACAAGGGTTAATTGATATATCACGATTTGTAATTTATCAAGTAAGAAATTTCAGCTTAGGTAAGTCACATACTAGCGAAGTATATTACTCGCCTCTCTCCTTTTAGTTCTAGACTCAGATCTCCGCCAGCGACCATATCCCTAAGCTATGATACCATTTGGGATGCCCCTAAAATAGGTCCACACGACCTATCTTGAATCGCCAGATATCACACTATAGAAATCAAAAACAAACTTCTTTTATACAACTGTTGAACTGTCGTGCAGAGTATGACAATACATAAGTTGTGAGTTTTAATACAAATATATGTAACTCTCATGGTGCCTTGACCACGACACCTTACAATGGTACTTTACATAAAAGTACAGTCAATAACTTTTTAGAAATTAAAATATTTAGAAAATGCTCAAAGAAACCTTCGTACATGGGAGGCCATGCTTCTAAGTTGTACTAGATATCATATGACTCGAGAATTATCCTTGGTTGACCCAATAGACCCAAAAAATGAGAAGATTACTATCATGTTCTTTCCATTGGTAACTCTTCTCTTGACATATAATTATCTCCATTGTCTTGAATTGAGAATTATATTTCAACCAAACCCAAGATTATATAGGTAGTGCTCATAGATATAATCAGCAAGTGCATGTGTACAACCCTGTCTTATGATAACACGAAGTCATCTATCATTAGGCATCTTGTATGATAGTGGAAAAACACCCTTCCAAAGTTGGGTTCACCTCACCTATTTTAGGGAAAACCTCAACAGCTATAGACCATCGTTTTATTCACTTGTTACCCCCGCTCGACCTAGCTACACTTTTATTACCAGAAAGGAATTATGAAGCAAAAGGGTGAGAACAACTAGCCCAGTAAAGAATATCATGACTAAAGATAATTAAATTATCAATAGCCTTCATCAATAATAAATCAGAGATTTAGAACATATGGTAGATGATAAAACTTTTCAACCATAGTTGCAGCGGAAGGAGCAATCCATTAGAAGAGTCAAATAGACCATAAAGTCTATTATATTCTCCATGTTAAAAGTTCACCAACAATGTTTTAACCCTGTAACATAAATCAACAGTTCATGTCCATAATCATGTGGATAACTCATAATCATAATTATAGTTCTAAATTCCTCTTCTCGTCCAAGACGAATGTGATGCCCCCAAATCCGAGTTCTCAACCCCGGGTTTGGTGCTCATTATCCATCATCAACATAAGCATTCTATATACTATTGCGAAATAATAAACATACGTTATTCATTATAATAAAGTCTTATACAATATCCCAAGGTCTATTACCTTAACATAAACATACCTTACTTAAGTTACATAAAGTAACACAAAAGGTTTACATAAACATCAAACATAGTATTTCATGATACTTAAACATTTATAATAACTATTCTTGGACCTTTTCCTTGCCCTTGTCCTTCTTAGTTGAACTCTCTGGCTTAGCTAAAATAAATGTCATGATATAGCAAGAGTAAACAACTAATTTGCTTAACAAGTTTAAGTACAAAGAAGATATATCATGATTAACAAGAAATTTATCATTCAATGTTCAACAATAAAAATTAATTGTGAAAGAACATGAATTAAGTCTTAATAACTGAATATTCGAACAATTGAATAACAGATACTGAGTGGTCATAATGACCATGAACATATGCTAAGGTTGTCAGTATTTAAACTGGTCCTTTTATTAAGTTTTGGTAATCAAGGGGATCAACCTTTCATACCCGGTGTATTATGCATAAACACTTAATATACGAGCAATAATTGTTTTTCAATAATGCTTTAATCAACTTGTTCTTTTTCTCAGTCTTGAGTCCTTACCAAATCAATTGGTGAAGAACAACGATTAACAACATATTTGATTTAACAAATTTAAACATACTTGATCTAGCTGATACAATTAGCATAGATCCATATCTTAAACAGTTCATGAATAAAAGAACTTTATCTAATTCACAGTTCAATAATAATAGAATAGGAATTTAATTGCACTGAGTGCGAGTATCAATAATCAATATAGAGGTGAATAATAAACAATAATTATTCACTAACATGCTTTGAAAAGAATAACTCAAGTTTGAGTTAGAGAACTTGCCTCGACTGCGATCTACTGCTACACAATTTAATTTAATCTCTTTATTGTAAAGACCTATCATTGTTAAGATTGATCTTACAATCAGCATATCATACTTTATATCATAATACAATTACTCTATCAGTAATTTAGTTAACACTTAACCACATAATCAATTATCTAAAAACATCTTTATTAATAGCATTCTTTGATAATATTTTAATTACTTTTTAATATACCTTATGATTTAACACTTAATCTTTCCTTTTATTAGCTCTTCTTTATAATCTAGTAAGATAAATACTAACATCATAGTCTAGATTATACAAACATGCAATCCAACTACCTAGATTGGCTAATCCAGCAAACTGGATTCAACAAATTTTCAATCCAGCAAGCCTGAATTCCAAATCCTTCAATCCAGCAAAATGGATTCAACTATTTTTCAATCCAGCTAGCTGGATTCCATATTTCCTTTACCGAAAATACCAAATTAACTTATTATTTTTCTATCCTTTGACCATATTTATATACATGTATTTCATACACAAAAAGTATTTTTCTATAATTTTTCAATTTCTTTTAGTATTTTTCAAAAATCATTTTTTTGTGTGTGGCTTAAGAAATTAGCCCCATCATGCTCAACTCCAGAAATTCCCATTTCTTGGAATAATATTCTACATGTTAACGTGACCCTCCAGTTTAAATTTCGTGGCCATCGGAGTTATAGAACTCTGGTTATAGCAATTTTCGTCCGAAAAACCTAAATATTGAAATGGTCATAACTTGGACATTTTAAGTTGGAATGAGTTCATTTTTGGACAGGAGCTACTTTATGTTGTATATTTTCATGTCCCAAAAGGCCGGAATTTATTCCATAATTTAAGTGGCCGAAACTGCCCTTTCAAAATTTTTGGCAGATTGTTTTCGGACTTTTCCTCTTTTACCTACTTTGCTAAAATTAGTCCATACGGAAATCTACACCTCCTTTTTAGGTGATTCCACTTGGGTTTGAGAGATAACTCATCATACTAACATCCCAAATTTTTTTTAGAATTTTTAAATGCCAGAAAAATGATGAAACTGTCCCTAGTATTGACTATCCAAAAATAGTTTGTTTTTCTTTCTAAAGACAAAACTATTTTTGCTAAAACCGTCGCTACAACCTGTGTACTAAACATTTTTGAGTGCTACCACTTGGGTTTAGTATTAACTTACATATCTAGCACTCCAATTTGACGGATCACAAAAAGAAGGTGTATATCAAAAACGGTAGTCGATCAAAGGAAGTGAAAAAAACTAGAGTTTTCTAACAAAACAAAATTAGTTTCACTTCTATCCTTTTGATTTACTTTCTAACACACAAATATGTTAGATCCATACATGAAACCGTATAAAACATGTAGATAGAGGGTTTTTTAAACCTCAAGATCATAAACCTTAACTAACCAAAAACAAACAAAATAAAAAGAATAAGCTAGTTTAGTTTTCACCTTGATTTTTGGGCACACTTTCTTTCTCTTCCAAAGTAGGAGATAAACTTTGGGTACATAAATGGTAGATCTCCTCCATCTTCCTCTTTTCCTCCCCACCAAATTCTATCTCTCTCTTTTCTCTCTCTATCCTTGCTTTGCTAGCTTAAGAGAAAGTAAAATAAATGAAGTAAAGTAAAAGAAGAAATAAAAAGATATTAGCTTTTTGTTGGATAATCTTATATAAATATAAGATATGTTTCTATATACATTTTCCCCACCTTCTTGCTATCTCTTTCTCTCTCTACTCGTTATTTAGATACATGGAAGATTAGCCATTTAGGTGGCTCCATAAGCAAAATGACACCTAGCTAATTAAGTACTTAACCTTTGGAAGATGTGGAGCAAGTAATGATTACATCCATCCCCCCCCCCCTTTTCCTCTCCTTAGTTGCCCGGCCAAGTGGCCTTCTTATCTCTAAGTCTTGCTTTTGTTTTTATTGAAATATCTAGTATACACATGTCTAAAGTACCCTCTTCAATTGGACTAGGATTGGGCCAATCCTTTCATCTTTTGGGGCTTTTCATTAACTAGATTGGCTTACTAATTAATATGAACTTGGGCATCCACAATTAAATAATTGTGGTACTAGCATACTTGCCCATTAAATTTTAATAGTGGGCTAGCTTAACAATCAAATTATCTACAAGTCCAATGCTTAAATAAATTATTGGGCTTGTTTAAATTACTTGTCATCCTTAGTAATATTAATCCTATTATCACATGAACTATTATTCATTATTATTGATATTTACACATTCACATCAGTCAATAATGTTAATTAACTTACATAACCCAATTAGACTTGTCTTATTGAAGTTTATTGAGTACTTAGTTAGGGTTTAGCACCTTAAATCTATTTTCTAGATTATTAAAATACTTAGGTTAGTTCACTAACTTATATAACTTATTAGTGAGACCTCCTTTAAATATTATAGCATATTATCCACATAATCACTTAAACATCCATAAGATATTATAGATTATTTAATATATTTATTTATAATGTACCACATAAATTCTTGGTTATTACATTCTCCCTCCTTATAAGAATTCCGTCCCCGGAATTTCATTAAGGTTACTCAAAAAGATTCGGATAACTCTTCCTCATCTTTTCTTCAAGCTCCCACGTAGCTTCTTCAGCATTGTGGTTTCTCCATAGGATTTTGACAGAATGTATAACCATATTTCTTAATTTCTGCTCTTTCCTATCCAAAATTTCTATAGGAATCTCCTCGTACGATAAGTCTTTCTCGTCTTGAATCGGCTCATACGATATCACATGCTTGAAATCTGGCTTGCACGGACGTAACACTGACATACGAAACACATTATAAATATGTTCCAATTCAGGAGGTACAGGTACCTCGTACGCCACCTCCCCTATCTTCTTCAATATTTCAAACGGTCCAATAAACCTTGGACTCAGTTTGCCTTTCTTCCCAAATCTTATCTTCCCTTTCCAAGGAGATACATTCAGAAATGCATAGCTTCCCACTTCGAAATCTCTTTTCTTGCGATGAATGCGTACTTCTTTTGTAGATCTTGAGCTGCTACCAGTCGAGCTCTTATCACTTTGATGATCTCCACAGTCTGCTGAACCAATTCTGGCCCCAACAATCTTCTTTCACCTACCTCGTCCCAATATAAGGGCGTTTTGCACTTTTTCCCATATAAGGCTTCATACGGTGGCATTCCAATGCTTGCATGATAACTATTGTTATACGCAAACTCCACCAATGGATGATGATCTTCCCAGCTTCCCTTGAAATCCATCACATAAGATCTGAGCATGTCTTCTAATGTTTGAATCATTCTCTCGCTTTGCCCATCTGTCTGTGGATGATACACAGTACTCAACCTTAATTGTGTCCCCATTCTTTCTTAAAGACTCCTCCAAAATTTGACGTGAAGCGCGGATCTCTATATGACACGATTGATACTGGCACTCTATGTCTCGAAATAATTTTCTTGATATATAATTTTGCTAGCTGATCCAAAGTATACCTGATCTTGACTGGCAAAAAGTGTGATGACTTTGTAAGACGGTCGACAATTACCCATATCGCGTCATGACCCTTCTGTGTCGCTGGAAGTCCTACCACAAAATCCATCGTGATGTGATGCCACTTCCATTCTAGAATTTCTAATGGCTGTAATAGTCCACTTGGTCGTTGATGCTCTGCCTTGACTCTTTGACAAGTTAAACAGTGGCTGACGCATTCAGCAACTTATCTCTTCATGTTTGGCCACCAATAATGTTGACGCAAATCTTGATACATCTTCGTGCTTCCTGGGTGTATCGAATATCTCGTATTGTGTGCTTTTTGTAGAATCTCTTCTTTTAACTCTGGTACTGCGGGTACCCAAATTCTTCCTTCAAATCTCAACAATCAAGTGCCGTCGATCTTATACTTCAGCTCTTCACTTTCAGCCAATCGCTTCTTTATGTTACCACATTCTTCATCATTCCCTTGTGATTCTTTCACCTTGTATAATAAAGTCGGACTTGCTTCCATTTCTATTACTTTATCTGACGGATTTTTCACCTCCAACTCCATTATTTCCATTTCTCTTACTAACTCTTCCTGGTCTGTTAATACAAATAATTTTTCTTGGCTCTTCCTGCTTAAAGCATATGCCACTATATTAGCCTTTCCCGGATGATATAGAATATCACAATCATAGTCCTTGATCAATTCTAACCATATCCACTGCCTCATGTTTATCTCCTTTTGTGTAAAGATATACTTCAAACTTTTGTGGTCTGTGTATATCTCACACTTTTCTTCGTAGAGATAATGTCTCCAAATTTTAAGGGCAAATACTACCGCAGCCAATTCAAGGTCATGGGTAGGGTATCCCTTCTCATAGTCTTTTAACTATCGTGATGCATACGCAATGACTTTACCATTTTGCATTAATACGCAACCTAGTCCTTTGTGTGACGCATCACTATACACTGTAAAACCCCCTGTACTATCTGGTAAAGATAACACATGTGCTTCACTTAATCTTTTCTTCAATTCCTGAAAACTCTGTTCACACTTCTCTATCCACACATACTTAACAGTCTTCCTCGTTAGATTAGTTAATGGTGTCACTATCTTCGAGAAATCTTGTATAACCCTTCAGTATTATCTTGCCAATCCTAAGAAACTTTTGATCTCTGGCGGTGTCTTCGGTTGTCCCCAATTTTTCACCGCTTCTACTTTCGCTGGATCAACAGAAATTCCCTCGTTATCGATGACATGCCCTAGAAATTGAACTCTGTTCGACCAGAACTCACACTTTGAATATTTTGCATATAGCTTCTCCCTTCTCAATGTTTCCAACACCATCCGTAGATGTTCAGCATGGTCCTCTTCAGTCTTTGAATACACCAAAATGTCGTCAATGAACACCACCAAAAATTTATCCAAATACGGTTTAAATACTCTGTTCATCAAGTCCATAAAAATAGCTGGCGCATTTGTCAGTCCAAACGACATCACTAAGAATTCATAATGACCATAACGAGTTCTAAATGTTGTTTTTGGTACATCCTCTGTTCTCACCTTCAACTGATGATAACCAGTTCTCAGGTCAATCTTCGAAAAACATCTCGCTCCCTTAAGTTGATCAAACAGATCGTCTATTCTCGATAACGGATACTTGTTCTTGATTGTCACCTTATTCAGCTCTCTATAATCCATACACAACCTCATCGAACCATCTTTCTTCTTTACAAACAACACTGGTGCTCCCCACAGAGATACACTAGGTTGGATGTACTTCTTATCCAACAACTCTTGTAGCTGGATCATCAACTCTTTCATTTCTACCAGAGCCATTCGATACGGCGCTTTTGATATCGGCGCTGTCCCCGGTACTAAATCAATCACAAACTCTATTTCTCTGTCTAGAGGAAGTCCCAGAAGTTCTTCTAGAAAGACATCCCCAAACTCATTAACTATAGGTATCTTCCCCATGTCCGAATTCATAACCCGTGTATCCACTACATGAGCCAAATAACCTTCACATCCTTTTCGTAACATCCTACTGGCCTGCATCATCGTCAGACATCTTGTTTGCCTTAGCGACTTGCTACCATAAAATACAACCTTAGACTTATCTGGTGTCTTAAGCCGTATGCTCTTTTTTTGGTAATCTATAACTGCCTCATGGTTAAACAACCAATCCATCCCTAAGATAACATCAAATTCTCCTAAGCGTACCAAAATCAAATTCACGCTTAACTTATGTCCCCTTATTTCCACACCGCAGTTGTTATGGATAAACTCTACATGGATCACTTCTTTGTTTGCAACTTCTATATTCATTGGGTTCTTTAACTTTTCACATGGTAAGTTTAATCTTCTAGCAAATTCATTAGACACAAATGAACAGGTAGCTCCCGAATCAAATAATACCCAAGCATTTATATTATTGATCGGAATAATACCTGACACCACCTCCTTTGATGCAACTGCGTCTTGCACAGTCATGTTGAACGTTCGAGCTGTTAGCTTGCTCTGCTGAACTGGTCCTCCAATGCTTAACTTTGTAGAACTGCTCTTGTTTCCACTTCCTCCATCTGTATTCTTCTTCAATGGACAATCCTTGAATCGATGCCCCGTTCCTCCTCAAGAAAAACAAACACCTTTCTCCAAGTTAGGACAATTTGGTGAAATATGTCCTTCGTAAAATACACTCTCCAGAGTGATTCTTCCCACACTTTGAACACGCTGCCTTCTTCTGCTGAGTATTCCCTTGTTGCGTTCCTGATTCATTGCCACTGTTGTTCCACTTGCGTTTCTTGTTGTTACTGCCACCACTACTGGCACCCTGATGTACACCTTCAATCTTCTTCTTATTCTTCTCTCGGTTGAATCTAGAAACTACCTCACTACTACCTTCTGCAATGATGGCTTTTTCTAACAGTGCTGAGAACGTAGTAATTTGCAACACTGCAACTTTGCTGTGAATCCACGGCCTCAACCCATTTTTAAACGTACGTGCCTTTCGTAGTTCTGTATCCACCTGATGAGGTGCGAATCTGGCTAACTCATTTAATTTTGCTGCATATTCGGCAACTGACATGTTTTCTTGCTTTAATTCAAGAAACTGCACTTCCATCCTGGCTTGCATGACCTCCGATAAATAAGTTTTGAAGAATAACTCCTTAAACCTGGTCCATGTCACTACCTCCGTTCCTGCTCTAGCTTGGTTCGTCTCCCACCAGTAATTAGCCTCACCATTCATCAAGTAGGTAGCAAAAGTCGTCTTTTGCTCTTCGGCTACCCTTGCAATGATAAAGACCTTTTCCATCTATTTCACCCATGTTTGAGCTGCTATGGGGTCCATAGTTCTGCTGAATTCTGGTGGTCCTACAGCTTTAAAATTTTTAAAATTTGCCAATCTATTATTCGTTTGCCCCCTTCCTGTAGGTGTACAAGTTCGCATAGCTTGAGCTATCATATCAACGAAGTTCTGCATTGGCTCCTCTTGATTCCTTTCATTGTTCACAGAACATTCCTCCGTCTAGTTATGATTTTGACGTCTTGGTGGCATTATCTGATTAAACAAAACCTTAATTTATTACATCGAGTTTAATTATATGATATATATTCTAAGTTTTTAAAATATAACATGTAATTTAAACTCTAACAATCATATTATCATAATGTTGTATTAACAAATTCAACCTGCTGAATCAACTAATTTAGCCTGCTGAATCAACATATTCATCTTACTTAATTAACATATTCAGCTTGTTGAATATCACATTCAGCTTACTGAATAACACATTCAGCTTGCTGAATCAACTTATTCAATTTACTGACTTTTCAAACAGATAGCTTCTCATTTTAATTCTTAATACTTTTCTATTTGATCCAACATGTAGTTATAATAATGCATTTATATTCATATACCAAATTTTAGCGTCAAATACTTACATACTCGGCATATTTTTATAAACGCTAACTATCCCATTTTTAAACATCAAAAGATGGGATCTACCAAAAGACATACTCCCCTACACACCTAAGATGGGGATACATCATATTTACATACTACCTCACACAGTCTGAGGTTTACATCAAGCATAAAACCCTAATAAACAAAAAGGGTCCTACTGCATCTATATACAATAGAAAGCTAATAAATTATCACTGCGCGTCTGGAGAGGGTGCGCCTGAATGCTCCTACTCTAGTGGAAAGAGTCCATCCATAAGTCGACATCTAATAGCTCGACTTGACTCGCCTATCTCAAAGGATCTCCTCACTCCTACTTGGGGACCAGTATATGCTACATCTAAAGCCCGTCCCAAGGACTCCATCCTAACCTGTCCAGTCTCTGCCTCAACCTCTAACTGATCCACTCTTCTCGCTGCTCGTACCCAAGCATCCTCAACTCGGATCCTGTCAGTGATCTCTAAGTCAAACCTCAGGTGTAATGTCTGATGCTCAATAGTCAATATCGCAAACTTATTATGCTCTTGTTCTAATATCTCTCTCAGCTCAGCATTCTTGGCAACCATATGAGTAGCCAAGGTCGTCTGCTCCTGCAACTGTATCTTCAACTCATCAAGCTCGTTCTGAGCTTGATATGCCAGTTCCTTGTATTAAGTTTTAGTAAACTGATGAGTGGCATTCTCCTGCTCTAACTCTTTCACTCTATTCTCCAGTGCCATGTTATTTTCAAACAAAACCGCCATCACATCCTCGTCACGCTCGTCACTAACAACATGATCCTCTACCGGATCTAACGGCTCTTGCTCAACTGTATGGCTACCTTGACCTTCCTTAGGCATCCTATAACCAAACAAACACAACATCAGTATCACAATAAAATATATTAATTGATAAAATGAAACAATATTTTATTATGTACACTCTATACTAGATGAATCTCCACAATCCACCTCTTAGCATACTCTATACGAGTTTTCTTTTATGGTTATAACCTAAGTTTCGCATCCTGAAGTTTATAACCTATAGCTTTGATACCAATCTGTGACGCCCCCAAATCCGAGTTCTCAACCCCGGGTTTGGTGCTCATTATCCATCATCAACATAAGCATTCTATATACTATTGCAGAATAATAAACATACGTTGTTCATTATAATAAAGTCTTATACAATATCCCAAGGTCTATTACCTTAACATAAACATACCTTACTTAAGTTACATAAAGTAACACAAAAGGTTTACATAAACATCAAACATAGTATTTCATGATACTTAAACATTTATTATAACTATTCTTGAACCTTTCCCTTGCCCTTGTCCTTCTTACTTGAACTCTCTGGCTTAGCTGAAATAAATGTCATGATATAGCAAGAGTAAGCAAGTAATTTGCTTAACAATTTTAAGTACAAAGAAGATATATCATGATTAGCAAGAAATTTATCGTTCAATGTTCAACAATAGAAATTAATTGTGAAATAACATGAATTAAGTCTTGATAACTGAATATTCGAACAATTGAATAATAGATACTGAGTGGTCATAATGACTATGAACATATGCTAAGGTTGTCAGTATTTAAACTGGTCCTTTTAATAAGTTTTGGTAATCAAGGGGATCAGCCTTTCATACCCGGTGTATTATGTATAAACACTTAATATACGACCAATAATTATTTTTCAATAATGCTTTAATCAACTTGTTCTTTTTCTCAGTCTTGAGTCCTTACCAAATCAATTGGTAAAGAACAACGTTTAACAACATATTTGATTTAACAAATTTAAACATACTTGATCTAGCTGATACAATTAGCATAGATCCATATCTTAAACAGTTCATGAATAAAAGAACTTTATCTAATTCACAGTTCAGTAATAATACAACAGGAATTTAATTGCACTGAGTGTGAGTATCAATAATCAATATAGAGGTGAATAATAAACAATAATTATTCACTAACATGCTTTGAAAAGAATAACTCAAGTTTGAGTTAGAGAACTTGCCTCGACTGCGATCTACTGCTACACAATTTAATTTAATCTCTTTATTGTAAAGACCTATCATTGTTAAGATTGATCTTACAATCAGCATATCATAGTTTATATCATAATACAATTACTCTATCAGCAATTTAGTTCACACTTAACCACATAATCAATTATCTAAAAACATCTTTATTAATATCATTATTTGATAACATTTTAATTACTTTTTCATATACCTTATGATTTAACACTTAATCTTTCCTTTTATTAGCTCTTCTTTATAATCTAGTAAGATGAATACTAACATCATAGTCTAGATTATACAAACATGCAATCCGGCTACCTGGATTGGCTAATCCAGGAAACTGGATTTAACAAATTTCCAATCCAGCAAGCCTGGATTCTAAATCCTTCAATCCAGCAAGCCTGGATTCCTAATTCTTCAATCCAGCAAGCCTGAATTCCAAATCCTTCAATCCAGCAAACTGGATTCAACTATTTTTCAATCCAGCTAGCTGGATTCCATATTTCTTTTACCGAAAATACCAAATCAACTTATTATTTTTCTATCCTTTGGCCATACTTATATACATGTATTTCATACACAAAAAAGTATTTTTCTATAATTTTTCAATTTCTTTTAGTATTTTTCAAAAATCATTTTTTTGTGCTTGGCTTAAGAAATTAGCCCCATCATGCTCAACTTTAGAAATTCCCATCTCTTGGAATAATCTTCTACATGTTAACATGACCCTCCAGTTTAAATTCTGTGGCCATCGGAGTTATAGAACTCCGGTTATAGCGATTTTCGTCCGAAAAACCTAAATATTGAAATGGTCATAACTTGGTCATTTTAAGTCGGAATAAGCTCATTTTTGGACATGAGCTACTTTATGTCATATATTATTATGTCCCAAAAGGCCGGAATTTATTCCATAATTTAAGTGGCCAAAACTGCCCTTACAAAATTTTGGGCAGATTGTTTTCGGACTTTTCCTCTTTTACCTACTTTGCTAAAATCAGTCCATACAGAAATCTTCAACTCCTTTTAAGGTGAGTCCACTTGGGTTTGAAAGATAACTCATCATACTAACATCCCAAATTTTCGGAATTTTTAAATGCCATAAAAATGATGAAACTGTCCCTAGTATTGACTATCCAAAAATAGTTTGTTTTTCTTTCTAAAGACAAAAATGTTTTTGCTAAAACCATCGCTACAACTTGTGTACTAAACATTTTTGAGTGCTACCACTTGGGTTTAGTATTTAACTTACATATATATCACCCCTCTTTGACGGATCACAAAAAGAATGTGTAGATCAAAAACGGTAGTCGATCAAAGGAAGTGAAAAAAACTAGAGTTTTCCAACAAAACAAAACTAGTTTCTCTTTTATCCTTTTGATTTACTTTCTAACACACAAATATGTTAGATCCATACATGAAACCATATAAAACATGTAGATAGAGGGTTTTTTAAACCTCAAGATCATAAACCTTAACTGACCAAAAACAAACAAAATAAAAAGAATAAGCTAGTTTAGTTTTCACCTTGATTTTTAGGCACACTTTCTTTCTCTTCCAAAGTATGAGATAAACTTTTGGTGCATAAATGGTAGATCTCCTCCATCTTTCTCTTTTCCTCCCCCATTGAATTCTATCTCTCTCTTTTCTCTCTCTATCCTTGCTTCGCTAGCTTAAGAGAAAGTAAAATAAATGAAGTAAAGTAAAAGAAGAAATAAAAAGAGATTAGCTTTTTGTTGGATAATCTTGTATAGATATAAGATATGTATCTATACACATTTCCCCCACCTTCTTGCTATCTCTTTCTCTCTCTACTCGTTATTTAGATACATGGAAGATTAGCCATTTTGGTGGCTCTATAAGCAAAATGACTCCTAGCTAATTAAGTACTTAACCTTTGGAAGATGTGGAGCAAGTAATGATTACATCCATCCCCCCCTTTTCCCCTCCTTAGTTGCCCGGCCAAGTGGCCTTCTTATCTCCAAGTCTTGCTTTTGTTTTTATTGAAATATCTAGTATGCACAATGTCTAAAGTACCCTCTTCAATTGGGCTAGGATTGGGCCAATCCTTTCATCTTTTGGGGCTTTTCATTAATTAGATTGGCTTACTAATTAACATAAGCTTGGGCCTCCACAATTAAATAATTGTGGTACTAGCATACTTGCCGATTAAATTTTAATAGTGGGCTAGCTTAACAATCAAATTATCTACAAGTCCAATGCTTAAATAAATTATTGGGTTTGTTTAAATTACTTGTCATCCTTAGTAATATTAATCCTATTATCACATGAACTATTATTCATTATTATTGATATTTACACATTCACATCAATCAATAATATTAATTAACTTACATAACCCAATTAAACTTGTCTTATTCAAGTTTATTGAGTACTTAGTTAGGGTTTAGCACCTTAAATCTATTTTCTAGATTATTAAAATACTTAGGTTAGTTCACTAACTTATATAACTTATTAGTGAGACCTCCTTTAAATATTATAGCATATTATCCACATAATCACTTAATCATCCATAAGATATTACAGATTATTTAATATATTTATTTACAATGTACCACAGAAATTCTTGGTTATTACAACGAACATAATTTTTATCACCTCTCTTTATCTGAAACATCAAAGATCATGGTTATACCAAATCACAGTTCCTGTTCATAATCATACTAATAAATTCATCTTTGTATTACGGGCCAAAGATATTCATCAACAGTTCACCTTTGCACTACAGGCCGAAGATATTCAACAACAGGTCATCTTTGCACTACGGGCCAAAGATATTCATCAAAAATTCATCTTTGCACTACAGACCAAAGATATTCAACAACAGGTCATCTTTGCACTACGGGCCAAAAATATTAATATCTCAACAAACTATATAATCATTTCAGAATTTATATAAACAATAATTATAACCATATTAATCAATTCACCTTTGCAATTAAGCTAAAGATATTTAATTATAAATTTAATGGTCATGATCATACTAGTCAACAATTCATCTTTACACTACTGGCCAAAGAGAACCCATAGTCACGATCATACCAATAATTTACCCAACTTTACACTCAAGTGAAAGAGAAATTTCAACACCAGGGTTATAAAAATATTATATATGATAATAAAAACAATATAATCAAAACATGGATTTAATTTCAAGAGTAAGATTCATAAATCAACGATAATTTGGTCAGAAAAAAACACTAATTTTATCGTGAATAGTATCCCATGAATAGTAACTCATGAATAGTAACTCGTGAATTGTAACTCATAAATAATAACTCGTAAATAGTAACTCATGAATAGTAACTCCTGAATAGTACTGTAAAGCCCCCAAATTCGGATACTTAAAATCTGAACTCGGAGCTTCACGATACCATTTCTATGAGCGAAATAATACTAATAATAATAATAATAATATAAATATTAAACTCAATTTACATAATTATCATAGTCTAGTTCCCAAGTACGTAACCTTTAATACATTCCTTACATAACATGATAGATAATATATAGCATTGTCTTAATAATATCAAACTATTACATAGAATACCACAAATCTTATTTTCTTTGCTTTCCTTTTCCTTTGTTTCTGCATGAGCCTTCTGGTTGTTCACACTTAGCTGAAAACATTTAAATTAAGCAAGGATGAGCATTTGAGTGCCCAACAAGTAATAGCAATTATATATATATAAGCTGAAAGAATTTAAATATTTTCTTTATACTATCCTTCTACAACAAATCAATAGTTGTGAAGTAATCTGAACCGATAATAATAACATAACAACCCTCTTTCAAATTTTTAAAACTACGTAATGACTATAATTAGGGTTAATGTGACATACTATGAACATTGTTTTCATTTTTGAAAAGGTTAAACAGAACTTCATCTGTAAACCGTCATAACTTACGGGCATGGGGGTGATCAGCCCATTGTACCCCGTATTGATCAATACTACATGCAAGAACGATGTTATCGTTCACTCTGTCCACCTTGGGGGCATAAAAAGTTTTCCTGTGTACGGGATGTTCATACTTATCGGGGTTCCAAACCAAAGGTTTTATCTTGTTCAACAATAATCTATAATTTAACATATATATATATATATATATATATATATATATATATATATATATATATATATATATATATATATATATACGGTTAATTAACAAAGGTGTATCAACATGTGATTAAATACAATGATTATCCGAGTGGGGACACTTGTATAACCATTTATAGAAATTAACGAACAGAATATATATCTGAATTACCATATACTAACATGTTGATAATCAATGAGCGTATATAATATAGAGTTAATAATCTGTACAGTAATAATATAATTTAGAAACATTCTTACTAATGTCTATTGCATAAAAAATGCAAAGGTAAGATACTTGTCTGGTACGCTGCTTACAATTCACAACTTAGTTTTATCTTTTATATAACACCTATCAATAATAAGATCATTTTACTTATTAGAATAACTTATTATAACACATAGCACTGCTTATTGCAGTCATCACATTACCTAATCACATTGTCACATATGTTTAACAACCATTAAATCACAAATAAACACTTATCAAGTTAACCTATCTATGTCCAGATCAATTTCTAAACTATGTAGGTGTATCGACGGCTTTATCGAGTATTTATCGAGTCTAAGACTCTATCCCGAAGTTCAATAATTGTAATTATCAATCATATTATTTTTAAATGACTTATAATAATTTTAAACTAATTATTATAATTTATCATGATTTTTCAAACACCGGAATCATTATCAAATGATTTAAATATTAAACATTTATATTATCATTAATATTTAATTAATATTAAACTATTAATGAAACCATTGCCAAAATATTAAAGTTATTTATAATAACTTAAAATACTTTTAAAGTATTTATTTTACTCTTAAATGATTTTTAAAACATTTAAAATTATTTTTAAATAATTAGCATTAATATTAAAGTATTAATGTACTATTTATCAAAATATTAAAAGTTATTAATTATAACTTAAAATATTTTTAATTCATTTATATCCTTTTAAAATGATTTTTAAATTAATAAAACTATTTTAAAACTATTTATTTAATATAATTATTAAATAAATTTAATTTCATTAATAATAAATTAATAATCATTAATATTAAATTATTAATAAAATTATCCTTCAAATATTAAAAATTATATTTTATAACTTAAAATATCTTTAAACACTTTATTTTTATTTAAAATGATTTTTATAATAATAAATTCATTTTTAAACCAAATTATTTAATATAATTATTAAATAACTTTAATATCATTAATTAATGAAATTTACCTTTAAATATTGAAAGTTATATTTTATAACTTGAAATATTTTTAAATACCTTATTATTATTTAAAATAATTTTTAATATAATAAAATCATTTTTAATTAATTTATTTAATTCATTTAGTAAATAACTTAAATATCATTAATATTAATTTATTAATGAATTTAATCACAAAATATTAAAAGTCATTAAAAATAACTTAAAATATTTTCTTATACCATAATATAATATTAAATGATTTTTCATGTATTAAAATCATTTTTAAATAATGTACTTAATATTATAATTAAATAAATGAAATACCTTTAATATTCCAAAAATATTAAATATTAATGAAATATATTCAAAATAATTAAAAATTAATTTATTAGACTTTAAAATAATTTTTAATAATTTATTTTGTATTTTTAATAATTTAAAACTATTTTTTTCTATTTATTTAATTAAAATAATTAATTTTCGAAATTAAGTGTCGCTAAATGTACTTTAGGCGACAAAACTGTCGCTGAAGGTGTTCTTCAGCAAACCCAGATCTTCAAAGTCAGTCACGAGGGTATTAGGTTTGACAAAGTTTAATTCGTAATATGTAATGTTTCTGGGCGTGTTGTTAGTCAGATCTTGCAGTACTCGTGCAAGACTACACGATCCAGCCATCAACAGGTTCATAACATAAAACAAATGCAAGATCTAGGGTAATGAACAAGCTGTCAGAGCTGTTCTTCATTTTATGGGTTACCAAGAAATGACGAACAGTTCGACTGCTCATATTTGGGCCTCCACAACTTGTGATCTAAGTGTTGTTTTAGTGATATAAAAGCTGTAGATTGTAGCTAACATGCAAGAGTGTAGATCTATTACATAACATACAAATAACATCAACAAAATTAACAGTTATGATCCGGTCAAACCATGTCAGTCGACATGTTCATATGTTTTCTGGGTTACCCAGAAAACAGGGAACATGCTCGACTTAGCTAGCTTGACCGGCCACAAAATCCAACCCGCTTACCACATAAGTGATCTTAAAGAACAAGAACGTAGTCTAACCCACATACTACAACTTAGATGCAAGAACCATAACGAAACATCAAACCACTGTCAGATCCAAGCTCTTAAAAATCTTGTCAAAGCTTTCTGGGCTCGTTCTGGGTTACCCAGAACTTGTCCAGTCATGGTTGGTCAACGATGTTTGACCACCCATATCTTACAACCTACAACCGATCTGACCCTGATTTGAGTTCCAGGACAAAGATCTCATAGTACAAGATCAAAGCTTTAAATAACATAAACATATACCAAAGAAAGATCTACAGGGCCTGACATTAGGCTGTCAGACACAAAAAAATATTTTCCAGATTTTGTTAATCTTCAAATTCGAGCCGCTAGATGTTATGGATCTAACATCTAGCAACCCAGATCATCATTATATACTATAACCAACATATTTTAACACTCAATCATAACATTTAACATAGGATCATGGATCAGATTATAGCTAGGGTTTTTATACCTTTCTAAGAAAAAATTTGATTCTGGCCTCCTGATCTGTTAATGGTAAACGTGGGGCTTGTTTATGGAACTGATCTAGCAAAGGATTTCGTGGGTTTTGAGTTGAGAGAGATAGGTTGAGTGTTTGGACAAAATGAGCTAACAAGTGACACTTTCTCTCTCTCAAATCTATATATACTAAGCTAGATACATGAATTGGCTGGCGTAGGTGGCTGATCTCAGTGTTTTTAAATCAAACGAGTTGTTACATTAGGTCATCAACTCCACCTAATGTCAAAACCTACAAACTAGCTTCAATAATTCACAAAAGGGTAAAATGGTCAATTGGCTTTCCAATTTAATGGCATTCTCGTCATTTGGCAAACTCTTAGGGTTTGGCCCTTAGGGTTTAACCCTAATATTTAATACAAATCATTTTATAGGATTTTCAATTATGGTTTGTATACATAAAAAATTAAATAAATTTTAGTTTCAAAAATTTATAAATTAGGGTTTTCTAAATTAGATTAGTTTTCTAATTACTTTATACAGGAACATTAAGGTTTAAAATCACAAATTGTAGTCAACCATGCTAATTTAGTCATTAGGGTTTACAATTAGTAATTAGGTTTTATAATTTCTAATCAGGGTTACTAATTATAGAAATTAGGGTTTCTAGAAATTAATATTTTAAAATGTTAATTTGTGTTTACCTAATTAATCATAAAATCATATAATACCGTTACATAATAATCTCGAACTAATAATTGAGTTTCAATTTAGGGTTTCCATTTGGCAATTTATTAATTATTATTTAATGTTTCTAATTTCAGAAATTAGGGTTTTAATTAGAAATTAGGGTTTCTAATTTTTAAGTAGGGTTTACCTAATCAAATCATTAAAATTAATATTAATCACATAACACAATTACAAAATAATTTTGTTCTCTAATTTGGGTTTCAAATTAGGGTTTAGTACAATAAAACTAGGGTTTTCAAATATTGCACCATAATTGACCAAACATCATCAATACGTACATACAGTACATATCTATAGCACTGAAAAATCTAAATATAATATTATTATATTATTATTCTCATTCTTTGATAAAAATCTAAAATTAGGGTTTGGATTCTATATTTGGTTTATTCTTCCATATTTAACCTTAATAATTAAGGTAAAAATAATTAACTTAATAATCTGTACTAAAATTCATATAATAAAATAATTATTATAAAAATCATTTCATATATTATTTAGATAATATATACCTATATTTTCATGGAAAATAATAAAAATATTTCTACTATAAAATTAATTATTATAAGAATATACTTTATAATAATAAATAATTCTGAAATAAAATAATTTTTAATTATTCATGTAATAAATACATAAATACATATACCCAATATCTTGTATAAATCCTCATCCTTAAAATAAAAAAAAAAATTATATGCAAAATTTCTGATTTAATAATATAGAAAAATTCGGGTTCTTACATTCACCCTCCCTTATAAAGATTATGTCCCCGGAATCACCGTTTTAAAAGCTATACATAAAAAAGTACATAGCATACACAATCATTGCAAGTAGATCTCGATCATATTTTGAATGAACTGATCTTTAGCTATTCACATAAAACTTGTCTTTCTGATTAAACTGAAATTTGATTTATAAAAGAACTCAAATTCCTCCTTCAAAATTTCTTTATATAATATTTTACTATATATATATATATAGAAAAATCATGTATAATAAAATAAAAGTTGTAAGAATAATACCGGGAGTTCCATTGTCAGTTGCCATCGTATCCTGGATTGTCATGTTGTAGACCCTTGCTGTTGATTTTGTTGGCTTGCTCGATGACGTAGGTCCCGTGATTGCTAAAGTATCGCTGCCCTTGCCAGTATTTACACTTCCTGCATTCGTCCTCCTCTTCGGACAATCCTTCACCTTGTGCTCAGTCGACCCGCATAGAAAACATCCACTATTTATTCTTGGATTGGGGCAGTTAGAAGAGATATGGCCCTCCTGCTGCAGTTATAGCATACAAATTTCCCCTTCAGACATTCCCCAGAGTGGTTCTTTCCACAATTCTTACACGGCACAGTCTGTTTCTTCACACCTTCTTGCTTCACCAGCACATTCTGAAAGTTGTTCGCCTTCCTCTGTCCCTCTCCACTCCTGCTCCTACTATTAATTTCCACCTTCACAGTTCCTTCAGTCTTACCCTTATTCTTCTTCTCCTTGTTGTAGAGGCTCATAGCCTCACTCCCCTCCACAGCAATAATAGCTTTCTCCACGAGTGCTGCAAATATGGGAATCTACAACACTGCCACCTTGTTATAGAGTCAGGGTTTTAATCCCAGCTCAAACCTTCTCGCTTTTCTAGCCTCCGTATCAACTTGATGCGGGGCAAACCTAGCCAACTAATTAAACCTAGCAGCGTTTTCTGACACCATCATATTTTCCTGTTTCAACTCTAAAAATTTTACCTCCACCTTAGCCTGCATACTGGATGAAAAATAATTCTCGAAGAACAAAGTTTTGAACCTATCCCAAGTTATCACACCTTCTCCTGCCCTCGTCTGATTCGCTTCCCATCCAAAGTTTTCCTCCCCCTTCGTCATTTAGGTGGCAAAAGCAGTCTTCTGTCCCTCAGCTACCCTAGCTATCACGAATACTTTTTTAATCTCTTAAACCCAAGAGGTTGTACCTTTAAATTTCGGCGGTCTCACAG
This sequence comes from Panax notoginseng, assembly GCA_016801055.1. Classification (NCBI taxonomy): domain Eukaryota; kingdom Viridiplantae; phylum Streptophyta; class Magnoliopsida; order Apiales; family Araliaceae; genus Panax; species Panax notoginseng. The sequence continues at coordinate 139,568,290 of CM029015.1, forward strand.
ACTTCAAATCTTTAAATTTCGCCAAGCGGTTGTCCGGCGGGTTCCCTGCGACTGGTATTCCCTGTTGCATAGCCTGAGCTACCATGTTCGCAAAGTCTGCATCGGGTCTGCTTATTGTTGTCTCTCAGCGTTGTTGACAGATTCTTCTGCCCTTTGGTTGCGAGTTCGACGTCTTGGCAGCATTATCTGATTAAATAAAACCATAAATTTAACTTACATTCTAAACCTTATCGCATAAGTTTAATATATTAAACTTGTTTCATTTCTCAAACTTAGATTCATATTCATTCAACGAATATTTTACATAGCATAACACATGCTGCTTTAAACATCAGCTATCCCTTTGTGACCACAAAAGTCAGGATTTACAGTCTTGACTATTATAAAAGTTGAGAACATAAAATTACACAACATACTTATCATATATATTACATTAGACAGACCTACACAATAGAACCTATACTACCTATTTATTACACCTTTTTCTTTGATAACCTTTAGCCTGATGACCTTTTATCCCACAGATAAAACATGCTCCGAGTTTGTAGTCGGGACAATACAGAGTAGTATGTCCTTCATAACCGAAAAGATAACATATTCTTTTCCCTTTCTTCTTGTCGGATTTTCCTAAGTCCTGGTCTTCTATCTTTCTTTTCCTCTTCTTGCTCGGAGCTGCACACGATATGTTGTTTGTGGCTCCCATCTGATCAATTTGGATTTTAAGCTTATCTTGTTCTTCCATTGTTTCTAGTAAGGCTTTTTGTATCTGACTATTAAGTAGCTTTTCTATTTCCCATAGCTTTTCCAGAGAAGAAACATTGTTCCTCATATCCTGCACCTCCGTTGATGCTTGATCAGCTTCAGCGTTAGTGTCCGAATCGTTATCTGTTAGCTCCACCATCTCTAGATTTGGTACTACGTTTTCTAAAATAACCACCTCGTCAGAGTTGTTTTTATCGTGAGCCTCTATTTCAGCTATTGGCTTCGATATTAGCTCAGGTGTATGGATTTGGTCCTTCTTCATGCTATAAGTATATAACAAGCCTTTTCCACCAGACATCTACAAACATAAATTATCCTGATTTGCATATAGTATATACACACAGTAAATAATATAAGTTATCTTTTATTTTGTTTGACGATGAATTTATTCAATTCATCTCCTTTTAAACTCCATATGAGTTATTTGTATTTTCAACGTTTTCCTCTGTTTTAAGGTTATAGCCTAAGGTCTATCCCACCTATGGTTTCTAACCCTAAAGCTCTGATACCAACCTGTAAAGCCCCCAAATTCGGATACATGAAATCCGAACTCGGTGCTTCACGATACCATTTCTATGAGCGGAATAATACTAATAATAATAACAATAATATAAATATTAAACTTAATTTACATAATTATCAGAGTCTAGTTCTCAAGTACATAACCTTTAATACATTCCTTACATAACATGATAGATAATATATAGCATTGTCTTAATAATATCAAACTATTGCATAGAATACTACAAATCTTATTTTGTTTGCTTTCCTTTTCCTTCGTTTCTATATGAGCCTTCTAGTTGTTCACACTTAGCTGAAAACATTTAAATTAAGCAAAGATGAGCATTTGAGTGCCCAGCAAGTAAAAGCAATTATATATATATATATATATATATATATATATATATATATATATATATATATAAGCTGAAAGAATTTAAATATTTTCTTTATACTACCCTTCTACAATAAATCAATAGTTGTGAAGTAATCTGAACCGATAATAATAACATAACAACCCTCTTTCAAATTTTTAAAACTACGTAATGACTATAATTAGGGTTAATGTGACATACTATGAACATTGTTTTCATTTTTGAAAAGGTTAAACAGAACTTCATCTGTAAACCGTCATAACTTACGGGCATGGGGGTGATCAGCCCATTGTACCCCGTATTGATCAATACTACATGCAAGAACGATGTTATCGTTCACTCTATCCACCTCGGGGGCATAAAAAGTTTTCCTATGTACGGGATGTTCATACTTATCGGGGTTCCAAACCAAAGGTTTTATCTTGTTCAACAATAATCTATAATTTAACATATATATATATATATATTATATATATATATATATATATATATATATATATATATATATATATATATATATACGGTTAATTAACAAAGGTGTATCAACATGTGATTAAATACAATGATTATCCGAGTGGGGACACTTGTATAACCATTTATAGAAATTAACGAACAGAATATATATCTAAATTACCATATACTACCATGTTGATAATAAATGAGCGTATATAATATAGAGTTAATAAGCTGTACAGTAATAATATAATTTACAAACATTCTTACTCGTGTCCATTGCATAAAAAATACAAATGTAAGATATTTGCCTGGTACGCAGCTTACAATTCGCAACTTAGTTTTATCTTTTATATAACACCTATTAGTAATAAGATAATTTTATTGATTAGAATAACTTATTATAACACATAGCACTGCTTATTGCAGTCACCACATTACCTAATCACATTGTCACATATGTTTAACAACCATTGAATCACAAATAAACACTTATCAAGTCAACCTATCTAAGTCCAGATCAATTTCTAAAACATGTCGGCGTATCGACGGCTTTATTGGGTATTTATCGAGTCTAATACTCTATCCTGAAGTTTAATAACTGTAATTATCAATCATATTATTTTTAAATGACTTATAATAATTTTAAACTAATTATTATAATTTATCATGATTTTTTAAACATCGGAATCATTATCAAATGATTTAAATATTAAACAATTCTATTATTATTAAAATTAATTAATATTAAACTATTAATGAAACCATTGCCAAAATATTAAAGTTATTTATAGTAACTTAAAATACTTTTAAAGTATTTATTTTACTCTTAAATGATTTTTAAAACATTTAAAATTATTTTTAAATAATTATCATTAATATTAAAGTACTAATGTACTATTTATCAAAATATTAAAAGTCATTAATTATAACTTAAAATAATTTTAATTTATTTATATCCTTTTTAAATAATTTTTAATTTAAAAAATCATTTTTAAACTATTTATTTAATATAATTATTCAATAAATTTAATTTCATTAATAATAAATTAATAATCATTAATATCAAATTATTAATGAAATTATCCTTTAAATATTAAAAGTTATATTTTATAACTTAAAATATCTTTAAACACTTTATTTTCATTTAAAATGATTTTTATAATAATAAAATCATTTTTAAACCAAATTATTTAATATAATTATTAAATAACTTTAATATCATTAATTAATGAAATTTACCTTTAAATATTGAAAGTTATATTTTATAACTTAAAATATTTTTAAATACCTTATTATTATTTGAAATGATTTTTAATATAATAAAATCATTTTTAATTAATTTATTTAATTCATTTAGTTAATAACTTAAATATCATTAATATTAATTTATTAATGAATTTCATCACAAAATATTAAAAGTCATTAAAAATAACTTAAAATATTTTCTTATACCATAATATAATTTTAAATGATTTTTCATGTATTAAAATCATTTTTAAATAATTTTTTAATATTATAATTAAATAAATTTAATAACTTTAATATTCTAAAAATATTAAATATTAATGAAATATATTCAAAATAATTAAAAATTAATTTTTTAGACTTTAAAATAATTTTTAATAATTTATTTTGTACTTTTAATAATTTAAAACAATTTTTTTCTATTTATTTAATTAAAATAATTAATTTCTGAAATTAAGTGTCGGTAAAGGTACTTTAGGCGACAAAACTATCGCTGAAGGTGTTATGCAGCAAACCCAGATCTTCAAAATCAGTCACGAGGGTGCTAGGTTTGATCAAGTTTAATTCGTAATATGTAATGTTTCTGGGCATGTTGTTAGTCAGATCTTGCAGTACTCGTGCCAGACTACACGATCCAGCCATCAACAGGTTCATAACATAACACAAATGCAATATCTAGGGTCATAAACAAGCTGATAGGGCTGTTCTTCATTTTCTGGGTTATCAAGAAATGAAGAACAATTCGACTGCTCATATTTGGGCCTCCACAACTTGCGATCTAAACGTTGTTTTTGTGATATAAGAGCTCTAGATTGTAGCTAGCATGCAAGAGTGTAGATCAATTACATAACATGCAAATAACATCAACAGAATCAACAGTTATGATCAGGTCAAACCATGTCAGTCGACATGTTCATATGTTTTCTGGGTTACCCAGAAAACAGAAAACATACTCGACTTAGCTAGTTTGACCGGCCATAAAATCCAACCCGCTTACCACATAAGTGATCTTAAAGAACAAGAACGAAGTCTAACCCACATAATACAACTTAGATGCAAGAACCATAACGAAACATCAAACCACTGTCAGATCCAAGCTCTTAAAAATCTTGTCAGTGCTTTCTGAGCTCGTTCTGGGTTACCCAGAACTTGTCCAGTCATGGTTAGTCAATGGTGTTTGACCACCCATATCTTACAACCTACAACCGATCTGACCCTGATTTGAGTTCCTGAACAAAGATCTCATAGCATACTACAAGATCAAAGCTTTAAATAACATAAACATATAATAGAGAAAGATCTACAGGACCTGACATTAGGCTGTCAGACATAATTTTTTTTTTTCCAGATTTTGTCAATCTTCAAATTCGAGCCGCTAGATGTTATGGATCTAACATCTAGCAACCCAGATCATCATTGTATACTATAACCAACATATTTTAACACTCAATCATAACAGTTAACATAGGATCATGGATCAGATTATAGCGAGGGTTTTTATACCTTTCTAAGAAAAAATTGATTCTGGCCTCCTGATCTGTTAATGGTTAACGTGGGGCTTGTTTATGGAACTGATCTAGCAAAGGATTTCGTGAGTTTTGAGTTGAGAGAGATAGGTTGAGTGTTTGGACAAAATGAGCTAACAAGTGACACTTTCTCTCTCTCAAATCTATATATACTAAGCTAGATACATGAATTGGCTGGCATATGTGGCTGATCTCAGTGTTTTTAAGTCAAAAGAGTTGTTACATTAGGTCACCAACTCCACCTAATGTCAAAACCTACAAACTAGCTTCAATAATTCACAAAAGGGCAAAATGGTCAACTGGCTTTCCAATTTAATGGCATTCTTGTCTTTTGGCAAACCCTTGGGGTTTGACCCTTAGGGTTTAACCCTAATGTTTAACACAAATCATTTTGTAGGATTTCTAATTAGGGTTTGTATATAAAAAAATTAAAAAAAATAAATTTTAGTTTCTAAAATTTGTAAATTAGGGTTTTTTAAATTAGATTAGTTTTCTAATTACTTTATACAGGAACATTAGGGTTTAAAATCACTAATTGTAGTCAACCTTGCTAATTTAGCAATTGGGGTTTATAAATAGTAATTAGGTTTTATAATTTCTAATTAGGGTTACTAATTATAGAAATCAGGGTTTCTAAAAATTAATATTTTAAAATGTTAATCAGGGTTTACCTAATTAATCATAAAATCATATAACACAGTTACATAATAATCTCGAACTCATAATTGAGTTTTAATTTAGGGTTTCCATTTGGCAATTTTCTAATTATTACCTAAGGTTTCTAATTTCAGAAATTAGGGATTTAATTGGAAATTAAGGTTTATAATTTTTAATTAGGGTTTACCTAATCAATTCATTAAAATTAATATTAATCACATAACACAATTACAAAACAATTTTGTTCTCTAATTTGGGTTTCAAATTAGGGTTTAGCACAATAAAACTAGGGTTTTCAAATATTGCACTATAATTAACCAACCATCATCAATACGTACATACAGTACATATCTATAGCAGTGAAAAATCTAAATATAATATTATTATATTATTATTCTTATTCCTTGATAAAAATCAAAATTAGGGTTTGGATTCCGTATCTGATTTATTCTTCCATATTTAACCATAATAATTAAGGTAAAATTAATTAACTTAATAATCTGTACTAAAATTCATATAATAAAATAATTATTATAATTATTCTAAAAATCATTTCATATATTATTTAGATAATATATACCTATATTTTCATGGAAAATAATAAAAATATTTCTACTATAAAATTAATTATTATAAGAATATACTTTTTAATAATCAATAATTCTAAAATAAAATTATTTTTAATTATTCATGTAATAAATACGTAAATACATATACCCAATATCTTGTACAAATCCTCATCCTTAAAAAAAAAAAAAAAAATTATACTCAAAATTTCTAATTTAATTATATAGAAAATTTCGGGTTGTTACAAGTACTCCGTATACGTGAATAGTGTCGTATATATAAATAATGCCGTATACGTGAATAGTCTGCGTAGACAGGTTACTCCCGCAAATTAATAAAAATGAATACAAAGCGTCATTCACCATGCATGCGGTAGTCCGCGTAGACAGGTTATTCCAACAAAATAATAAAGAATGGAATAACAAAAGGATTTTACCATGCATGCGGTAGTCCGCGTAGGTAGGTTATTCCAACAGAATAATAAAGAATGGAATAACAACCTTTACGAGTATTGAAAGAAAATAACTCTCTTCATGAGTACGAAAGAAATAATACCCCTTACGAATACAACAAATAATATCCCTTACGAATACAAAATAAATAACACCCCTTACGAATACAACAAATAATATCCATTACGAATATTGAACGAAGATAATATTTCTTATGAATACGAAAAAAAATATCGTAAGTGAATATGAAATAAATAACACCCTTACCTTAGTAGAAGATTGAATACTGAAGTAGGGTAGTAGTAGAATACTCATATTCTTTCTCTTTATAGTTTCTCTCTCTAGAGTTTCAGTGAATTCGTAAAAAATAATGAAAGAATGAGCTTCTATTTATAGGAAAAAGGACTGAATAGTAACTAATTCATGAACGACTCATATTAATTTACTTTTAAATGGACGATCCATATTGATTTACTATTAAAACTTAAAGCAACGGTCCATACTGATTTACTATTAAAACTTTAAACCAGCGATCCATATTGATTTATGATAACTTTCCACCAGCGGTCCATATTGATTTACTATTATAACTTCAACAAACGGTCTGAAAAATTAGCACATTTCCTCATGAAATAATAAGTCAAACTTATAATAAACACCTCATAACAAACCCCTCTATTTATATCAAAAATTGAATAAATAATTACCACAAATCATTTATCTTTAATAAACACATTTTTAATCTATTAACAACTATTCATCATTAATATTATAACTCAAAATATTTAACAACCAGATCATTCCTAAAGAAAGAGGGGGCTTTCTGATAAAGATTTCTCCCTATTGGCGCACAATTAGGTGACCAAACCTTTCCTCGACAGAACTTTCTAGACATCGTCAATATTATAAATAGAAATACGAATGACTTTGTCGTCTTAATTATATATTAAAAAATATAAAATATTATGCAGATGATACTGTGACAATACTTGAATCAAATAACGTGAGATACTATGTAGCAATTACTGTAGCAATAATTGAGTATAACTGAGTTACTTCTCACATAAGCATCAATAATCAATACTGTGTGCTACTATGCAACCACGCGTATTATTGTACTTTAACAACCGAGTATTTCAACAATTTAACGATAAAAACTTTCGTTGTTATTTTTTTTATAAGAAGTTATTTATGTCGTTTTCTAACTTTGACAGTTATTCCGTTGTGGGGTCCACCAATGATGGTGTTGTCGTACAAATATTCTCTGACAAAAAGAATATTCCCCGACCAAACGAATATTTCCCGACGCAACGAATATTTTATAACAACTTACTTACTTTGCAAAATTTTCAAATATCATCCTTAACTTTAAACTTTTATCAATTTAACTATTTACCAAAATAGAAAATTGAATACTTTTATTTCAAAAAATTCGTGGTCTTACAATCTCCCATCCTTATGAAATTTCGTCCCCGAAATTTACGTACCTGGTATTTTGAAGAATTGAGAATACCTTGCTTTCATTTTATAGTCTATCTTCCCTGTCATCCTGATTTCTCCATTGCTCATCTCTTGTATTTTAGATATCATTCTAGAATACAGCTTCAAAACAAGGGTTAATTGACATATCACGATTTGTAAATTCATCAAGTAAGAAATTTCAGCTTAGGTGAGTCACATACTAGCGAAATATATTGCTCGTCTCTCCCCTCCTAGTTCTAGACTCAGATCTCCGCCAGCGACCATATTCCTAAGCTCTGATACCATTTGTGACGCCCCCAAAATAGGTCCACACGACCCATCTTGAGTTGCCAAATATCACACTATAGAAATCAAAAACAAACTTCAATTATACAACTGTTGAACTGTCATGAAGAGTAGGACAACACATAAGCTGTGAGTTTTAATACAAATATATGTAAATCTCATGGTGCCTTGACCACGACACCTTACAATGGTACTTTACATAAAAGTACAATCAATAACTCTTTTAGAAATTAAAATCTTTGGAAAATGCTCAAGGAAACCTTCATACATGGGAGGCCATGCATCAAAGTTATGATAGATATCATATGACTTGAGAATTATCATTGGTTGACCTAATAGACCCCAAAAACGAGAAGATTACTATCATGTTCTTTTCGCTGGTGAGTCTTCTCTTGACATATAATTATCTCCATTGTCTTCAATTGAAAATTATATTTCAACCAAACCCCAAGATTATATAGGTAGTGCTCATAGATATAATCAGCAAGTGCATGTGCGCAACCCTGTCTTATGATAACACGAAGTCGTCTGTCATTAGGCATCTTGTATGATAGTGGCAAAATACCCTTCCAAAGTTGGGTTCACCTCACCTGTTTCAGGGGAAACCTCAGCAGCTGTAGACCATCATTTTATTTTTTTTTACCCCCGCTCGACCCAGCTACACTCTTATTACCTGAAAGGAATTGTGAAGCAAAAGGGTGAGCACAACAAGCCCAATAAAAAATATCATGACTAAAGATAATTAAATTATCAATAGCCTTCATCAGTAATAAATCAGAGATTTAGAACATATGGTAGATGATAAAACTTTTCAACCATAGTTGCAGCGGAACGAGCAATCCATTAGAAGTGTCAAATAAACCATAAAGTCTATTATCTTTTCCATGTTAAAAGTCCACCAATAATATTTTAACCCTGTAACATAAATCAACAATTCCTGTCCACAATCATGTGGATAACTCATAATCATAATTGTAGTTCTAAATTCCTCTTCTCATCAAAGATGAAGATAATTTTCTTCACCTGTCTTTACCTGAAACATCAAAGATCATGGTTATACCAAATCACAGTTCATGTTCATAATCATACTAATAAATTCATCTTTATATTACGGCCCAAAGATACTCATCAACAGTTCATCTTTGCACTACAGGTCAAAGATATTCAACAATATGTCATCTTTGCAATACGAGCCAAATATATTCATCAAAAATTCATCTTTGCACTATAGGCCAAAGATATTCAACAACAGGTCATCTTTGCAATACGGGCCAAATATATTAATATCTCAACAAAATATATAATCATTTCAGGATTTATATAAATAATAATTATAACCATGTTAATCAATTCACATTTGCACTTAAGCTAGAGATATTCAATTATAAATTCAATGGTCATGATCATACCAGTCAACAATTTATCTTTGCACTACTGGCCAAAGAGAACCCATAGTCACGATCAACACCAGGGTTATAAAAATGTTATATATGATAATAAAAATAATATAATCAAAACACGGATTTAATTTTAAAAGTAGGAATCATAGATCAATGATAATTTGGTCAAAAAAAGAATCCAATTTTATCGTGAATAGTATCCCATGAATAGAAACTCCTGAATAGTAACTCATGAATAGTAACTTGTGAACAGTAACTCGTGAATAGTAACTCATAAATAGCAACTCGTGAATAGTAACCCGTGAATAGTACTCCGTATATATGAATAATGTTGTATACGTAAATAGTATTATATATGTAAATAGTAACCCATAAATAGTAACCCGTGAATAATACTCATAAAAGGAAAATACTGTAATGGGTCAAATTAATTGAGTCGTGATTCTGGGGACAGAATCCTTTTAAGAGGGGAAAGACGTGACAAACAAAATTTTGTAATTAATTTAAATATTTATTGAATTAAATAAATATTTTTTGATGAATTAATTATTGGATTAAATAATTAAATGATGAAGTTGTGGTAGATTAATTTAATATTATATTTATTAAATTGATGTGGAGAATTTTATTGTTTGATGTATGTAATTGTGTGAGCTTATTGAATTAGAAGAAATAATTAATAAGCCTAATATTATTTTAATTAATTTAAAATATTAATTAGAGATTCTGTAATTTGACATTATTAATCAATGAGAATTTGAATTATGTGACTATGTGAATTAATGAAAAATTATTATATTTTAATTAAAATAAATTAAATAAGATATTGATTTATTTTATAAAGGAGTGTGACATTATTTAAACCATATGATAAAGTTTATTAAATTAAATGATTTATGAAACCTATTTTAGTTAGCCAAACATGGCCCTAAAGGGAGTTGGGGGCAGTTAACCCATTACTGGGTAACTGACCACCAACGCGTCAGTTGTTCCTTATTTAGTTTACGTCTTCTTCTTTCTTCTTCATTATTTGCCTAAGTCTAGAAAGCGTAACCGAGAGAGATACAGAGAAAGAGTTGAGAATTCAGAGATTGTTAAGAGGATTGTGAGAGTCATTTGAGAAGAAATTCATCTTCTATTAATTTTATGCTTGGGTAATCCCTTTAACCCAATTCTTTTTTCTACGTCATTTAGTTTTATAAAATATGGTTCTCCAATTTCTGTAAAATTCTCTATGGTTGGAAAGTGTATTGACTATGTGGTTATATATGTGATTTTATGTCATAGTAGCATGTTTAATATGTATTTTATATGATTCCATATCATAAATTTCATAATACTATGACTTGTTATTTCAAAAATTTGCAGAGTACGTTATATGGCTATATGGCCCTTATACGTAACTTTAATATGTCAACCATAAATTTTTCTACAAAATTTCCACTTGTATATGATTATGCATGCTAAAACGAACAAAACGAAACAGGAATGGTTGGATTTGGTCTTATAACGAATTCGTAGTATTAAATTCTATATTTTTTGTTCAAAAACCTTCAAGAACATCAAGAACAGTAGAATTTGCATAATTTAATTCTGTGATTATGTATTTTAGTGGGTTAAAATCTCTATAAAAATGTTGGGTATTGATTATGTATGAATTCAAACACGTGTGCATGTTTAATTTTGAGAATTAAGGATTTTATAGTATTTATGTCGCTGAATTCTGTGTTCTTCGCGAACTTGGAATTCAAAGTCTGTTGTAAGACCCCAACTTTTATAAATAAAGATGAATTTTCTATAAATATCATTTTTGAATATTATGGAGTTAATTTGATATAATGTTATAGTTGTGGGTAATATTTATAAATTTTATAAAGTACGTAAGTTGTTATATAATATTCGATTGGTCGGAGAATATTCATTTTAACAGAGAATATTCGTACAACGGCACAATCATTGGTGGACCCCACAACAGAATTATTGTCGGATTGAGAAAACGACAAAAATATTTTATTAAAAATAACGACGGAAGTTTTACCATTGATACTTTTGAAATACTCGGTAGTAAAAGTACAGTAACACGTGTGGTTGCATAGTAGCACACGGTATTGATTATTAATGCTTATGTGAGAAGTCACTCAGTTTGATTCAATTATTGTCAGTTAATAATATGAATTATTTAGCGATAATGAAGTTTTGTTTTATTCGTATTATTAACGTAATAAAACAGAAACATCTTTTTATATAAAACAGAATACTTTATTAAAGTTAGTCTATAAATAGAATATATTATATTTTATTTAAAAGATTTTTCTTTAAATATGGACTGTCAGATTAAAGTAATCAATCTGGACCGTTCATGGATTAGTTACTATGCATTTCATTTTTCTATAAATAGCAGCTCATTCTTTCATTATTTCTTACGAACTCACTGAACTCTAGAGAGAGAAACTATAGAGAGAGAGAAGAAAAGTATTCTGATACTTAACTACTTCCTTATTTTAGTTCTTCTTTAAAACGGTAAGGGTTGTTATTCTTTCTTATTCATGAAGAGAACTGTTGTTATTCTATTTCTTATTATTCTGTTGGAATAACCTGTATACGCGGTCTACCCTATACTTGGTGACATTCTTCTATTATTCTGTTGGAACATCTTGTCTGTGTGTTTTACACCGGACCTGGTTCCGTTTTTATTATTATTCTGTTGGAACATACTGTCTATGTTTTACATCGGACCTGGTTCCGTCTTTATTATTATTCTGTTGGAACATCCTGTCTGTGTAGTTTACACCGGACCTGGTTCCGTCTTTATTATTATTCTGTTGGAAAATCATGTCTGTGCGTTTTACGCCGGACCTGGTTTTATTATTTATTATTCTATTGGAATAACCTGTCTGTGCGGTCTATCGCATGCATGGTGATTTCTTTTGTTATTCCATTCTTTATTATACTCAGTTGGTTAAGTTTTGACTTCTATACTCCATGAAATTTGTGGAATATCCTTGATAATTGCGTTTCATCCAGTATATTTTCATAAAAATATTCTTATAAGCATTCTTGAATTTTACTCCACAAAGTAGTATCATGTTGACAATTTGGACGTTGTTAATTCTTGGATAAATTAATTCTTAAACTTGTTTTATTGAATTCTTATATCATTGTCATCATCCTCATGTTTATAAAATGTTGAAAGTCATCTGTGGCCTGTAGTGCATAGATAGACTTGGTATGATTATGACCAGGGATTATTCGGTATAATCATGACCGTAATGTTACAAATTATGTGGTAAAAGTCCTCATTGGCCCGTAGTGCATTGATGGACATTTGTTGGCATGATCATGACCATTAATGAATACACGAATATCCTTGGCCGTAGTGCAGGGGTGATTCGATGATGTGAATTATTTTATTAAGCTGAGTCCCAGCGATAACAGTGTTGAAAAACCTTTTAAATCATAGAAGATAGTAGATTTTATTTTCTACATGACTCTTTTAATGGATTGCTTGTTCCGCTGCAGTTAAACTTGATGTTCGTTATATTTTATCAGTTTAACACTGTTGAAGTCTAATGATAATTTATTCTGCATTATCTTAGTCATAATATTTCTTACTGGGCTAGTTGAGCTCGCCCTTTCTTTCACTGTTCTCTTCAAGAAATGAGAATATAGCTGGGACGAGTCGGGAAACGGAGTGATGGTCCAGAGGATAGCATTAGTAGTCCTCACTATTCTGTGAAATAGTGTGATAATAATTGTAATGAGGACTCCTTTTGAGTATGAATACACTCTAGAAGACAATATTTGTATTCAAACTCACAGATTATGTTTGGTCGTATTGTACACGAGAATTGTATTATTAAGTTGTATTTGTATTCAGTACCATGTATCTGGTGACCCAAGATGGGTGATGTATACCTAATTTTGGGGCTGTCACAGTTGGTATCAGAGTTTAGGGATATGATCCCTGACTAAGATGTGAGAATAGAACTAGGAGGGGAGAGACGGGGAATTCCTTCGCTAGTATGACCTACCTAAGTTTATTTGCATGGTATTTTATTGGTCGGTCAGAATATAAGGATAATATATGACATATCAATTAACTTTTGTTTTGTGGCAGTATCTGAAAATGGCATCTGAGAATGTTGAGAATAGCAATAGAGCATAGGCGACTGTTGATTCACTGCATATCAATAATCAGGATAATGTGCATCAGGAAGGTGACAATCCTCATGCAAACAACAACACTGACCAGATGATGAATGATGGAATGTTTAGAAGCTTTATGCAGTTCATACAACAGCAGGCGAGATCGGCTCCTGTCCAAAATATAGGTGGAAACACTGAAAACTCTCGGACGGTCACCGCTAAACAGTTCAAGGAACTGGGACCACCGAAGTTTAAGGGAGAGCCAAAACCACTTATAGAGGAAACATAGATAAAATAGATCACCAAGATATTTGATGTCTTGGGATGCTCTGAGGAGAAAAAGGTTCCCTTTGCCGCCTTTATGTTGCGAGGAGAGGCAGATTACTGGTGGGAATCGATTAAGCGTACTCAACCTGCCGCACTGAAGATGTCTTGGGAGAAGTTCCAAGAGCTGTTCAATGACAAATACTTTCCCGAAACTGGTCGTCACATGAAGGAGGTGGAGTTCATCAAATTAGAGCAGAATAATATGACTGTGTCGCAGTATGAGGCTAAATTTGCTGAGTTATCCCGGTTTACGTCCCACTTGGTGGATAATGAAGAGCGAATGACGCGAATGTTTTTGCGAGGTTTGAAACCTGAGATACGTCAACATCTTATTTCTCATAAACTGTGTTTGTATTCAGATGTTATGAATATGGCTCAGTTAGTGGAGTGCGATAACGAGTCAACGCAACCAAAAGAGAGCAGTCGACAAAATGATAATACCAGTGAGAGCAACCATCGAAGTGGTGACAACAAGCGTGGAGATTCAACAATGATGGAAAGACGTCAGCACCCGTTGTTAAGGAAGGAGAACGACCACCTATCATATGTTTCAAATGCGGAGGGGAGGGGCACATCAGTCCAAACTGCGCGATGCCATCTAAAGCATGTTATAATTGTGGAAGAGAAGGTCATTTAGCTCAATTTTGTCGTTTACCAAAATCAAGTTCAGCCAGGATGGAGACACCAAAGGCCGTCCCAGAAAAGTCAAAACCGATAGTGTAAGGGAGAGCGTTTGTTGTGACCTCCCAGAAAGCAACGAACCCGAATGAGGTCATCACGGGTAAGCTTATCATAAACTCTAACGAAGTCTATACTTTATTCGATACCGGTTCTACCCATTCTTTTATTTCTCCTACTTGTGCTCATCGATTAAATTTGACTCCGGAGAAATTAGACTTTGACTTAGCTGTTGAAACTCCATTGGGAGAAACCTTCATTACATCCACAGTTTATAAGTCCTGTTTGGTTCAAGTTGGTACCCACACATTACATGTCGATCTTATTTCATTAAAAATACTTGAATTTGATGTGATTCTAGGGATTGATTGGTTAACTACTCATCATGAAAAAATTAATTATTTTCGTAAGGTTGTTAGCTTTCATATTCATAATCGACCTATAATGCAAATTCAAGCAACCAAACCATTAAAATCAATCGCTGTCATCTCAAGCTATAAAGCTATTCGTTTATTGAAAAATAGATGTCAAGCTTTATTAGCTCATGTCACGGATCTAAACAAAAATACGTCAGTTTTGAATGATATTTCTATTGTTAATAAATTCCCTGACGTATTCCCTGAATAACTTTCTGGCCTACCCCCAGAGCGTGAAATTGAATTTTGTATCGACCTTGAATCTGGTACAAAACCTATTTCCAAAGCCCCATATCGAATGGCTCATATTGAACTTCAGGAGTTAAAGATCCAACTGCAGGAATTGTTAGACATTGGCTTTATTCGTCCTAGTACTTCTCTTTGGGGTGCTCCTGTGCTATTCGTGAAGAAGAAAGATGGAAGTATGCGACTTTGTATTGATTATCGGGAGTTGGATCATGTCACCATAAAAAATAGGTACCCATTGCCACGTATTGATGACATATTTGACCAATTGCAAGGAGCACAATTATTTTCAAAGATCGATCTTCGTTCTCGATATCATCAGCTGAAGGTTAGAAATGAGGATATTCTAAAGACGGCTTTCAGAACTCGGTACGGGCATTATGAATTCCTAGTCATGTCCTTTAGATTGACTAATGCTCCTGCTGCCTTCGTGGATATGATGAACCGGATATTCAAGGAATATTTGGATCACTTTGTGGTCGTCTTTATTGATGACATCCTTATTTATTCCAAAAGCCGTGAAGATCATGAGCAACACTTGAGGCTGGTACTCCAAAAGCTTCGTGAATACAAGCTTTATGACAAGTTGAAGAAGTGTGAGTTTTGGCTGGAGGAGGGCATTCCTTGGACACGTAGTATCAAGTAGTGGAATATCTGTTGACCCGGCAAAGATTGAAGCTATTCAAAGCTGAGAGCAACCTAAATCAGTGACCGAAGTACGTAGCTTTCTTGGTTTAGCTGGTTATTATCGGAGATTCGTGGAAGGATTTTATCGAATCGCTACTCCATTGACTCAGCTGACTCGGAAAGATACAAAGTTCGGTTGGAGCGAAGAATGTGAGAAGAGTTTTCAAGAACTCAAGAGGAGACTCATTTCAGCACCTGTTCTAACAATACCATCTGGCTCGGAGGAATTTGTCATCTACAGTGATGCATCAAGCAAAGGGTTGGGATGCGTTCTCATGCAATATAGAAAAGTCATAGCCTATGCATCAAGACAACTCAAGGAATATGAGAGGAATTATCCTACTCATGATCTAGAGTTGGCAGATGTTGTCTTTGTACTTAAAATTTGGAGGCATTACTTGTATGGGGAGAAGGTGGAGATCTTTACGGATCATAAAAGCCTCAAATATTTCTTCACTCAAAAGGAACTCAACATGCGACAACGACGTTGGCTTAAACTGTTGAAAGATTATGATCATACCATTCAATACCATCTTGAAAAAGCTAACGTGGTAGTTGAAGCATTAAGTAGAAGATCATATGCAAGTACGAGTGCGATATTGTCAACACAAAGGCCCATTTTGTGTGACTTGCAAAGGATGGAGATAGAGTTAAAGACTCCAGGGACCCATGTGATGATGGCGAATATACGAGTAGAACCAACTTTAATCGATAGTGTTAAAGTTGCTCAAGCTACAGACCTGGAGCTGATGCGTATGAGGAAGAAAGTGCAAGAAGGTGCTATGCCGGAAGCAAGAATCGATGAAGAAGGAATACTTCGAGTCAACTCTAGACTTTGTGTTCCTAACAACCCTGATTTAAAGTATGAAATCATGATGGAGGCGCACAACACACCGTTTGCAATCCATCCTAGAAGTACCAAAATGTATCATGATATTCGTCATACATTTTGGTGGAGCAATATGAAGCGAGAGATAGCGCTGTTTATCTCAAGGTGTCTAACTTGTCAACGAGTCAAAGCGGAGCATCAAGTACCAAAAGGTCCATTGCAACCAGTTGAAATTCCATAATGGAAGTGGGAGCACATTACCATGGATTTCGTTACCAGTCTTCCTAAGGTTTCTCAAGGTATTGATGCGATTTGGGTCATTGTTGATAGATTGACCAAGTCTGCTCATTTCTTACCGATACGAGAAACTTATGCACTTGAACGTCTTGCTCGTATGTACATAAAAGAGATTGTAAGACTGCATGGTATGCCAGTATCCATAGTTTCTGATCGAGACCCAAGATTTACTTCACGATTTTGGGTTAGTTTACAAAAAGCTATGGGCACGGATTTACGATTTAGTTCGGCATATCATCCTTAGACGGACGGACAATCACAGAGGACTATTCAAACTCTAAAAGATTTATTAAGACTCTGTGTCCTTGACTTCAAAGTAAGTTGGGACAAGTTCTTACCATTGGTGGAGTTTTCCTACAACAACAGTTATCATGCAAGTATTGGCATGGCTCCATTCGAAGCATTGTATGAAAGAAAATGTCGTTCTCCAGTATGCTGGGATGAGGTGGGTGAAGCAACGTTGTTGGGACCAGAGTTGGTACGTATGACTACAGAAAAGATTCAAGCGATCCGACAACGTATAAAAACCTCACAAGATCGACAAAAGAGTTATGCTGATCTTCATTGAAAGGACGTGGAATTTGATATAGGAGATCATGTGTTCTTACGTGTTGCTCCATGGAAAGGAGTTAAGAGATTTGGAAAGAGAGGAAAGCTCAATCCTCGATTCATCGGTCCATTTTTAATTCTCGATCGAGTAGGAACTGTGACTTATAGACTCGCTTTACCGCCAAGTATGTCTCGTGTTCATAACGTTTTTCACATATCCATGTTACGTAAATATGTGGAAGATCCGAACCACATTATTGAGTTAGAACCGGACGAAATAGCAGAAGATTTGACGTATGAAGAAGTTCCTGTTCAAATCTTGGATAAGAAGGAACATATTCTACGCTCCAAGGTTATACCTCAAGTCAAAGTTTTATGGAGAAACCACGATGTTGAGGAAATGACTTGGGAATTAGAATCTGAAATGAAATCAAGGTATCCTTACCTCTTACGTACCCTAATTTTGAGGGTGAAATTTCATAAGAAGGGGAGGTTGTAAGACCCCAACTTTTATAAATAAAGATGAATTTTCTATAAATATCACTTTTGAATATTATGGAGTTAATTTGATATAATGTTATAGTTGTGGGTAATATTTATAAATTTTACAAAGTACGCAAGTTGTTATATAATATTCGATTGGTCAGAGAATATTCGTTTTAACAGAGAATATTTGTACAACGGCACAATCATTGGTGGACCCCACAATGGAATTATTGTCGGATTGAGAAAACGACAAAAATATTTTATTAAAAATAACGGCGGAAGTTTTACCATTGATACTGTTGAACTACTCGGTAGTAAAAGTACAGTAACATGTGTGGTTGCATCGTAGCACACGGTATTGATTATTAATGCTTATGTGAGAATTCACTCAGTTTGATTCAATTATTGTCAGTTAATAATATGAATTATTTAGCGATAATGAAGTTTTGTTTTATTCGTATTATTAACGTAATAAAACAGAAACATCTTTTTATATAAAACAAAATACTTTATTAAAGTTATTCTATAAATAGAATATATTATATTTTATTTAAAAGATTTTTCTTTAAATATGGACCGTCAGATTAAAGTAATCAATCTGGACCGTTCATGGATTAGTTACTATGCATTTCATTTTTCTATAAATAGCAGCTCATTCCTTCATTATTTCATACGAATTCACTGAACTCTAGAGAGAGAAACTATAGAGAGAAACTATAGAGAGAGAGAAGAAAAGTATTCTGATACTTAACTACTTTCTTATTTTAGTTCTTCTTTAAAACTGTAAGGGGTGTTATTCTTTCTTATTCATGAAGAGAACTGTTGTTATTCCATTTCTTATTATTCTGTTGGAATAACCTGTATACGCGGTCTACCCTATACTTGGTGACATTCTTCTATTATTCTGTTGGAACATCATGTCTGTGTGTTTTACACCGGACCTGGTTCCGTTTTTATTATTATTCTGTTGGAACATCCTGTCTGTGTATTTTACACCGGACCTGGTTCCGTCTTTATTATTATTCTGTTGGAACATCCTGTCTGTGTAGTTTACACCGGACCTGGTTCCGTCTTTATTATTATTCTGTTGGAAAATCATGTCTGTGCGTTTTACGCCGGACCTGGTTTTATTATTTATTATTCTATTGGAATAACCTGTCTGTGCGGTCTATCGCATGCATGGTGATTTCTTTTGTTATTCCATTCTTTATTATACTCATTTGGTTAAGTTTTGACTTCTATACTCCATGAAATTTGTAGAAATATTGACTTCATCCAGTATCTTCTCATGAAAATATTCTTCTAAGCATTCTTGAATTTTACTCCACAAAGCAGTATCATGTTGACAATTTGGACGTTGTTAATTCTTGGATAAATTAATTTTTTAACTTGTTTTATTGAATTCTTATATCATTGTCATCATCCTCATGTTTATAAAATGTTGAAAGTCATCTGTGGCCTGTAGTACATAGATGGACTTGGTATGATTATGACCAGGGATTATTCGGTATGATCATGACCGTAATGTTACAAATGATGTGGTAAAAGTCCTCATTAGCCCGTAGTGCATTGATGGACATTTGTTGGCATGATCATGACTAATAATGAATACACGAATATCCTTGGCCGTAGTGCAGGGGTGATTCGATGATGTGGATTATTTTATTAAGCTGAGTCCCAGCGATAACAGTGTTGAAAAACCTTTTAAATCATAGAAGATAGTAGATTTTATTTTCTACTTGACTCTTTTGATGGATTGCTTGTTCTGCTACAGTTAAACTTGATGTTCGTTATATTTTATCAGTTTAACACTGTTGAAGGCTAATGATAATTTATTCTGCATTATTTTAGTCATAATATTTCTTACTGGGCTAGTTGAGCTCACCCTTTCTTTCACTGTTCTCTTCAGAAAATGAGAATATAGCTGGGACGAGTCGGGAAACGGAGTGATGGTCCAGAGGATAGCATTAGTAGTCCTCACTATTCTGTAAAATAGTGTGATAATAATTATAATGAGGACTCCTTTTGAATATGAATACTCTCTAGAAGATAATATTTGTATTCAAACTCAAATATTATGTTTGGTCGTATTGTACACGACAGTTGTATTATTAAGTTATATTTGTATTCAGTACCATGTATCTGGCGACCCAAGATGGGTGATGTATACCTAATTTTAGGGGCGTCACATCTGGAGTGTCGCGCCGCGGTGCCAACTCCAGGCCTGAGACTCACGCCGCAGCGCCATAGCACTGCAGCGCCAACGACCAAGCCGTAGCGCCTCGGCGCCGCAGCACCAAGACCCAGTACAAAAGTGGCGCCACAGCGCCACTTATCAGAATGTCTAGAAAATGTTTTTTTTTAATGTTCAAGTGTAGAAATGAGTTAGTAACCTAGTCTAATGAATATAAAAACTTATTAGACAAATAATGAGATACTAAAATGAGTTTTTACCAAGTCAAGAAGACAATTACATGTTATTTAAATCGTTGATTATGTAATTAACTTGTTATTCGTGTAGTATTATATTATATGAAAACAAGTATGATAATTTGACTAAATATAACCATGAATTCGAGATTAGACAAAGAATAACTTATGATGTTTAGTACATTATTATTGACTTGTATTGTGAACATAATTGATATGTAGGATTTAATTCAAAGAACGAGCTAATTAAGTATAATCTACGCACGAGGCAAGTTTTCCTAACCCTACTTGTTATTGTTATATAAGTTGATTAATTCACCTTTCTACATTGAGCAAGTTCTCATTATTATTGATCAAGTCTATTTTGTATGTTAAAGTTTATAAATCTTTCAAGCATGATACTGTTATACAATACTTATTCTATTGTATATCTTTTGAGATTCTATTCAATTAAGTTATCAATTATTGTTAAACCTTGTTAGACTATCGAACCCCTATTGTTTCGACTAGTCCAGGGTTGATGAGCGTTCTAAATTTTAGAACCCTTGATGAATTATCCAAACCAAACTTTCTTTGGTGCGGACTCTGATGTCAAACTGAGATGAACAACTCTTTAATAAGGGATTATTTACGCTTTAGCGTTAAGATATTGTGCACACTATGGTACTAAGGGCTGATCCCCCTAAGTATGAGAAGAAGAGTCAATAGTCTTATGACTGTTAAAGGTTTTAAGAATAGACACTTGACAACCTACGACATAGTTCAAGGTCTTATGACCCTAAAAAATTCTTTTGATTCTTGTTATTCATTCTTGATTCAAAAGTTGATCTTTAATATTCAAAGTTATTATTATTCACTCGCATGTTATTATTCATTTGTTATACTGTTATACTTGTGGGCAATCGTGCTCACTCTTGCGTAATAATAACATTGCAGTTAAGAACAAAAGAGCCGACGAATCTTCCACTAGTAAAGGCAAGAGAAAGATTAGCAAGTAATGAAGATTGTTTTATTATTGTGGTTATGTAATTAGAATTGATGTTACTTAAGACTTATTTGTTTATGTTTACGCACAGATGATTTAAGGTTAGAGTGACTTGGGATTTATTTATTATAAAGTTGATGTAACCCCATAAGGGGAGAGATTTATTATTTATTTCAATCTATTGTATGGTTTGTATTTTTATGGGTAGATAGATAGATGATGTTTGTACAGTGAACACCAAATCCTGTGGAATTGGAAGTTCCGGATTTGGGGGTGTCACAGGTTGGTATCAAAGCTGTAGGTTATGAACCTTAGGTGGGGAAACAACCTTAGGTAATAGCCTTATAGGAAGAACATAGTGAAGGAAAACTCTTATCGAGTTCTAAGAGATGAATTCTTAATTCATTAAAGATAGTAAAAGACTTTATGTGCTTATGTGTTTAAGTATGTGCTCACTAGTATGACTTAGTAACTAAAACTTAAAATTATGTTGTCAGGATGTCAGATGTTGGAGGAGCTAGTCGAGCTGGGGAGGAGGAACCCCGAGTGCCTACTGAGGAGGAGCCCCGAGACATTCATGTTGTCAAGGAGCAGTTGATTTAGAGAGAGCTATCTCCATTGATCACTGTTGTTGGTCAAAAGCATGAGCCTGAGACTGATCCAGAGGAGGATCATGAGGAGGAAGAGGAAGAAGAGGAGTTCCCACCGAACTCCATCGATGCTGAGATGTACGACGCGTTATATGACCGTAACGTAGAATTACGAGATACTGTTCAGGACTTGACTGAGTAGGCGATTAGTCAGCAGATTACTCTCGAGCAGAAGGAGAGGGAGGTTGAGACTCTTCACACACGACTAGAAAATGTAGAATGGGATTTGGTCCACGAGAAGGGTCAAACTGAGGAGAAGTCCGAAGAAATAGAGAAGTTAAAGAAGGAACTGAAGGAAAGCTCAGAGAGGCTGATCATAGCAGAGGAGGGCTGGGTAAGAGAATCACGTCGTGCTGATCTTGCAGAGAGGGATTGTCGTGTAAAGAAGGCGAAGCTTGGAGAGACATACTATACACGTAATAATGCAATGAATGAGTCTCAGGGTCGAGTTTTGAGGTACCCAATCCAGTTTGAAGGTCTACCATCGTACATACTGGATCACAGAATGATGTCTCGCATCATAGAAGAGGAACGTAGCAAGGCTATTCGGCACCTTAACAAGTAGTGATAGGATTTGTTTAATTATGTGAAAAAATTATATGGTTTTTAGATGTAAATTCAGACGTGTTTATGAACGAATGAATACTTTAATATTTTAAATCATGTAGATTCTTTATCTCGGGATAGTTGATGTAAATAGTAGTGATGCTATCGTTTGATGTTAAAACTTTTGATTTGAATAAATTTATCAAGTTGTTTGAGATAATGTGTTCAGTGATTATGTTAAATTGTTGAGTTAAGCCTTTACTATTTAAAGAATTTAATAAAGATCTAATATGCGTATATTCTTAACAGAAATATGTTGTCGAGAAGAAGACAAAACCGTTAACCAGCTCAGGAATAGTCAACAAATAATAATAACAACGCCAATGCTAATCACGTCCAACAATTAGTGAACTTACTAGCTGGAGCAATGAATAATTAACCTCAAGCTCCACCGAATACTTAGTTTAAGGATTTCAAGGCGGTGGGACTGCCAGAGTTTAAAGGTTCCATGAACCTGATCGAAGCTCATACATAGGTCATGGAGATGGAGAAGGTTTTTGAGGTCGCAAGAGTCAGAGAGGACCAGAAGACCACTTTTGCAACGTTTATGCTAAAATCTGAAGCCAGTTTATGGTGGCAAGCAAACAAGGTCCGTGGAGGAGAAGGTATGATAACCTGGGAGAGGTTCAAGGAGATATTTCTCAAGATGTATTTCCCGACTACCTCGCAGAACCAATTGGAGGTTCAGTTTCTGGAATTGAAACAAGGGAATATGTCTGTATCGAATTATGCGGCTACATTCAATAAATTGGCAAGGTTCGCCACGTATCAAGTGCACAATGACGAGAGAAAAGCAAGAAGGTTCGAACAAGGACTGAAGCCGTGGTTGTATAGTAAGGTGTCAATGTTTCAGTTAAAAACATTCGCCAGGGTATTAGAGAAAGCCATACTCACTGAGGGTGTAAGCGATGCAGTAACGAAGTATAATCAGGAGCAAAAGAAGAAGAAGAGTGAGAATGAAGGTAATAACAAGACTGGTGGGAGTAGCACTGGGGTAGCCATAATCAGAAGAGGAAGTGGACGGATAACTCGTCAGTTGGAAGTCAACAGGGAGGGCAGAAGAAGAAGATCGAAGCGTGCCCAACCTACGAAAAAGCTCATTTTGGAGTTTGCATGAAAGGGAAGCGAGTGTGCTACAATTGTGGTCAGGAAGGCCACATAGCACCTAACTGTCCTAGCCCAAAGAAGGGTTCCTGTTTTATTTATGGCTCAAAGGATCATCTGGCAAGGGACTGTCCCAAGAAGGGATCTAGAGGGACGAGTTCAGGAGGAATTAGAGGAAATACCGGTGGAAGCACTCTAACTATCGCAGCACCAACCACAACCAATCGACCGACCGCTGGGACTTTTAATTTGACGGTGCAGGATGCAGTGCAATCGCGGGATGTGGTGTCAAGTATCATTTCGATCAATAGAGTTAATGCTTATGTATTACTTGATTCAGATGCTACTTGTTCATTTATATCCGACGACTTTGCTAAGAATTTAGAATTGCCTAAGGATGAGTTAGAATACCCCATGAACATAGAAATCGTGAATAGAGAAATAATCCCTATTAAGTACGTACATAAGACCTATAGAGTGGATATTAAGGACAATATCATGAACGTAGATCTTATCCCTATTTGACTTGGGGAATTTGATGTTATCTTGGGAATGGACTGGTTATTTAATTACGGGGCGGTAATTGATTTCCAAAAGAAGCGTATTAACCTTATGACTCTATCAAAGATTGTGTTTTATGGTAGCAAGTCGCCTAGACAAGCGAGTTGTCTGATGATGATGCAGGCCAGGAAGTTGTTACGACAAGGATGTGTAGGATATTTAGCTTACATAGTCGACAGTCGTAAAGAGAATCCAAAAGTTGAAGAGATACCAGTAGTGAGAGATTTTGTCGACGTATTTCCAGACGATTTACTAGGACTTCCGCCAGATAGAGAGGTCGAATTTGCGATCAATTTGGCACCATGAACTACTCCAATATCGAAGGCACCATACCGAATGGCGTCGGTAGAAATGAAAGAATTGATGGTACAACTACAAGAATTATTGGACAAGAAGTACATTCAACCGAGTGTATCGTCGTGGGGAGCGCCAGTGTTGTTTGTAAAGAAGAAGGATGGGACAATGCGGCTCTGTATTGACTATAGAGAACTGAATAAGGTCACAATTAAGAATAGATATCCATTACCGAGAATTGATGATCTGTTTGATCAATTGAGGGGAGCAAAATATTTTCCAAGATAGATTTGAGGAGTGGTTATCATCAACTTAAGGTGAGATCAGAGAATGTACCAAAGACAACGTTCAGAACACGATATGGTCACTACGAATTTTTAGTAATGTCGTTTGGTTTAACAAATTCTCCTGCAGCATTTATGGGACTAATGAATGGTGTGTTCAAGCCATTTTTTGACAAGTTCGTAGTGGTATTTATAGACGATATTTTGGTATATTCAAAAACCAAGGAAGAACATGAAGAGCATTTGAGATTAGCGTTGGAAGTGTTGAGAAAAGAGAAGTTGTATGCCAAGTTTTCGAAATGCGAATTTTGGATCGAGCGGGTGAAATTTCTTGGTCACGTGATCGATAAAAATAGAATTTCGATAGATCCATCCAAAGTCGAAGCCATAATCAACTGGGATCAGTCGAAGACGCTGTTGGAAGTAAGAAGTTTTCTTGGATTAGCAAGTTATTATAGAAGGTTCATTCATGACTTTTCCAAGATCGCAACTCCGTTAACGAATTTGACTCGAAAAGCTGTGAAATTTGTTTGGATGGAGAAGTGTGACGAAAGCTTTCAAGAATTGAAGAAGACGATGAGTACAACACCTGTGTTGTCTCTTCCGGACGATACATGAAATTTTATGGTTTATAGTGATGTGTCGCATAAGGGACTTGGCTGTGTGCTTATGCAGAACAGTAGAGTCATTGCGTATGCGTCACGATAACTTAAAGATTATGAGAAGTGGTATCCGACCCATGACTCAGAGTTAGCTGCAGTGATTTTTGCTTTGAAAATCTGGAGGCACTATCTTTACGGGGAGAAGTGTGAAATATATACGGACCATAAGAGTCTGAAATATATTTTTACACATAAAGAATTGAATATGCGCCAAAGAAGGTGGTTGGAATTAATTAAGGACTACAATTGTGAGATTTTATACCATCCGGGTAAGGCAAACGTGGTTACTGACGCCTTAAGTAGAAAGGGTCGGGAGAAGTTGATGATGTTGACCGAACAGGATGAGTTAATTTTAGCCATGGAGAAGTTAGAACTGGAAGTGAAGTATCCTATGGAAATTGATGAGAAGCTGTTTCAAATGCAATCTGGTACAACCCTACTGGATAAAGTTAAGGAGGCTCAACATCATGATGATGAATGCAAAAAGGTGATAAGGAAGATATCTGAAGGATCTGAACAAAGATTTAAGATGGATAAGGAAGGAATACTAAGATTCGAAAATAGAATTTGGGTACCGCCAGTACCAGAGATTAAGGAAGACATTTTGAGCGAGGCTCATAGCTCACGATATTCGATTCACCATGATAGTACTAAGATGTACCAAGATCTTCGACAACATTTCTGGTGCCCTAATTTGAAGCGTGATGTTGCAGAATGTGTTGCCAAGTGTCTGACCTGTCAGAAAGTGAAAGCAGAACATCAGAGACCAAGTGGATTGCTACAACCGCTAGAGATCCCAGAATGGAAATGGGAACATATTACAATGGACTTCATGGTTGGCCTTCCGACGACTTAGAAAGGCTACGACGCAGTTTGGCTTATCGTTGACCGACTGACGAAATTGGCACACTTCCTTCCGATCAAAATCAGATTCAACTTAGATAAGTTGGCAAAGTTATATGTAAAAGAGATTGTTTCGAGGCACGGAGTACCGGTGTCAATCGTTTCCGATAGGGATCCGCGCTTTACGTCGAACTTCTGGAAACGTCTACAAGAATGCATGGGTACACAGTTGCGAATGAGTACGGTATATCACCCTCAGATAGATGGACAGAGTGAAAGAACAATTTAGACATTGGAGGATATGTTAAGAGCTTGTATAATGGACTTTAAAGGAAATTGGGATGATCATCTACCGCTCGTAGAGTTCAGTTACAACAACAGTTACCACGCTAGTATTGGAATGCCACCTTATGAAGCGTTATACGGCAGAAAGTGCAGAACTCCGCTATACTGGGATGAAGTTGGCGAAAGACAATTACTAGGGCCGGAATTGGTACAACAAACAACATAAATAGTCAACGTGATCCGAACAAGATTGACAGCAGCTCAAGATAGACAGAAGAAGTACGCAGATCCACACCGTAAAAATGTTGAGTTCAAACCAAGTAGTTATGTGTTCTTAAAGGTTTCTCCCTAGAAAGGAAAGATCAGATTTGGAAAGAAAGGAAAATTAAGCCCAAGATTCATTGGACCCTTCGATGTTCTGAGAAGGGTCGGAGAAGTTACTTATGAGGTAGCCTTACCTCCAGCTCTAGAGAATGTCCACAGCGTTTTCCATGTCTCAGTTCTACGACCCTACAAACCCGATTACAAGCATGTAATTGAATATGAACCCCTACATTTTGAAAAAGACTTATCTTACGAAGAAATTCATGTTCAAATTATCGACATAAAAGAACAAATTCTGAAAAATAAAGCAATACCTTCTATTAAGGTAATTTGGAGGAACCACAACGCTGAAGAAGCTACGTGGGAACTCGAAGAGAATATGATAAAGAATTACCTTTATTTATTTACTTCAATTATGTGTAAGCTATTCTGGGGATAGAATCTTTGTAAGGGCGGGAGAATGTAACGGGTCGAATTAATTGAGCCGTGATTCTGGGGACATAATCCTTTTAAGAGGGGAAAGATGTGACAAACGAAATTTTGTAATTAATTTTAATATTTATTGAATTAAATAAATATTTTTCGATGAATTAATTATTAGATTAAATAATTAACGGATAAAGTTGTGGTAGATTAATTTAATATTATATTTATTAAATTGATGTGGAGAATTTTATTTTTCGATGTATGTAATTATGTGAGCTTATTGAATTAGAAGAAATAATTAATAAGCCTAATGCTATTTTAATTAATTTAAATATTAATTAGAGATTCTGTAATTTGACATTATTAATCAATGAGAATTTGGATTATGTGACTATGTGAATTAATGGAAAATTATTATATTTAATTTAAAATAAATTAAATAAGATATTGATTTATTTTATAAAGGAGTGTGACATTATTTAAACTATATGATAAAGTTTATTAAATTAAATGATTTTTAAAACCTATTTTAGCTAGCCAAATATGGCCCTAAAGGGAGTTGGGGGCAGTTAACCCATGACTGGGTAACTGACCACCAACGCGTCAGTTGTTCCTTATTTAGTTTACGTCTTCTTCTTTGTTTTTCATTATTTGCCTAAGTATAGAAAGCGTAACAAAGAGAGATACAGAGAAAGAGTTGAGAATTCAGATATTGTTAAGAGGATTATGAGAGTCATTTGAGAAGGAATTCATCTTCTATTAATTTTACGCTTGGGTAATTCCTTTAACCCAATTCTTTTTCTATGTCATTTAGTTTTATAAAATATGGCTCTCCAATTTATGTAAAATTCTCTGTGGTTGGAAAGTGTATTGACTATGTGGTTATATACGTGATTTTATGTCATAGTAGCATGTTTAATATGTATTTTATATGATTCCATATCATAAGTTTCATAATACTATGACTTGTTATTTCAAAATTTTGCAGAGTACGTTATATGGCCATATGGCCCTTATACTTAACTTTAATATGTCAACCATAAATTTTTCTACAAAATTTCCACTTGTATATGATTATGCATGCTAAAACGAACAAAACGAAACTGGAATGGTTGTATTTGGTCTTATAACGAATCCGTAGTATTAAATTCTATATTTTTTGTTCAAAAACCTTCAAGAACATCAAGAACAGTACAATTTGCATAATTTAATTATGTGATTATGTGTTTTAATGGGTTAAAATCACTCTATAAATGTTGGGTATTGATTATGTATGAATTCTAACATGTGGGTATGTTTAATTTGGAGAATTAAGGATTTTATAGTATTCATTTCGCTGAATTCCGTGTTCTTCGTGAACTGGGAATTCAAAGTCTGGAGTGTTGCGCCGCGGCGCCAACTCCAGGCCTGAGACTCGCGCCCCAGCGCCATAGCGCCGCAGCGCCAACGACCAAGTCGTAGCGCCTCGGCGCCGCAGCGCCAAGACCCAGTACAAAAGTGGCGCCGCAGCGCCACTTAGCAGAATGTCCAGAAAATATTTTTTTTAATGTTCAAGTATAGAAATGAGTTAGTAACCTAGTCTAATGAATATAAAAACTTGTTAGACATATAATGAGATACTAAAATGAGTTTTTACCAAGTCAAGAAGACAATTACATGTTATTTAAATCGTTGATTATGTAATTAACTTATTGTTCGTGTAGTATTATATTATATGAAAACAAGTATGATAATTTAACTAAATATAGTCATGAATTCGAGATTAGACAAAGAATAACTTATGATGTTTAGTACGTTATTATTGACTGGTATTGTGAACATAATTGATATGTAGGATTTAATTCAAAGAACGAGTTAATTAAGTGTAATCTACGCACGAGGAAAGGTTTCCTAACCCTACTTGTTATCGTTATATAAGTTGATTAATTCACCTTTCTACATTAAGCAAGTTCTCATTATTAATAATCAAGTTTGTTTTGTATGATAAAGTTTATAAATCTTTCAAGCATAGTACTGTTATACAATACTTATTCTATTGTATATCTTTTGAGATTCTATTCAATTAAGTTATCAATTATTATTAAACCTTGTTAGACTAGCGAACCATTATTGATTCGACTAGTCCATAGTTGATGAGCGTTCTAAATTTCAGAACCCTTTATGAATTATCTAAACCAAACTTTCTTTGGTGCGGACTCCGATGTCAAATTGAGATGAACAACCCTTTAATAGGGGATTATTTACGCTTTAGCGTTAAGATATTGTGCACAGTGTGGCACTAAGGGCTGATCCCCCTAAGTACGAGAAGAAGAGTCCATAGTTTTATGACTGTTAAAGGTTTCAAGAATAAACACTTGACAACCTAGGACATAGTTCAAGGTCTTATGACCCTCAGAAATTCTTTTGATTCTTGTTATTCATTCTTGATTCAAAAGTTGAGCTTTTATATTCGAAGTTATTATTATTCACTCGCATGTTATTATTCATTTGTTATACTGTTATACTTGTGGGAAATCATGCTCACTCTTGCGTAATAATAATATTGCAGTTAAGAACGAAATAGCCAATGAACCTTCCACTAGTAAAGGCAAGAGCAAGATTAGCAAGTAATGAAGACTGTTTTATTATTGTGGTTATGTAATTAGAATTGATGTAACTTAAGACTTATTTGTTTATGTTTCCGCACAGATGATTTAAGGTAAGAGTGACCTGGGATTTATTTATTATGAAGTTGATGTAACCCCATAAGGGGAGAGATTTATTATTTATTTCTATCTATTGTATGGTTTGCATTTTATGGGTAGATAGATAGATGATGTTTGTACAGTGAACACCAAATCTTGTGAAAATGGAAGTTTCAGATTTGGGGGTGTCACAAATACAAAAGACAACGATATTCCATGACGAGTGCAAAAGAAATTATATCTCATATGAGTATACAAGAATATACGAACTGCAAATAGATTTTCACCCACCATGCAGTAATCCACGTAGACAAAACATTTTCACAATTTAATAAAGAATGAATACTAAGGGTCATTCACCATGCATGCGGTAATCCGCATAGACAGGTTACTGTCGCAGATTAATAAAAATGAATACGAAGGGTCATTCACCAAGCATGCGGTAGTCTGAGTAGACAGGTTATTCCAACAGAATAATAAAAAATGAAATAACAACCCTTACGAGTATTGAAAGAAAATAACTCTCTTCATGAATACGAAAAAAATAATACCCCTTACGAATACAACAAATAATATCCCTTACGAATACAAAATAAATAACACCCTTATGAATACAACAAATAATATCCCTTACGAATATTGAACGAAGATAATATTTCTTACGATTACGAAAAATAATATCGTAAGTGAATATGAAATAAATAACATCCCTTACCTTAGTAGAAGATTGAATACTAAGGTAGGGTAGTAGCAGAATACTTCTCTTCTTTCTCTCTATAGTTTCTCTCTCTAGAGTTTTAGTGAATTCCTAAGAAATAATAAAGGAATGAGCTTTTATTTATAAAAAAAAAGATTGAATAGTAACTAATTCATAAACGGCCCATATTAACTTACTTTTAAACGGACGGTCCATATTGATTAACTATTATTGTAACGACCTCAAAATTCATAAAATTTAATTCCCGACTTCGGTCGTTAATAATACATTCAACTTCTAATTTTACATCATTAAACGATAATACAACCATTGAAGTTTCCGGAATAATTAAAACTTTTATACATTTTCTTCTGTATTGCCCTAAATTGCAACCTTTACATTACATCTCTTTGATTCAAATTTATATCATGAATCGTTACAATAAAATGACTATACAATGTCTTACATCATAAATAGATATCCATATATATCGGATAGCTCAACTTACAATACAACAACATGTTACATTTAAAATATTAAATATATTTCTCATAAAATATAAGGAGTCTTCAAGTATCACATATGTTTCATATCTTTCAAGTAGCATATAACTTTACCTTAACTCTTTAATCTGCAAAAGTGGTTATTTGCAAGGGTGAGCTCGACAGCCCAGCAAAATCTAACAGTTTTCATGCATCACATAGCATATAATAACATGCTCAACATATATCTCATAAACATTGGACTAACATAACATACATGCTACACTTCATATAACAAGTATAAAGATTAAGTTCCTTACTCAATCAGCATGCTTTACTCAATCAAAGTAGTCATAAGTTGACTTTAACATTTCACACTTTTAACATATATACAACACATCATGCTCTTTGAAATAAAGACTCAAAACAGTTAATCATCATGTTCAAATAGCAAATAGGAACTGAAAGACTTGCCTTTATCGTTGTTTACCAATAACAGTTTAACAGCTTACAGTTATCTGCACTACACGTGCCCTACACAATTATATAATCATACACATCAACTATTAGTCACATAACAACACATAGTAATTATAATGTAAACTTTAATCTACATCCTATAACTCTTCCTATTAATCAATACACAATGTTCAATTTGATTGTGTTAACTTAGACTTATAACTCACTATATTTCTTCTTAGTCAAACTCGAAGTTCATTCAAGTGCTTAAGTCTTGCTAAGACTACTTATTGGTTTTATATTAAATCCATTCCATATCTTATAATATTCATTTTAATTGAATGGAAACACTTTTTAAGTTCATTAACATTTAGCGCGGCGTTTCGACGTTCATTCGTCACACACTGGATTCGTTCCATTATGTGTGCTTAGTTTGCTTATACAACTTATCTAATACATCATTTATTAATGTTAAGAATCATTATATTTACTAATATTCATATTTTATAACTTAAGACAACATCTTTTATCATTAGGAACACTACATTTGCATATATGCATTCCCGACGCCCTCCAATTGCCTCCTAATACATATTAGTCCCACAAATGACCATTTTGCCCCTGTTCCAGACCTCAAATTAAAAAACTTAAAGAAAGAAAGTAGTAGGTCTATTCGTCATAGTTCTGGATCATCTAGAATCACCTCAATCGGAGTTCGTATGAAAAAGTTATGGTCATTTTACTACAGGAGGTCAAAACTGTCCTACCCAGACTAATGTTCCAGCGCTGGGGCGCGAGAACTAAGTCAGGCATTGGCACTAGGGCGCAAATTTCAGGGCTATTTTTGGCGCTGAGGCGCGAAAATCACAGCTGGGTCTCCAAAACATACAGAACCCAACCACGAAGAACAGAATAACTAAATTCTAGACTAATTACTACTGCTAACATCTAAATTAAGACGTATAACTTATATAGATTGCTCATAAACATTTACTTATCATACATATGCCAATTTAAAGCAATTAAACAATAATTTAAATCCTTGAAACCATAGTTTAAAGCCCAACTCCATTGTTGACGTTGTTTTACAAGGTTAACACTGTAAACCACAATTATCCAACGAATTCATTCCTTTGAACTACGTTCTCACTAAGTTCTTCCCTAATTAACATACATAAGGTTCAATTTCACAATTAGCATATACTAATTTTGTTATCCTACATAACATGTTCATGTACATGTAATCACTGTAAACCAATTTCTTCAATTTCTTTCTTGTATACGTTGTTTAGCATACAATCACAAATATATACTTATATATATATATGCTAGTTATAACAATTACCATTACAGATACGCATAATTTCATAATCAATTGTAAAAACATGGATTACAGAAAATTTTGTAAAAACTTTATCTTACAATCAAGAACACAGAGAACATAAAACGTATAGTGTTATGATTACGGAAAATACCTCTTGTTGCTTTGAAAATCCATTCACTGAGAATCGCTTGAACACTCAGAACTTGCTTTGAAATCCCAGCCTTTTTCTCTCAAACATTCTCAAATTCTTTTCTTCGTAATCTTTGTTCTCCTTTCTCTTAAGCCAATTCCAGACCCAAAACTCTTTTACGTGAAATAAAACAAAGGCAACGCACGTATTTTCAAAACGTCTAAAACCGACGTCTTACTAATGACCTTATTAAATCAGCGGTTACCAAAAATTATTATATATTGTTTATATTTTATTTATTTAGTTTATTATAATTCAAAATTCAAAATAAAACCACAAGCCATAAGGCTCCGTTTGGCAAAACTCTTAAAAAATTAAAGACTTAATATATTTAAGCCTTGTTTGGAAAAACTAAATTAAACTCCTTTAATTTATTTTAATAACTCCTTTACAATATAGTTATTTATCACACTTTATTTAATTAAGTTTTCATACTTAATTTAATTAATTCTAATAACAATTTATTGAATAAATTATTTAATCATTATAAACTCTCTAACTTAATTATTAAATTAAATTAGAATATTATCTTATAACAATTAATTTCCTTAACCCATTAATTATTTCTTAAACAAATAAACCAAATCAAATCAAATCAAATTAAACAAATATTTATTCAACAATAAATAAATATTTATTCAACAATAAACGCATCCATTAAATATTTATATAATTCAATAAATATTTATGATTACAATTAAAATTTTGGATTGTTACATTAATCACATCGCAATAAGAATTTCAATTATTAAATTCTTATTTTAATAACTTATGAAAAATTCGGATTGTCAAAGAATAATGTAAAACTTTTAATAGAAAAGTTTAATCATTGTAGAAAGATCTTTATGAAAAGAAGTGGTTATAGAACCCAATGAATGAATAAAGTATTAACATAAAATCTATTTTTATAAATTGAATGAATAAAGATTAATAGATAAAATTTCGAGGACGAAATTTTTAGAAGAATGGGTGAATGTAATATCCCGAGTATTTATGAAGAATGGGTGAATGTAATATCCTGAGTATTTATGATAACGATCCTTAGCAAAGGAACTGAATGGGTTAAAGAGTATATAATACTCAAAATATAATTGAGTTCAAGTGAAAGTTATGAAATAAAACCTAGAATTTGTTGAAGTAATGAATGTAGTAGGAAATATAAAATCTTTATTAAGGTAATGTGTTGAAGATATTCAACGATAAATTTTTGAAAAGAGATTTGGTGAAAACCGAGTAAGGGAGGTTTCATTGATTCCGAAAACGGAATCCTTATAAGGAGAGAAGGATGTGCAACCCGAATTTTTCATAAGTTATTAAAATAAGAATTTAATAATTGAAATTCTTATTGCGATGTGATTAATGTAACAATCTAAAATTTTAATTGTAATTATAAATATTTATTGAATTATATAAATATTTAATGGATGTGTTTATTGTTAAATAAATATTTGTTTGTTGTTGAATAAATATTTATTTAATTTGATTTGATTTGATTTGGTTAATTATTTGTGTAATAAATAATTAATGGGTTAAGGAAATTAATTGTTATGAGATAATATTCTAATTTAATTTAATAATTAAGTTAGAGAGTTTATAATGATTAAATGATTTATTTAATAAATTATTATTATAATTAATTAAATTAAGTATGAAAACTTAATTAAATAAAGTGTGATAAATAACTATATTATAAAGGAGTTATTAAAATAAATTAAAGGAGTTTAATTTAGTTTTGCCAAACAAGACTTAAATATATTAAGTCTTTAATTTTTAAAGAGTTTTGCCAAACGGAGCCTAATGACTTTTGTTTTTTTTTTAATTTTGAATTATAATAAACTAAATAAATAATATATAATAATTTTTTGTAACCGCTGATTTAATAATGTCATTAGTAAGACGTCAGTTTTAGACGTTTTTAAAATCCGTGCGTTGCCTTTGTTTTATTTCACGTAAAAGAGTTTTGGGCCTGATATTGGCTTAAGAGAAAGGAGAACAAAGATTACAGAGAAAAGAATTTGAGAGAGTTTGAGAGAAAAAGGCTGGGATTTCAAAGCAAGATCCGAGTGTTCAAGCGATTCTCAGTGAAAGGATTTTCAAAGCAACAAGAGGTATTTTCCATAATCATAACACTATATACGTTTTACGTTCTCCATGTTCTTGATTGTAATATAAAGTTTTACAAAATTTTCTGTAAACCATGTTTTTAAAATTGATTATGAAATTATGCGTATTTGTAATGGTAATTGTTATAACTAGCATATATATATAAGTATATATTTGTGATTGTACGCTAAACTATGTATGCAAGAAAGAAATTGGTTTTACACTGATTGCATGTACATGAACATGTTATGTAGGATAACAAAATTAGTATATGCTAATTGTGAAATTGAACCTTATGTATGTTAATTAGGTAAGAACTTAATGAGAACGTAGTTCAAAGGAATGAATTCGTTGGATAATTGTGGTTTACAGTGTTAAACCTTCTAAAACAACGTCCTCGTTTTGGGACAATCGGAGGGCGTCGGACATGCACGTATGCAAG
Source organism: Panax notoginseng (assembly GCA_016801055.1). Lineage (NCBI taxonomy): Eukaryota > Viridiplantae > Streptophyta > Magnoliopsida > Apiales > Araliaceae > Panax > Panax notoginseng. The sequence goes on from CM029015.1 coordinate 139,604,493, forward strand.
TGTAGTGCTTATGTCTATAAAAGATATTGTTCTAAGTTATAAAACATGGATGTTAGTAAATATAATGATGCTTAACATTAATAATTGATGTATTAGATAAGTTATATAAGCATACTAAGCACACACGAGAGTGATAAATCGGGCATGTGACGAATGAACGTCGAAACATCGTGACAAGTGTTAATGAACGTAAAAAGTGTTTTAAGTCAAATGAAATGAATATTATAAGATATGGAATGGGGTTAATATAAAACCAATAAGTAGTCCTAGTAAGACTTAAACACTTGAATGAACTTCGAGTATGACCTAAGAAGTAATAGAGTGAGATGTAAGTCAAAAGTTAACACAATCAAATTGAACATTGTGTATTGATGATAGGAAGGGTTATCAGATATAGAGTAAAGTTTACATTATAATTACTATGTGTTGCTATGTGACTAGTAGTTGATGTGCATGATTATATAATTGTCTAGGACACGTGCATTGTAGATAGATGTAAGCTATTAAATTATTATTGATAAACAACGATCCAGGCAAGTCTTTCAGTTTCTATTTGCTATGTGAACTTGAAGATGAACTATTTTAAATCTTTGTTGATGTGTTATGTATATATTGAAAGTATGAAACGTTAAATTCAATTTATGACTACGTTGATTGAGTAATAAATGTTGATTGAGTAAGGAACTCGATCTTTATACTTGTTATATGAACTGCAGCATGTATATTATGTTGGTTCAATTTTTATGAGATGTATGTTGAGCATGTTATTATGTACTATGTGATGCTTGAAAACTGTTAGATTTTGCTGGGCTGTCGAGCTCAACCTTGGAAATAACAACTTTTGCAGGTTAAAGATTTAAGGTAAAGTTATGTGCTACTTAAAAGATATGAATCAAATGTGATACTTGATGATTTATACACTTTAGATGAATTATTATTTGAACCATGTTTAAGGTTTTGAATAATGTATGATGTTTAATAAATGTCGAGTTATAAAGTTTAAGTTTTATTTGTTGTATGAAAGGGCATTGAACCTGGATGTAAGTTTTATTTATTAACTCTGATAAGGTGAGCAATAAGCGAAGTATGATTCAAAGGTAGGTAAAGATAAAGGTTTTAAGAAATGTATTTAATAAATCACAATAATTATGTAATAATAAACTGTAAAGTTTGAGTTAACTAATATGTAAAGGTTATCGGATTGAAATCTAAGATTCTATATAATAACATTGATGAACCGATTAATAAAATGACTTGATTCAAAGATGTGTATATGATAAATGTTTTGATTCAGTGAATTAAAGCAAAAAGACAAAAAAGTTTAAATTATTCCGCATTTTATTAAGTTTAACATCGAATAATGATGTAAAATCAGAAGTTAGACGTATTATTAACGACCGAAGTTGATAGTTGAATTGTATAAATTTTGGGGTCGTTACAGCGTTAACCCGATGAGATTAACCTTTGAAAACTAACGTTCGAGTAGGCATTGACATCAACCCGATGATCAAGGTAAAAATTTACGAGCCACCATTCGAGTAGGCATCAAGACAGTTTGGTGATGTAAACGTTGTCAACTACCAGTAGGGTCGGCACCATTGTTAACTACCAGTATGGTAGGCACCGTTGTCAACTACCAGCAGGGTAGGTACCGTTGTCAACTACCAGCAAGGTAGGCACCTTTGTCAACTACCAGTAGGGTTGGAACCGTTGTCAACTACCAGTAGGGTAGACACCATTATCAACTACCAGCAGGGTAGGCATCATTGTAAACTACCGATAGCGTATTCATCGGAAAGGTCTGGTGATTTTAGAACCTCATCTCTAGTAGAGATATAGAAAAAATCTCGATTTATCTTAATCAAACAAACATCGACAACTTTGATGAAAAGCAAAATTGTTGGAGTCAACACCAGCGTAAGCATCAGTAGAACTGATGAAAAGTCAACCGTTGGAGACAGCCCTAACCTATGCATCACATCATTTCATAGGCATTGCATTATTACATTCCATTTGCACTTCACCATATCAACTGCATTGCATCTAGTCATATTTCAAGTGTCTAGTAATCTTTATCATGTTCATTCCATTGTGTTGCATAAGCATGATAAAGAGGGGCATCTGAAGACACTTAAAATTTTATTTTCCTAGTACTAACCCTGTAGGAGGGCAAAATTATCTTCTACATCTCAGAGATAACCGTGATAAGAGGTCACAACAATCATCAACCATGGAGACAACCTTATAGAACATCAAATCAACGTCAGTGACAACCCTAAGGAAAGATATAATCAACAGCAGTTAAACCCTGAATACAACCCCGAGGGATAGCTAAAAGCCACCTCAACAGTGGAGACAACCTCGGGAGGGAAAATAGGGAATGTTGACAACACAACATCAACAAATAGACATCCAACTTTAAACATGGTCATTAGAGCCATCACTGGAACACCGAGTGCAAACTGCACAAGACAGCTGACTACTTACGAAGACCTGAAGATATTATTCTGGTCATGGACCAATCGTCTTGCATTCTAAAAAGGACAAGCCCTACGTCATTGCGTAACTCTTGAAAAGAGATTTTCGGAATGGTATAACACATCTCCGTAGGATTCCCGGATTGCAAGTTATGAAGGTTTTAAGCAATTTGCACATAGATCAAGGTGCACGTACTTCGAGGTAGCAGGCCCAACCAGGCCTGGCCACAGGTAGACTCGCGACTGGATGGGCTTTAAATGTCAGCCCCTAGCTCATTTTAAGAAGGAGAACATTTAGTTGACAACTTTCTAGAGAGAAATTCGAGGGCCTAAGAGAGAAAGGGAGAGTTTCTTCATCTTAAAATTTGTAAATCTCTTCTGTAAACACTTCTATACATTCATACTACAACATATCAAGTTTTAACCGGTGGAAACTGAGTTTAAAGACACCTAAAACTGTTCGATAGCCAATCTCGTGCCAGATTGTAAGATCTCTTTATATCTAGTTCTTTTTCTTGCATTACTATATATGTAAGTATATATATATATATATATATATATATATATATATATATATATATATATATATATATCTGCCTCTGTATAGCATAGATCTGGTTTTTTAACCGCTCATTTTGTGTAAATAATGAATATTGGCGTTGTATTGACTAGATCTGTTCTAGATCTAGCTAGATCTAGTTTTTAATCGGTTCAAAAGTTATACAACTTGAACCTGGAAGCTAGAATGGCTAAGATTTTTATAGAACTAGTTTATTTTCTAGTTTTTGTAAATATTTAACATTCACGTGACTCTAGATCTGTATCTAGAGGAAATGGGAGGTTTGTTTAATCGCATACAAGGATTTGTTCAATAAATCACTTCTTCAGTGAACTTTTTAAGTTATTTGTACATATTATATTTAAATATTCATTATGCAAGCTTTAAATATTCATGTGAGCCTAGGAACTACAATGGATTGAAGATCAATTCAATGGATCTAGATCCGTTTATGAAATTGGATTTGTTTAAGTTGTAAAAGCTAGCTTGCAATCATGTGTAAATGTAAATTCAGGGCCTTAAAACCGTTATCCTGATTTAAGGGTCTAAAATAGTGAAAAAAACATGTATGTGGTGTTCAGGCTTACTTTGAAGGCTTCCACGCCCATAAGGAGCCCGACACTTGTATTTTCTTGTTTTCATTTCATCACTATAATAACCTGATATTTTTTATATAAATAAATCAGAAATTTTGCGTATAAATTTTTTTTTAAATAAATATGGGGAATATGTATAAGTCAATGTATGTGTGTGTGTGTGTATATATATATATATATATATATATATATATATATATATATATATATATATATATATGATGAATAAAATTTATTTATTACATAAATAATTACAAATAGTTTTATTTTAGAATTATTTCCCATTATAAAGTATATTCATATAATAATTAATTTTATAGTAGAAATATTTTTATTAATTATTTTCCCTGAAAATATGTTTATATATTATTTGAATAATAAATGAAATGATTATATCATTATTATAATAAATATTTTATTATATGAATTTATTTCAGATTAATTAAGCTAATTATTTAACTTAATTAATAGTGTTATATATGACAAATAAATCAGATATGGAATCCAAACCCACTACCACAAAGCAGTAAATAGATAATGCGGAAAAAATGTTGTGCTTTCATTCAGAAAAACGTCGTGGTTAAGGGTGTCATCTATTTGACACCCTTACACAACGTTTTTAAAATATTGTAGTTAGACACATTATACAACGTTTTTTAAGAAAAAAACGTTGTAGATTTATTTTCCATAAATTAGCAGATGCTTGAAAACGTTGTAGAAAGTATAATTCCACAACGTTTTCTGCCTAAAATGTTGTAGAAAGTATGATTCCACAACATTTTTAAAATGTTGTAGATAAAAAAAATGAAAAGAAATTTTTTTTTGATTCACCTACATTACCAATGCACATGCAATAGGCTAATACCATGATATATAGCTAAAAGGTCTAAATTCTCATTTAAATTTAAAGTCAAAATGTATCAACTATTCAAAATACATCCTAATAATACAATTCGTTTAAAGTTTCAAAATACTACATCCACAAAATATATATCAAACTATCCATATAAGCATCTCAAATTCACTTTTCAATATAAATATAAATGAACATGTTACATAGCACTGTAGAAACTAACAGCTCACTTTTCATTATTTGTCTGCAAGAACAAGCTTAGTTAGATATATTAACTTAACAGCATAAGAAAGGTATATTATGCAAAAAAGTAGAACTCAGTGCTGCCAGCAGAATAGGCAGTTCAGCCCAGCACTCTGATGATGGACTGCAATGACTTTGACATCATTTTAAGAACATAGAAACACCAGACCATTTGGAACCGCATCAGTTCTGGTGAAGGTCTGGTATTCGCTTCATTTTAAGGTCTGATATCCGCATCATTTCTGCTAGGTTCAATATCCTGCACACAATATAACAATTAGAACATCCTACAAAATTGTTTACTTGTCCCATGCAACTTCTTTAACCTTGAATGTTTTAAACAGGTTCATCCATTAAAACTTCTGTGTCACTTGTGAATAAGTTTATTCCCGCTTTCATAATCAAATATAAAACCACATTAGTTATAGATGGTAATCAGAAATGTAGTTTGTATGATTGTATGATCACCAATTTTGCAGTTTGGTTTCAAGACTTTCTTGTCATGTTTAACTGAGAGACGCAATATTTTTTTCTCAGCCAAGGCAAGAAATACAGTCAGGTAGAAAACACACATAACCAGCTTTGCTTATATCTGCAGCTTTCCAAGCTGCATATTTCTGTTTCTGCTCAACTTGTAAAAGAGAAATTCAAAATCAGAACCAACCCAACATTAATAAATGAATCTATATATTCTTAAACCAAAAGACGAAGGATGCTAAATCCATATAAAAATGATAAATAACCATCAATTAGGAAATAATAATGTGATCAGAAACTCACAGCAGGTTGAGGTTGACCAAACTGGTTAAGAATTTCAAAGAAAATGCTTGCAGCAAAGTTGAATATTCCCTACTATCCTTATTGTGACAACCCGAGAATTTTGAATATTTTTAAAATTTTTATTTATTGATTTAAGGTTCAAAATTAGAACATAGACAGAAAATAAGTGAATGCGTTTGACATTTTTGAGATGGAATTTTGAGTATTTCAAAATTTTGTGAAGGATATAGGTGAATTATTCAGGATTAAGGGGACTAAGCGTTTATGTTCTGTGTTTATGTGTACAATATGTGGTTAAGGGTCAAGGGTTGATCAGATAAACGATATATGTGACAAACCCTAATCGTATATTAAGGACGTCAACGTTCAGTTAGAAAACCCTAGCGATTAACAAGAAACCCTAGAAATCGGTTTTGAAAACCCTAATTTTAGTTCCGAGAATTCGAAACCCTAATTCGATGTATGAAACCTTAATCTGGGAACTTAAATGATTATTATATTGCTTAAGTGCTATATATTATAATATTAATTAGGGTAAAGCTTAATTATTTAGCAAACCCTAATTTTAGATTTTTAAACCCTAAACTTCGGGATTTGAAACCCTAATTTATAAATAGGGAAAAACCTAAGTATTAATTTAAGACTTTTAATGTTAATTAGGATATATAAATTTTAATTTTCAAGTTAAGTAATTAACAAACCTTAATTCTAATTAGAAAACCTAATTTCTAATTTAGAAAAAAAAATATTATTTTACTAATTAAAACCCTAATTCGTGGGTTACCAACCCTAATGACTATTTTGACCTTAATTGCTAAATTAGTAATTTTAATTAGGAAATATTAAACCTAATTAGCAAGATTTAATTTGTGATTAAGAAATTTTAATATAATTAGAAAATCATAATTATAATTTAGAAATATTAATTTTTTATTTTTGGAAACATAAATTGGAAATTTTAGAAATTAAATTTGCAAGTTAAGGGTTAAACCCTAAATCTTAAAATAGCTCAACCCCTAAACCCTAACTAAACCCTAAACCCTAAGGGTTTGACTAATTAAAAAGAAGGCTATTAAAATTAAATGCTAAAAGTCCAAAATGCCCTTATTGCATTATTTGATATAACTTGCAAATGTTGCCCTATGGTGAGTTGCTCACCAACCCTAGTCCTAGCCTTGTTCTACAAACACTGAATCCAGCCCAATTATATCAGCCATTTCATAGCAACAAGAATACATATAGATTAAAGAGAGAGAAATGGGTCACTTTATTTCTCATTTCTCCCAAGACCCTCTCTCTCTAAAATTCGGGAATGGGGAGTGATAGATAGTGAGATACAAAACCTATATCAGTTCATTGCTAGCCTAGATCAGATCATGAAGTCAGAAAACCAAGATCAAAGCTAAGAGGTATAAGAACCCTAATTTTTAAAATCTCATGATTTGATGTTATATGTTGAAATTGATTGGTTAAAGATGCGTTATAAGGTGTCTATAAGTGATCTGGGTTGATAGATCATAGATCTATAACACTTAGATGCACGAATCAAGCATTTTTAATAATCTAGAAAAATGTCAAAAAGTGGCCTGACAGTCATATGTCAGAGGCCCTAGATCTTTCTCTATTTTTGATATATGTTGTTTTAAGTTATACATGTGTTCTATTTCATGAGGACTTTCATATGAAGCTAGAAACAAGGCTAGATCATTAGTAGATTTCAAGATAAGATCGGTCAAAGTACGTTGACCGAGCACGACTTCTGGAATCTGGGTAAACCCAGAAAGTCTGACAATGATATTGCAGGCCATGATCTTGCTTGTCTGTTATGTTTTAGGTCACGTTGTTGTTTTGGTATTGTAGCCTGACATTCATATTACACATCTAAGCCATCAGAACCATCAGATCGATCCCAGGATCAAAGATAATACCGGTCAAACAACTGTTGACCATCATGCCGGATGAAGATTCTGGGTAACCCAGATCTTCATCAGCCGATTTTTGGGGCGAGGTTTGACCAGCCTCAATTGTTCATTTGTGTTGTTGTTAGACAGATTTAATGATATGTTATTGTACTATGACATCATTACTAAAAGTATGGACTCATAAATCACATAAATCCGCCTTATAGCTTAAGATCTAATTAAGGACCTAAATATAGCACCTTATACTGTTCTTCATTTTCTGGAAAACCCAGAAATGAAGAACAGGCTTGTCAGACTTTTTGATTGATCATATCTCTCTGTTATTTTGTTGTATGACTCTGGAATCAGTTTGTTTGTGTAGTATGACATATCTACTACATGTGTAACACTTTAGATAACCTAGAATCATGAAGACCAAGAATCTATGCACGGTCAAATGTGGTACCTTGTTACTGCCTATGAGTTTCTGGGTTCTTGCTGAAGAACACCAAGAACACCTTTAGCAACAGATTTGTCGCCTAAGCCTCTTTTAGCGACAGTTTATTCAAGAAAATAACTATTTTAATTAATAAATAGATAAAAATAGTTTTTAATTATTAAAAATACAAAATAATTTTCGAAAAATTATTTTAAAGTCCGAAAAATAGTTTTTAATTATTTTGGGTATATTTCATAAATATGTAATATTTTTGGAATATAAATGGTATTTAATTTATTTAATTATAATATTAAATAAATTATTTAAAAATGATTTAAATACATGAAAAATCATGAAAAATTATATTATGGTAAAAGAAAATATTTTAAGTTATTTTTAGTAACTTTTGATATTTTGTGATGAAATTCATTAATAAATCAATATTAATGATAATTAGTTTATTTAATAAATATATTAAATAAATTATGGAAAAATAGAATTAATGATTTATAAATCATATAAAAATGATTTAAGTGTTATAAAAATATTTTAAGTTATAAACTATAACTTTTGATATTTTGTCATGAAAAATATTAATATTTTAATATTAAAAACAATTATCAGATAATGAATTTAAGTGATTAACAATAATATAAATATGATTTTAAAGTATTAAAAATATTTTGTGATATTATAAATATATTATAATATTATGACATGTATTTCATTAATATTTGATAATAAATAAATATTAATGATAAAAGAATTAAGTAGTATTTAATTTATTTAAATACGCTATTAATGATTTAAAAATCAAGATAAATGGTAATAATTATTTAAAAATTATTACGAGTTTATGAAAAATGTTTTGATTGATATTAAAATTATCTGAGATAATTGTTAAGTGTTAGGCAGAGTTTAATTGAACTTACACTCGAAGTTTTGTCCGACTAGACCGTTGGGATGTCAGATTTGTGTCGGGTTCAACTCAGACTGCAATAGTTTGACTTGATACCGAATTTTATGTGTTTTATAAACTGATAGGGTTATGTATTATGTGTTTAGGTTATTCTATATATATATATATATATATATATATATATATATATATATATATATATGTATATCTTATTGTATTATATTGTGAGGATATTATTCTAATATTGGAGATCTATATTACTAATATTAGGTCTTCGGATAAGGCGTTATAAATTGCGTAGCGGTAATCAACGGTTCATGCAAGTTTGTTTTTACTTAACTCTACTAAGAGTTGTTTCATTCGGATAAGCTTATGGTTAATCATTGCCGGTTGTCATGAATTGTACTCTGTACATATTGCATGTATAAGTCAGGTATGAAAGGCTGATCACCTTCATTACCAGTTAGTTTATATATATTTGTTCATGTATAATACTTGTTCAGCCATAAATTTGTTCCTGCTAGTTCACAATTATATTGTTGAATTATAGCCAGCTTATTATTCAAACTCTTTCAATCATGATATATCGTTATATTATTGAATTTAAACTTGCTGGGCAACTTTCATTCTCACCCTTGCTATATCATGATACAACATTGCAGATTAAGGAGAATGCGTCGGATATAAGGAAAGGTTAAAGACAGTTCCAACTTAAAGTAATGTGTGCGATTAGTTTTGTAATAGTATAGTTTGATAATAATGTTATATGTTATATAGTTTATGTATTGTGTATAAGTTAAGGTTACTCGACCTTGGGAAATAGTGTGTAATGTATTGTATAAATAATTTATGTTTATATCTTCCGCAAATAGTAATAATAGTGTTAGAATGATTTAACCGGATCCGCGGTAATTCGGGACCACGGATTCGGGGCCCTCACACTTATAAACCATGTTGTGCGTACACCTAAAGATCATATGGCAACACATTCTAAATATACCAGAGCAATTTAACACCAAAAGCATAAAAGCCATTAATTTTAGAAATCAAATGACCAAACTAGCCTTTTTGTATTTTTTTATAAAATGGAGTATAGATCTAACCCTAAAGGAGTTGGTGAACAAACCCTAGCCCTAGCATGTGCTACAAATCTCAGTAATCAGTCCATATATCATCCTTATACATTGCATCAAAGCTTACAAATTAAAAAGTAAGAAAATCTCTTACTTTATTTAGCAAAACAACCTAGACCCTTTCTCTCTCTAAAATTCGAGAATGAAGAATGAGAGAGGAAGAGTGAACCAAAGCTAATATCATGTCTTAGCAAGCCTTGATCAGCAACCAAGAATCAGAAATCAGAATCAAAGGTTAAAGAAGGTAAAAACCCTAAATTTGAAATCCATGTGTTCTATGTTAGATGTTGTAATTTGTTGTTATAAGTTATGTTAGAGGGTGTCAGTTGATGATCTGGGTTGCCAAAACCTAGATCCATATCATTTAGATACTCGAATTTAAAGACTTCTCAAATCTGGAAAACTTGAGAAATGGTGTTTGATAGTCAAATGTCAGGTCTCCTAGATCTGTCTCTATTAATTGTTTATGTGTTTTAAGAGTTTGTACTTGTTGTATGTTATAAGGTCTTGGATCTGGAACTTGAATCAAGTCCAGATCATGTGTAGATCGAGAGTTATTGTTGGTCAAACAGCGTTGACCGATCACGAAATTTGGTTTCTGGGCAAACCCATAATTTCCAGAAAGTCTGAACGTTTTTACAGGTCGTGATCTTGCTTGTGTTTTAGGTTTTAGGTCATGTTGTTGGTTTAATGTTATAGACTGCTATATGAACTACACTTGTATGCTGTTAGATTGCCTAAATTAACAACAAAATTAAAGATAATTAAGGTCAAGCAAGCGTTGGCCGACTGCCTTACGAAGAAATCTGGGAAACCCATATTTCTCATGAACAGTTCTTGACCCCTAGTTTGACCGGCCCAGATCTTGTGTAGCTGATGTTGTTATGTTGATATGATGTTGTGAGGCTGTACTCTGACGTCAAGACTACAATTGTGAACTTTTATATCACACAAACAAGTCATAGAATGCAAACTATATGGACCCAAAGTAGGTATCTCGTCTGTTCTTCAATTTATGGAAAACCCAAAAATTTAGGAACAACGTCTGATAGGTTTTCGGAGACTTGGATCTCTCTGTTATTATGTAGAATGGTCATGAGCGTGGTATATTATGGTAGTATTACATAAGTACTACAACCTGAAAACAAATTTCAGCCCAGAAAGCAACGCGAACACTAAGCTATTTGTGGTCAAACTATGTACCCTGCACACTGACTTGGTTTTTTAGGTTTGCTGATGAATGTTCAAGAATAGCCCAAGAACACCTATAGCGACGGTTCTGTCGCTATAGGGCCCTTTAATGATCATTAATTTATTTAATAACTATATTAAATAAATTATAGAAAAATAGAATTAATGATTTAAAAATCATATAAAAATGATTTAAGTGTTATAAAAATATTTGAAGTTATAAAATATAACTTTTTATATTTTGTCATGAAAATATTAATATTTTAATATTAAAAGTAATTATCGGATAACGAATTTAATTGTTTAAAAATCATATAAATGTGATTTTAAGGTATTAAAAATACTTTGTTATATTATAAATATATTATAATATTATGTTATGATTTCCATTAATATTTGATATTAAATAAATATTAATGATAATAGAATATTGTGGTATTTAATTCATTTAAATACGAGTTTAATTATTTAAAATTCATGATAAATGATAATAATTATCTAAAAATTATTACATGCTTATGAAAAATAATTTGTCTGATAATAAATTATCTAAGATATATCTGTGAACCAGTTTAGACCGAGTCTTAATAATTTTAGGCTCGAGTTTTGTCCGACTAGACCTTTGAGATGTCAGATTTGTGTCAGTTTCAAGTCAGACTAAAATAGTTTGACCTGATACTGAGTCCTATGTGTGTTGTAGACTGATAGGATTATATGTTATGTGTTATGAATTTAGGTTATTCTATGTGTGTGTGTGTGTGTGTGTGTATATATATATATATATATATATATATATATATATATATATATATATATATATATAATAGCATTATATTGTGATGATATTATTCTAATATTGAAGATCTATATTATTAATATTAGGTCTTCGGATAAAGCGTTATAAATTGTGTAGTAGTAATCAACGAAATAGGCAAGTTTTACTTAACTCTACTTAGAGTTGTTTCATTCATATGCTTATGGATAATCATTGCTGATTGCTATCGTAGAATTGTACTTTGTACATATTGCATGTATAAGTTAGGTATGAAAGGCTGATCACCTTCATTACCATTCGGTTCAGATATATTTGTTCATGTTCAATACTTGTTCAGTCAAAAGTTTGTTCGTGCTAATTCACAACTATATTTTTGAATTATAGCCAGTTTATTATTCATATTCTTTCAATCATGATATATTGTTAATTTATTAAATTTAAACTTGTTGGGCAACTTTCATGCACACCCTTGCTATATCATGATAAAATATTACAGATTAAGGCTAATGCTTCGGATACAAGGAAAGGTTAAAGACAGTTCTAGCTTAAAGTTAATGCGTGCGATTAGATTTATAATAGTATTGTATGATAATAATGTTATGTGTTAGTCAAGTTATGAATTGTGTATAAGTTAAGGTTACTCGATTTTGAGGAATAGTGTGTAATGTGTATTGTATAAATAATTTATGTTTATATCTTTCGTAATAGTTATAGAATGATTTGTGACCCGGATTTGGGGTCGTCACAACGTGCCTCGTCACTGCCTTCCGCTCATGTCCTAAATCAATATCACCATTGGTATTCATTGCCAATAACACTGCCTGGATACAAAAAGACCAAAGATTCTTGCACAAATTAACGATTATTTTGTATCCCCTTCATAAATGACATTGCAGAAGGTTATTACGAAAATAAAAGGCAACTTCAATATTAAAAAAACAATTACTATGGACCTTAACCGTTCAAAGCTGTTACTATTTTTCTACTTTTTGACTATGTTTGAGCAGTAACTTATGACCCTATTCACTACAATATTGCTACTTTCCAAGATCTGCAGCAGAATTAGAACTCAGTGACTACAAGAGGAAATAGGTAAAAGAGCTTTTGAAGATGAGGAACTTCAGTGACTACGAATAAGATAGGTTCAATGTAACAAAAGACTACAAAACTCAACAATCCATACCAAGGTGAGGATGAAGCTTTGGATCTACAACTTTAATAATTTGTGAAAGGGTACTCAGTTGAGATTGCACTCCCATAGAACTTGTGCTACACCTGAAGTTTTCCCTCTTTTCAAGCAAAAGCAAGGATAAGGCATTAGAATACACAAGCATTAATTGGTGTTATATATAATCTAAAAGAAGAAATATGAGGATGTTGCATAAATATATTATAAGCAACAAATTTCGTAAATGGTTGATACATGAATGAAAACAAGTAAAATGAAAATAAGTAATACGTAACAGAAGATCAACCCTAAACACCACATGCCAAAACATTTTAGGGCCACTCAAAACATTAAAAATATTGGGCTACCCCTGTGTAGAACAAAATTTGAGGCACATGAAAGCTGAGGAGAAAAGGGGGAATGGAAATTTTCAAGCTTTTATGCACATCTCTCACTCAAGGAAATCTGAACTAAGACAGTTGCCAGACTCCAGCCCTTTGGCTTCTTTCCAAAATGCACCAGCCCTTTGGCTTCTTTCCAAAATGCTTTTAGACCAAAAAACTGTCAAATATTCTTTATGTAAAGCTAAAGCGTTAGACTTAATAGCAGTTCCACCCCACCACCCCTTAGACTTAATGAAGGTGTACCACTCTACGCATCGCATGCTCAAAGCACCAAAAGGCATCTACTTCATTTTCCAGAAGAATAACCATTGGAGAGCATATATCGTTCATTCTTGGTCAAAAGATATGAAAACCACATAATGTCTTAGAACTTTTTCACTTCGAATTGTGATTAACTGCATTTTACAGTAACTCACCTTAAACATAACCAATGTTATTATCTACCCAAGCATGTACACATAGAACTTCCTAGAGTTTAGCTTGGTTAGCTTCACTCTCATAAAAGATAAGAGTACAATTAGTGCACACGACATCCAAACCTACCAAACAAATTCCATCAACTATGTTATGTAGTCCAGTGGAAAGAAGAAATACCAAACCTTGCATTTGACATGTTGCTAGAAATATACCTCTTGCATACCAGCTGCAACCGACTTGCAGCCTTCAATAAAGATTGCACGCGTGAGGATAGTGGCACAAGTAGTACCTGGAAACAAATAAAAGAAATGCTTTATGTATACGGTTAAGATATAAGCACATGCAAAAAAATTTAAACATGCACGTAAGACAACATTTTTGCATAAAACTTCTAATTCTTTTGTTATTTAAAACAAATTTCCTAGGACCAAAAACAAAAGAAGTGAAACGTATTGCTAAACACCAGCATCTCTTAGGTGCCCCAAAAGGTTGTTCAATCACCACAATATGCCCCTTCACAAAGGAAACCACCAATTGTAGTTCTTAAACAATTTATTTCAATTTCCAAAAGATCAAAGATAAAAGTAATTTTTTATAAAAAAAAATCAACAATTCAAAACCCAATTCAAGTACCTAGTTGCTCAATAAATGAAAATTCAAAGCATGATTACTAGAGGCTATTTGGCAACTCCACAACTGTCATAATTCTTGCTTGAGGATTCAAGTAAAAAGCAAATTCCAAATTTCCTTAACAACTCTCTTCCTTCACCCCATATTCATGGGTATAGATATCACCATACAACTGCAATTATGGAACACCTAAACACAACACAAAATAATTTTCTACATCTTAGGAAAACTAACCTCAATCCTAGCAATCTAATACGAACAGTCAAGGGCAGGGCAAGAATTTTTCATAAAAGGTTGGAACTTTTTTTAACATGTTTAAATATGTGTTTAGATAAAATGGGGAAATAGTTAGTAAATTTTCTTCCAAAAAGAGAGCAAAATATAAAATTTAGGAATGTTTTATTAAAAGTTTTAGTAGTGGCAAATTTTTAAATCATCAAAACCAAAGGGAAGAATTGCCCACCTTCTTATATTCATTGATCCACCCCGAGCACACTGACTAGATTTTGCTTCTCAAGCAGAAATGAACTCTATTTGAAAGAAAATTTACACATACCATTGAGACTGATAACCTTCTTAAGGGGTTACATACCCAAATAGTTGTGATTATTGATTCATATAAGCAAAAATAGTTGACAGTTAACATAATTCCCTTTACTTAGGACCCTATGCTATTATCAAAAACAAAAAATCAACACATTCAAAGCTGATTTAATCTTCCGAAAGTCCTTCCCTAACTGTTATGAATAATTGCAAAAAAACAAATGCTCAAATTTGATTAATAAATCCGCATTTGCCGGAAAGTGTCGTTGATGATACCTGAAAGTCCGAAGTAAGTTGAAGTTTTTGGTTCTCAAAATAATACTGTTTGAATCAATCTTCAAACCCTAGGGTTTGGTGTATATGATAAGCTCTATATAATGGAGTCAAATCAAATTCATTGCCAATTCCTGTGAATCCTTCATCATCTTCTTCTTCTAAAGCATAAATACAGTTTTGTAAATATAGTCGACTCTATTCTTCGGCTTACCTTTACTTCATGCACATCTCCTCTTTTCTCTGTCGCGACGTCGAGGTTTGTTCGATCTCTAGTCTCCGAACTCTTTGTTGATTCGTCGCTTGATGTGCGACCGGATCGACGGGATCTGCTTCTCAAGCATCCGTTGAAGCGTGGATGACAGCGTTCTGTTGAAAAAATCAGTCTCTATCGATTCCAAACACTTTAAGGCCGTGAAGAAGTTGTTTTACGAGATATGAAGATTTGCTCGAGAGCAAAGCTCCTCTAATTGAACACAGATTCAACAAATCTTCAAACCCTAGGGCTTGAAGATTTGACAAAGTTATGTTTAGGCATTTGTTTCGAGCTTCGACGAAGGAATCGAGAGTGGTTAACAGCCAGAGTTATATATGTCTTTTAATTTTAAGTTTTGGCTAGCTCCGGTTTTTTTTAGATAGATAACGTTTTAAAAAAAATGTTATCTAATTAAAATCAAAAAATGCTCTTTTAAATAGATAACATTTTTTCATATATATCTACAATGTTTTTTTAAAAAGCGTTGTGAAAAAAATACCACAACGTTTTTTATAAAAACGTTGTAGTTTAAGTATTGTCTATTTACTACTTTGTACTAGTGACCCTAATTTTGGATTTTGAGCAAGGAATGAGAATAATAATATAATATTAATTATATTTTGATTTTTTCAGTGCTATAAATATGTATGTTATGTGTGTAAAGTTAATCTGCGGAGCAGTTTCATTATAACCTGATAAAACCCTAGTGTTACTAATAAATCCTAGTTTCGCAGTCAAACGAGACTTCAAAATCTGTTAAGTCATTGTGTTATGTGGTATATGATTTGTATTGTCGGTTTTAATGCTAATTTGAAAAACCCTAATTAGTAATTAAAAACCCTAATACTAGAAACCCTAATAATTACTGTAATAACCAAGAATTTCTGTGATACATTGTAAATAAGTATTACCTAATCAATAATATTTTATGGATGATGACATGATTATGTGGTTAGTATGATATAATATTTAAAGAAAGTCTAACTAATAAGTTATATAAGTTAGTGAACTAACTTAAGTATTTAATAATCTAGGAAATAGATTTAAGAGGTTAAACCCTAAGTAAGTACTCAATAAACTTGAATAAGACAAGTCTAATTGGGTTATGTAAGTTAATTAACATTATTGATTGATGTGAATGTGTAGATATCAATAATAATGAGTAATAGTTCATGAGATAATAGGGTTAATATTACTAAGGATGGATAGTAGTTTAAACAAGCCCAATAATTATATAAAAGTATTGAACTTGTAGATAATTTGATTGTTGAGCTAGCCCACTATTGAATTTAATGGGCAAGTATGCTAGTAACATAATTATTTAAGGGTGGAGGCCCAAGTTCATATTAATTAGTAAGTTAAACTAGTTAATTAAAAGTCCAATAGGTTAGTTGTGAAAGCCCAAAACATCTTTTATAATGGCCCAACTTGTAGCCCAATTGATGAGGGTACTTTAGACATTTTGTATGCTAGATTTTCCATAAAAGCAAAAGCAAGATTGGGGATAAGAAGGCCACTTGGCCGGCCAAGGATAAGGAGAGAAAGGGGAGTGAATGTCATCATTACAAGCTCCCAAATTCCAAAAGATATTTACTTAATGGGCTAGGTGTCATTGTTTGATGGAGCCAACATATTAGTAAGTAATCTTGTAATAATTAAAGAGAGAGAGAGAGGAGATATGTTAGTGGATTAGATATAGATATACTAATGTATCTATATATTTTTGTCCAACCCATTAAACTTTCTTCTCTTTCATCTTTTATTTTATCTCATCTTACTTTTTCTTTAGTTAACCAAGCAAAGCATAAGAGAGAGAGAGAGAGAGAGAAGAGAGAAGTTCGGTGGGGAAGAGGAGAGAAAGAGGAAGAAAATCCACCATTGATGCACCCTAAGTTCATCCTATACTTTGGAAGGGAAAGAAGGTGTGCCCAAAAATCAAGGTGAAAACTAATCTAACTTATTCTTTTATTTTGGTTGATTTTGGTTATCTAAGGTTTATGATCTAGAGTCTAAAACCCTCTATCTACATGTTTTACATAGTTTCATGTATGGATCTAACATATTTGAGTGTTAGAAAGTGAATCAAAAGGATAGAAAAGAAACTAGTTTTGTTTTGTAAGAAAACTCTAGTTTTTTTTCACATCCTTTGATCGACGACCGTTTTTGATCTACACCTTCTTTTTGTGATCCGTCAAAGAGGGGTGCTAGATATGTAAGTTAACTACTAAACCCAAGTGGTAGCATTCAAAAATGTTGAATACACAAGTGGTAGCAACTGTTTTTAAAACAGTTTGGTCTTTTGAAAGAAAAATAAACTGTTTTTGGTCAGTCAAAGCAAGGGTATTCGTTATTTTTATGGTATTTAAAAATTCTGGAAAAATTTGGGAGAGTAATATGATGAGTTATCTTTCAAACCCAAGTGGAATCACCTAAAAAGGAGTTGTAGATTTCCGTATGGACTGAATTTAGCAAAGTAGGTAAAATCTAAAAATCCCAAAACTCTGCCCAAAATTTTGAAAGGGCAATTTCGGCCACTTAAAATATGAAATAAATTCCGGCCTTTTGGGACATTAAAATATATGTCATAAAGTAGCTCCTGTCCAAAAATGAGCTCATTCCGACTTAAAATGACCAAGTTATGATCATTTCAATATTTAGGTTTTTCTGACGAAAATCGCTATAACCGGAGTTCTATAACTCCGATGGCCACGAAATTTAAACTGGAGGGTCACGTTAACATGTATGAGATTATGCCAAGAGATGGGAATTTCTGGAGTTGAGCATGATGGGGCTAATTTCTTAAGCCACGCACTAAAAATGATTTTTGAAAAATAGTAAAAAAATTGAAAAATTACGGAAAAATACTTTTTGTGTATGAAATACATGTATATAAGTATGGCCAAAGGATAGAAAAATAATAAGTTGATTTGGTATTTTCGTAAAAGAGATATGGAAACCAGCTTGCTGGATTGGAAAAAAATGTTGAATCCAGTTTGCTGGATTGAAAGATTTAGAATCAAGTTTGATGGATTGAAGGATTTAGAATCCAGTCTTGCTGGATTGGAAGTTTGTTGAATTCAGTTTGCTGGATTAGTCAATCCAGGTGGCTGGATTGCATGTTTGTATAATCTAGACTATGATGTTAGTATTCATCTTACTAGATTATAAAGAAGAGCTAATAAAAGAAAGATTAAGTGTTAAATCATAAGAAATATGACAAAGTAAATAATATATTATCAAAGAATGATATTAATAAAATGTTTTCAGTAATTGATTATGGATAAGTAAATTGCTGATAGAGTAATTGTATTATAATATAAAGTATGATATGCTGATTGTAAGATCAATCTTAACAATGATAGGTCTTTACAATAAAGAGATTAATTAAATTGTGTAGCAGTAGATCGCAGTCGAGGCAAGTTCTCTAACTCAAACTTGAGTTATTCTTTTCAAAGCATGTTAGTGAATAATTATTGTTTATTATTCACATCCATATTGATTATTGATAATCGCACTCAGTACAATTAAATTCCTATTCTATTATTATTGAACTGTGAATTAGTTAAAGTTCTTTTATTCATGCACTGTTAAGATATGGATCTATGCTCATTGTATCGGCTAGATCAAATATGTTTAAATTTTTTAAATCAAATATGTTGTTAAAAGCTTTTCTTCACCAATTGATTTGGTAAGGACTCAAGACTGAGAAAAAGAAAACAATTTGATTAAAGCATTATTGAAAAACAATTATTGCTCGTAAATTAAGTGTTTATGCATAATACACCGGGTATGAAAGGCTGATCCCCTTGATTACCAAAACTTATTAAAAGGACCAGTTTAAATACTGACAACCTTAGCATATGTTCATGGTCATTATGACCACTCAGTATCTGTTATTCGAATATTTAGTTATCAAGACTTAATTCATGTTCTTTCGCAATTAATTTCTATTGTTGAACATTGAACGATAAATTTCTTGCTAATCATGATATATCTTCTTTGTACTTAAACTTGCTAAGCAAATTAGTTGCTTACCCTTGCTATATCATGACATTTATTTCAGCTAAGCCAGAGAGTTCAAGTAAGAAGGACAAGGGCAACGGAAAGGTCCAAGAATAGTTATTATAAATGTTTAAGTATCATGAAATACTATGTTTGATGTTTATGTAAACCTTTTGTGTTACTTTATGTAACTTAAGTAAGGTATATTTATGTTAAGGTAATAGACCTTGGGGTATTGTATAAGACTTTATTATAATGAACAACGTATGTTTATTATTCCGCAATAGTATATAGAATGCTTATGTTGATGATGGATAGTGAGCACCAAACCCGGGGTTGAGAACTCGAATTTGGGGGCGTCACAGATTGGTATCAGAGCTGTAGATTATAAACTCTAGAATGCGAAACTTAGGTTATAACCTTAGAAGAAAACTCGTATAGAGTATGATAAGAGGTGGATTATGGAGATTCATCTAGTATGCAGTGTGCATAATAAAATATTGTTTCATTTTATCAATGAATATATTTTTATTGTGATACTGATGTTGTGTTTGTTTGATTATAGGATGCCTGAGGAAGAACAAGGTAGCCATACAGTCGAGCAAGAGCCGTTAGATCCGGTAGAGGATCATGCTGTTAGTGACGAGCGTGATGAGGATGTGATGGAGGTTTTGTTTGAAAATAACATAGCGCTGGAAATAGAGTGACAGAGCTAGAGCAGGAGAATGCCACTCATCAGTTTACTGAAACTCAATACAAGGAACTGGCATATCAGGCTCAGAACGAGCTTGCTGAGATGAAGATACAGTTGCAGGAGCAGACGACCTTGGCTACTCATATGGTTGCCAAGAATGCTGAACTGAGAGAGATATTAGAACAAGAGCATAATAAGTTTGCGATATTGAGTATTGAGCATCAGGCGTTACACATGAGGTTTGACTTAGAGATCGCTGACAGGGTCTGAGTTGAGGATGCTTGGGTCCGAGCAGCGAGAAGAGTGGATCAGTTAGAGGTTGAAGCAGAGGCTGGACGAGTTAGGATGGAGTCCTTGGGACGGGCTTTAGATGCAGCATATACTGGTCCCCAAGTGGGAGTGAGGAGATCCTTTGAGATAGGCGAGTCGAGTCGAGCTGTTAGACGTCGACTTATGGATGGACTCTTTCCACCCGAGCAGGAGCATTCAGGCGCACCCTCTCCAGACGCGCAATGATAGTTTAATAGCTTTCTATTGTTTGTAGATGTAGTAGTACCCCTTTTGATTATTAGGGTTGTGTGTTTGATGTAAACCTCAGTAGGTGCGAGGTAGTATGTAAATATGATGTATCCCCATCTTATGTGAATAGGGGAGTATGTCTTTTGGTAGATCCCATCTTTGGATGTTTAAAAATGGGATAGTTAACGTTTATAAAAATATGCCAAGTATGTGAATATATGACTCTAAAATTTGGTATATGAATATAAATGCATTATTATAATTACATGTTGGATTAAATAGAAAAGTATTAAGAATTAAAATGAGAAGTTGTCTGTTTGAAAAATAGTAAATCGAATATGTTAATTCAGCAAGCTGAATGTGTTATTCAGCAAGCTGAATGTGTTATTCAGCAAGCTGGATATGTTAATTCAGCAAGCTGAATGTGTTATTCAGCAAGATGGATATGTTAATTCAGCAAGCTGAATGTGTTATTCAGCAAGATGGATATGTTAATTCAGCAAGCTGAATGTGTAATTCAGTAAGCTGAATATGTGAATTTAGTAAGATGAATATGTTAATTCAGCAAGCTGAATTAGTCAATTTAGCAGGTTGAATTCGATAATACAACATTATGATAATATGATTGTTAGAGTTTAAATTACATGTTATATTTTAAACACTTAGAAGATATATCATATAATTAAACTCGATGTAATAAATTAAGGTTTTGTTTAATCAGATAATGCCGCCAAGACGTCAAAATCGTAACCAGAGGGAGGAACGTTCTGTGAACAATGAAAGAAATCAAGATGACCCAATGCAAAACTTCGCTGATATGATAGCTCAAGCTATGCGAACTCGTACACCTGCAGCAAGGGGGCAAGCGAATAATAGATTGGCAAATTTAAAGATTTAAAGTTGTAGGACCACCAGAATTTAGCGGAACTACGGACCCTATAGCGGCTCAAACATGGGTGAAAGAAATGGAAAAGGCCTTTATCATTGCAAGGGTAGCCGAAGAGCAAAAGACGGCTTTTGCTACCTACTTGATGAAAGGTGAGGCTAATTACTGGTGGGAGACGAACCAAGCTAGAGCCGGAACAGAAGTAGTGACATGGACCAGGTTTAAGGAGTTATTCTTAGAAAGTTATTTCTCGGAGGCCATGCAAGCCAGAATGGAAGTGCAGTTTCTTGAATTAAAGCAAGAAAACATGTCAGTTGCCGAATATGCAGCAAAATTTAATGAGCTAGCCAGATTTGCACCTCATCAGGTGGATACAGAACTACGGAAGGCACGTAGGTTTGAAAATGGGCTGAAGCCGTGGATTCACAGTAAGGTTGCAGTGTTGCAAATTGCTACCTTCTCAACACTGTTAGAAAAAGCCATCATTGCAGAAGGTAGTAGTGAGGCAGTTTCTAGATTCAACCGAGAGAAGAATAAGAAGAAAATTGAAGGTGGTCATCAAGGTGCGAGTAGTGGTGGTAGTAACAGCAAGAAACGTAAGTGGAACAACAGTGGAAATGAATCAGGAGCGCAACCAGGAATACTCAGCAGAAGAAGGCAGCGTGTTCGAAGTGTGGAAAGAATCACTCTGGAGAGTGTATGAAAGGAAAAAATGTCTGTTATAATTGTGGCCAAGAAGGACATATTTCACCAAATTGTCCTAAGCCGAAGAAAGGTGGTTGTTTTTCTTGTGGAGGAACGGGGCACCGATTCAAGGATTGTCCATTGAAGAAGAATACAGATGGAGAAAGTGGAAACAAGAGCAGTTCAACAAAGTTAACTATTGGAGGTCCAACACAGCAGAGCAAGCCGACAGCCCGAACGTTCAACATGACTGTGCAAGATGCAGTTGCATCAAAGGAAGTGGTGTCAGGTATTATTCCGATCAATAATATAAATGCTTACGTATTATTTGATTCGGGAGCTACCTGTTCATTTGTGTCTGATGAATTTGCTAGAAGATTAAACTTACCATTTGAAAAGTTAAAGAACCCAATGAATATAGAAGTTGCAAATAAAGAAGTGATCCCTGTAGAGTTTATCCATAACAACTGTGGTGTGGATATAAGGGGACATAAGTTAAGCGTGAATTTAATCCCGATACGCTTAGGAGAATTTGATGTTATCTTAGGGATGGATTGGTTGTTTAACCATGAGGCAGTTATAGACTGTCAGAAGAAGAGTATACGCCTTAAGACACCGAGTAAGTCTAAGGTTGTATTTTATGGTAGCAAGTCGCCAAGGCAAACAAGTTGTCTGACAATGATGCAGGCCAGAAGAATGTTACAAAAAGGCTGTGAAGGTTATTTGGCTCATGTATGGATACACGGGTTGTGAATTCGGACATGGGGCAGATACCTATAGTTAATGAGTTTGGGGATGTCTTTCCAGAAGAACTTCCGGGACTTCCTCCAGATAGAGAAATAGAGTTTGTGATTGATTTAGTACCGGGGACAGCGCCGATATCAAAAGCGCCGTATCGAATGGCTCCGGTAGAAATGAAAGAGTTGATGATCCAGCTACAAGAGTTGTTGGATAAGAAGTACATCCAACCTAGTGTATCTCCGTGGGGAGCACCGGTGTTGTTTGTAAAGAAGAAGGATGGTTCAATGAGGTTGTGTATAGATTACAGAGAATTGAATAAGGTGACAATCAAGAACAAATATCCGTTACCAAGAATAGACGATCTGTTTGATCAACTTAAGGGAGCGAGATGTTTTTCGAAGATTGACCTAAGAACTGGTTATCATCAGTTGAAGGTGAGAACAGAAGATGTACCAAAGACAGCATTTAGAACTCGTTACGGTCATTATGAATTCCTAGTGATGTCGTTTGGACTAACAAACGCACCAGCTGCTTTTATGGACTTGATGAATAGAGTATTTAAACCGTATTTGGATAAATTTGTGGTGGTGTTCATTGATGACATTTTGGTTTATTCGAAGACTGAAGAGGAGCATGCTGAACATCTACGAATTGTGTTGGAAACCTTAAGGAAAGAGAAGTTATATGCTAAATTTTCAAAGTGTGAGTTCTGGTTGAAGAGAGTTCAATTTCTGGGGCATGTCATCGATAACGAGGGAATTTCTGTTGATCTAGCAAAAGTAGAAGCGGTGAAAAATTGGACACAACTGAAAACACCGACAGAGATTAGAAGTTTCTTGGGATTGGCAGGATATTATCGATGGTTTATTCAGGATTTCTCGAAATTAGCAACGCCATTAACTAATCTGACAAGGAAGACCGTTAAGTATGTATGGACGGAAAAATGTGAACAAAGTTTTTAGGAATTAAAGAAGCGACTAAGTGAAGCACCTGTGTTATCTTTACCAGATAGTACGGGAGGTTTTACAGTGTATAGTGATGCGTCACACAAAGGACTAGGTTGCGTATTAATGCAGAATGGTAAAGTCATTGCGTACGCGTCCCGACAGTTAAAAGACTATGAGAAGGGATACCCTACCCATGACCTTGAGTTGGCTGCGGTAATATTTGCCCTTAAGATTTGGAGACATTATCTCTACAGAGAAAAGTGTGAGATATACACAGATCACAAGAGTCTGAAGTACATCTTTACACAAAAGGAATTAAACACGAGGCAGAGAAGATGGTTGGAATTGATCAAGGACTATGATTGTGATATTCTATATCATCCGGGAAAGGCTAATGTGGTGGCAGATGCTTTAAGCAGAAAGAGCCAAGAAAAATTGTTTGTATTAACAAACCAGGAAGAGTTAGTAAGAGAAATGGAGAAAATGGAGTTGGAGGTGAAAAATCCAAAGAATTCAGATAACATAATAGAAATGGAAGCAAGTCCAACTTTATTAGACAAGGTGAAAGAATCACAAGGGAATGATGAAGAATGTGATAACATAAAGAAGCGGTTGGCTGAAGGCGAAGAGCTGAAGTATAAGATCGATGGTACTGGATTGATGAGATTTGAAGGAAGAATTTGGGTGCCTGCAGTACCAGAGTTACGAGGCGAGATTCTTCAAGAAGCGCACAATACGAGATACTCAATACACCCAGGAAGTACGAAGATGTATCAAGATTTGCGTCAACATTATTGGTGGCCAAACATGAAGAGAGAGGTTGCTGAATGCGTCAGTCGCTGTTTTAACTTGTCAAAGAGTCAAGTAGAGCATCAACGACCAAGTGGATTATTACAGCCGTTGGAAATTCCAGAATGGAAATGGGAGCACGTCACGATGGATTTTGTGGTAGGACTTCCAGCAACACAAAAGGGTTACGATGCTATATGGGTAATTGTCGACCGTCTTACAAAGTCAACACACTTTTTGCCGATCAAGATTAGGTATAATTTGGATCAGCTAGCAAAATTGTATATCAAGGAAATTATTGCGAGACATGGAGTGCCAGTATCAATCGTGTCTGATAGAGA
Organism: Panax notoginseng; assembly: GCA_016801055.1. Classification (NCBI taxonomy): domain Eukaryota; kingdom Viridiplantae; phylum Streptophyta; class Magnoliopsida; order Apiales; family Araliaceae; genus Panax; species Panax notoginseng. The sequence goes on from CM029015.1 coordinate 139,629,653, forward strand.
TCCGCGCTTCACTTCAAACTTTAGGAGAAGTCTTCAAGAAAGAATGGGAACACAATTAAGGTTGAGTACTACGTATCATCCACAGACAGATGGGCAAAGTGAGAGAACGATTCAAACCTTAGAGGATATGCTCAGAGCCTGTGTGATGGATTTCAACGGAAGCTGGGAAGATCTTCTTCCGTTGGTGGAGTTTGCATATAACAATAGTTATCATGCAAGCATTGGTATGCCACCGTATGAAGCCCTGTATGGGAGAAAGTGCAGAACGCCCTTATGTTGGGACGAGGTAGGTGAAAGAAGATTGTTGGGGCCAGAATTGGTTCAGCAGACGGTGGAGATTATCAAAGTGATAAGAGCTCGACTAGTAGCAGCTCAAGATCGACAAAAGAAGTACGCAGATATTCATCGCAAGAAAAGAGATTTCGAAGTGGGAAGCTATGTATTTCTAAAGGTATCTCCTTGGAAGGGAAAGATAAGATTTGGGAAGAAAGGTAAACTGAGTCCAAGGTTTATTGGACCGTTTGAAATACTGAAGACGATAGGGGAAGTCGCGTATGAGGTAGCTCTACCTCCTGAACTGGAACATATTCACAATGTGTTTCATGTGTCAGTGTTGCGTCCGTACAAGCCGGATTACAAGCATGTGATATCATACGAGCCGATTCAAGTCGAGAAAGACTTATCGTACGAGGAGGTTCCTATAGAAATTTTGGATAGGAAAGAGCAGAAATTGAGAAATAAGGTTATACATTCTGTTAAAGTGCTCTGGAGGAACCACAATGCTGAAGAAGCTACGTGGGAACTCGAGGAAAAGATGAGGAAAGAATTTCCCAATCTTTTTGAGTAACCGTAATGGAATTCCGAGGACGGAATTCTTATAAGGAGGGGAGAATGTAATAACCAAGAATTTCTGTGATACATTGTAAATAAGTATTACCTAATCAATAATATTTTATGGATGATGACATGATTATGTGGTTAGTATGATATAATATTTAAAGAAAGTCTAACTAATAAGTTATATAAGTTAGTGAACTAACTTAAGTATTTTAATAATCTAGGAAATAGATTTAAGAGGTTAAACCCTAAGTAAGTACTCAATAAACTTGAATAAGACAAGTCTAATTGGGTTATGTAAGTTAATTAACATTATTGGTTGATGTGAATGTGTAGATATCAATAATAATGAGTAATAGTTCATGAGATAATAGGGTTAATATTACTAAGGATGACTAGTAGTTTAAACAAGCCCAATACTTATTTAAGTATTGAACTTGTAGATAATTTGATTGTTGAGCTAGCCCACTATTGAATTTAATGGGCAAGTATGCTAGTAACATAATTATTTAAGGGTGGAGGCCCAAGTTCATATTAATTAGTAAGTTAAACTAGTTAATTAAAAGTCCAATAGGTTAGTTGTGGAAAGCCCAAAACATCTTTTATAATGGCCCAACTTGTAGCCCAATTGATGAGGGTACTTTAGACATTTTGTATGCTAGATTTTTCCATAAAAGCAAAAGCAAGATTTGGGGATAAGAAGGCCACTTGGCCGGCCAAGGATAAGGAGAGAAAGGGGGAGTGAATGCCATCATTACAAGCTCCCAAAATTCCAAAAGATATTTACTTAATGGGCTAGGTGTCATTTTGTTTATGGAGCCAACATATTAGTAAGTAATCTTGTAATAATTAAGAGAGAGAGAGAGGAGATATGTTAGTGGATTAGATATAGATATACTAATGTATCTATATATTTTTGTCCAACCCATTAAACTTTCTTCTCTTTCATCTTTTATTTTATCTCATCTTACTTTTTCTTTAGTTAACCAAGCAAAGCATAAGAGAGAGAGAGAGAGAGAGAGAGAAAGAAGTTCAGTGGGGAAGAGGAGAGAAAGAGGAAGAAAATCCACCATTGATGCACCCTAAGTTCATCCTATACTTTGGAAGGGAAAGAAGGTGTGCCCAAAAATCAAGGTGAAAACTAATCTAACTTATTCTTTTTATTTTGGTTGATTTTGGTTATCTAAGGTTTATGATCTAGAGGTCTAAAACCCTCTATCTACATGTTTTATATAGTTTCATGTATGGATCTAACATATTTGAGTGTTAGAAAGTGAATCAAAAGGATAGAAAAGAAACTAGTTTTGTTTTGTAAGAAAACTCTAGTTTTTTTTCACATCCTTTGATCGACGACCGTTTTTGATCTACACCTTCTTTTTGTGATCCGTCAAAGAGGGGTGCTAGATATATAAGTTAACTACTAAACCCAAGTGGTAGCATTCAAAAATGTTGAATACACAAGTGGTAGCAACTGTTTTAGGAAAAACAGTTTGGTCTTTTGAAAGAAAAATAAACTGTTTTTGGTCAGTCAAAGCAAGGGGTATTTTCGTCATTTTTCTGGTATTTAAAATTCTGGAAAAATTTGGGAGAGTAATATGATGAGTTATCTTTCAAACCCAAGTGGAATCACCTAAAAAGGAGTTGTAGATTTCCGTATGGACTGAATTTAGCAAAGTAGGTAAAATCTAAAAATCCCAAAACGGGGTCTGCCCAAAATTTTGAAAGGGCAATTTCGGCCACTTAAAATATGAAATAAATTCCGGCCTTTTGGGACATTAAAATATATGTCATAAAGTAGCTCCTGTCCAAAAATGAGCTCATTCCGACTTAAAATGACCAAGTTATGATCATTTCAATATTTAGGTTTTTCTGACGAAAATCGCTATAACCGGAGTTCTATAACTCCGATGGCCACGAAATTTAAACTGGAGGGTCACGTTAACATGTATGAGATTATGCCAAGAGATGGGAATTTCTGGAGTTGAGCATGATGGGGCTAATTTCTTAAGCCACGCACTAAAAATGATTTTTGAAAAATAGTAAAAGAAATTGAAAAATTACGGAAAAATACTTTTTGTGTATGAAATACATGTATATAAGTATGGCCAAAGGATAGAAAAATAATAAGTTGATTTGGTATTTTCGTAAAAGAGATATGGAAACCAGCTTGCTGGATTAGAAAAAAATGTTGAATCCAGTTTGCTGGATTGAAAGATTTAGAATCAAGTTTGATGGATTGAAGGATTTAGAATCCAGTCTTGCTGGATTGGAATTCAGTTCGCTGGATTAGTCAATCCAGGTGGCTGGATTGCATGTTTGTATAATCTAGACTATGATGTTAGTATTCATCTTACTAGATTATAAAGAAGAGCTAATAAAAGGAAAGATTAAGTGTTAAATCATAAGAAATATGACAAAGTAAATAATATATTATCAAAGAATGATATTAATAAGAATGTTTTCAGGTAATTGATTATGTGGATAAGTAAATTGCTGATAGAGTAATTGTATTATAATATAAAGCATGATATGCTGATTGTAAGATCAATCTTAACAATGATAGGTCTTTACAATAAAGAGATTAAATTAAATTGTGTAGCAGTAGATCGCAGTCGAGGCAAGTTCTCTAACTCAAACTTGAGTTATTCTTTTCAAAGCATGTTAGTGAATAATTATTGTTTATTATTCACATCCACATTGATTATTGATAATCGCACTCAGTGCAATTAAATTCCTATTCTATTATTATTGAACTGTGAATTAGTTAAAGTTCTTTTATTCATGCACTGTTTAAGATATGGATCTATGCTCATTGTATCGGCTAGATCAAATATGTTTAAATTTGTTAAATCAAATATGTTGTTAAAAGCTTTTCTTCACCAATTGATTTGGTAAGGACTCAAGACTGAGAAAAAGAACAATTTGATTAAAGCATTATTGAAAAACAATTATTGCTCGTAAATTAAGTGTTTATGCATAATACACCGGGTATGAAAGGCTGATCCCCTTGATTACCAAAACTTATTAAAAGGACCAGTTTAAATACTGACAACCTTAGCATATGTTCATGGTCATTATGACCACTCAGTATCTGTTATTCGAATATTTAGTTATCAAGACTTAATTCATGTTCTTTCGCAATTAATTTCTATTGTTGAACATTGAACGATAAATTTCTTGCTAATCATGATATATCTTCTTTGTACTTAAACTTGTTAAGCAAATTAGTTGCTTACCCTTGCTATATCATGACATTTATTTCAGCTAAGCCAGAGAGTTCAAGTAAGAAGGACAAGGGCAACGGAAAGGTCCAAGAATAGTTATTATAAATGTTTAAGTATCATGAAATACTATGTTTGATGTTTATGTAAACCTTTTGTGTTACTTTATGTAACTTAAGTAAGGTATATTTATGTTAAGGTAATAGACCTTGGGGTATTGTATAAGACTTTATTATAATGAACAACGTATGTTTATTATTCCGCAATAGTATATAGAATGCTTATGTTGATGATGGATAGTGAGCACCAAACCCGGGGTTGAGAAATCGGATTTGGGGGCGTCACAATTACGATCCTTAAATAATAATTAGCTAATTGCTAAATGGAAACCCTAATTTGAAAGTCAATTACGAGTTAGAGACTGTTATGTAGTTGAGTTATATGAATTATGTTACGTATTATAGAATTTATATTAGAGAAACCCTATTTGATAATTGAAAAACCCTAATTGTTAAAAAACCTAATTTCTATATTAGTAACCCTAATTTGTTAAAATAAAACCCTAATTGCTTATTATAAGCTCAAATTTTAATTAGTAGATTTTTAAGACTAATTCCAAAGTTCAAGGTAATTAGAAACCTAAACTATTTTAGAAACCCTAATTTATAATTTTTGAAACTGAAATTCTATTTTTTTTACAAACTCTAAATTGGAAATCCTATAAATTCAATGTGCTAAACCTAAGGGTTTGTCAAGATTACCTTTGTGCCATTAAAATCATAAGGCCTATGACCAAAATACCCTTTTACATTCTTTAATGGGCTAACTTACAAATCTTGCCAAGACCTTTAGTTGTTCACCAACTTTTGACTTTGCATAACCTAAAAATTCAATAAATCGGCCTATTAACTCAGCAACATGCATTGTATCTATGTATTATATAGATTAAAGAGAGAAAAAGTCCACAAAGTTTCTCATTTGCTATCTTACCTCAACCAACTCTTTTTCTCTCCAAACCCACGAAATATAATAGCATACCAGTCACAAAATCAAGCCCCGCTATCACCATAACAGACCTAGAAGCTAAGAATCAAAGCTTGTTCATAGAAAGGTATAAAGCTAATCCTAGAATCTGGTCTTTGATTCCATGTTAGATGTTAGTTTTTGTGTGTTAAATATGTTGTATGTGGTGTATATTGATGATCTAGGTTGATAGATGTTAGATCAATAACATCTATAGGCTCAGATTTGATGTTTTTGCAAATCTGGAAAATATTTTTTTTTTATGTCTGACAACGAATGTCAGACCTTCTAGATCTCATCCTATTTATGGTTCTTGTTGTTTAAATGTTTAAACATGTTTTCTGTTATGAGGTATTTAATCTGGTACTTGAATCAAAGTCGTAGCATGAACCTATTGGAAGTTATTCACGGTCAAAACCCGTTGACCGGGCATGACCAAATGATTTCTGGGTAACCCAGAAATCGTATTTCAGTGACTGACAACGTTTTTGATCGTTTTGATCTGTCAGATGTTAAGTGATTGGTTGATGTTATTGCATCTAGGTTGTAGTGTGTCATGTGGACTCTATGTACATGGCTTTAAATTCCCTAAATAGTCAGTAGATCGAGCATATTAAATGGTCAAACTAAGCCTGTCAATCACAAATGGCGTTTCTGGAATTTCCAGAAACCGGTTGAACCTTCTTTCTGACATGGTTTGACTGAGAAATATCTAGCGACTGTGCTGTTGTTTTATTGATTTTAAGTATTAGATCTCTTTATTTACATGTTGTCAACACACTGAAAGTATTAGATCACATAAATCAAACCCAGAACGTAAGATATAAGGATCGAAAGTGGTCATCTAAGACTGTTCTTTAATTCTGGAAAACACAGAAATTGAAGAACATGTCTGACAACGTTTTTGAGAGCTGATAACTCTTTGATATGTTGTTGTATTTCCATGAAACGTGATTCTAGTTTTAGTATTACACTAATACTACAACCTAGACACCATAACAAGCCCCAATAACGACATGATCTAGGTTTAATGTCTGGTCAAAGTGAGCACCTCGAACTCTGACATGGGTTTTTGAGTTTGGCCAAGAACAGCTCAAGAACACCTGTAGCAACAGTTTCGTCACTATAGGGCCCTTTAGCGACAAATTTTTTCGGAAATTAATTATTTTAATTAAATAAATAGAAAAAAATAGTTTTAAATTATTAAAAATACATAATAAATTATTAAAAATTATTTTAAAGTCCAAAAATTAGTTTTTAATTATTTTAAATATATTTCATAAATATTTAATATTTTTGAAATATTAATGGTATTTAATTTACTTAATTATAATATTAAATAAATTAGTTAAAAATGATTTAAAAACTTGAAAAATCATTTAAAATTGTATTATGTTATAAGAAAAAAATTTAAGTTATTTTTAATGACTTTTAATATTTTGTGATGAATTTCATTAATTAATTAATATTAATGATATTTAAGTTATTTAACAAATGTATTAAATAAATTATGAAAAATAGAATTTATGATTTAAAAATTATATAAAAATGAAATAAAGATTTCAAAAATATTTTAAGTTATAAAATATAACTTTCAATATTTAAAATGTAAATTTCATTAATTATTTACTATTAATGATATTAGAATTATTTAATAATTATATTAAATAAATTAGTTTACAAATGATTTTAATATTATAAAAATTATTTTAAATAAAATTAAAGTGTTTAAAGATATTTCAAGTTATAAAATATAACTTTTAATATTTAAAGGATAATTTTATAAATAAATTAATATTAATGATATTTGTGACACCCCCAAAATAGGTATACATCACCCATTCTGAGTCGCCAAATATATGGTACATAATACAAATAGAAACTTAAATATATAACATGAGCTGTCAGTTTTAATACAATTATTGTCTTCTAGACAGTATTAAAACTCAAAATAAGTCCTTATTACATTTATTATCATACTATTTCACAAAATAGTGAGGACTACTAATGCAAACATCTGGACTGTCACTTCGTTCCCCGACTAGTCCCAGCTATATTCTTATTTCCTGAAGAGAACAATAAAAGCAAAGGGTGAGTTCAACTAGCCTAGTAAGAAATATTATGACTAAGATAATGTAGAATAATTTATCGTTAGCCTTCAACAGTGTTAAACTAATAAAATATAACAAACATCAAGTTTAACTGCAGCGGAACAAGCAATCCATTAGAAAAGTCAAGTACAGAATAAAATTTACTATCTTCTATGATTTAAAAGATTTTTCATCACTTTTATCGCTGAGACTCAGCTTAATAAATAATCCACATCATCCCTGCAGTACGGCCAAGGATATTCATTAGTATCACGACCACAAATTATCCATGCACTACGAGCTAAGGATATTCGTGTATTCATCAATGGTCATGATCATGCCAACAACTGTTCATCAATGCACTACGGGCCAATGAGGACTTTTACCACATCATTTGTAATATTACGGTCATGATTATACCGAATAATCTCTAGTTATAATCATACCAAGTCTATCTATGCACTACAGGCCACAGATGACTTTCAACAGAATATAAACATGAGGATGATGACAATGATATAAGAATTCAATAAAATAAGTTCAAGGATAAATTTTTAAAGATTTATAATTTAATTTATCCAAAAATCAATAACGTCCAAATTGTCAACATGATACTATTTTGTGGAGTAAAATTCAAGAATAATATTGCACCAAAAATAATTTAGACCGAAAACGAATCAATTTTTATCATGAATAGTATCCCGGGTGAATAGTACTCGAGTGAATAGTATCCCGTGAATAGTACTCCCGCATGAAAAAGTTAAAAACTTATCAAGAATGTTCTGAATAATATTTCTATAAAAAGATACTGGATGAAGCGCAGATATCAAGGATATTCTACTAATTTCATGAAGTATAAAAGCTAAAATTTTAACAAAACGAGTATAGAATTCGAAATCTGAAACGAAATAATATTACTTACATACTACAGAGTATGGAAGAAAATATTATTTAAAGTGAATATTGAACAAAAATAACATCCTTTACCTTGAAAAGAAGAATATTCCACTGGTATAGCGGGGATATTTTTGAAAAAAACTTTCACTATTTTCTACGCTCAAAGCTTTCTAAAACTCTAAAGAAATACGCTCAAGATTATAGAAGAAGAATTCTCTAATTCTGGTGTGATTTTCAATTCTAACATAAGCGTCCTATTTGTAGGAAAATGCTAGAACGCCAAATGAGACTAAATTAATAAAATATTAATTTTTCTTTTCTTCTTCTACGTACCTCCTTTGTTGAAAATCTAAGCGAGCCATCTTTGAAAAAATTCAGCCCACATGTTTTGAAAAACAAAAGTGGGTCCCATCCATAATTTTAATAAAAATATTTTAATTTCTGAAAATTCAATAATTTATAATAAATAGCCATTTTATCAGAAAAATACGAATTTTATGTCAATTCCACACGAAATCGAATTCTCTACAACTTTGTAGCTTTAAGTTTTTCCAAATTCCAAACTGAAAATATCCGAAATTCATAAACGGATGATTTTCAATACCTCATAAAATTCATAACAAATCATGCGTTAATTTTTAACTGTTCAAAATTTGTGGACATATACTCAACTTATATATGTATAACATATCCAAAAATCACAACGATTCAACTGTCGGATCAGAATTATAACTCACGCAATAGAGCTTTAAGAACACTAATTTGATTTTTATACCTCCATTCCGACAAAACACCTCAATATTAAATCATTTATTTATATCCACATAAAAAATTATATTTCATTATCATATAAATCAATAATTAATTATTCATAAATAATATTACAGAATCACAATTATGACAACTATGTCGTTCCAAGGAAAGATGTGGCTTTCCAATAAGGATTTTTTCTTACTGGCATGCAATTAGGTGACCAAACTTCTCATTGACAGAACTTTCTAGACATTGCCAATAATACTATCTAATACTATTATTAAAATAATATGAATTATTGATCTGACAATGGAAAATATTGTGCAGTGACAATTATTGAAACAACAATAATATAAAATATCAACGTATCAATTATTGAATCAATAAAAAAAATATTGAACAGTAATCGTTGTAACAATTATTGGGTAGTGCCTTCTTACGTAAGAATCAATAATTTAAAAATACTGTACAATACCGTGTGCTACTGTGCAACAACACGTACTACTGTATTTTAACCATCAGGTATTCCAACAGTTAACGGTAAAACTTCGCCATTATTTTATAAAAAGATATTTTTGTCGTTTTCTCAATCCGACAATAATTCCGTTGTGAGGTCCACCAATGATTGTGCCGTCGTACGAATATTTCCCGTTAAAACGAATATTTCCCAACCAATCGAATATTATATAACAACTTGCGTACTGTGCAAGATTTATAAATATTACCCATAACTATAACATTATATCAAATTTACTCCTTTATATTCAAAAATTATATTTATAGAAAATTCATCTTTACTCATAAAAGTTAGGGTCTTACAATATTAAATTTATTTAATAATTATATTAAATAAATAGTTTTAAAATGGTTTTATTAATTTAAAAAATATTTAAAAAGGATATAAATTAATTAAAAATATTTTAATTTATAATTAATGACTTTTTATATTTGGATAAATGGTACATTAATAATTAAATATTAATGATAATTATTTAAAAATGATTTTTAAATCATTTCAGGGTAATATTAATGTTTTAAAAGTATTTTAAGTTATTATAAATAACTTCAAGATTTTGGCAATTGTTTCATTAATGGTTTAATATTAATTAAATATTAATGATAATATAATTATTCAATATTTAAATCATTTAATAATGATTCCGGTGTTTGAAAATTCATGATAAATTATAATAAATGTTTAAAAATTATTATAAGTTATTTAAAATTAATATGACTGATATTTTCAGTTATTGAACTACATGATAGAGTCCTAGACTCGATAATTACCTGATAAAGCCGTCGGTTCACCGACATGTTTTAAAAATTGATATGGACTTAGATAATTTGAATGTATTAATGTTTGTTTGTGATTCAATAACTGTTGAATATGTGTGACAAGATAATTAGGGTATGTGATGGCTGTTATAAGCAGTGCTATGTGTTATAATATGTTATTCTAATCGAACGAATGATCTGATTAATGATAGGTCTTGATATAAAAGATAAAACTAAGTTGCGTACTGTAAGCAGCAGACTAGGCAAGTATCCTACCTTTGTATTTTCTTTATGCAATGGACATGAGTAAGAAAGCTTTAGAATTATATTATTATTGTACTAGATTAACCCTATTGTTATATATATTATGTATCCGATCATTGTTTATCAACATGGTATTATTATATAATTCAGATATATTTACTCTGTTCATTAATTTCTAAATTATGGTTATACAAATGTCCACACTTAGATAATCATTGTATTTTAATCACACACACACACACACACAGATATATATATATATATATATATATATATATATATATATATATATATATATATACACACACACACACACTTATTGATTGCCAGTATGTATACATTAAGTAAAAGTCGTCTAAGTTATTTGATCAGCTAGACATATATTTAGAAATATCGTTGAATATGACAAAATCTTTTTGTATCTAATCAAATTATTTTGGTTCGGATTCCCGACTAAGTATGAACATCCCGAATATGGAAATAATTTTATGCGCCCAAGGCGGACAATGTGAACAATAATATCGTTCTTGCATGTAGTATTGATCAATACAATGCCCATGGGATGTACACCCTCGTGCCCGTAAGTTATGACGGTTTGCGGATGAAGTTCTGTTAAACCTATTTGAAAATTGAAAACAATGTCCATAGTATGTCACATTAACCCTATTTATAGTCAATACGTAGTTTCAAAAATGTGATATAGAGTTGTTATGTTATTATTATCGATTCAGTTTACTTCACAACTATTGATTTGTTGTAGAAGTGATGTACAAAGAAAATATTTAATTCTTTCAACTAATTATATTTATAATTGTTATTACTTGCTGGGCACCCAAATGTTCATTCTTTCTTTAAATTTAAATATTTTCAGCTAGGCATGATCAATCCGAAGGTTCAATCAAGAACAAGTGAAAAGAAAAGCAAACAGGATATGATTAATGGTATCTTTTGTAATAGTTAAACTGTATTACGACAATGATATGTATTATCTATCATGTAAAGAATTATAGTAAAGGTTACGTACTTGAGATTAGACTCTGATAAATATAAATTAAGTTTGATATTTATACTATTGTTATTATTATTAGTATTATTCCGCTCATAGAAATGGTATCGTGAAGCACCGAGTTCGAATTTCAAGTACCCAGATTTGGGGGATTCATAACATGGTATCAGAGCTTTAGGGTTAGAAACCTTAGGTGGGTTAGACCTTAGGCTATAACCTTAGAACAGAGGGAAACGTTAAAAATATAAATAACTCATATAGAGTTTATAAGGAGATGAATTGGATAAATTCATCGTCAAACAAAATTAAAGATAACTTGTATAAAACTATTATTTGTTGTGTGTATATATTAGTTGATAATCAGGATAATTTATATGTGTAGATGTCAGATAGAAAGGATTAGGATACCCTTAGATCGTAAAGAAGGAGTCAATCTCCATGACCGAGCCAATGTCAAAGTCAATAGTTGAAATAGAGGCTCACATTGAAAGCTACCTCAATGAGGTGGTTATTTTGAAAAGTGTAGTATCGGGCCCAGAAATGATAGTATAATTAGAGTATAGTTAAAGAATATATGGTCAAGCTCGAACTCATATGTTTATGGTGAGTTCTTAAACTCATGATATGTGGTAAGTTTGACGAATTAGGTATAGTTAGGTGTGAATAGATTATTGAGGATAATGGGAATATATAGAATACTAAGCAATTGATCCTTAGTGAAGGCGTAAGAAATAAGTAGTATTAGTTAAATATGTATGATTCTATGATGCGTATATGATAGGTATGTCTATGCAATGTAATATTCTTAACTTTTGTATAAGTTATGACAGTGAATCCCGACTTCTGTGTCACAAAGGGATAGCGGATGTTTAAAGCAATATGCGGTATGGTATGTCAAGTGCTATAAGTACGAATCTATGTCGGATTAATGAAATAAGTTGGTATAAAGATAGTAATTATTTATCTGAACACTGGTTAATTCAGTAAACCAAGTTTTCAAAATCTAAAATTTTAAGTACATGATTATTTGAGTAGAAAATTTTGCGTTATATGTTAAGCGTATACTGTAAGACCCCAACTTATTATAAATGAAATTGAATTTTCTCTATTTATTGTTTTAAAATAGTAAGGGTTGATTTGATTAATGTGATTAGTTATGGGTTCAAATGCTTACATTTTTTTAAATAAGCAAGTGGTTTTAAAATATTCATTGTTGTCAAGGAATATTCGTTTGGTCGTGGAATATTCTTACTGTCGGGGAATATTCGTACGACGGCGCAGCCTTGTGTGGGCCCATAATGGAAAGTGATTGGATGAAGAAAACGACAAGTATAACTTGTTTATAAGTAATGGCGTAGTTGTTACCGTTAATACGGTTGGAATACCCGGTGGTTAAAATACAGTAGCACACGGTATTGCATCAATTATTGATTCTTACGTAAGAAGGCACTACTCAATAATTGTTACAGTAAATACTGTTCAATATTTTATTTTATTGATTCAATAATTGCTACGTTAATTTTTTATATTATTGTTATTTCGATAATTATCACTGCACAGTATTTTCTATTATCGGAGTAATAATTCATATTATTTGAATAATATTATTAGATAAAATTATTGGTAATGTCTAGAAAGTTCTATCTAAGGAGAGGTTTGGTCACCTAATTACGTGTCAGTAAGGAGAAATCCTTATTAGAAAGCCCCCTCTTTCTTGGGAACGGCCTGGTTGTTAGTATTGTGATTCTGTAATATTATTTGCGAATAATTAATTATTGATTTATATGATAAAGAAAATACTCATTTTATGTGGATATAAATGGGAAATTTTTTTTATGTGACAATTGTTGAAAATTGATATTTTATCTTTTCTGATAAAATAAATTATTATATTTTAATATTATAATAATGATGATATTTTTTCAATGAATGTGTGATATATGAATAAATGAGGAGGAAGAGTATTTTTGTTACTAAAAATATTTAAAACATGTTTTTCATGTTTGTGGACCCCATTTCTTGACTGAAATTTGATTATAGTTTGTAAAATCGTCCGTATATGGATTTCGATCAATTTCAGTTTAGAATTTGGAAAAACTTGAACCTACAAAGTTGTAGAGAATTGAATTTCCTATGGAATGGACATAAGATTCAAATTTTTCTGATAGAAGGGCTATTTATTGTGAATTATTGAAGTTTCGGTATATCTGGTCTGAATTGATTTTTAGAGTTTTAAATGTTTTTGTTTAAAAATACATTTTTTTTGTTTTTGGCACATGTGTGGCTGATATTTTGGTCAAAAGGTGGGCTAAGGAAAATTATATAAATATATTAATATTTTATTAAATTTTCTACTTTGATGTTCTAAGCATTTTTCTATAAATAGGGTGCTTAGGTTAGAATTGAAAATCACACCAGAAATAAGTTTTCTCTCTCTTTCTCTCTCTATATTATCGAGCGTATTTTTGTGAGTATTTTGATACTTTTAGTGTTGTTATACGGTGCAAGTTTCCTTCGGCACTATATCCAGTATTCCAGTCAGAAGTACTGTCTTTTCGAGGTAAGGGATGTTATTTTTTTTATGGATGATATTATTTCTTTCAATATCATTATGGCAAAATATTGATCTTAACTTTTTATCAAATTTGAAACTTTTAGTGTCGGGGTTACTATTCCCGTATACGACACTATTCACGTATACGGCACTATTCACGAATACTGCACTATTCACCGAAAAAATTAAAATTTTATTTTTCTTCTCAAGATATCTATTATGGATACTAGCTTTGATTATATCCATGTTTTGATCATTCTTGAATTTTACTCCACTATAGTTATTTATGAAGTATTTTTGAACTTAGATTATTTAGAGTACGAATCCTTAACAATTGTTCTTTTGTTTCACTGGATTCGTTTTTGTTAAAATATTTTTCATCATCATCAGTCCTAAATGATGATATTACTAAATATCTTTGGCCTGTAGTGCAAAGATGAATAATTTTCTGATGAATATCTTTGGCCCGTAGTGCAAAGATGAACATGTGTTTAGATGAAGATGACCAACTGATGAATATCTTTGGCCTGTAGTGCAAAGATGAATATTTGATTCAAGATGTATTTTGATTGATGTTATAGGGATAAAATATTGATGATGGACTTTTAAATTCATAGATGATAGTAGATTTCATCCTCTACTTAACTCTTCTAATGAATTATTATTTTCGCTGCGAATATTGATTTAAAATTTGTTGTCTATTGTATTCTATTAGATTTTTTTCCTGTTGAGGACTAACGATAATTTGTTCTATATTATCTTAGTCATAATATTCTTTACGAGGCTAGTTGAGCTCACCTTTTCCTTTTTGTTCCATTTTTCTTCTCAGGAGGCGAGAATGTAGCGAGTACTATCGGGGTATGGAATGATGGTTCTAGAAAGATGTTTTAGTAGTCCTCACCATTTTTGTGAAATAAAGTATCAATAATTGTTATGAAGACTTCTTTAAGTGTGGATATTGTCTAGAAGACAATAGTTGTATTTTAAACTTACAGTTAAGTGTTGTCGTATTTTACACGATAATTGTATTAATAAAGTTGTAGTCGTTTTTGTACTATGTATTTGGCGACTCAGAGTGGGTGATGTATACCTATTTTGGGGGCGTCACAGTTGGTATCAGAGCTTAGGGATATGATCTCTGGCGGAGATCGGGGAATAGAACTAGGAGGGGAGAGACGAGTAAATCCTTCGCTAGTGTGTCTTGCCTAAGCTTATTTGTTGGTTGGTCAGAGTATATGGTTATTATGTTGCATGTCAATTTCTTTAAATAACCCTTGTTTTGTGCCAGTATTTAAGAATGGCAGTTGAGAATATTAACGATGGAGTAAATGCGACAGTGGAGACACCATTAATCACCAACGAGGAGAACGTGCAACAGGCCGGCAATGTTCCTCCTATAAACAACACCACTGAGCAGATTATGAAGGATGAAATGTTTAGAAGCTTTTTACAGTTCATGCAAAATCAGACGAGGGAGACTCATGTACAAAATATAGGTGGAAATGATAGCAACGCGCGATTTGTCACGGCCAAGCAGTTCAAAGAGTTAGGACCACCGGAATTCTAGGGAAAACAAGATCCAATTAAAACGGAGACGTGGGTCAAGCAAATTACCAAGATATTCGATATCTTGGGATGCACGGAGGAACAAAAGATTCCATTTGCCACCTTTATGTTCCATAATGAGACAGATTACTGGTGAAAATCTGTGAAGCGTACCCATCCAGCCGCACTCAGCATGTCTTGGGAGACATTTCAGAAACTTTTCAATGACAAGTACTTTCCTGAAAGTATTCGCCATATGAAGGAGGTGGAATTTATTAGACTGGAGCAGAACAATATGACGGTGTCCCAGTACGAGGTGAAGTTTACAGAGTTATCTAGGTTTGTACCTCATTTGGTGGTGAATGAGGAACGTATGACACGGATGTTTTTGAGAGGTTTAAAACCCAACATACGTCAATATCTCATTTCTTATAAATTTTCTCTATATTCAGATGTTGTCAACATGGCTCAATTATTAGAGTGAGATAACGAGTACGTTCAACCGAGGGACCACAACCAGGATCGTACCGATGACAGCAGTCATCGGAGCAACGATAACCAGCGGGGAAAGAAAAATTCAGACAAAAGCAGTAACCACTCTGGTGGTAATCGTGGCCATAAAAAAAAGAAGCGAGTCGGGAGAGATTTTAAAAAGAGGAGATTCAATAATGACAATGTGAAGATGTCAGCACCAGCAGCAACTGGTTCTAAGGTAGGAGAACGACCGCCGGTCGTATGCTATGAATGTGAAAAAGAGGGACATATCAGCCCAAACTGTCCACAACAGTTCAAGGTATGCCATAATTGTGGAAAGGAAGGACATATCGCTCGAGATTGTACGGTAGCGAAACCAAGTCCAGTGGGGATAGTGACTCAAAAGGATGTCCTAGAAAAGTCAAAGTCAACGGTTCCTGGAAGAGCGTTTGTTGTGACTGGTCAAAATGCAAGGAACCCAAACGAGATAATCACGGGTAAGCTAATCATAAATTCTTGTGAAGTTTATACCTTACTAGATACCGGTGTTACCCATTCATTTATCTCTCCTGCTTGTGCTCAACGTTTAAACTTGACTCTGGAGAAATTAGACTTTGATTTATCCATGGAGACTCCGTTAGGAGAAACTTTCATTACATCCACTGTTTATAAATCTTGTTTGATCCAAGTTGGCACTATCACATTACCTGTTGACCTTATCTCTTTAAAGATACTTGCTTTTGATGTGATTTTAGGGATTGATTGGTTAACTACTCATCATGCCAAAATTGATTATTTTCGTAAGGTTGTTAGTTTTCATATTCCTAACCAACCTATTGTACGAATTCAAGCAACTAAACCACTAAAATCAATCATTGTCATATCAAGTCATAAAGCTATTCGTTTATTGAAAAACGGATGTCAAGCTTTCTTAGCCCATGTTATGGATTAGAATAAAGACACGTCAGATTTGAATAATATTCCTGTTGTTAGTAACTTTCCTGACGTATTTGCTGAAGAACTTCCCGGTCTATCCCCAGAACGTGAAGTTGAATTCTTTATTGATCTTGAACCTGGTACAAAGCCCATTTCTAAAACCCTATATCGAATGGCTCTTATTGAACTTCAGGAGTTAAAGGTCCAACTACAGGAATTATTGGACATCGGTTTTATTCGTCCTAGTACATCTCCTTGGGGTACTCCTGTTTTATTCGTAAAGAAGAAAGACGGGAGTATGCGACTTTGTATTGACTACCGGAAATTGAACCATGTCACCATCAAGAATAAGTATCCGCTACCTCGTATTGATGACCTGTTTGACCAGTTACAAGGAGCACAATTCTTCTCAAAGATCGATCTTCGTTCTGGATATCATCAGCTGAAGATTAAAACTGACGATATTCCAAAGACTGCCTTCAGAACTCCGTACGGGCATTACAAATTTCTAGTCATGTCTTTTGGATTGATTAATGCTCCTACGACTTTCATGGATATGATGAACCGAGTATTCAAGGAATATTTGGATCAGTTCGTTGTTTTCTTTATTGATGATATCCTTATATATTCCAAAAGTCGTGAAGATCATGAGCACCATTTGAAGCTGGTACTCAAAAGGCTTCGTGAAAATAAGATATATGCCAAGTTAAAGAAATGCGAGTTCTGGCTTGAGGAAGTAGCATTCCTTGGGCACGTAGTGTCAAAACATTGAGTAAATGTTGACCCGGCGAAGATTGAAGCAATACAAAGTTGGGAGCAACCTAAGTCGGTGACCGAAGTACGTAGCTTTTTGGGCTTAGCTGGTTATTATCGGAGATTCATGGAAGGGTTTTCTCGAATCACTACTCTGTTAACTCAGTTGACTCGGAAGGATACAAAATTAGTATGGAGTGAGGAATGCGAAAAGAGTTTTCAAGAGCTCAAGAGGAGACTCATTTCGGCACCTGTTCTGACAATACCATCTGGTTTAGATGGATTTGTTATCAACAGCGATGCTTCAGGCAAAAGGTTAGGATGTGTTCTCATGTAACATGGAAAAGCCATAGCATATGCCTCGCGACAACTTAAAGAATATAAGAGGAATTATCCTACTCATGATTTAGAATTGGTAGCAGTCGTTTTCACGCTAAAGATTTGGAGGCACTATCTATATGGGGAGAAAGTGGAGATATATTCAGATCATAAAAGTCTCAAATATATTTTCACCTAAAAGGAACTCAACATGCGGTAACGACGTTGGCTCGAGCTGTTGAAAGACTACGACCATACCATTCAATACCATCTTGGAAAAGTGAACGTGGTAGCTGACGCATTGAGTATAACGTCATATACAGGAACAAGTGCGATGTTGTCAACACAAAGGCCCATTTTGTGTGATTTACAAAAGATGAAGATAGAATTCAAGACTCCGAGGACTCATGCGATGATTTCAAGTATACGCATTGAACTGACTTTAATTGAAAAAGTTAAAGTTGCTCAAGCCACAGACCCGGAGCTGATGCGTATGAAGAAGAAAGTACAAGAAGGTGTTATTCGAGAAGCAAGAATCGATGAAGAAGGAATACTTCGAGTCCACTCCAGACTTTGTGTTCCTAACGACTTTAATTTTGAAGTACAAGATTATGTTGGAGGCACACAATACACCATTTGAAATTCATCCTGGAAGTACCAAAATGTATCGTGATCTTCGACATACATTTTGGTGGAACAATATGAAGAGAGAGACTGCGAAGTTTATCTCTAGGCGTTTAACTTGTCAACGTGTAAAGGCAGAGCATTAAGTGCCTAAGGGTCCATTGCAACCACTTGAGATTCCAAAATGGAAGTGGGAACATATTACCATGGATTTCGTTACAGGTCTTCCCACAGTTTCTCAAGGCATAAATGCTATTTGGGTTATTGTTGATAGATTAACTAAGTCTGCTCATTTCTTACCGATATGGGAGACTTATTCCCTTGAACGTCTTGCTCGTATGTACGTAAATGAGATTGTGAGATTACAAGGCATGCCAGTATCCATAGTTTCAGATCGTGACCCAAGATTCACTTCACGATTCTGGGTTAGCTTGCAAAAAGCTATGGGCACGAATTTACGATTTAGTTCGGCATACCATCCTCAAACAGACGGACAATCAGATAGGACTATTCAAACTAATGAAGATCTATTAAAACTTTGTGTCCTAGACTTCAAAGGGAGTTGGGATAAGTATTTACCATTGGTGGAATTCTCCTATAATAACAGTTATCAAGCAAGTATAGGGGTGGCTCCATTCGAAGCATTGTATGGACGAAAGTGTCGCTCTCCAATATATTGGGATGAGGTGGGTGAAGCAACATTGTTGGGACCCGAGTTGGTACGTATTACTACAGAAAAGATCCAAATGATTCGACAACGTATACAAATGGCACAGGATCGACTAAAGAATTATGATGATCTTCATCGAAAGGACGTATAATTTAGTATTGGGGATCATGTATTGTTGCGTGTTGCTCCACGGAAGGGAGTTACAAGATTTGGGAAGAGACGAAAGCTCAATCCACGATTTATTGGTCCATTTCAAATTCTTGACTGAGTAGAAAATGTGGCCTATAGACTCGCATTACCTCCAAGCATGTCTCGTGTTCATAATGTTTTTCACATATTTGTGCTTCGTAAATATGTGAAAGACCCGAACCACAAGTCAAAGTTTTGTAGAGGAACCATGCTATAGAGGAAATGACCTGGGAATAAGAAACGGAAATGAAAGCGAGGTATCCTCACCTTTTCGAAACATCAGCTACGTACGTCAATTTCGAGGAAGAAATTTCATAAGGAGGGGAGGTTGTAAGACCCCAACTTATTATAAATGAAATTGAATTTTCTCTATTTATTATTTTAAAATAGTAAGGGTTGATTTGATTAATGTGAGTAGTTATAGGTTCAAATGCTCAAATATTTTTAAATAAGCAAATGGTTATAAAATATTCATTGTTATCGGAAAATATTTGTTTGGTCGTGGAATATTCTTACTGTCGAAGAATATTCGTACGACGGCGCAGCCTTGTGTGGGCCCCATAACGGAAAGCGATTGGATGAAGAAAACGAAAAGTATAAGTTGTTTATAAGTAACAGCGTAGTTGTTACCGTTAAATACGGTTGGAATACCTAGTGGTTAAAATACAATAGCAAAAGGTATTGCATTAATTATTGATTCTTACGTAAGAAGGCACTACTCAATAATTGTTACAGTAATTATTGTTCAATATTTTATTTTATTGATTCAATAATTGCTACGTTGATATTTTATATTATTGTTGTTTCAATAATTGTCACTGCACAGTATTTTCTATTATCAGAGCAATAATTCATATTATATGAATAATATTATTAAATAGCAGTATTGGCAATGTCTAGAAAGTTATGTCTAAGGAGAGGTTTGGTCACCTAATTGCGCGCTAGTAAGGAGAAATCCTTATTAGAAAGCCCCCTTCTTTCCTAGGAATAGCCTGGTTGTCAGTATTATGATTCTGTAATATTATTTATGAATAATTAATTATTAATTTATATGATAAAGAAAATACTCATTTTATGTGGATATAGATGGAGAAAATTTTTTTATGTGATAATTGTTGAAAATTGATATTTTATCTTTTTTGATAAAATATATTATTATATTTTAATAATATAATAATGATGATATTTTTACAATGAATGTGTGATATATGAATAAATGAGGAGGAAGAGTATTTTTGTTACTAAAAATATTTAAAACATGTTTTTCATGTTTGTGGATCTCATTTTTTGACTGAAATTTGATTATAGCTTGTAAAATTGCCCGTATATGAATTTCGGTCAATTTTTATTTCGAATTTGGAAAAACTTACACTTACAAAGTTGTAGAGAATTGAATTTCCTATGGAATGGACATAAGATTCAAATTTTTCTGATAGAAGGGCTATTTATTGTGAATTATTGAAGTTCCGGTATATCGGGTCTGAATTGATTTTTGGAGTTTTAAATGTTTTTGTTTAGAAAAATGTTTTTGTTATTTTTGGCACATGTGTGGCTGATGTTTTGGTCAAAAGATGGGCTAAGGAAAATTATATAAATATATTAGTATTTTATTAAATTTTTTAGTTTGGTGTTCTAAGTATTTTTCTATAAATAGGGTGCTTAGGTTAGAATTGAAAATCACACCAGAAATAAGTTTTCTCTCTCTTTCTCTCTCTATATTATCGAGCGTATTCTTGTGAGTATTTTGATACTTTGAGTGTTGTTATACCGTGCAAGTTTCCTTCAGCACTATATCCAGTATTCTAGTCAGAAGTACAGTCTTTTCGAGGTATGAGATGTTGTTTTTTTTATAGATGATATTATTTCTTTCAATATCATTATGCCAAAATATTGATCTTAACTTTTTATCAAATTTGAAACTTTTAGTGTCGGGGTTACTATTTTCGTATACGGCACTATTCACGTATATGGCACTATTCACGAATACGGCATTGTTCACCAAAAAATTAAATTTTTATTTTTCTTTTCAAGATATCTATTATAGATACTAGCTTTGATTGTATCCATATTTTGATCATTCTTGAATTTTACTTCACTATGGTTATTTATGAAGTATTTTTGAACTTGGATTGTTTAAAGTACGAATCCTTAATATTTGTTCTTTTGTTTCACTTGATTCGTTTTCTTTAAAATATTTTTCATAATTCTCAGTCCTAAATGATGATATTACTGAATATCTTTGGCCTGTAGTGCAAAGATGAATAATTTTCTGATGAATATCTTTGGCCCGTAATGCAAAGATGAACAGGTGTTTAGATGAACATGATCAACTGATGAATATCTTTAGCCTGTAGTGCAAAGATGAATATTTGATTCAAGATGTATATTGATTGATGTTACAGGGATAAAATATTAATGATAGACTTTTAAATTCATAGATGATAGTAGATTTCGTCCTCTACTAAACTCTTCTAATGAATTATTATTTCCGCTGCGAATATTTATTTAAAATTTGTTATCTATTGTATTCTATTAGATTTTTTCCCTATTGAGGACTAACGATAATTTGTTCTATATTATCTTAGTCCTAACATTCTTTACTGGGCTAGTTGAGCTCACCCTTTCCTTTTTATTCCATTTTCTTCTCAGGAGGCAAGAATGTAGTGAGTACTAGTCGGGGGTATAGAATGATGGTTCTAAAAAGATATTTTAGTAGTCCTCACTATTTTTGTAAAATAAAGTATCAATAATTGTTATGAGGACTTATTTGAGTGTGGATATTATCTAGAAGACAATTGTTGTATTTTAAACTCACAGTTAAGTGTTGTCGTATTTTGCACTACAATTGTATTAATAAAGTTGTAGTCGTTTCTGTACTATGTATTTGGCGACTCAGAGTGGGTGATGTATACCTATTTTGGGGGCGTCACATATACGATAAGGCTTAGAATGTAAGTTAATAAAGAATAATAATGCCACCAAGACGAAAACGAAACCAAAGGGCAGATGAGCCTGTCAACAAAGCTGGAGGACAACCAGACCCAATACAGAATTTTGCGAATATGGACGCTCAAGTTACAAAGAACAGAATACCAGCCGCGAGAAATCAGCTAAATAATCGATCGACAAATGTCAAAGACTCCAAGACAGTCGTACTGCTAGGATTTAGAAGATCAGCTGACCCTATTGACGCGTTTATGATAGCTAGGGTAACGGAGGGGCAAAAGACAGCTTTTGCCACCTATGCGATGAAAGGAGGTAATTTTGATAATACTGGAAATAGGCCTGGACTGTGATTAAAAGGAGAGTTTGTGTGCTATAAGTGTGGGTAGGAGGGACATATCTCTCCTAACTGAAAGTAGTATGCACACAAGCCAATCATGTTTGATGATAAAGCATATACTTTGTAACAATCTTATTCATTTATTCATAAGAAGTATTAATTTATTAAAGGCTTTTAATTATCTACATGATGCTGTTTTATAATATGTGATAAACCTATGGTTTTAAGCAATATTTTTAGAATAATGACGATGATCATTTTAATGAGATCTAAATTCTTAGAAAGCTTAAAACTAAAATAGTTCCCAATCGTTGGATTACTAAATTAGGGATTAGTGAATCCGGATATATTGGTATATACGTTGCTTGCTCATTGGATGAGGATGATTGATCTCATGATCATTTGTGTGGAGACACTAAAGCAAGTATGTAGGTGCTTATTAGAGAATAAGTTCACTGAACGTGGCTCGCTAAGGAATACCTAATGGAGTTTTACTTGCATGTCAATAAGAATTCCTATAGTGATAGTAGTACAAGTGATCCTTGAACTTGAGATCATCATAGTATCTTGTGTATTATGAGTTATACTTTGACTTATTCCTTAAGACCCTTAGGGTATATCAAATGGTATGTTTGGGTATAATAAGTTGTACATGGAGATAATGTATGATCAATAAAGAATCTACTACTTATAGTAAAAGGAGAGAAATGTCCTATGTGATTCGATAAATGACAATCCAGTAGTCCTTGGCCAAGGCATAATAAAATAAGAAAGGAGTTTCTAATTTGCATTATTTGGAGTTGTGCATTTAAGAGTCGAAATACATATAATTAAATAAAATAAGACCTGACAGTAATTTCATGTCTTATATTTAATTGGGACATTGTATGGTGGAAGGATTGAATTGTACGGTAACTATTTACTCAAAGGTTCTTTTATGATTAATGTTGAAATCTATATTATCTGGAAAGCCGTTAATCGCTATTGAGGCTCATCTCTATTGTAGAATGAATATTATTTATTTAAATAAATTAATAGTTTAATTATTTATTTAAATAAGATTAGAATTGTTCTAATTGATTTATTCACAACCGGTTTGATATGGATAACCTAAAGGGTCACACCATAAAAGGAATAATAATTATTTAAGAAGTTAATGGTATAATCGTAATAATAAGTTAAGTATATTTAATTTAATCTATGATGATAGAATAAATTAAATAGCTTAATCCAAATCATGACTGGATGGATGTAGGAAATGAAGATGATCCATCATCAATGTCTGCCAAAAATCCGAAGGAATTGACGAATAGGCGACATGAGAAGGTCATTTTCCCGTATGAGCTTGATTGAACGGCGTCGGTATAGTGAAGCCGACGACTTTAAAACAAGCGCTTGGTGGGGAGGCACCCCCATCTCGGTGTAAATTTTATCTATTTTCCTTTACCTATATCTAGTTTACTCTGTAGTTAGTTATTATATTGTCTGTAATAACCCATTATTGCTTCGTAGTGTTTTCTATTATATTGGTATTGGCATGTGCAGATAATAGTTAGATAAATTTCAGAAAAGGTCATTTCGCATCGCGACGGCACAAATTGTACTACAATCCGCTCTGTAGTGATGGCTTTGCGCCACAACTCCATTATTCGCGCCTCAGCGCCATGAATTGCCTTGCCTACTGCTAAACCGCGCCGCAGCGCCAACCAACAAAGGGTAGGCCGCGCCGCGACGCCACCAGAATTTCCCAGCTACTGATAACTCGCACTGCGACGCCAATTAACAAAGGCAATATCGCACTGCGGTGCCGATAGAGAGAATTTGATTTTTAAATTCAGTTTTTAGCAAGCAGTTCGGCCACGCTTCACCATTTTTCCCCAATCCTCTCGACGTCTCTCGACAGCAGCAGAGCATAAAATAGCCCTAATCTACCAACAGTTGTACAATCATTCCAGCAGTATTCTAATCCACACTCCCCATCATTTCACACCAGAACCCAAGTCAGTCGCCCAATACCAAGCCAGTGCACGCAAAGAACAAATGGCAGAATCAAACTAGGGTTTCCAAGTCAAGGTATTTTTGTTGGATTTCATTCAAGCAGACATTTTTGTTGGTTTCATTGAGGTATTTGTTGTCATCTGTTTGTGTGATTTCCACTAGAGGAAATATGGTTAGATGCACTAGCAAACAAATGTTGTCCTAGTTCAGTTTCAAAAGCGCTCACAACGTGTTCGATAAATTGCTCGAGAGAGTAGTTTGCCTGTTTAGGTTTAGTATCACTGGGATTTCAGTGTTGAATTGTTGTGCATTGATACAAGGGTTGTTTCTACAGAGTGTAACATTATTTAGAGACTATTTTTGAACCCCACTAACAACTGAGATTTCTGACATGGCTCCAAAAAGACAACGCCTGAATGTCGGAGGGTCTTCGTCCGTCGCGCCACCACCAACAGATTGGGACAGAGCCAAGTTTATCAATGAGGAGGCCTAGAAAAGGTACAAAAGTTCTTTCGATTTA
Source organism: Panax notoginseng (assembly GCA_016801055.1). Classification (NCBI taxonomy): domain Eukaryota; kingdom Viridiplantae; phylum Streptophyta; class Magnoliopsida; order Apiales; family Araliaceae; genus Panax; species Panax notoginseng. The sequence goes on from CM029015.1 coordinate 139,654,883, forward strand.
TGAAATCTAATTTCTGAGCGTAGGTTCAGGCCGTACAAGAAAGATGGTGAGCTAACCACCGTGATACAAGAGCGCAAGTGGATCCATTTCACAAAGCCACCTGGGTCAGCTGTTGTATCTGGGGTTCGGTAGTTCTATGCCAACGCCAATCCCGAAGGCCCTGGTGTTGTTCAATTTCGGGGGAAGCTAGTGGATTATAGTAGTCAGGCCATCAATGCCTTGTATGGAACACCCAACTATGCGGGCAATGATTATATGCAGCCGGGACTCCGCAGCTATGATCTCGAGGATATCATTAGGCGACTTTGCAAGCCCAAAACTGTGTGGAAGAAAAATGACTACACAGGGGAAAAGACCAATTTCCCGGCTTCCGCACTTAGTCGCTATGGGAAGGCGTGGTTCAGCTTCATTTATGCCAACATGATCCCGTCCCGTTATTTAAGCGACGTGACTAAGGATAGGGCGATTAGCCTCTCCACCCATGACAGTCATTGACCACTTTACTATCTCGTATTTAACTGTGTGGGATGGGGCTGAGTCGCATATTAGAGGTGAAGGTTATGGGCCATCTACAGCACCACCTCCTACAGCAGAGCCAGAGCCCTCTCAGGCGCCAGACGCAGGCCCAGCTGCACAGGGTCTATTGACAAATATTATGGTGTCCCTCACCCTGCTACATCAGAAACAGGACGCCAAGGCACAGAGGCAGCGGAGGCACATAGCAGCAGTGGCTCAAAGATAAGAGATAGCAATGCAGTACTAGGCTGAGCTGGTGAACACCATGCAGAGTATCTACACCGACTATTGTGGTGAGAGCACTGAGTTCACGACATACTAATTTCCATAGCTGTCTATCTTCCCACCCTACCTTCCCCCATCACCACCCGCCAAGGCTGACGAGGACGAGACTGCTACTGAGTGAGCCCACTTTAGGGAATCCCTCTTGTATCAATTGATTATGTTTTAGCAATGAGGGCATTGCTCACCTCAAGTTTGGGGGTGTTTTTAGCTACTATCTATTTTATTTCTGTACTGCCATGACTAGGTTGCATACTTTAGTACATTATTATATTTTTATTATCAGGATTATGGTGCAGTCATTTTGAACTGCGAGTTTTTGTTGGATTTTATTATTATGCCATGACTATTTTTGGTTTTTATTTTTAATGCTTTGATTATTATCAACAAGATTGTGGTTTATAGCCATCTTTTTGGGGCTTTTATAGTTTAGATGCTTGTGCCATGTGAATGGCCTTTTTACCATATTTTGAGCTACTATTTAGCAAGGGTGTTATAGTTATTATTAATTTTTGATTGTGGCTGATGACAGGCGCCAATTATTTTTATCTATCTCTTAGAGTAGTGTTAAGCATGTATGAGCTAGGGGTCGTTCAATTGTTAAATTTAGACTGTTATTGATCCGTCCTTCTTAGCAAGCATCGACCAACTGTGTTTAACTAGTTATTTTTTGAATTTAGTTCGCGTGCTTTTTGCTTTGAGAGTTTGTTCACTCTTATAAACTTTCATTTTTACAAGGTAATAAAAGACTTAGACGTTTATACAGTTTTTAATATTGGTTTCTGGCATGTTGACATATAAAAAAATGAATAAAAAATGATGAAAAGAGAATAAAAAAGAAAAGAAGAGTTTATATCAAAAGTTTTGCGGTGGGTCGAGATGGAGTGTAAAATACACTCGCCCATAAACGCAGGACCGATATCGAGATGGAGCATAAAATGCACTCGCTAAATAATCTTTGTTTTTGTTGTAAAATCTCAGTTGGCTTATGTTGATTACGTGGCCTTTACTGTTCGAGTTATTAGATTCATAAGGGTGTTCTGCACCTAGTGCCCTAAAGTCGTTTGGCTTGGGAGTCGCTGATCAAAAGCTCATTCATGGATAGTTCTGAATAGCCTAAGGTAATTAAGGACTGTCCGAGTAAGATTTTACTGTCGTCATGCTAGAGTCTTTTGATCTTTTCCTGCATTTGCATCTTATTCTTAATGCTTGTTGAATGTTTAAGTTGCGGAGTGTGCTTTATTGGCATTAGCAATATACTGTGTGAGCTTATTTGAGTTTTGATTCGTTAGGACTGTCGGTCTCCACACATACACATAGAATGGATCGAATACAGTCTTATGCTTGAAAGTGAATGAACCCTTATTCATTTCTGTGTTTGCCCTATTCTCTGGGAGTGGCTATGGTCGAGCTTTGAAGCCATGATACTACTATATTGTTTTAGTTTTCTTCTGCGTATGTTTTATTTTTAGTGTTGTGTTAGTTAGTTTGCTCGAGGACAAGCAGAGACTTAAGTTTGGGAGTATTTGATGGGTGGGATTTATATTCACGAATCAGATACTTTATGACTTAAATAATTACCTGAATTCGTGGATTTTATATAGATTTATATGATTATAGTGTTAGTATGCTTAATCAATGCAATGCATGGCTTATCAGGTGTTTTATAGTAAACAGGGGGCAAAACAGCTATTTTACGTATAGCCGCGCCACAGCGCCAAAGCCCAGCTTAAAGCCAGCGTCGCGGTGCTACCTCCGCTCCTTGCTAATGTAAGCTTCACGCCGTAACGCCCCTATTCCTTTATGGGCTCGCGTTGTAGCGTGGGCTCCGGTCTTTCCAAGCTTACATGGCGCTGCAGCGCCAACCACAGCTTACTTGGCCGCGCCGCGACGCCAGGTCCAGTCCCCAGACAACCAAGGCCTTGGTTTGACCTAGCAAGAGAATGAGGTGTATATAACATAAGAAAGGCTGCATCTCTATGAATCTATCATCAGGAGGAGATCATATATCAGAGTTTTCTCATAGTTTTAGCTTAGATTAGTTTTATTTTGTAATTCCTCTTTCTTCCTCATATCTGTAAATATAGATTAGGTAGATTAGGGAGAAGTTTGGCCTTTCTTTGAAGCATCAAGAGTAGTGAGCTACATGGACTGGAGAGCATTGATTTGAGCAAAATACGTGGAGATGGAAGGGCTTTGACAGAGTTTCCTCTTATCTATTTGTTTTCTCTTATTTTGTAATCTATAAATGTTATCTTTACTGCTACTTGTATTTGGTTTAATAATCATAAACTGAATATTTGCTCTAAGGTTATAATGGAACCCTTTGTTATTTAAAGTGACTGTCTTATCTCTTTGGTTGGCACCATATGATTTGGTTTGATATATTTGCGCTTTATGATTCTCGCTAAGACATTAGTGATGATTTTGGTAATCTGCTTGATATTGACAGAAGGATTGTAGATTTACACCTAAATATATTAGCATGTGATTGTGGGTTTCGACAGCATAAGTTGTGCGTAGAATAGATATATCTCTGTGCGCCACGTGCGACCTTATTGAGACCTTATGCTTAAATCCTTGTTATGATTAATTCACATAGATATATGAAGGATTGCATCTAGCTTAGACGTTCTTTTCTGTTTGATTCCCTTTTGGGTGGATCTGGACAGGATATGTTTGAGCATACCTCGATAGAGGTGTATGAGCACCTGTGTGTTCTCGGTCGACTAATTGTCGTGACCATTAAGACTAAATAGAGAAGGGTAGCTAGTTTAATGAAACATAGCACGCCAGGTGTTCGACAGAATGTCTGTGTGGGGTGAAGTTGTGACCTTAGCTTGTAATTCCTTAGATTACCATTCGTTATCCATTTACTTGCTTTGTTAATTAGTTAACTAGATTAATCACACTTCCATTTACTGTAGTTCGAATAAGACTTTAGCGATACATAGTCAGTATTTGGTAAATATTAGTCATAGTTCCTCATGGGTACGACACACTTCTTATCACTGTATTACTTGTTAGACCGCGTATACTTACCCGTGTTTAGTGATCGGTTTTTCGACCAACAGTTGTCCAACTTATGTGAAAAGATTTCAAAAGATAAGCTTGGGACAAGATTTGACAAGTACAGATTTATGGGACATCCTAAAGTAAGTTTAGGGTATATGTTCTATATTCCTACTTAGCAAAAGGTGTTTTTTGTGAAACACGCTGCCTTCTAAGATAAATGTGTTTATCATTAAAGGGGATAGTGGGAAGATAATAGATCTTGAAGAGTTCAAGAACCACAAAACACTATAAGTCAGATAAGAGAAACCTGTAGATAGACCTATTATATCACAACCGAATCATAAATCTGGAATAGTACTGAAGATACCTAGGAGGTATGGATTCATCATAGATGATGATGATGAGGTACACATCATAGAAGATGATGATCTAGTTACATACGATGAGGTAAGAATGAACCTAGTGTGTACAAAAGGGTCAGTGGGAGCGTTGTGACATTCCTAGTATTATATGTTGATATACTACGGATAAGGAATGGCATACCAATGCTACAATCAATAAAGATAAAGTTGTCTAAATATTCCTCTATGAATGATTTGGGAAGAATATCGTAATTGTCTAAGCGTATATTCATTTGATGTTAAAGTCGTTTAGCATGGCAAACTCCATGGGATGTCTCGTGTTGATGAGCCCTGGAGTGTATCATCTCTTAATAGTCCCCATAGACTCATAAAAGAGAGATCGCATTAGTAACTATCATATATGCAATGAAATATACGAGACCTGATGTTGATCAATCATACTCTGGAGAAGTTCACTATGAGTCAGTGAAAAACACCTTAAAGTACTTAACTGGCACTAAGGATATGATCATATTCATGGTGGGTCTAAATTAAAACTAGAGGTCTTAACAAACTCAAGATTTTTAGACAGACCAAGACGACAGAAAATCCACTTTAAGGTAAATCATTACCTTGAACAGTGGTGCAGTGAATTGGAAAGGTTCCAAACAGCAAAGAGTTGCTGGTTTAGTGATAAACATAAAGTATATGGTTGTAAATGAAGCTACAAGTTGATTGTTTGGATGAAAAGTTCATTACAGAACTAGAAATAGTTCCTAAGTCTCATCTTGGATCTAAACATGTGTTGTGGCACTGTCATTTGTTTATAGGAATCATTAAAAGATGGGAAGTCACTCTAGAGATAGTGAACTCTCAAGAACAACATTACATATCCATTAACTAAGCCTATCCAACAGCAGGATAATCATCACTTAGAGAAGAAGGGTATGAGATACCATGGCGATTGGCTTTAGTGCAAGTGGGAGATTAAAAGTAGTATGCACACAAGCCAATCATGTTTGATGATAAAGCATATACTTTGTAACAATCTTATTCATTTATTCATAAGAAGTATTAATTTATTAATGGCTTTTAATTATCTACAAGATGCTGTTTTATAATATGTGATAAACTCATAGTTTTAAGCAATGTTTTTAGAATAATAATGATAATCATTCTAATGAGATCTAAATTCTTAGAAAGCTTAAAACTAAAATAGTTCCCAATCGTTGGATTACTAAATTGGAGATTAGTGAATCCGGATATATTGGTATATACGTTGCTTGCTCATTGGATGAGGATGATTGATCTCATTATCATTTGTGTGGAAACACTAAAGTAAATATGTAGGTGCTTATTAGAGAATAAGTTTACTGAACGTGGCTCGATAAGAAATACCTAATGGAGTTTTACTTGCCTGTCAATAGGAATTCCTGTAGTGATAGTAGTACAAGTGATCCTTGGACTTGAGATCAGCATAGTATCTTGTGTATGATGAGTTATACTTTGACTTGTTCATTAAGACCCTTAGGGTACATCAAAGGATATGCTTGGGTATAATAAGTTGTATATGGAGATAATGTGTGATCAATAAAGAATCTATCATTTCTAGTAAAAGAAGAGAAATGTCCTATGTGATTCGATAAATGACAACCCAGTAGTCCTTGACCAAGGCAGAATAAAATTAGAAAGGAGTTTCTAATTTGCATTATTTGGAGTTGTTCATTTAAGAGTCGAAATATATATAATTAAATAAAATAAGACTTGACAATAATTCCATGTCTTATATTTAATTGGGACATTGTATGGTGGAAGGATTGAATTGTACAGTAACTATTTACTCAAAGGTTCTTTTATGATTAATGCTGAAATCTATATTATCTGGAAATCCGTTAATCGCTATAGAGGCTTATCTCTATTGTAGAATAAATATTATTTATTTAAATAAATTAATAGTTTAATTATTTATTTAAATAAGATTAGAATTGTTCTAATTGTTTTATTCACAACCGGTTTAATATGGAGAACCTAAAGGGTCACCCCATAAAAGGAAGAATAATTATTTAAGAAGTTAATGGCATAATCATTATAATAAGTTAAGTATATTTAATTTAATCTATGGTGATAGAATAAATTAAATAGCTTAATATTTATTATTTAATATTTTGGAAATATTAAATATAAATTAATAAGAGGAGTCTTATTATTATTATTACTATTATTATTATTTAATTCCTCAAAGAGTTTGGAAATTAATTAATAAAAGAACTCTCATATATCCTAATAAGATTAGGAGACTAATTAATTAAAATAGTTTAATTAATTATTCTTAATAAGATTGGGAGCCTAATTAGTCAAATGAATTTAATTAATTAAAATAAAACTCAATTCCTTAATTGTTAAGGAGGGTTACCCATATCTATAAATAAGAGACGTCTTATTATGGGTGAAAGAGTTGTTGTTGACTTTTTCACAGCATACGCAATTTCAATAGTTGGAGAGTACGTTCTTTTCTATAAAGATAGAAAACTAGGGTTTAGCCAAATACTCATCTTCTTGAATATTTCTTCTTCCTGGGTGGATCACCTCTAGAGGCCAAACACTTGGGTGGCTAACGTTGATCAAAGGAAGGAACCAAACCCGGTGGATTCAAGTTGAACGTGAAAAAGATTGGAGGTGAACTTGTACTTGAGGAAGCTCGGATCTTCAAGGGTATGATTCTTGTTCTTTCTTTTTCGTTTAATTAATAATTATGCATAAAGGATGATCCGGGTATATGATTTGTCAAATTTTAAAAACTCTATTTTTATCACGTTTCTGCTTTATTTGTGCAATTTGATTGCGTTCATGAATATTACAAACCTAACACTAACTGCCCCAATCCAAGAGTGTATAGTGGGTGTTTTATTTGTGAATCAATGGAGAATAAGGTAAAAGACTGTCCACGAAGGGGAAGGGAGGCAAGAAATGTGAATACGGAAAAAGGCAGCAGGACATTGGTGACAACGAGACCAACTTCAATAAACAAACTAACAGAACAAACCGCAAGAGTCTTCAATATGACAGTTCAAGATACCGTAGCAGCCGGGGATGCAACTCCAGGTATTATTCAAACAAATTTTATTTTCTTATATATGATTTTCTTATATATATATATAGTAAATTATTTTATAAATTATTTTGAGGGAGGAATTTGAGTTCTTTTAGAAATCAAATTTCTGTTTAAGCAGATATACAAGCTTTTTGCTGAATAGTTAAAGATCAGTTTGAGCAATTATGATCAAGATCTACTTACAAGGATTGTGTATGCTATGTACCCTTGTATGTATAGGTTTTAAAACGGTGATTTCGGGGACAGAATCTTTATAAGAGAGGGTGAATGTAATAACCCGATATTTTCTATATAAATAAATCAGAAATTTTGCGTATAAATTTATTTTTTAAATAAATATGGGGAATATGTATAAGTCAATGTGTGTGTGTGTGTATATATATGTGTGTGTGTGTGTGTGTGTGTGTGTGTGTGTGCGTGCGTGTGTGTGTGTGATGAATAAAATTTATTTATTACATGAATAATTACAAATAGTTTTATTTTAGAATTATTGCTCATTATAAAGTATATTCATATAATAATTAATTTTATAGTAAAATATTTTTATTAATAATTTTCCTTGAAAATATGTTTATATATTATTTAAATAATAAATGAAATGATTATAGCATTATTATATTAACTATTTTATTATATGAATTTATTTCAGATTAATTAAGCTAATTATTTAACTTAATTAATAGTGTTATATATGACAGATAAATCAGATAGAGAATCTAAACCGTAATTTTTGATTTTGAGCAAGGAATGAGAATAATAATATAATATTAATTATATTTTAATTTTTCAGTGCTATAAATATGTATGTTATGTGTGTAAGGTTAATCTGGGGAGCAGTTTCATTCTAACCTGATAAATAATGTTACTGATAAACCCTAGTTTCACAGTCAAACGAGACTTCAAAATCTGTTAAGTCACTGTGTTATGTGGTATATGATTTGTATTATCAATTTTAACGCTAATTATGGAAAACCCTAATTAGTAATTAAAAACCCTAATACTAGAAACCCTAATTATTACAACCTTAAATAATAATTAGCTAATTGCTAAATGGAAACCCTAATTTGAAACTCAATTATGAGTTAGAGACTTTTATGTAGTTGTGTTATATGAATTATGTTACGTATTATAGAATTTATGTTAATTAGAGAACCCTTATTTGATAATTGAAAAACCCTAATTGTTAGAAAACCTAATTTCTAAATTAGTAACCCTAATTTGTTAAAATAAAACCCTAATTGCTTATTACAAGCTCTAATTTTAATTAGTGAATTTTTAAGACTAATTCCCAAGTTCAAGGTAATTAGAAACCTAAACTATTTTAGAAAACCCTAATTTATAATTTTTGAAACTAATTTTTTTTTACAAACTCTAAATTAGAAATCCTATAAATTCAATGTGCTAAACCTTAGGATTAAACCCTAAGGGTCAAACCCTAAGGGTTTGTCAAGATTGCCTTTGTGCCATTAAAATCATAAGGCCTATGACCAGCAAACCCTTTTACATTCTTTAATGGGCTAACTTACAAATCTTGCCAAGACCTTTAGTTGTTCACCAACTTTTGACTTTGCATAACCTAAAAATCCAGCAAATCAACCTATTAACTCAGCAACATGCATTGTATCTATGTATTATATAGATTAAAGAGTGAAAAAGTCCACAAAGTTGCTCATTTGCTATCTTACTTCAACCAACTCCTTTTCTCTCCAAAACCATGAAATATAATAGCATACCAGTCACAAAATCAAGCCCCACTATCACCATAATAGATCTAGAAGCTATGAATCAAAGCTTGTTAATAGAAGGGTATAAAGCTAATCCTAGAATTTGATATTTGATTCCATGTTAGATGGTAGTTTTTGTGTGTTAAATATGTTGTATGTGGTGTATATTGATGATCTGGATTGAAAGATGTTTGATCAATAATAGCTATAGGCTCAGATTTGATGTTTTTGCAAATCAGGAATATATTTTTTTTGATGTCTGACAACGAATGTCAGACCTTCTAGATCTCATCCTATTTATGGTTTTTGCTGTTTAAATATTTAAACATGTTGTCTGTTATGAGGTCTTTTATCTGGTACTTGAATCAAAGTCATAGTATGAACCTATTGGAAGTTATTCACGGTCAAAATCCGTTGACCGGGCATGACCAAATGATTTTTTGGTAACCTAGAAATCGTACTTCAGTGACTGACAACGTTTTTGATCATTTTGATCTATCAGATGTTAAGTGATTGGTTGATGTTATTGCATCTAGGTTGTAGTGTATCATGTGGACTCTATGTACATGGCTTTAAATTCGATAAATAGTCAGTAGATCGAGCATATTAAATGGTTAAACTAAGCATGTCAATCACGAATGGCGTTTTTGGAATTTCTAGAAACCGGTTGAACCTTCTATCTGACATGGTTTGACTGAGAAATATCTAGCGATTATGCTGTTGTTTTATTGATTTTAGGTATTAGATCTCTTTATTTACATGTTGTCAACACACTGAAAGTATTAGATCACATAAATCAAACCCAGAACGTAAGATATAAGGATCGAAAGTGGGCATCTACGACTGTTCTTCCATTCTGGAAAACCCAAAAATTGAAGAGCATGTCTGACAACGTTTTTGGGAGCTGATAACTCTTTGATACGTTGTTGTATTTCCATGAAACGTGATTCTAGTTTTAGTACTACACTAATACTACAACCTGGACACCATAACAAGCCCTGATAACAACAAGATCTAGGTTTAATGTCTGGTCAAAGTGAGCACCTCGAACTCCGACATGGGTTTCTAGGTTGTGTAACGACCCCAAAATTCATATAATTTAATTTTCAACTTTGGTCGTTAATAACATCTCTTCCTTCTGATTTTTCATCATTATTCGATGTTGAACTTTATAAAATACGGATTAATTTAACCTTTTCTTTCATCTTACTTTAATTCCCTGAATCAAAACCTTTATCATTCACATATCTCTGAATCAAGTTTAACTTATGATTCTCTTCATCAGAGTTAATATATATATACTTACATATCAAATCGATATCCTTTATGCATCGGACGGTTCAAACTTTAACTTTATAGCTCAACATAAAATTTACATACATAAAACATTTAATACGTCTCATGAGTCTTAATCATGGTTTAATGAAATAGCAACTTTAGCTAAAATATAAATCTTCGTATATTATTTCTGATCCACTTCATTCAAGTAGCACGTAGTGTTATCTTCAATCCTTAACCTACAAAAATGGTTTTTTGCAAGGTTGAGCTCGACAGCCCAGCAAAATCTAACAATTTTCATGCATCACGTAGCATATAATAACATGCTCAACATATATCTCATAAACATTGGACTATCATAACATACAAGTTACAGTTCATATAACAAGTATAAAGATTGAGTTCCTTACTCAGTCAGCATGCTTTACTCAATCAACGTAGTCATAAGTTGACTTTAACATTTCATACATGCAACATAAATATAACACATCATGTTATTTCCAATAAAGATTTAAAACAGTTAATCATTATGTTCACATAGCAAATAGGACCTGAAAGACTTTCCTGACTCGTAGATTACCAATTACTGAAAAACAGCTTAAATGCTTTGCGTACATCCTACAACAATTCAAAGGTTCATATTCACATGCATTAGTTACACATATAATGAAACCACAATGACTCTTAGTCTTAAACTTCTTTCGAAACCGACATTTAACGTTCATTAAAGTCGTCATAGATTCCATTACCCCATATTAGATGTATTACACTTGTTAACAACGACTAGGTTGTATAACATCCACCTTATATCTCGTTACAATTCTCTTATAATTGACAATTAAGTCTTCTACCGCGTATTTACATCCTTTTAAACATATATTAGATTAACTAATCAAGTTATCATTCAAATCGTTCTTTCAACTTATATCTCTCTATAACCCAACATAAACCTTATCATTTATCTTTAACTTTTGAAAACATCACATTTGGTTTCATTACATAACTTACTCAAGTGACAACTACAATCTCCATATTTTGATATTATATCATACTACAATTTGTTATTATAGTCCACTTTATGTTTTAATATCCTTAACATGCATCCTAAACTAACCTAAGTCCATTACGCATGACCTGCAATTAAGCAGACTTCACTGTCTGTGACTGACTACTCGTGCGGCCGCGCGAGTAATATACTGGGTGACCGCACGCTCGCGCGACGCAGCGTGCCCGCGCCCATAAGCTGCGCGCCCGCGCGATGCCTCAGTTCAAGTTTTTTTTACAGACGCGAACTAATACTCTGTTATAGGCCAAAAAAATCCCAATTCTACAGAATTTCTCCCAAATTCAACATCTACCACTTTTCCATATTATAGTTATAGATGCAAAACACCATTCTATATACAAAAACATTATATAAACCTCATTTTGAAGAATCAAAACTATATTTTTTTTTCCAAATTTTCGTTATTTTTATACTTTTAACAAATTTGATCGCCACGAACTCGTTTCTTAATCAATTGATATGATTTAAACTACGCCGCTTTCGTTTCTTAACATATTATCACAATCCAACTTCAATTCGCAGATTACAACAAGTATTGACCATGAAAATTTGTACTTTCTAAGCCATATCATATGAACACAAACACTGTTATCTCAATTTCTTCCTACAATCCAAATTTACATGAATTTGATCATCAACATAGGATTATAGATGATAACTAATAAGTTTAACAAGAGTATACACACATAAAACCAACATCTTAACCCAATCCAACGAAACTTCTAATTAATAGAAAATAGGTATTGCAAAGAAAATTAAGATAAATTATACCTTTAATCCTTTTGATCATATGCTAGCACAAGATGGTGAGTCTCTCATTCCTCTTGGCCAAATCACAGAGATTATTCTCTCTCAATTTCTCACTCTCAATACTCGTGTTTCCTTCTTCTCTATATTTCTATGTTATCAAGCCTTCGGCAAAGAAATAGAATGTGTAGAAAATAAACTGGCCTCCCTCACCCCCACGTACGTCAGGTCACAACCCCAAGGTCTACGTCAGTTAAATTAGACCAAAGGCCACAAGGCCTTGTTTGGCCACACACCAATTCCCCCACAGTAGATTATTTTAATAATCTTATATTATATAGTTTCCACTTGTCACACTTTATTTATTTTAAATAACTTATAATAATAATAATAACCTTATTATAATTATGCTTATAATAAATAATTGTACATCTAATTTAATAAATTAGAAACATCACTTTATTTAATTTATTTATTTCCCTTAAATTAAACAATTCATTTAATTTAATTATTTTCTTAAATGTTAAGCAATTGATTTAATTTAATTATTTCCTTAAATTAAATCCTCCAGATTAAATTATCATTACTCAATTTACTTAACACTAATCAATACAGTTACTAAATTAATTCACCACAATTTCATAAATTATTTATTTTTCTCAGTAAATAAATTATTTAAAAATATTTATTTAATTCAATAAATATTTAAACTTAATTATAAAATTCATTTAATTTATTCAATAGTTAACTTAACTATTAAACCTCACTTCCCCGATATATGAATATATATTACTCTTCATACCCGATCACATATTTCAAAATATATAGCACGTATATATACATATTCAAACTCAAAACATCTCATAATAAGAATTATAATTATTAAATTCTTATTTTAATAATTTATAAAAATTCAGGTTGTCACAGGTTTGGCCAAGAACAGCTCAAGAACACCTATAGCGACAGTTTCGTCGCTATAGGGCCCTTTAGCGACAAATATTTTAAAAATTAATTAGTTTTTAATTATTTTAAGTATATTTCAAAAAAATTTAATATTTTTAAAATATTGATGACATTTAATTTATTTAATTATAATATTAAATAAATTAGTTAAAAATGATTTAAAAACTTGAAAAATCATTTAAAATTATATTATAGTGTAAGAAAATACTTTAAGCTATTTTTAATGACTTTTAATATTTTCTGATGAATTTTATTAATTAATTAATATTAACGATATTTAAGTTATTTAACAAATATATTAAATAAATTATGAAAAATAGAATTTATGATTTAAAAATCATATAAAAATGAAATAAAAATTTTAAAAAGATTTTAAGTTATAAAATATAACTTTCAATATTTAAAAGGTAAATTTTATTAATTATTTAGTATTAATGGTATTAGAATTATTTAATAATTATATTAAATAAATTAGTTTACAAATGATTTTAATATTATAAAAATTATTTTAAATGAAAATAAAGTGTTTAAAGATATTTTAAGTTATAGAATATAACTTTTAATATTTAAAGGATAATTTCATAAATAAATTAATATTAATGATATTAATTTAATATTAATGATATTAAATTTATTTAATAATTATATTAAATAAATAGTTTTTAAAATGGTTTTATTAATTTAAAAATTATTTAAAAAGGATATAAATGAATTAAAAATATTATAAGTTATAATTAATGACTTTTAATATTTGGATAAATGGTACATTAATAATTAAATATTAATGATAATTATTTAAAAATAATTTTTTTATCATTTAAGGGTAATATTAATGTTTTAAAAGTATTTTAAGTTATTATAAATAACTTCAAGATTTTGGCAATGGTTTCATTAATGGTTTAATATTAATTAAATATTAATGATAATAGAATTATTCAATAGTTAAATCATTTAATAATGATTCTAGTGTTTAAAAATTCATGATAAATTATAATAAATGTTTAAAAATTATTGTAAGTCATTTAAGAATAATATGACTGATATTTTCAGTTATTGAACTACAGAATAGAGTCTTAGACTCGATAATTACCCGATAAAGCCGTCGGTTCACCGATATGCTTCAGAAATTGATCTGGACTTAGATAATTTGAATGTATTAATGTTTGTTTGTGATTCAATGACTGTTGAATATGTGTTACAAGATAATTAGGGTATGTGATGATTGCAATAAGCAGTGCTATGTGTTATAGTATGTTATTCTAATAGAATGAATGCTCTTATTAATGATAGGTTTTGATATAAAAGATAAAACTAAGTTGCGTATTGTAAGCAACAGACCAGACAAGTATCTTACCTTTGTATTTTCTTTATGCAATGGACATGAGTAAGAAAGTTTCAGAATTATATTATTATTGTACTAGATTATTAACCCTGTTGTTATATATATTATGTATCCGATCATTGTTTATCAACATGGTATTATTATATAATTCAGATATATTTATTCTGTTCGTTAATTTTTAAATTATGGTTATACAAGTATCCGTACTTGGATAATCATTGTATTTAATCACATGTTGATATATATATATATATATATATATATATATATATATATATATATATATATATATATATATATACTTGTTGATTGCCAGTATGTATACATTAAGTAAAAGTCGTCTAAGCTATTTGATCAGCTAGACACATATTTAGAAATATCGTTGAATATGACAAAACCTATTTGTATCCAATCAAATTATTTTGGTTTGGATTCCCGACTAAGTTTGAACATCCCGAATATGGAAAAACTTTTATGCGCCCAAGGCGGACAGAGTGAATGACAATATCGTTCTTGCATGTAGTGTTGATTAATACATGGCCCATGGGATGTACACCCTCGCGCCCGTGAGTTATGACGATTTACTGATGAAGTTCTGTTAAACCTATTGAAAAATTAAAAATAATATTAATATTATGTCACCTTAACCCTATTTATAGTCAATATATAATTTCAAAAATGTGATATAGAGTTGTTATGTTATTATTATCGGTTCAGTTTAGTTCAAAACTATTGATTTGTTGTAGAAGTGATGTACAAAGAAAATATTTAATTCTTTCAGCTAATTATATTTATAATTGTTATTACTTGCTGGGCACCCAAATGCTCATTCTTGCTTTAAATTTAAATATTTTCAGCTAGGCATGATTAATCTGAAGGTTCAGTCAAGAACAAGTGAAAAGGAAAGCAAACAGGATATGATTAATGGTATCTTTTGTAATAGTTAAACTGTATTACGACAATGATATGTATTATCTATCATGTAAAGAATTATTGCGTACTTTGGATTAGACTCTGATAAATATAAATTAAGTTTGATATTTATATTATTGTTATTATTATTAGTATTATTTCGCTCATAGAAATGGTATCGTGAAGCACCGAGTTCGGATTTGAAGTACCCGAATTTGGGGGCGTCACAATCACTAAAAATGATTTTAAAATCAAATTAACGAAGATTTTATAAAATATAAATCACGTCTTGATGGATAGACTTAAGAAAAATCAAGTCATTAAAACCCCGAGTTCTAAACCAGCTCACAAAGATGCTTCGCATCTCAATAAAATCAAACAAAGCCGCTTCTAAGGTAAAAAGAAAGGCTTAATACACGATAAAAGGAAGTATCAAAGGCCTCAGTTCCTATACAAGTGAAAGGGTTTGAAAACAGCTTTTAAAAACTTCACTTTTATATGCTTGTTAAAAATGAACTTTTCAATAAGTCAAACCCCTTCGTATATAGGTTCAAAAAGGCATAACAATACATTCAAATAAAGCACAAAATATCTTTTCAAATCAAAATCTATCAATACACACACAATGTATATGGATTGAAAAAGTAGTAGTAACTGTGTTTCACGGAAGTCGGGGGGTGCCTAATACCTTCTCCTCGCTTAAGCAAGCCCCCGAACTCTATGAATCTCGAGTTCCAGACCAATTAAATAAAGTCACATATTAAGTCATATTACGAAAACCTTTCAAAACTCGAATGAGTTGATACATCCATTTAAACTCAATTCAACTAGCAGCTCTGTCTAATTCGACCCAATAATTAAAATCAAACTTTTCAAATCGTTAACATTTATGTCGATCTTTTCCAAAAAATACACCCTTGCAAGATAAGTTAACATATATCACATAAAGGGTAGTAAACAAACCATAGAAAATGGAAAAACATAGCGTCCACATAAACGTTTATTTTCTTGCAATCACAAATGCAATGCCCCATGCAACTCCCTACTTGCTCGATTGATGCGCACAGAGGGAGAGCTTGTCCATCCAAAATTTGCATATGTTAAGTCGGTATGGGACGCAATATGGACGAAAGACGAATTTACTTACGTCTTTAGCCTATATCGCTCATAGCCTTTCTCTTTCCTTCCTTTCTAGCCTACCTTTAAAGTTATCTACTGTCACATAGGCTCTAGATATGCCTCATATCGTGCTTTCCTCCCTGCCCCCCTACTTAGGAATTCAAAGGTGCTGGAGCATACTTAGACAACAGTTGAGAGAAATTGGACCTTAGCCATATGAATATTTCAGTGACTGTCTCACCTAGTTTAAAGTTCCCCTAATATATGGTAGTAGGATTTATCCGCATACCACGCCTCAGAGGAACTATAATTAGTCTCGATAGTGTACAAATAGACAACACTACTTGGATGGCTCTGTGAAGGAAAGTAGTAGTGGGCTCACTCTTCCGAGAAGGATCGATTAAAGGGGCCAAGAAGTAATCCCGAGATCCGGCTTCAATCAGAGGGAGAAGTAATCAATTGTTTTACTTTCTCGAAGGCTTATTGATGCTCTTCTTTCTATGAGAAAGTCACCTTGGGACGGAGTAATCTCATTAAAGGATGAGTGACCTCTACGAAAGCAGGGATAAAGCACCACAATCTACTAGTTCTTACATAAGAAATTTGCAGGAAGTAAACGAAGTATTTCCTTCCGAAATCCATTCTTGAAGTCACGTCTTTCAGTACTAGCATTGAAGTCAAGTACTTTTGAGTTGATCTTTGCCCAAAGCCATCCTTCTTACTTTAAAATACCAACTATAAGTCTATTACCTGTGACGAACGAGACTTTTGTAATTAATTTTTTAAATGTTTATTGAATTAAATAAATATTTTATTTATTGAGTTAAATAATTATTTAATAGAATTGTGGTAGATTAATTTAATTAAGCGTGTCACATTGATGAAATTAATGTGGAACGATTTTATTGATAAAACTGAGAATTTAATTGAGATAATTAAATTAAATGAGTTCTCAAATAATTTTAATATTGTCCTAATTAATTTAATAATTAATTAGAGGTTTATTTATTTGATAAATAATAAATGAGAATTTTAAGTATGTGATGATGTGATTTAATGGTTAATATTGCCTTTTATTTAATTAAGTTTAAATAACATTATTTGATTAATTAAAGTGTGACAATTAAACTATATACTAAAAAATTAGTAAAAATAAATTAGAAGGGGATTTAATGAACAACCAAACATGGCCTTGAGAATGTGGGAGCAGTTAAAGCCAGACTGCGCTTAACTGCTACCCACATCCGTATCAGTTATATTATATACGTCTTTTATTCATTCATTTTGTCAAGTCTAGAGAGAAAACTCAAAGAGAAAATAGAAGGAATTGAGAGAAAAATTGATATTGAGGAAGTTTGTAGAATCAAGGAGGAAGTTCATATCATCATTGAGTATTTAAGCAGAGAAATCAAGGGTAATACCTTAATCTAAACTTTAATTTATGTTCTTAAAGTTTTTCATGAAAACCATTTTAAAAACTCTCTACAATTGAATTTTATGGTTAATTGTTGAATTTATGATGTTGTATATGTTTATTAACCTGTATAGTTCAATTATATATGATTTATATGTGTTTTGAGTAATCAAATCCATGTAATTGTATTTAATTGGAGTTTTATAGTTTATAGAGTAAGAACACATGAATATGGCTTAAAAGTACAAAAATTCATGCTTTAATTGCATGATAATCGGTGAATTGATAATTGATTATGTTTATACATGTACAAACGAAAAGAACAAAACTTAAGCAGACTGATTTGGTGTTATAACAAATCTGTGATTTGTAATTTCATAAGATTTGATGAAACTTTGATAAATAGCAAGAACATGAAAATTATAAGTTCAAATTTTGTTGTTTATGTGATTAAAGTTGTTAAAAGCATGGTAGAAATGTTATTAAATGTTTCTGTTAAGTTTAGAACATTTGGGTTAAATTGTATTAGTTATTTGTGTGAAATTTTGGCCTAAATTGGACCTATTCTGTGTTCTTCACAAACTGTAGAAACAGAAATAGCTAAGTTGCGCTGCAGCGCGGCTTAGTAGGCTTGTCTGTGCACTACAGCGCCACTGTGTCGCAGTGCCACCGCGCTGCAACGCCGTAGAGCCAGCCTTTAGTGTAAATGGCGCGCTGTAGCACCCAGGCTAAGCTTCAGCACCGAATCATAAGCTTAATAGCACAGCTGCAACGCTAGGGCCGTGCTGCAACGCTGGTTCTTGAGTATTGGGGCACGCTGCAGCGCAGGTTAGTATAATCGCCCATAAAATTTTATTTAATTGCTCAAGTCTAGATATTGTAATTTAAACCCAATGTAATGAACACGAAAATATATTAAAAAAACAATGTGATGTTAAAATAGATTCCTAATATGTTACGTGTTTAATGGACATGTTGAATGCATAGTTAACTCGTCGTTCGTGAAGTTTAATAATATGTGAAAACTAATGTTGTGATGTGAGTAATATAATCATAATCAGAGTGTAGTTAGACAAGAAGGTACTTATAATACCAATTATGTTATAATTAACTGGTATTATGAATGTAAATGTAGGATTAATTGAGGAACGTGTATAGTAAAAGTGTAATCTACGCACGAGACAAGTTTTTTGAACCTTACTCTTATGTCGAGCAAGTTTTCTAAACCCTAAACTTTATTCGGGCAAGTTTCTAAACCCTAATTCTACATTGAGCAAATTGGTATTTTATATCATCATTGAGCAAGTTCCTTATCTTTAACTTGATTATAGTTATACAAGCTTTTCAAATTCTAATTATTGAACAAGTTTAACCTTAGCTTATTATTATTCAAGCAAGGTTTCTTATACTATTCAATGCCTATGTTTTGGTTAAGCCTACTATTCCATTATGGAGGCATGACTTGGATATATGATGCTTATCTACTTATGATTCAATAGTATTCTATCATTGCTATTGTATCCCTTTATATATTACGTTGTTAACGAACTCGTGAATGATTATTAAATCCTTATTGATTCAACTAATCCTCAGTTGATGACTATTGAACTCTAAATTACCATTGAGATCAATCCAACCCAAACTTCTTTTGGTGCGGACTCTAATGTCAAAACTGGGATGAACAACCCTGCTATAGGGGATTATATTACGCGATAGCGTAAAGATGTTGTGCACATACATGGTACATAGGGCTGATCTTCTTAAGTATGAGAAATACTTGATAACCTAGGACATAGTTCATGGCCTTGTGACCTTCAGATGTACTTTTGATTCTTATTATAATCTTGATTCAAAAGCCGAGACTTCTTTTAGTCAGTATCCATTGTTTATTCGCATGTTATTATTATTATTCTATTGTTAAACTTCTAGGCAATTGTTGATCACTCTTACACAATAACATTGTAGCTAAGATTGAAAGAGTTGATGAGCTATCCACAAGTAAGGGCAAAGGCGAAGCAAGCAAGTGATGAAGACTTGTTATTATTATTTAAGAATCATTATGTTATAACTTGTGATATGATGTTTAAGACTTATTTTTTTACGATGTTTCCGCATTTGATGTATTAAGGTTAGATAACTTGGGATTTATTCGTTTAAGATGTTGTAACCCAATATTGGGTGGATTTCTATTTCAATTTTATTGTCATCATTATTATGGGTATTTAGATGTTAATTATTTTGTTGAGTGAACACCAAATTTGAGGGAAGTTTGAGTACCCGGATTTGGGGGTGTCACAGGTTGGTATCAGAGATGTAGGTTATGAATCTTAGGTGGGGAAAAACCTTAAGTAGTAGCCTTATAGGAGATTAAGAATATAGTGGTGATAAACTCTTATCGAGTTCTAATAAATGAATTCCTTAATTTATTGAAGATAATAAAAGACTTTATGTGCTTATGTGATAAACTTATGTGCTCGCGAGTATTGATTAGTAACTAAAACTTAAAATCATATTGTCAGTATGTTGGATGTTAGAGGATCTAGTCGAGTTGGGGAGGAGGAACCCGAGTACCTAGAGAGGAGCAACCCTGAGACATTTATGTCATTTGGGAGCAGTTAGTACATAAAGAGTCATCTCCACTGATCAATGTTGTAGGTTAAGAGCATGTATCTGACATTGATCTGGAGGAGGATCCTGAGGAGGAAGATGAGTTCCCACTGAACTCTATTACGACTCAGATGTATGACGAGGTGTATGTCCGTAACATTGAGCTTCATGATATCGTTAAAGAATTTGAGGAGCTGGCAGATGAATGCCAGACCATTATAATTCAGAAAAATAAGGAAATCCAAGGTCTTGATGTATGTCTTGGAAATATAGAGTGGAAATTAGTTCACTTAGAGGGTGATAATGAGCAGCTGGTGGTAGAGGTTACAAAGCTGAAGGATGATCTGAGAGAGGAATCCCCCAAGCGAGCCAGAGCTGAAGATGCTTACAAGGAGGCTTCCTAGTGAGTAAAAGTAGCCAAGTAAGAGATGTAGACAAAGAAGGTGAAGATGGGGGAGATGGATGGCGCGTTCCACACTACAATAAACAGAGCTCAGGATAGAGTTATGTACTATCCAGTCTAGTTCGAGGACTTACCTTTGTACATGTTGGATTGTAGGACGATGTTTCGTATCGTGGAAGAAAAGTGCAGAGAAGCTGTTCAATGTTTTAATAGGTCGTGATAGGAACAATATAAATTATGTGGATATCTACGGTAGTTAATGATGCAAATTCCAGTGTAAATATAAGAAATGGAATGTGATGATTTAATCATGAAGATTCTTTATCTCAGGATAGTTGATGTAAATAGCAGTGATGCTATCTCTCTATGTTTTAAAAGTTATTAATGAATAAAATATCAATGATTATTCAAAAGGTTATGTGTTAAGTGATAATTTTAAAATGTTTAAGTGAAGTCTTAAATACTTAAGAGATTGAGTAATGATTTAATAAGCATATATCTTAAATAGAATATACTGCCAAGAAGATGCCCAACTCATCAACAAGCTCAAGAAGGATCCACGATCATCAACAATAACAACAATGACAATGCTAACGCCAATCCTATTCAACAGTTGGTAACCTTATTAGTTGGAGCACTTATGAATAAGTCTCAAGCTCAAGCAACCCCGTTCAAGGATTTTAAGGCGGTAGAACCACCAGAGTTTAGGGGATCCATGAATCCGGTTGAAGCTCAGACCTGGATTATGGAAATGGAGAAGGTGTTTGACATTGCAAGGGTCAACGACGACTAGAAGATTGCCTTTACAATGTTTATGCTGAAGTTAGAGGCCAGTTACTGGTGGCAGGCGAACAAGCTTAGAGGAGAACAAGGTGTGATCGCATGGGATAGATTCAAGGACATGTTTTTTGAGATGTACTTCCCAACGAGCTCTCAGAACCAGATGGAGGTTCAGTTCTTAGAATTGAAGTAGGGTAATATGATGGTGCCAGAATATGCCGCAAAATTTAACGAGTTGGCTAGGTTCACAACTTATCAGGTGAATACGAATGAGAGGAAAGCTAGGAGGTTTGAACAAGGGTTAAAACCTTGGTTGTACAACAAAGTGTTAATGTTCCAATTGAACACTTTTGTGGGACTATTGGAGAAGGCCATTATTGCAAAATGTGGAAGCCATGCCCTGACTAGGTATAATCAGGAATAGAAGAAGAAGAAGAATGAAGGAGAGAACAATAAAGCTAGTGGCAGTAATAGTGGTAGTGGTAATAATCAGAAAAGGAAGTGGAATAAGAATATGCCTACTGGAAATCAGCAAGGATGTCAGAAGAAGAAGGTGGAGGCTTGTCCTAGCTGTGGAAAGAATCACTTGGGGGTATGTATGAAGGGAAAGAGGGTTTGCTACAATTGTGGTAAGGAAGGCCACATAGCGCCAAATTGCCCTAACCCTAAAAAGGGGTCTTGTTTTACTTATGGGTCAAAGGATCATTTGGCTAGGGATTGCCCCAATAAAGCAGTAAGAGGAGCAGGAGCGGGTGGAAGTAAGGGAAGCAGTGGTGGTAGCACTCTGGCTATCACTGGACCGACGCCACCAAACTGACCCACTGCCAGAACTTTGAACATGACCGTGTAAGATGCTGTGCAGTCTCGAGATGTGGTGTCAGGCAACATTTCGATCAATAATGTTAATGCTTACGTATTATTTGATTCGGGTGCTACTTGTTCATTTATATCCGATGATTTTGCTAAGAATTTGAATTGGCCTAAAGAAGAATTAGAATACCATTTGAACATAGAGGTTGCGAATAGGGAAGTAATTCCTGTTAGGTTTGTACACAAGAATTGTAGGGTGGACATTAAGGGCCACGAGATGATGGTAGATCTAATTCCAATTAAACTTGGGGAATTTGACGTTATTTTGGGAATGGGTTGGCTATTCAATTAAGGGGCGATAATTGATTGCCAAAGGAAGTGTGTAAACCTTATGACCCCGTCAAAGGTTATGTTTCATGGTAGCAAGTCGCCTAGACAAGCGAGTTGTCTGACGATGGTGTAGGCCAGAAAGCTATTAAGACAAGGTTGTGTAGGATATTTAACCTACATAGTCGATAGTCGAAAGGAGAATCTGAAATTAAAAGAGATACCTATCGTTAGAGACTTTGGAGACGTATTTCTAGATGATTTGGCAGGACTTCTATGACGCACCCAAAATAGGTATACATCACCCATTCTAAGTCGTCAAATATATGGTACATAAACAACTATAACATCATTACTACAATTGTCATGCAAAATACGACAACAGATATGCTATGAGTTTAAATACAAATATTGTCATCTAGACAGTATTCAAACTCAAATAAGTCCTCATTATAATTATTGATACACTATTTTATAAAATAGTGAGGACTGCTAAAACAACTGTATAGACCCATCACTCCACACCCCCGACTAGTTCCCGCTATATTCTCGCCTCTTGAGAAGAAAACTGGAACAAAAAGAAAAATGGTGAGCTCTACTAGCTCAATAAAGAATATTATGACTAAGATAATACAGAACAAATTATCGTCAACCTTTAACAAATCAGATAAAATATAATGGACAACAAGTTTTAGATCAATATTCGCAGCGAAAATAACAATTCATTAGAAGAGTTAAGTAGAAAATAAAATCTACTATCATCTATGAATTTAAAAGTCCATCATCAATATGTTATCCTTGTAACATCAATCAATATACATCTTGAATCAAATATTCATCTTTGCACTACGGGCCAAAGATATTCATTTGTATAACCAGTTGGTCATGTTCATCTCAACACCTATCCATCTTTGCACTATGGGCCAAAGATATTCATCAGGTAATCATTCATCTTTGCACTACAGGCCAAAGATATTCAGTTATATCATTATTTAGGACTGAGGATGATGAAAAATATCTTAAAGAAAATGAATCCAGTGAGATAAAAGATTAGGGATTCATACTTTAGTTTATCTAAGATAAAAAATACTCAATAATAATCAATTGTGGAGCAAAATTTCAAAAATAAAGATCAAAACATGGATACAATCAAAGATAGTAACCATAATAGACAACTTGGACAAAGAAAAGAATATTTAATTTTTCTGTGAATAGTGTCGTATTCGAGAATAATGTCATATACATGAATAGTTTCGTATACGTGAATAGTAACCCCGACACAAAAAGGTAGAAATTCTACAAGAAAAATCATACTTCGTGAATAGTATTCATGAATAGTACTGTATTCGTGAATAGTGTCATATACCTGAATAGTAACCTAGACATGAAAAGGTGGAAATTTTACAATAAAATTCATACCAATATTTCGGCATTATGATATTGAAATAAAAATATCATTTACGAAAAAAATAACATCCCTTACCTCAAAAGAATAGTACTTCTGTTTGAAAATATCAAATATAAAGCTGAAGGAAACTTGCACTGAATAGCAACTCTCAAAGTATCTAAATACTCCTAAAAATACGCATATAGAGAGAAAACTTCTGATTCTGGTGTGATTTTCAATTCTAACTAAGCATCCTATTTTTAGAAAAATGCTAGAACGCCAAAGCAGACTAACTTGCTACCTGATGGCTTTACCTGCTACTATTCACGCACGCCACTTTTGAAATAAAATTTCAGCACATTTCTCACAAACCAAAAGTGGGGCCCACTCATTTTAGAAATTTTCCAAAATATTTTAAATTTAAATAATAATCAATAACTTTAGTAATTCATAATAAATAGCCCTTTTATCAGAAAAATACGAATTTTATGACCATTCCATAGGAAATTTAATTCTCTACAACTTTGTAGAAGAATTATTTTTCAAATTCCAAACAAAAAATGCCCGAAATCCACATACGGATAATTTTTAATACCTCCATTCCGACAAAATACTGATAAAACACCTCAACATTAATTTCTTCATTTATATCCACAAAAAATAAATATTTCCATATCATATAAATTAATAATTAATTATTCACAACTAATATTATAGAATCACAATACTGACAACCAGGTCATTCCTATAAAAGAGGGCGTTTTCCGTTAAAAATTTTATCTTTACTGGCGCGCAATTAGGTGACCAAACCCTTTTCCTAGACAGAACTTCCTTAGACATTGCCAATAATGCTATCTAATAATATTATTCAAATAATATGAATTATTAATCTGATAATGGGAAATACTGTGCAGTGACAATTATTGAAACAACAATAATATAAAATATCAACGTAGCAATTATTGAATTAATAAAATTAAATATTGAACAGTAATTATTGTAACAATTATTGAGTAGTGCCTTCTTACGTAAGAATCAATAATTTAAAAATACTGTGCAATACCGTGTGCCACTGTGTAACCACTCGTATTACTGTATTTTAACCGTTGGGTATTCCAACAGTGCTAATGGTAACAATTACGTCGTTATTTATAAAAACTCAAACTTGTCGTTTTCCTCATCCGACCATTTTTCGTTATGGGGCCCACAAATGGCTGCGTCGTCGTTCGAATATTCCCCGACAACGAGAATATTCCACGACCAAACAAATATTCCCCGACAACAATGAGTATTTTATAACCACTTGCTTATTTTACAAAATTTACACATTTCACCCATAACTAAAGCATTATATTAAATTAATACCTTATTATTCAAAATAATAATTAGAGAAAATTTAATTTAATTTATAAAAAGTTGGGGTCTCACAACCTCCCCTCCTTATAAAATTTTGTCCTCGAAATTAACGTACGTACCTGGTGTTTCGAAAAGGTGAGGGTACCTCGCTTTCATTTTCGATTCCAACTCCTAGGCCATTTACTCAATAGCATGGTTCCTCCACAAAACCTTGACTTGTGGTATAACCATTGTGCGTAGGACATGCTCTTTCATATCCAAGATCTTGACAGGTACCTCCTCGTATGTTAAATCTTCGGCTATCTCGCCTGGTTCTAACTCAATAATGTAGTTTGGGTCTTTCAAATATTTACAAAGCATAGACATGTAAAAAATATTATGACCACGAGATATGTTTGGAGGTAATGCGAGTCTATAGGCCACATTTCCTATTCGGTCAAGAATCTCAAATGGACCAACAAATCGTGGGTTGAACTTTCCTCTCTTTTTGAATCTTTTAACTCTCTTCCATAGAGTAATACGTAACAATACATGATCCCCAATATTAAATTTCACGTACTTTCGATGAAGATCCGCATAACTCTTTTGTCGATCATGTGTCGTTTGTATACGTTGTCAGATCATTTTGATCTTTTCTGTAGTCATGCGTAGTAATTTCGGTCCCAACAACGTTTCTTCTCCCACCTCATCCCAGCATACTAGAGAGCGACACTTTCGTCCATACAATGCTTCGAATGGAGCCACACCTATACTTACCTGATAACTGTTGTTATAGGAGAATTCCACCAATGGTAGGTACTTATCCCAACTCCCTTTAAAATCTAGGACATACAGTCTTAATAGATCTTCAAGAGTTTGAACAATCCTTTCTGATTGTCCTTCCGTTTGAGGATGGTATGCCTAACTGAATCGTAAATCCATGCCCATAGCTTTCTACCAGCTAACCTAAAATCGTGAAGTGAATCTTGGGTCACGATCCGAAACTATGGCTACTGGCATGCCATGCAATCTCATAATCTCATTCACGTACATACGAGCAAGACGTTCAAGGGAATAAGTCTCCCGTATCGGCAAGAAATGAGTAGACTTGGTTAATCTATCAACAATAACCCAAATCGCATCTATGCGTTGATAAACCTTGGGAAGACCCGTAACGAAATCCATGGTGATGTGTTCCCACTTCCATTTCAGAATCTCAAGTGGTTGCAATAGACCCTTTGGCACTTGATGCTCCATCTTTATATGTTGACAAGTTAAACACCTCGAGATAAACTCCGCGATCTCTCTCTTCATATTGTTCCACCAAAATATATGTCGAAGATCATGATACATTTTGGTACTCCCATAATAGATTGCAAATGGTGTGTTGTGTGCCTCCATCATGATTCTATACTTTAAGTCCGATTCGTTAGGAATACAAAGTTTGGAGTTGACTCGAAGTATTCTTTCTTCGTCGATTCTTGCTTCTAGAATAACACCTTATTGTACTTTTTTCTTTATACGTATCATCCCTAGGTTTGTGGCTTGAGTAGCTTTAACTTTATCGATTAAAGTAGGTTCTACTCGTATGTTTGATAACATCACGTGGGTACGTGGAGCCTTTAACTCTATCTCCATCCTTTGTAAGTTGTACGAAATGGGTCTTTGTGTTAACAACATCGCACTCGTACCCGCATACGATCTTCCACTCAATGCGTCAGTTACCATGTTCGCTTTTCTAGGATGATATTGAATGGTATGATCGTAATCTTTTAACAACTCGAGCCAATGTTGTTGTCGCATGTTGAGTTCTTTTTGGGTGAACAAATATTTGAGGCTTTTATGATCTGTATAGATCTCCACTTTCTCCCCATACAGGTAGTGTCTCCAGATCTTCAACGCGAAAATGACTGCAGCAAACTCCATATCATGAGTAGGATAATTCCTCTCATATTCTTTCATAGGTTATGACTTTCCTATGTTGCATGAGAACACATCCTAACCCTTTGCCTGAAGCATCATTGTAGATAACAAATCCATCCGAACCAGATAGTATTGTCAGAACAGGTGCTAAAATGAGTTTCCTCTTGAGCTCTTGGAAACTCTTCTCGCATTCCTTGCTCCATACGAATTTTGTATCTTTGCGAGTCAGCTGAGTTAACGGAGTAGCGATTCAAGAAAATTCTTCCACAAATCTCCGATAATAACCAGCTAAGCCCAGAAAGCTACGTACTTCGGTCACCGATTTCAGTTTCTCCCAACTTTATATAGCTTCAATCTTTGCCGGGTCAACATATACTCCATGTTTTGACACCACGTGCCCAAGGAATGCTACTTCCTAAGCCAGAACTCGTATTTCTTCAGTTTGGCATATAGCTTGTTATCACAAAGCCTTTGAAGTACCAACTTCAAATGGCGCTCATGATATTCACGGCTTTTGGAATAGATGAGGATGTCATCAATAAAGATAACAACGAATTGATATAAATATTCCTTGAACACATGGTTCATCATATCCATGAAAGCAGCAGGAGCATTAGTCAATTCAAAAGACATGACTAAGAATTCATAATATCCGTACCGAGTTCTGAAGGCAGTCTTCAGAATATTCTTAGTTTTAATCTTCAGCTGATGATATCTAGAACGAAGATCGATCTTTGAAAAGAATTGTGCTCCTTGCAACTGGTCAAACATGTCATCAATGCGAGGTAGCAGATACCTATTTTTGATGGTGACATGGTTCAATTCCCGGTAGTCAATACAAAATCGCATACTCCCGTCTTTCTTCTTTACGAATAAAATAGGAGTACCCCAAGGAGATGTACTAGGACAAATGAAACCGATGTCTGACAACTCCTGGAGTTGGACCTTTAACTCCTGAAGTTCAATAGGAGCTATTCGATATGAGGTTTTAGAAATGGGTTTTGTTCTTAGTTCATGGTCAATAAAGAATTCAACTTCATGTTTTGGGAGTAGACCGGGAAGTTCTTTAGGAAATATGTCAGGAAATTCACTAACAATAGAAATATTATTCAAATCTGACGTATTTTTATTCAAGTCCATGACATGGACTAAAAAGCTTGACACCCATTTTTCAATAAACAAATGGCTTTATGGCTTGATATGACAATGATTGACTTTAGTAGTTTGGTTGCTTGAATTAGCATAACTGGTTGGTTAGGAATATGAAAACTAACAACCTTACGAAAACAATCAATTTTGGCATGATGAGTAATTAACCAATCAATCCCTAAAATCACATCAAATGAAAGTATCTTTAAAAATATAAGATCAACAGGTAATGTGATGGTGCCAACTTGGATCAAGAAAGATTTATAAATAGTTGATGTAATGAAAGTTTCACGTAACGGAGTCTCAACAGACAAGTCAAAGTCTAATTTTTTCGGAGTCAAGTTCAAACGTTGATCATAAGTGGGAGAGATAAAAGAATGGGTAGAACCGGTATCTAGTAAGGTATAAACTTCGCAAGAGTTTCTGATTAGCTTACCCGTGATCACCTCGTTTGAGTTCCTCGCTTTTTGGGAAGTTACAAAAAGCGCTCACTTGAACCACCGATTTTGACTTGTTTGGGATAGCCTTTGGTGTCATCATTACCGCTAGAATTGACTTTCGCTATAGGGCATATTCCACCCTCAACTGCTTCGTCGTACTCCTGTTCCATGATCTAAATCATTAATCTTCGATCCATATCGAATTGGGCTTGACCGCAATGTACAGGGTAATTCAAAACTCGATGTTGGGTTCTCCCAATTGCTGTCCAAAAAGATAAATACATATCATCTATTTTAGCCTTTTTAGATCTGACTTCTCTTTCCACAATATCAACGCGTTGTGTGACTTTTACCCATACATCCTTCATTCTCACTCGTTCAGTTGTTTCTTCTTTCAGCTGATCCTTGACATTTGAATTCTTAGATTTCAGCTTTATAATCTTATACTATGCAAAAGAGTGCTTCTGTTCAAGCATCACATATCGAGTAACACAAGCTTGAATTGTTGCATCCTTTTGCTCCACGACCACCTGTCGTTCTTCAGCCTGCTCTTCTAACTCATGAATACGATTTTGCAATTCTACATTTCGATCATAAAATTCTCCTAATAAATCCTCCTCAGGTTCCTCTTCTTCCTCACTCTCAGCTGCTATTTCTGTAACTAACTCGGGTGCTACTATTAATTCTTCACTCACCACATGGATATCTCTAAATTCTTCTTCGCCTGATATCACATTATCCTGGTTGGTGATTAGAGGTGTCTCAATGGTCTCATTTACTCCATTGTTAACATTTTCAGCTGCCATTCTCAAATACTGCCACAAAATAAGGGTTAATTAAAGAAAATGGCATACCACATAATACCCCTATATTCTGACCGACAAACAAATAAGCTTAGGTAGGACACACTAGCGAAGGATTTACTCGTCTCTCCCCTCCTAGTTATATTACCCGATCTCCGCCAGAGACCATATCACTAAGCTCTGATACCAACTGTGACGCCCCCAAAATAGGTATACATCACCCATTCTGAGTCGCCAAATACATGGTAAAGAAATAACTACAACATCATTAATACAATTGTCATGCAAAATACAACAACAAATATGCTATGAGTTTAAATACAAATATTGTTATCTATATAGTATTCAAACTCAAATAAGTCCTCATTATAATTATTGATACACTCTTTTACAAAATAGTGAGAACTACTAAAACAACTGTCTGGACCCATCACTCCACACCCCGACTAGTTCCCGTTATATTTCGTTTCCTCAAAAGAAAACTGAAACAAAAAGAAAAAGGGTGAGCTCAACTAGCCCAGTAAAGAATATTATGACTAAGATAATATAGAACAAATTATCGTTAACCTTCAACAAATCAGATAAAATATAATGGACAATAAGTTTTAGATCAATATTTACAGTGGAAATAATAATTCATTAGAAGAGTTAAGTAGAGAATGAAATATGCTATCATCTATGAATTTAAAAGTCAATCATCAATATTTTTTCCCTGTAACATCAATCAATATACATCTTGAATCAAATATTCATCTTTATACTACGGGTCAAAGATATTCATTTATATCACCAATTGGTCATGTTCATCTCAACACCTGTCCATCTTTGCACTACGGGCCAAAGATATTCATTAGGTAATCATTCATCTTTGTACTACAGGCCAAAGATATTCAGTTATTTCATCATTTAGGACTGAGGATGATGAAAAATATCTTAAAGAAAACGAATCCAGTGAGATAAAAGATCAAAGATTAGGGATTCGAACTTTAGTTTATCCAAGTTCAAAAATACTCCATAATAATCAATTGTGGAGCAAAATTTCAGAAATGAAGACCAAAACATGGATACAATCAAAGATAGTAACCATAATAGATAACTTGGACAAAGAAAAGAATATTTAATTTTTTTGTGAATAGTGTCCTATTCGTGAATAGTACCGTATACGTGAATAATGTCGTATACGTGAATAGTAACCCCGAGACAAAAAGGTAGAAATTTAACTAGAAAAATCACACTTAGTAAATAATACACGTGAATAGTACCGTAATTATGAATAGTGCCATATACGTGAATAGTGATGTATACGTAAATAGTAACCTCGACATGAAAAGGTAGAAATTTCACAATAAAATTTATACCAATATTTCGGCATAATGATATTGAAAGAAAAACATCATTTACGAAGAAAATAACATTCCTTACCTCAAAAGAATAGTACTTCTGTCTGAAATATCAGATATAAAGCTGAAGGAAACTTGCACTAAATAGTAACTCTCAAAGTATCTAAATACTCCCAAAAATACGCTCGATATTCTAGAGAGAGAAAACTTCTAATTCTTGTGTGATTTTCAATTCTAACTAAGCACTCTATTTATAGGAAAATATTAGAACGCCAAAGTAGATTAACCTGCTACCTGATGGCTTTACCTGCTACTATTCACGCACAACACTTTTGAAATAAAATTTTAGCACATTTTCTACCAACCAAACTTGGGGCCCACCCATTCTATAAAATTTCCAAAATTTTTAAATTAAAAAATAATCAACAACTTCAATAATTAATAATAAATAGCCCTTTTATCAAAAAAATATGAATTTTATGTCCATTCCATAAGAAATTCAATTCTCTACAACTTTGTAGAAGCAAGTTTTTCCAAATTCTAAACAAAAAATGCCCGAAATCCACATACGAACTATTTTAATACCTCCATTCCAACAAAATACTGATAAAATACCTCAACATTAATTTCTTCATTTATATCCACATAAAAATAAATATTTCCTTATCATAGAAATTAATAATTAATTATTCACAAATATTATTACAGAATCACAATACTGACAACCAGGTGACCAAACCCCTTTTCTAGATAGAACTTTCTTAAACATTACTAATAATGCTATCTAATAATATTATTTAAATAATATGAATTATTGATATGATAATGGAAAATATTGTGCAGTGATAATTATTGAAACAATAATAATATAAAATATCAACGTAGCAATTATTGAATCAATAAAATAAAATATTGAACAGTAATTACTGTAAAAATTATTGAGTAGTGTCTTCTTACGTAAGAATCAATAATTCAAAAATACTGTGCAATACAGTGTCCTACTGTGCAACCACGCGTATTACTATATTTTAACCACTGCGTATTCCAATAGTGTTAGCAGTAACAATTACGCCGTTATTTATAAAAACTCAAACTTGTCGTTTTCCTCATCCGACCGTTTTCCATTATGGGCCCACAAATGGCTGCGCCGTCGTACAAATATTCTCCGATAACAAGAATATTCCACGACTAAACGAATATTCCCTAACAATAATGAATATTTTATAACCACTTACTTATTTTGCAAAATTTGTACATTTCACCCATAACCAAATCATTATATCAAATTAATACCTTATTATTCAAAATAATAATTAGAGGAAATTCAATTTTATTTATAAAAAGATGGGGTCTTACGACTTCTGCCAGATAGGGAAGTAGAATTCGTGATCAACTTAGTGCCGGGAACTGCCCCAATATCGAAGGCCCCATACCATATGGCTTCGGTGGAAATTTAAGAATTGATGGTGTAACTACAAGAATTGTTAGACAAGAAATATATTCAGCCGAGCATATCACCATGGGGAGCACTGATGTTTTTTGTCAAGAAAAAGGATAGATCGATGCGTCTTTGTATCGATTACAGAGAATTAAACAAGGTCACAATTAAGAATAAGTATCATTTGCCAAGGATTGACGACCTGTTTGATTAGTTAAAAGGAGCTAGGTATTTATCAAAGATAGATTTACGAAGTGGGTACCATCAGTTGAAGGTGAGGAAAGAAGATGTACCAAGATAATGTTTAGAACTCATTATGGTTATTACAAGTTTCTGGTGATGTCATTTGGTCTAACAAATGCTCCTACAACGTTTATGGACCTAATGAACAAGGTGTTTAAACTAGTTTTGGATAAATTCGTGGTGGTGTTCATCGACGATATTCTGGTATATTCTAAGACCAAGGAGTAGCATGTGGAACATCTAAAGGTGACATTGGAGGTGTTAAGAAGAGAGAAACTATATTCCAAATTTTTGAAATGTGAATTCTGGATAGAACAAGTGCAATTCCTTAGGCATGTGATTGACAAGGACGAGATTTCGTTAGCTCCATCGAAAGTTTAAGCTGTGATGAACTGGGATCAGCTGAAGACATCGTCGAAAGTAACGAGTTTTCTAGGACTGGCAAGTTATTACAGAGGATTTATTCAAGATTTTTCCAAAATCTCGTCTCCTTTGACGAATTTGACTAGGAAATCGGTGAAGTTCATTTGGACGAAAAAGTGTAAGGAAAATTTTTAAGAGCTGAAGAGAAGGTTAAGTATGGCACATGTGTTGTCCCTTCCCGATAGCACATAAAATTTTGTGGTGTATAGTGATGCATGGCATAAGGGACTAGGATGTGTGCTTATGCAGAACGACAAGGTCATTGCGTATGTGTAACACCCCCAGATTCGGGTCCCAAATCACCACGAATCCAGTGTACTATTTCTATGTCTGTTACGAAAGATATAAACATAAACTGTTTATACATTAAACTTTACACAATATTCCCAAGGTTGAGAACCTTCATATAATATCTAAATCAATATCCTACAAGACAATCAAAGTTATTATCATACATTACTGTTCAATTAAGGATATATCATGATTAAAAGAATTGAACAATAAGCTGGCTAACTTTCTATAATATATATATTGTGAAAGAGCATGAATAAATTTTCATAGCTGAACGAATAATGAACATAAATAAATCAACTGAACCAAATGATAATGAAGGGGATCAGCCTTTCATACCTGATGAATACATGCAACGTGCACAGAGTACGAACAAATAATTCATATACATGGTATAATCAGTAATGATTAACCCCAAGCATATTTCAAAAATATCAACTCGAGATCGAGTTAGAGAACTTTCATGACAATAAATCGTCAAACAAGAGATTAAAAATAGAGAATTTGCACAAGTATAACATAACAGTGAAAAGTAACCTTGCTGAATAATAAAGTAACAAATGTTAGGGAACTTGCCTTGAGCACAAGCTAAACCTTACAACTTGAATCTCAATACCCTATATATATGTCATCATGACATAATTAGTCTTTACCAACACTTTATATATATAATATATATATATATATATATATATATATATAAATAAGTATATACATCATGTAGGTTTGATTTTCAATTCACATAATCGAATTACAAACAAGTTAATTGCTAATAACATGCTCATTCATGGTATAGAAATAATGAAATCATATTTTAACAGTCCTACTATTAGCACATAACAATTCCTTCAAATTTTGAGTACAAAAAAGTACATTGTCAGACCATTCTGCTAACTCGCGCTGCGGCACCACAGTTTATACTGTGGGTCGCGCTGCGGCGCGGTAACGGCGCTGCAGCGCGAAAATTAAGCTACAAGGCCGCGCTGCGGCGTGGTGTCGGCGCTGCGGCGCGAAAGTTATACTGTTAAGCTGCGGCGGCGCCGAATTGCAGTCTTCGGTAGACAACCTCGGCAACCAGCTTGAATAAAATCCAATTTGGCCTACAAGCTACTTTCTAACAGCATAATTAACACGTAAATCATATAGAAACTTCATATAAACATATTTCAAAGACTCTTAACATGTTTCTACCCATAAAACAACATAGACAACGAATTTAGAACATCTAATTTCATTGTTTTTCATAAAAACTCACTTTTTTGATGTTTTTAATGAAAATCAACACTGTGACTTTGTTTTTCAACCAAAACAGTTAATTCAAAGTATATTTATCAATAATTATACATACTCTATCAAATCGAATAGCCAATTTACCAATAAAATAACTAATTAACCCATAATTTCTACTTTAAGCTACACAATATATATTCACAAAAACTCTTTGTAAAAACGTTTTCTTCACAAATTACATACATATCATCAATTCATTGATTATAACTTATGAAAATAGTTTTAACATCACTAGTATGTCATATAAAGTAACATAACAACAACAATTCATCCTTACACAATGATTCTTCAGAGAATTTGGGAAGAGAAAAAAACTAAACTTATAAAACTAAAAAGAATAGAATAATACCTTGAAGAAGATGATGATACTATCTCTTTGATTGCCAAGCTTTTCTCCTCTTCACTCCCAATTCTCTAGGATTCTCTCACTTTTCTTCTTCTCCTCTTCTTCTTCCTCTGAGTTTTTCTCTTTTTCTCTCTTACATCTCTCCTCTATTCTTAGGTCTTAGAATATAACGCATATATGATATAATATATATTGATTATATAATATAAATATAAAACATATAACTGATATCAGTTATCTATGTTTTGAAAACCAAAAGTCATAAGGCTTGTTTGGCTAACCACTAAAAATATAATCAATTAATCCTTATGTCTTGTCTGGTAAAACACAATCATATTAAAGACTTAATAGACATTAGGCCTTGTTTGGTAAAACTAAATTAAACTCCCTTAATTTATTTTAGTAATTCCCTTATAGTAAGGTTATTTGTCACACTTTAATTTAATTAAATTAATTTTAAAAATAATTTATTAAATTACTTTAACACATAAATCAATATTACAAAATTATAATTTTCTTTATAATCATAACTTTCTTTAATCCACTAACACATCCTTTTAATTTACAAATTCAAATTAAAATATAATAATTTATTTAATCAAAATTCTCTAACTTGATAATTAAATTAAATTAGCAAAAATAATTAATTTCCTTAATTATTTACTTAACAAATAATTAGTCACATCGAATCAAAATTTGAACAATTATTTATTCAATAATAAACACATCCATTAAATACTTATATAATTCAATAAATATTTAATATAATAATTTATAAAATTCTGGAATGTTACGTCATTCCCTACTTATAAGGATTCTGTCCTCAGAATCACAATTCAAACAATTCATTCGTCACATTCTCCCCTACTTACAAAGATTATGTCCCCAGAATCGAAGACACAGATTAAACAAATAACTCAGACTATTAACACAAATCAAACACCAAATAACACTTAAATTATCGTCACACAAATTCACATATTTCACAATATACAACACATATACACATACTCGTACTTAAACATCTTAAAATAAAAATTTTAGTTATTAAATTCTCATTTATTAATTCTTAAAAATCCGGGATGTCACATCCTTCCCTCCTTATAAGGATTCCGTCCTCGGAATCAACAAAACCTCCCTTACTCAGTTTTCGCAAAATCTCTTTCACAATTATCGTTGAATAACTTCAACACGTTAACTTAGCAAAAGGTTTTACACACACACACACACACACACACACACACACACACACACACACACACATATATATATATATATATATATATATATATATATATTTCATTCATTTCTTCAACAACTTTTAGGTTTTATTACATAACCTTCAATTAAACACAGTCATCTATCAAATAATATATATTCTTTAACCCAATTCATTTCCTTTTCTAAGGATCGTTATCATAAACACTCGAGATATTACATTCACCCATTCTTCTAAGAATTTCGTCCTCGAAATTTTATTTATTAATCCTCATTCATTCAATCTATCAAAATATATTTTATGTTAATACTTTATTCATTCATTGGGTTCTATAACCATTTTTTTTCACAAAGATCATTCTACAATCATCATATTCATCACCTCTTCCTCTTCTAAGAGTTTCACATTCCTCTACTTTCTGGAATTCCATTATTATGTTTTGCTTAATTTTCTCATCGTTTCCACTTTCACCTTTCAGAATAACAATAATCTTTCATAATTGCTCAATAATTGGGAAGCGATATGAATAACAGGAATTTAAAAGATTCCAAATCATGCTGAGGGGTCACAAGACCGTGAACTCTATTCTCGGTTTACTAGTGCTTCAACTCAATCCTTCACACTGCAAACCAGAGTGTTTATCAATCACAAAGACTAAAAACACCCTCCTCACGTACACTAGGTGGCCAGCCTATTGTACCACTACTTTGGGCCACAACGTAGTGTTTTGTAACGACTATATGTGTTACGCTCGGAACCATTGTCCCCGAAAACATGTCCCCTTATAGGGTTGTTCACCTCAGCTTTTCAACATCTGAATCCGCACCAAAATAATTTGGTTTGGCATAACTTTTCAATAAACGCTTGAATTTCATGAACATCATTT
Organism: Panax notoginseng; assembly: GCA_016801055.1. NCBI lineage: Eukaryota > Viridiplantae > Streptophyta > Magnoliopsida > Apiales > Araliaceae > Panax > Panax notoginseng. The sequence goes on from CM029015.1 coordinate 139,692,154, forward strand.
CAAAAATCATCTAGCTGAATCAAATAGCATAGACTTCTACAACAATTCGAACATCAATCAAAATATACATGTACAAATATATATTCTCATATCTTAAAGAAATCTCAAAAATCTTTTTACGACGTCATGATACCGCACTGTATTTACAGTCCGTTGAGGATTCCGTCATTTGGTGATTTTATCATACTACATCATACCATAGTGGGTTGACGATCCTTGGATCACATCCAACACTAGGTAATACTCAATCATTTTTATAATCTTTGCACTAGGTTACATGATGCATTAATTATATAAAATACGTTTTGATATATTGGAAATCATTTTTGTCTAGCCGAAGCAATTAGCATAGACATACGAATAACATTATTGTTGTTAAAACTCATTGGTTTCATCATTTGATCCAATGCTTTTCAAGAAAATAAAAATGTAAACATCAGCACGAAGTCAATAAATTTCGAAAGTCTAGCATAGCTAGTAGATTTAGAATACATATGCTTCCACCATCAACTCCACTTTCTATAATGATCCATTGCTTAATAGGTCTATCTATTCTTATTATCCTCAATACTCCATTCACACTTATCTATACCAAGTTCGTCAAACTAACCACACGTCACGAGTTCAGGAACTTGTCACAATCATATGAGTTTAAGAACTTATCTTAGTCAGACTATAGGCGTCCATTCGCTGAGGGGTTCAAAAACATACCATATAATTATGAGTCACGAACCTACCATAAGTATGAGTTTTAAGAACTCGCACTTAACCTTATGATATTCTCTAACTATACTCTACCTATCTGTTATACACATGAGAAAAGAATCACCTTCTCAACAGGCATATAGCAAATAACGCGATACAAACATTCCAATGATTATCAATGGGATAAACTAAGTGCAAGCACAAAACCCTCGCCCATACAAAGGTTTGTACAACTCAGCCATCACATGAGTCCTCAATTGAAATCCCATTTAACTATATCTTACTCATAACTTGTTGTTTTCTCGATACAAATTCTTCGTATCACATTTTCTATAACTCCTCATGAGTACATCTTGTACTATTAATAGTACAATATCTTTATAGCATCAAGCTATAATCATTCAAACATTACAAACCATCTTCCTTTTATAACTTAAACAGATCACGTAGTGATCTTATTCTATAATCATCTCCCTTAAAATTATTTTCTTAACTCGTGCTCGTTTTGTTTTACGATCCTCTTTCTTTTTTTTTTTCTTTTTTTTTCATCATTTACGACATTATTCGTTATCTTGGCTATTGGAGTTAGGAAACTCCCATTTCTTATCTTTATATCTCTTTAAGATTCTTCTTTGAATCTTCTTGTTTATATAACAATTCTACCTTTAAGAATTATAACTTCATTTACATCGCTCAACATTTCATTCGAGTTACACACTTGGTACAGATCAAGTCTCTAACAGTTTCAATATGGTACGTTGAGTGGTTTCTCATAAACAACCAACAAACTAGGTTTCGAGTTGCTAGTTCGTATATACTTCCGCTCTATGAAGGAATCGTTTAGCCCAGAT